>OZ012740.1:432950928-433660928 GCA_963859935.3 Lathyrus sativus
GCACCTGTTCTTCATCTGAAACCAGGTTTGTGAAAATTGAAATTATGCTTAATTAAGGCAGTGTTAGATAGAAATCTTTATGTGGTTAGGTTCTATTCATGATCTAGATGGATTTAGGATGGTTAATTACACGGTTAGAGACAATGCTAGGTGCTGTGCAACTTCTGTTGAGATGGATTTCTCATGATTCTTGGAGTTTTATTCATGATTGGATAGTGGAAATTGATCAGCGAAGAGTGAGGATTACATTAGTGTCATTAATTTTAAGAATCATGATGATCAAGATTTGGTGGATTTCTGAAATTGCTATCGTGTTTGGAGATAGAGAAAGAATTAGGAAATTTAGATGATGAATTCGTGATCAGGATGAAAAATTGAGTAAGATGATGATTTGTTTTGTCATTTTTGATGACCTGAGAAGAGCACCTCACCGGAGAAGACGGTGGCGTTGCAACTCAGGCCACCGTCTGAGAATTCCCTCCATCTCAGTTTGAATTGGGGACGATGAGCCTGGGCCATCAGATGGAGGTTTGACATTTGACTTAATCCAAGAATGGATGGCTACGATTTGATGTTGAACTCTGAAGAGAGACTTTGGAATGAAACGCACCGTTTCATTAATTGAAATGGTTTGGGCTTAGTGCACTGAGTGATACCCACACCCCCCTCCTGGCCCAATTCCTGAAATGAACTGCAATGGATTGCTATTTGATACGCACCTTTTATTATTTTCTTCTTATTTTCTTATTTTTTTTATCATTTCATATGGTTTAGAAAATAATTCATAAAAAATAGGAAAATAATCCAAATTGATCCAAGTTTTTTTCCCCTGACTCATGAATGAGTCTAGAATTTTAAGAAATTGAAAAATTAGGAATTCATGCATTTTTCATTTTATGTGCATTTTTTGTATTTTAATTGATATTAAATCCATTATGGTTGATACCTTGGTTTGCTGAATTTTGTGTGAGCAATTGGTGATGATTTTTGAGTTGATTTTTTGTGTGTAGCTAGTTTAGACATGCATGCACCCCTTAGATGTTTCTCACATTTTTGTGATGAAATTAGGTAGTGGTTTTAAGTTGAAACTTTAGGTGCTCTAGTTTTAGGGTTTAAGCTTAGTACCTTATAGTTTAGGATTCATTTCTAGGACTTTTTGGATGATTCAACCCCTGGATTTTGTATGGTAGATTCATGATTGAATTAGGTTCCCATAGTTATTTTTGTAGGAATTTACAATTAGTTTTAGTATTTTAGTTAAGATTAACTTTAGTACTAGGTTTTAGGTGATCCTAACTTGCTAATTCAACTAGAATGATTTCTTTAGTTCCCTTAGATTAGGGTTTTTGCCTCTCTTGATCTTGGATGATGATGAAGGAATGTGTGGGCTGCTGAGGAATGCATGAAGAAGCTTGGATGTGAAGATTTCCCTTCTTTTGGTGTAGTTTTGTTTAGGTGTTAAGATTAGGGTTTGTAAGTAGAGCTTCTAGATAGATTCTCTTCTTTCATAAACATGGAAGATGTTGATCACTTCCATTCTTCCCTATGATGTAAGGTCCCCTTGTGAAGGCCTCATCCCTCCTTTGGTAGGATGTATGGCTCTTCACAAGTTGGTAGAACCTTTGAGGGTTCCTTTCTTTGATGGTGGGGTGTTTAGTGGTGACCTTTGGTCTTCACTTTGCTTTCCACTATCCAAACCTTGCTCTTGTTAAATGAATCTTTCTCCCTTGCTAGAGGATGGAGTTCCTTGTTAGAAGATTGAGGATGCTAGAAGTTGCTACTTCCTAGTATTTGAAGACTGCCATTGGAGCTGAAGCTTGAAGATCAAGAAGAACAAGTTGACACTTGTGAAGAAGATCAGGTTGAGATTGAATGAAGAGCTGAAGCTTGAAGTTGGAGAACAAGTTGATACTTGTGATTGATGCACTGAAAGCTTGAAGAAGCAAGTTGATACTTGCTATTGAAGATGAAGGCCTTGAAGAGAAGTTGCAGGCTGAGGACTGAACTGCTGTCAGACGAGAGCTTTGCTGTGAAGCTGTGGGAGTGGTTGATCTGCTTTCTTTTCATGTCTGTTTGCTTGCTGTGCAAACTGTATTGATGTGACTTGTTTGATTTGCTTGATGCATTAGAATAAGTTCATACTTATATTGTGTTAAGCTAGGAGCATGATTGCACTAGAGGGTGAGTTGCTCCCTTTGCTTGTATTTTTACTGTGTGGCTTTGCTTGCAGGTATTCGGTAGAGCCCTGCTCCCTTGCCTATGTAGTTTGTGTTTGCTTGATGGCATTTTATTTCATTTCTTCTGTATGATTGCAGTTGTTATATGTTGCTTGATAGCATGTTATTTCTCCTGTATGATTACAGTTATTCATATCTGGCTTAAGGTTGAGATGAGCTTGTGGAGGTTGATGCCCCACACACATTTCCTCCCTCACTTGCATTGCATGCATTTTATAATCATTTACTATTATGTTTACTGTTTAAGCTGATGCTTTATCTGTTTCTGTTTATCATTGACATGATCCCCTAGGAATCTCACTTCCTTTGATAAGGAAGTGATGATTAGAACTTTAGGTTGAAACCTATGCATGATAACTTCTAGGAGTTCCCTGTTTCAAGCCTTAACCATAGGATGAATCCTTGGCATGACAACATTAGGACTTGATAGTCTCCCCTTAGTTGAACCTGTTCGTTCTCTCTTCTCATCTCAAAACAAATTAAAATACAGTAATAAAGGTTAACTGATGTCGTACGTTACGAGCCTTAAGCTATCTGAGAAAAGATTGTTGGAGAGTTTCTTTTCAACAGTCTGGATGTTTAGTATGGCACCCTTTGGGTGACATGCGACACATTCACTCTCAGGTCATAGTCTCTAGTGCGATATTGGTTGCAAACATCCATAAAAAACAGTTCTTCCGTAAAAGACAGAAAACAAACTACAAACCTTTTTGCTCCGTGGGCCCATAATTCAAAGGAAGCTTTTCTGAAGAAAAGAGTGTCGTTAACTCTCTGTTCTACCGCAAACGGCAACGCCTAAGTCTCCAAGGGTCGAGCTGCGTACACCAAACTGCTGGAACTGTTTGTTAACCCTACTCGATAAAATAGACGAATCTGAATCCCCGTAACCCGTATTATCCCGAACTACGTAAGCTCTGATCTCTCATATCCGTTGAGAGTACGTAGGCACAATACTGATGTATTGGCGAGCCACCTTTCCCGTAACCCGTAGTTAGTCAAACTACGTTGACTCTGATTTCTCATTCTCTGATGAGAATACGTAGGCATAAAACGCGACGCTTTTCCGAGTCATTTTCTTTTCTTTTTAAGCCAGCCTTGATAGGTAGATAGATAAAACCAACCCATCAGATAAACACAACAAGTGTGGATCCCATCGAGTACAATGAACGTGAGGAGTGCTAATACCTTCCCCTTGCGTAACCGACTCCCGAACCCAGACAACGGTTGCGATGACCTTGTCTTATACCTTTTCGTCAGGTTTTTCCAATCGTTTCCTTTCCCATTCGGAGGGATAAATAACGAAAGGTGGGGACTCTTCTATTTTGCCGGCACCTTATTTTTGCGGAAGCGACACATACATATTCATGTTTATTCATTAATGCACAATTACAAAGATGATAAATGCAAATCATAGAGACCGACTCACGACTCTATGCAAATGCAATGCGCTACCGACTCAATCATCTCAAGTTCACTCAGGAACTTATTGGAACCACCGCTCGTTACCAATGTAACTCCCCATCGGGCCTATGATGTCATCCATTGCTCACACCTTACATAGGCACTCAATGTTTATGGATTGCTCACACCTCACATAGGCACACAATCCAATTGCTCACACCTCACTTAGGCACACAACCATTTGTAATCATCGCTCACACCTCACACAGGCACACCATGTTACAACGGATTCTCATTAGAATCACACAACACAAGAATGTACGCCATTATGCTTCACATACAAAATGACTCAAGACACTCTTGAAATGCGTACATATTCACAATATATTCATGCATTCATCTCATACTATCACATACAATCTATATACACTCACATCAATTACGCCAAACAACAACGAGCATCGCTTTACCACCTAAACGACAACGAACTCTTTCACAATTAACATGCATTTACATTTAATTTAAACAATGCATTTATTTGCCAAAAGGCCACAATTCACAATAAATTCCACAATCTAGGATTCACTTCATAAGGCTACCCAAAACACATGGTATAACAACACGCACAAGCTATATGTTATATAACAAAAGCATACTGCACGATAACACATCAATCGCACACATTCGCGACGGTAAAAATCAACACAACGATACGTTTTCAATTTTCTGCTATAATTGAACCAAGTACAGGCCTCAAAATCATTTTTTCTAGAAAGAGCATCTCGTTAACTTTCCAACGCTTCAAACGGGGGTCAAAACCGACTTACGGTTCAAGAGTTATGAATTTTTGAAGTTTTTCCAAAACATAATTTTTCTGCATAAAGACTGTTACGGGTTTGAGCATTTTCGCCCGAAAATCCGACCGATTGAATTATTTTCTTCGAAACAAACACATACTCATTCATACCAAACATATAGTAGTGATCTAGAACCATCAAACGTGAAATCTACGACTTTCAATTTCAATCCGAATCTTAAACCCTCAAATCTCCAAAAATGCAAAAACTTACAAAATCAACCAAATTCGATAAAACAAGCATACTCGATCACGACCTAACATTACCCGACACAACTACGCAATCTATTCCGACTTTCGTCCGTAAAAACATCGATTCCTCACAAAAATCTCAATTTCAACCTAGAACTCAAGCTATGGAAAACAAGAAAACATCCAAGCAAACACATACATAATGATATACATTGATGAGATAATAAGATTTTACACCCTTACTCGATTAAATTGATTCCTAGAAGTTGTTTTGAAGATTTCCAAGCTTTTGCTCTTTTTCTTCTCTTTTCTCTTCTTCCTCTTTCTTTCTCTCCTTTTTCTCTCTATTTCTCTTTTCTTTCTATTTCTCTCCTATTTCTTCTTCTTATCTTTTTTTTTTACACAAATTTAATTAATTCATTTTCTCACATCATTCTACACTTAATCACTTTTCTACCAATTTTACTAAATTTCTCACATAATTATATTTCCACTAAATTTCTAACTTATCATTAAATGAGAAATGTCCAAAATACCATCCATTCTAATTTCCCCAAAAACTCTAAAAAACGGTAAAATATCAAAACATGTCAACATATCATATTAACACACCAATTTCATAAATAAAATAATTATCACTCAATTTAAATAAAAGACTCAACAAAATGGAAATAATCGAAATCGGGGCGTTATAGGGCTCGTCAGTCTTTGTCAATGAAGAAGCTGCTAAGAGTAGGTGTAAAAAAAGTTATCATACTGGTCTCAATGAGCAAAAAGGTTAGCCCAACAACAAGTCAAGAAAGAAAAACCTAGTACCTAATGCTGGCAATTTTTAGATCTTGTCATTTCTAGGCATTTGTAGTTTATTTCCTATTATTTGCTATTTGTTTTGAACTTTGTTTGTTTTGAATGGTAATATTAATGAAATGAACATGCTTTTTGAATTAATCATTTCGCGTTCGCTCATTTTTTCTTCACTTATATCAAAAAAACAAAAAAAATACATCCATATACACCCCTCGTCCACTTTCTTTCTCAAACTGTTATTTTAGCAAAGATTGGAGGGAGGATGACGAAAGAGAAATAACCATAATTACAAATGGTATGCTTTTGGGTAAGACCCTGCTGATGATACACAGACATTATTTCAAATCCCCAAACACTGGAGAGATAAGGATTTAGTCCCTAGCTAACCACTTCGAGCCTAGAAGTAGGAGTTTTTCTTCGGATTTCTAAACCCTTACGATAAACCTGGGGCATGGGTAGTGTTCAGTTAATCTGACTACATGCTTGATTGCAAGATGAAACCTCTTGCTATGGAGGTTGTTCTTCAACGACCAATGACTTGATAGTCACAAGCCTTTCCAAAACAAACAAATTTTTTTTTAAAAAAAGCCCGCTAGGTCCACCACCCAAAGAGGTGACTTAGGCAAAAGTTAGGGATCAAAAAATAAATAAAGCAAAAGATGTCCTCAAATTCTCAAAGCAAAATAAAATTCAGTGACCACCATGTCAAACATCAAAAGGTCGCTAACATCCACAAAAAACAAAATAAAGTGTTTGCCATTTCAAGCAAATCTTGAATTATCATTTTCACTCTTGCACTGTCAAACTCTAGATGTGTGTGTTGAACTGAATGTAGGACTGAAGAATGTCACTAAGAAAGGGTGGGTTAAAATAAAACTTTGAGCCTTATATCCTTTGTTTCAAATAACCGTGAACTAGACCATGTAACAACCCTCAAAAGACCTAATTGTGGCAGAATTTATTCTGAAAGCATATTACAACAAGGTTGCGTAAACTGACTCCCCACAGATTTGCTAATCTTCAGCATTGGTGTCATTCTTCTTGCTATATCTTTCGTACACCAACTAAATCAACACTACATTTGGACTAATGGTCCATTCGTCACACACTTTCACATCATTCTAATAATGATTGATTTTTCCAAAATTTACATGAGAAAATCACATTAAAATTACCATTTGTGAATAAACAATTTAAATTGCAAGTTGGTACTTGACATCGAGAAAATTCCAACAAGGAGCAACCAAAGAGTTCTGGGTCACTCAACAGGCTGGATCATAATCAAGAATACCTTATAGTCCTGTAGATCAGGGGCATGTCATGTTGACCAAGGAATTCGTCTTGTTTAAAGAAATCCTCAAGCATCAGTTAATTATGGGGTAGATTATTCAAGAATCGGTTGATCAGAGCGAATCATCTCAAGACTCTATCAACCAAGGGCAGGCCATCCAGAGTTTTTGATTAAGGAAAAGTCCCTACGATGCTAAATCAACATAAGTTAAATCACTTCAACACTCATTCTGGGGCAAACTACCTCAAGAGTACATCGAAGCCCGCCACTCCAAAAGTTAGTTAATTAAGGACGAATCCTTTCATGACTCAAAATTCCAGGGGAAGCCATCTCGTGGTACAATTGTTTCCAATCTCTCTTTCAAGGAAAAAATTTCCAAAGACCCACCAGACTGGGGCAAGTTGAGCCATAGAGGGGCAACTCCTCTCCGTGCTTTCAAGCTTCTCGAGCAATCTCCAGTGAGTTCAAGACGAGTATAAGGGAATCATATTATTAGCTAACCTGACCAAATCACCCTTCTCAAACAAAAGCCTTGCTACAAAAGACTCTCATTCCGTTTTTGGAAACCTCTATATCATTACATAAATCATCCTCATGCATCAGTCATATCGCTTCACTCTAGCATAAAGCCATGCATATCATTTCATCCATCGAGCCTAACCCCACAACTTGAGCTTGACATCAAAAAAGGGCTTTGAAAACCAAATTACTCCAAAACCAGTTCTCCTCTGGAAAATTATCTTAAGATACCAGTTCTTGTATGGTAAACTCCATTTCAAAGTCCAGTTCTCGTCTGGCAAACCATAAAGTCAGTTCTCGTCTGATAATAAAATAAGGAGTCATTTCTCGCCTGATAACTTAACCCTTTGGCTACTAGTTCTCGCCTGGCAGTCTACCCTTTAAAAACCAGTTCTTGTATGGTAATTCACCTTCAAAGCCCAACTTCGCTCGGCATCCAAGACAAAATTCCAACCTCGCTTGGAACCCAAAATAAAAGTTCAACCATAATTGGTACGTGCATCACTCATAACTCACATATCCTTATATCCCCAACATCTTGCATACATCCTGCATCATTACATGCGCGCTTAGCCAGTCATTCTCGAAGAGGTGAATTTCCTGTGGACATCCTGTCAAGATTCTTTCAGAGTATTTACCCCTTCACTTACCGTTTGAAAGTCCTGTTCGTACCTTTTGCATGAAGTATCTCCTCACTGCCTTTTGCATAGGAGTCACCTTACCTTTTGTAAGGTATTTCATTACCTTTTGTGTGAAATCTTATCCTTTCGCTTTCCTTTTGTAAACATTTCTCATTTCCTTTCACACGCGAAAGAACTTTGTATTGGGTACAAATATGGGAATAGACGAATAATCTACTCCCATTTCGATTAATTTAGACGCTTGACGCTTGTGTGGCCAAGAACTGAATGGTCTCCATAACCAGAGAATGCCATCTCCGTTGTCGTGCCTGTGAGGTCAAATGACTTTCTAATACCCTATACAAGTTTCCTCTGCCTTTTGCATGAGGATGGTTATTACCCCTTCACTCACTTGTTGTTGGTCCTTCTGTGCCTTTTACACAAGTTTTCTTCAACTTACCTTTTGTATGTCCTTCCGTGCCTTTTGCGTGAAGTATCTCCTCCCTGCCTTTTGCATAGGAGTCGCCTTACCTTTTGTAAGGGATTTCATTATCTTTTATGTGAAATATTATCCCTTCGCTTTCCTTTAGTAAGCGCCTTCGCTGTCTTTTATACGCGACAAAACTTTGTTTAGGATATCTTCGATCAATTTAGACGCTTAATGCTTGTGTGGCCAAGAACTGAATGGTCACCATACTCATAGAATGTCATCTACATCGTTATGCCTATGAGGTCAAATGATGTTCTGATACCCTTTGCAAGTTTCCTCTTTCTTCTGCATGAAGATGGTTATCTCCCTTAACTTACCTTTTGTGAGTATTTCCGTGTCTCTTTCATGAAGTATCTCCTCCTTGCCTTTTGCAATGGATTCAACTTACCTTTTGTAAGTCCTCTTGTGCCTTTTGCACGAGTTCTTTTCAGCTTACCTTTTGTAAGTATCCTCTCTACCTTTTCTAGAAGGAATTTTTCTCCTAACCTTTTGTTTAGGAGTTATCTCTGCCTTTTACAGAAGGAACATCTTTCTGTAAACCTTTTGTTCTGGAGTCCTCTCTACCTTTTGCAAAAGGAATTTTTCTCCTAAACTTTTGTTCTGGAGTCTTTTATGCCTTTTTCAGAAGGAAATACGATCATCTTCTCCCAAGGGAATCTCCTCTACCTTTTGTAGAAGGAATTTTTCTCCAAACCTTTTGTTTCGGAGTTCTCTCTAGCTTTTGTAGAACGAATACCTTTCTCCAAACCTTTTGTTTCGGAGTCCTCTCTACCTTTTGTAGAAGAAACTTTTCTTCAAACCTTTTATTCTGGAGTCTTCTATACCTTTTGTAGAAGGAATATTTCTCCTAACATTTTGTTCAGGAGTCCTCTCTACCTTTTATAGAAGGAAACATTTTCTCCTAACCTTTTGTTCAAGAGTCCTCCTTGCCTTTTGCAAGAGGAAAACCAATTTCTAGATTCCTCTCTACCTTTTGTAGAAGGAATATCTCACATCCTTTTATTTCTAGAGTCCTTTCTACCTTTTGTAGAAGGAATATCTCACAATCCTTTATTTCTAAAGTCCTCTCTACCTTTTGTAGAAGGAGTATCTCATAATTCTATATTTCTTGAGTCCTCTCTATCTTTTGTAGAAGGAATATCTCCTAGCCAGTTATGATTGCCTATTGCGAGGCGTCTCTCCGCCTTTTGCAGAAGAGTTTTCAGATTACAGATGTACTATTACCACACCCTCCTGGAATTCTACAAGGATGTCTCCTTTCTAAGACTAGCAAAACACTCATGTTCATTCTGCATTACATCTCAAGCATATCATCATATCCCTCATAACTAATTACCTTTTCGTAATGACAGGTGCCTTTTTCAAACCACCAAATTGTTTGACTACTTTCATTCCACCCCATTTTCGACTGAAAATTCTGGGTATTCTTATATTTAATCCCCTTACACCTTGACTGCAAGAGAACCTCTATTACTCTCACCTTCAGGTCCAAGAAGATTAAATTGGGGCAACTGTCACACCCTTATTTTCACCCTAACCCTTTTACTCATACATTCATCACATCACCATTATGCCATGGTACATATCAAGCATGTGGGTCTACAAGGGATGGACATGGAAGGTTTCTTTTAAAATAAATAAGGATTGGATTGGTTCAATGGTCATTCATCCAATTATGGTGAGAATTTGATCTAATCTTGATCAAAAATGGAAGGATGTTATGCATTATGGGCCATGTGAAAGAAAATTTCATCATCTAAGGGTTTCTCCCAGTTGCTTGCTTCATAATTCATTTTGTTACAAATGGTGTAGAGAATTGAATCAAGATCTTCTCTTCATATTAATACTTGTTAATTGGCCAGAGTTTGCTTTGTGATTTTATTAAGACAAGCCATTCTTGCTATTTAAGTCAAGAATTAGGATCTAATCAGTCCGTCAAATAGGATTTGTGTTTTTTCGTGAATTTGAGATGCAATTAAAGGTTAAGGTTCGTTGGATAAAGCAAAAGTCAATTCAGATTTGAGAGTGGAGACTAGTATGGATTCTTTTAAGGGAAGTGAGTTCATGGGTCCGATTTTATTCAAAGTTGTCAAGGTTCGTTTGAAGAGATGCATTTCAATGGACTCCGTAACAAGAAATTTACCTAAAATTTGAGGCATGATCATTTGGTTTCTATTTGGCTTTAAGCCGTATTTTCAAAGAAAATAGTTTTAAACAATATGTGTTTCCAGTGTTTCAAGCCCGTTTGGAAAATATGCTTAAGATAATGGTTTCAAGTTTAAAAAACTGGTTTCAATTGATGACTTGAATTGTGCAAGACATGTGGAATCATTTTTTCAAGCCATGTGTTGCGGTAGAAACCATGTAAAGGTAGGACAAATTTGAGGTGCAACACCATGTTTTCGAACCATTAGAATTTTCAAGTCAAGATTATCTTCTAGCCATTTTGGAAATAAGAAACTGAGGTTGCATTCAATATTAAAACAATGTAATTGTGAGACCAAATTGGATTCAAAGTTCCCACTTAATACTCAATTCAAGTTTCAAATCCCTATTCAAAGTTTTCATTCAAGATCCACAATCCAAATTTTAATTCCAAATGCAATTCAAAGTTTGACCAAGATTCATTCCAAATACACAATTCAAATGTCATGTCAAAATTCAAGTTCATACAAAATTCCAATGTTATTCAAGTTACAAATTCTTTCCAAATGCAATTACAAGTCAATGACACATTACATATTTTCTTGCTTGATTACAAAAAAAAATAAAATCCTATGCATTTTCTAAACCAAGTCATCCTCGGAACCAAGATTCTTGACAAGAGTTCCATGCTTTTCCTCCAAGTCTTTCCCCAAGCATTGTCATTACAACATTATACATTTATCATAATAAAATTCAACATTCATAACTAAAAATTTTGCACTCATCATAATAAAATTCTGCACTCATCATGACAAAAAATTCTGCATTCACAAACCATAAAATTCAGCATTTCATAACTAAAAGTTCTGCATTATCATGACCAAATATTATGCATTCACAAACCATAAAATTTAGCATTTCATAACTAAATTCAGCATTTCATAACTAAAATCCAGCATCCATTATAACAAAATTTAGCACATTTACTATATGATTCCAACTAGCATAACACATTTAATACATCCTCAAAATTCAGAATTTCAAAATTTTGTCAAAAGGGAATCATAGGACCACAAGAGTAGTCCAAACACAAGCAGACAAAAGTTCAGAGGCAACTGAAAATTCAGACAATATCATAAAATACAGCAGAGGGAGTTTCATGATTTAGACAAAATCAAATTCTGAATCTAAGAAAGCAATAACAAGCACATCAAGAGTCTAATCTTCACAAGCAAATAGAACAAGACATAAGGTAGCAGACAGAACAAATACATCATTTTGGTAAGACAGTCTGAGCATCAAAAGAAGCAACAATAAACATTCCATAATAAAAGATGCTTCAATGATTTTTTCAAACTGCAAGTCCTAGTTCTTCAGTATAAGAACACAAGATATCATAGAAAAAAGGGAGTGCCATTAGCACTGTAAAAAAAAAGAGAGAGATTACCAAATAAAAGAAAACATACACCAAGAACACACACAGCAATAGAAAAACGCATAAAGGAAAAATCATAAAATCCAAAGAATCAGAAGTGAATAGAAGAGAATACCTGAAGCCCGTGTCCGTTTTGTCTTCGTATAGGTATCATTTTTTTTTAATATTTTTGGTTTTTCCTCTCCATCTCAATACCATGATATTACTATTACAACTTCTGTCTCGATAAGATTTTTGAAGCGATGCTGTGACTTTCTTTCGAAATCGTCTTGATTGATTTGTTTGCGATATCGATGTGAGGAAGTTTCAAACCCGAATGTTATCTTTCTTTAGAAAACTAGGATGTTATTTTCTTGTTTCCCTTTCCTGTACATGAGAACAAGAAATTGATTGAGGGAAAGGAGAACTGCCGTGAGGAGAGATCGATTTGAGAGTGATGACAGTTTGAGAAGGGTTGAGGCATTCAGTTTAGTTTGAACGTGTTTTTTGCTTTCTTCTACTCACTGAGCGTGTTGAATTTTCATGGATAGGCAACTGTGTCTCTTTTATCAGTCTCACTAAGGGTCTGTTTGGTTCAAATGAGGGAGAGGGAGGGATTTCAATGAAGGGAAGGGGAGGGGAGGTGAAGGATTTTTTTAATCAGATAAGTGTTTGGTTCAAAAGAGAGGAGGGGAGGGGAGGGGGAGGGATTTTACTTAAAAATGTGTTTGGTTCAGAAGGGGAGGGGAGGGGTTTTATTAATAATTTACATTTTTATCCTTATGATCTTATATAAGTCATATGATATTAAAATTTGAAAAATTCATGCGTATTTTTGTTGGTAATAAAATTTCTAATATTTAGTGATTAAAAAAGTATTTATTTGCACATAAAGTTAAAAAATTGAGTACAATTGATTCAACTTATAACCTTCCAACCTAAATTAAACTATATGCCAATAACATCGTTTAAATTGTGATGAATCATATAACAAAGCAAATATATAAAATAACTTATAATTAAATATTAATGGTTCAAAATATTTAATAAAATGAATAAACAAAAATAAATAAAATGAATGGTTTAAAATTTGATATAAAAGAAAATATGATAGAATACATAACAAAATTAAAAGAAAAAAACAAATATAACTAAAAATAATTTTTTTTATAAAAAAAAAAGACAATGATTATGATTTATCTTAAGTATAGAAATTATAAAATAATTTAAAGGTGGAGAACAATTATAATAAGTTGATGGAAACAATCGAGAAAAAGCAGTAACACGAAAAAAAATGAATAATTTTGAAATACTGAAATTAAACTGAAAATATTTTAGTAAATATAATAATTTTTAAATATCAAAACTCATATTTCCTCCCCTCCCCTCCAAATTTCCCCAATTTGAAGGGAACCAAAAAGTGTGTTTTGGAGGGATTTTGCTCCCCTCCCCTCCTAATATTTGAACCAAACATATTTAATTAAAATTTTCCCCTCCCCTCCATCTACCCCGAACCAAAAACACCCAAAGTTTATCTGTGATTAAAGAATAAACCGGGTCAAAACTTGACTCATAACCGGTCTATCTTTTCCCAAAATTGGAGTGCCCCTTTTGGGCTATACTATTGTTGGACCATGTTATTTTTTCTCCAGCCCAATTCTTATTTTATTGCTCATGGTTTTAATCCTCACACATAATGATCTTTTTTTATATATATAATTACATTCTCTTTCATTTAAAAGTGATGTTAATTTGAGATTTTCTTTCTTAAAAGTAAAATGAAATTAAAATCTATGATTCCATTTTTGCTTAATTCTTTTTTATTATTTTGTTTTAAAAAAACACAAAAATATATTTTTAGAATTATTAATTTTAATTAGAGCTTTTAATTTTAAGATTATTAATTAGAGATTTTAATTTTAAGATTATTAGTTTTAATTAGAGATTTTAATTTTAAATTAGAGATTTTGATTAGTAACCTTTAATTTTTAATAATGAAAAACAAACAAAAAATGATAAAATCCAAAAATACGAAAAATATTTAGTTCTTAGGATTAACTTTAGGAATGAGAGCTCTTGCAAGCGTCATTTGGACTTTGTTTGCGACCTAGGCTTGACATGAGTAATCATTAGAGGCTTGTGACCTTAAGTTGTGAGGTGGTTGTTGTTACCTCTATTTTAATCATATACTTGTTTTGTGGATTCATTTGTTTATTTTAGGACACCTCTCACACACTGGTTCCTCTTGGGCTACCCTACAACGAGCCACTTTACTTCTCGTTTATTTTAGGACACCTCTCACACACTGGTTGTTGTTACCTCGTTTATTTTAGGACACCTCTCACACACTGGTTCTTCCCCGTTTGATGTATTTTGTCATTTTGTTGTTTTATTAGTTAGACGTCTTAAGAATTAGGACTGAATCCTAAAAGCATTCTTGATCCACATATCAAGTCATACCCAAAACTTGCAAGTCAATTTTCTAGTGCGTCCCCATCAACCTTATTCGCATCACTTCAAACTTTTTCTTAATAAGCAATAAAACCCTTGATCCAACATTAAGCATATTTTTCTCAATAAATCCAAAAACACAATAAAATACGATTAGGGTTGTACGCCACAAGTCTTAAGTGGTGGAGAAGGAGTTAAAATGGAGCCCCTCCTACACTCATTCCGAATATCTTGAACACAAGACACTCGACTTAGTTGTTCGAAATATTCACCTCTACCCATCGTCTTTCGTGTGATCCTAATCAAGAACAATTTTCTTTCAAAATCCTAAAAACAACATCAACTCACCAAACTTCTTTTTCACCTTAGGGCATCATCCGAAAACCCCTTTTTTCAAGGTATAAAATCAATCAACACACAACCATTTCTCAAGCAGCCGAACTACGGTTGCTCTAATTTCTCATACTTGTTGAGAATACGTAGGCATAGGATTGCGATGATCCTAGCGAGCACTCTTCTTTCTTTTTCACCTTTAGTCCTCCATTTCACATCACCCAAAAAGGACATTACGTCTATTCTACCACAAACAGGTAACTCATAAGACTCCACGAGCGAGCCGCAATACACCTAACTGCTAGAATGTGCACGTTAGCATCGTCCACCCAAGCATCTTATTTTTCTTCTGTAGTCCCACGAACTACAGATGCTCTGATTCTTCACTTCTTTTAAGTGAAGATACGTAGGCACAGGGGCCCCAATCCTTAACGAACACTCTAAAATAAAAACCAACTTCTCTTTCCCTTTAGCAAGTAGACTTTTAGAATAGAACACCCATTCAAACTAGATATCTTCCCCTCACATAACTGACTTCCAAACCCAAAATATGGTTGCGATGATCATGTTCTTTTCCTAAAGGACTCTGTGTCATTTTTTGCGTAGCGACAATTATAGACAGAAACCATTCATAACTTGGTACAATATCAAGTAATAAGTTTTCTCAACATTATTGCATGAAGACCTGACCAAATTTGATTACCGTACACATAAACATAATTGTCCCAAAGACAAAATACAAACATTTTATGGAATGTCGGCCCTGTGACCATGAAAAGTATAGATATCTTATTCTTGAATCATTTTGTTGGATTACAAATATCTTAATTTCTCGATTTCAATCCACAAGCATTTGGTATGAGCGTTTTTTATTCAGTAGCCTGAGGAAAGATTAAAGTGACGACAAGACGTCATTATCGACAGGAGCAAAGTATCAACGGGGCTTGCGAACTCGACACTTGATGAATTTTTTGAAACAATGATGCTTCACTTCATGGGAATTATCTTCAGACCATGAAGATAATTCATGAAACCATTTCTTTCCAGATATAGTGATGAACATCAGTAAGAAGAGCATATATTCTTATAACCAGCTTCAAATGAAATCAATTTGAAATCAGAATCTTAATCACATAACCTACATGGCAAGAAATCAAAAGAATTCATAACAAAGTATCAGCATCATCAATCGGCAATCAATGATTAACAAAAATGGCAAATGTAAAAACAAGGAAAAGAATCAAAGTGCATTCTGAAAATGGAAGGAAATATTGAGTAATCTATTCATCATGGTAATGGCAAAGAATTAAGAATCATTAATTTCCAAGACATGAGAAACTCGAAAATAGAAACAAATCAAGTATTCACAAAATATCTGAGTTGAATCACAAAAAGGGGAAGAATTAATAGATCAAATCAATAGCATCAATTTCAGAATCACAACCATTAACATTCGCAAAACCAAATTAAAAAGAGTTAATCATGTAATCACACGGAAAATCAGCCAGCATATCCTTTCTAAAACAAAAAACGGCAAGTTCTCAATAACGAATCATCATATTCATGGCTAGTAGATCCTACGTGTTTAACTCCGTATCAACAACTTATTTGTTCAAGTCTATAAAAGGGGACAGAATTTGGGAACAATTGACAGAGAAGGTAAGGTTTCGAAAGGGTAGAATTCAGAAGCAACAACACACACAATCAAAGCAGAATTTCACAACATCAACACACATTAACATGTTTTATAGAATGGAGGAGAAGAAGTCATACTTGGGAGATTGTCCATTCCGTCGACGAACCGTTATGCCGAAAATCATCAAAGTGCAGCGGTAACAAGTGGGACAACCAATTCAGCGCCACCGCACCTAAACGCAGCACAAGGCGCATCCCAAATCGCCGTTGACGTCGCTTCATAGATCCTCTACTCCCGTCGCGAGGTCTTCGGTTTCAGTATCATCTTTCGATTTCTTTTGATTTCCTTGAATGTTTGTTTGACTTAATTTCATTTTGATTTGCGGATTTGGAAAGATCAATAGAAACATGCTCTTTTAGTTTAAGAGAGATGAGCTAAGGTGAACGAGAAAGGACAGAGTGAACTAGGTGATTGAAGAATGTTCACTGAAGCTTTCCTTTTACAATTCTTCAAGAGAAGCTTGGGTGGGCCTTAAGGCCTTGGCCCATTTCGTTTTGTTTTTTCTCTCCTAACATGAAATTTTATCCCATTTCGTTTTGTTTTTTCTCTCCTAACATGAAATTTTATTCCATACCCCTACAATTATATCTATACTCCTACATAAAAATTTGTTGATTCACATTTTTTTGGTTTGTTTACCGGAAGACTTCAAAAAGTCTTCTGGTTCATGTTTTTTTTTAATTTTTAATTTTTTTAATATTTAAATTACAAATATATTTATTCTATTTATTCTATTTTAGTTAATTAATATATTTATTCTATTTATTTATTTAATAATAATTATTCCACTAATTTGATTTTTTATTAATTTACTATATTTATTTACTTAATAATAATTACTCCACTAATTTGGTATTGTTTTTTTTAATCAATAAAAGTAAAAGTTTAACTAATTTATATATTGATTGTGATCTTTAAAGAAAGAAAATTAACAATTTAATAATATGTTTATATGAAAAATAAAAATAAATATCATATTTAAATTATAATCCTATCATTTATTCTATCAAAACTTTTCATCAAAAAATTATAATATATAACATTTATAATTATTTAAACAATATTTTATAGGGTAAAATATTAACTTTTAGGGTAAAATATACTTTTAAAAATTTTCACCATAAAATATTAGCTTTTAAAATTTGTAGGGGTAAAATATTAACTTTTAAAATATTAAAAACTAATTAAATCATAAATATTTAGCAGAAGAGTGATGAAAACATGCTTTAGCAGAAGAGTGTAGTGAAATCATCCAAAGGAAGCTTCCACCCAAAATCACTAATCAGGTAGATTCACTATTCCTTATGTTATTGGTTCGCTAAATATTAGCATTTCTCTGTGTGATTTAGGAGCTAGCATCAATCTGATGTCATTGTCCATGATGAGGAAGTTAAAATATGGTGAGTAGAAACCTACTCAAATGATTCTAACACTGGCGGATAGATCAATCACATGCCCATATGGAATTCTTGAAGATGTCTCTGTAAGAGTAGATGTTCTATCATATTCAGTCGATTTTGCGATTCTAGATATGTTTGAGGATTTTGAGACACCAAATTACTCTGAAGGAAATATTTATGATTTAATTAGTTTTTAATATTTTAAAAGTTAATATTTTACCCCATAAAATATTTTACCCCTACAAATTTTAAAAGTTAATATTTTATGGTGAAAATTTTTAAAAGTATATTTTACCCCATAAAATATATTTTTAAAAGTTAATATTTTACCCCATAAAATATTGTTTAAATAATTATAAATGTTATATATTATAATTTTTTGGTGAAAATTTTTGATAGAAGAAATGATAGGATTATAATTTAAATATGATATTTATTTTTATTTTTCATATAAACATATTATTAAATTGTTATTTTTCTTTCTTTAAAGAACACAATCAATATATAAATTAGTTAACAACTTTTATTTTTATTGATTAAAAAAACAATAACAAATTAGTGGAGTAATTATTATTAAGTAAATAAATATAGTAAATTAATAAAAAATCAAATTAGGGGAATAATTATTATTAAATAAATAAATAGAATAAATATATTTATTAACTAAAATAGAGTAAATAGAATAAATATATTTGTAATTTGAATATTAAAAAATTTTTTTAAAAAAAAAAAAGCATGAACCGGAAGACTTCCAAAAAGTCTTCCTGTAAACAAACCAAAAAAATGTGAATCGGAAGACTTCCAAAAAGTCTTCCGGTAAACAAACCAAAAAAAATGTGAACCGGAAGACTTCTTGGAAGTCTTCCGGTAAACAAACAAAAAAAAAGTGAACCGGAAGACTTCCAAAAAGTCTTCCGGTAAACAAACCAAAAAATTATAACTTTTTATACGAGGGTATTTTGGTCCAAAAAATTTTAGTGTAGGGGTATGGGTATAATTGTAGGTGTATGGGGTCAAATTTCCCTCCTAACACCATCTCAATTTATTTTCCCCCATCTTGGAATTGGACAATGGTCTTTAGACCTAGGGTATAAGCCCAAAATATTTCTCTTTTTCCATCTAACCCACCATGAGTCCATTTGCACCCTTCACCTTAATTTGTTTTTTTTCTTTATTTATTTTTCATTAGATTTAAACTTAATTTCAATTTGAATTTTGAGGTTAGCCTAAATTTTTTTTAATGATAATTTAAATTGGTAATGTAATTTTGATCTTGATTTTTGGCCTTGGTATTAATTTCAACTAATCATTGATTTAAATTTTAGATTATGTCTTGATTTAAATTTGTGATCAATTCTTGATTTAGGTTTAGGATTAATTTCTTGAATTAATTTCGATTGACTTTTCATCAGTCTTTATTAGGATTCTTAGTTAAATTCTAGTTGATGTTTTGTTGAAATTTCTTAGTTGGGTTTGTGAATTTCCTTATTAATTTCTTTTATCATGATCTTGGTATATTGCTTGATGGATGCTCGTGGCACCTTATACATGATTGATTGCTTGCTTGTTCTGCTGATCCATGTTCCCTAGGATTCTCTTATCCAACTTTGCCTCTATTAATTTGGAGTAGGATATATGTTAGACCCTCAATCCTTTGCATGACAACATTAAGCTAGCTCCCTCTTAACCTCAACTATAGTACCATTCGGCATGACAACTTCTAGGACCAAGTCTCCCTTAGACCTGGCGTTGTGTCTTTCTCTTCTCTCTTAACATAAATAAAACACGTAATAAATACGATGAGTATTGTACGCCACGATCCTTAAGTATGTGGGAAATGATAAGCGAGAGTCTCTCCTTACCTTATCTAGAGTGTTTTGCATACGTCCCGTCTTGGGTCAATTTTACGAAGCATTCAATCCTATGTCATAGACTTTAGTGCAATACGAATATCAAACCAATTAAATTCACTTCTGTTAAAATACTTACAAACAAAATTCAAATCATTTTATCCTTTGGGATTGTTGATCAAATCATTTTCAGAAAGGGCATGTTATTTCCGTTCTACCCTAACTGCTGGAACACGAACTTAGCATCGCTCATAAACGACGCCAACTAACCTGTGGTCGAACTACAAGTGCTCTGACTTCTTCATTCTCATCCGAATGAGGATACGTAGGCACAAGACGGTGAAGTATTTGCGAGCACACCGCTCCCCCCCAATTCACTCGTAGTCCTTCGAACTACGTTGACTATGACTTTCCCATTCACGAGGGAATACGTAGGCATAGGACGACGATGTTCTATCGAGTCTCATTTTGTTTCTTCCCTTTTCCTTTCTGTTACCAAGTAGGTCTTTAGATAAACACACCATTTAATTAGAACAACAAGAGTGGATCCCGTTGAGTACAACAGAGGCGAGGGGGTGCTAATACCTTCCTCTCGCGTAATCGACTCCCGAACCTAGGATTTTGTTGCAAGACCATGTCTTCTCCCTCTTGAGGTTTCTTCGATCGATTCCTTTTCCCCGTCGGGATAAATAACATTCGTTGGCGACTTTGTTTTTCCACCGGTTGTTTTATCGCATTGCGACACTGGTCAGCAAACAAATTTCTCTCGATTGGCTTCTTTTTGACAGGTTTACTGTCTGTGTTGCTATCCTTCTTGATTAGCATATTGCTTCTTGACTCAACTTTTTTCATCTCTGCAACCTCCCTTTCACTTTTGCGCCTTCTTTGTTGTCGTCTCTAATAAGACATAGACATTAGATTTTTACCCTTATAATTCTCTAAACGCCATGTTGATTGTTTGAAAGCTTGAAATTCTCTCTGATATGCTATTGACAAACCTCTTTCAAATTCAAAACCCTGTCACTTTTTATGGCCCTGTTCTCGTTTCTCGACTGGGTTTACCCATTTGCCCCTATGGGCGTCAGCGGTGGGTTTAAATGTGGATGGCTTATTTCCACATAACCCTGGTTCACCCTGGTCATGTCTCCTTGGAACTCCCTTTCTGTGGAAAGCCCATGGTTACAAGAATATCTCCAGTTATTCATGGCTTTTGCACGTCGAACTCCCTGTATGTTCTCTGCAACTTTCTTGTTGAAGACTGCGCTGCACCTAGGGCATAACATTACTTCAGAGTTCTTTCTCTAGAATCTATGAAGGAATTCAACCAAACTCTCCTCCTGCTTTGGATATGCCACCTTGATATATTCCTCTTGTTTGAGACTGTGTTCGTCCATTTCCATTGCAAGTTCTTGGGTCATTTTGACCATATTGACTCCTAGGTTGGCACCCTCAGTGACGCCCAACTCTTAAAATTTGATCCTAAATGTCGTACCTCGAAAAATATGATCCTCGCGATGGACACGGAAAATACTGTTCGAAACAGAGTCGCCACCGAACTTTATTCATTCCAAGGATGGAATAGGAAAATATCGATAAAACCTTTAAAGGGATAAGAACATGGTCATCGCAACCAATATTCTAGGTTCGGGAGTCGGTTACGCAGAGGGAAGGTATTAGCACCCTCTACGTCCGTTGTACTCAACGGGAACCTCTTGATCGATTCGAGAGTAAAGTTAACTAC
The DNA here is from genome assembly GCA_963859935.3 of Lathyrus sativus. Taxonomy (NCBI): domain Eukaryota; kingdom Viridiplantae; phylum Streptophyta; class Magnoliopsida; order Fabales; family Fabaceae; genus Lathyrus; species Lathyrus sativus. The sequence goes on from OZ012740.1 coordinate 432,972,372, forward strand.
GCTGTTTGTTTTCTTCTAAGGTTTCTCCTATGGGGGGAAATGGTGGTTTTAAGATAGGGTGCTCGCCAAGGATTGGGGCCCTTGTGCCTACGTATCTTCACTTGTAAGAAGTGGAAAATCAGAGCATTCGTAGTTCGTGGGACTACGGATAAAAAGGGGGATTGTGGGGAATGTGCTCGCCAAGATCATCGCAATCTTGTGCCTACGTATTCTCATTGATAAATGAGAAATCAGAGCAGCCGTAGTTCGGCTAACTACGGTAAAAGGGTTCGAAACTTGAACGAGTGTTTAGGTCGCATTCTAACTGCTAAACATTGGCTTGTCTGCTCGCTAGGGGAGGCTGAAGCACGAGTTTGTTATGCGCGGAAGAAGGGACTAAACAATGTTCTTTGGTAAAAGTATTTAGGTTGGAGATCGCACGAGGGCGAGGAATTTGTGTTTATCGTATTGGATGTTTTGGTTTTGGATATATTTGAATAGGTTTAAGGTTTCAATCGCACGGGGGCGAGAAAAAGGAGTTTGGTTAGGTAATTTGATGGAGAATGACGACTATTCGATAAACGAGACGTCAGTCTCACAATCAATTAATCGGGATATTATTGGAATGCTAGATCCCAATAACACCTTTTCATTCGAATAATTACGAAATATGTTTGAGAAAGTTTCAATCACACGAGGGAGAGAGAAGAGAGTTGGATTGAATATTTTAAGGGAGAATGACGACTACTCGATAACGAGACGCCAGTCTCGCAATCAATTAATCGGGATATCATTGGAATGCTAGATCCCAATGATACCTTTTTCACTCAATTAATTGTGAAAGTGTATTTGGATGGACAATTAAGGTATTTGTCCAAATAGTTAGGGCGCGCGTTTTAGGGACGAAAGTTCGAATGACACGCTACCTAAGGCGTACACCTTAATAGTTGTCATTCAAGAATTCAAGGAGTGCGAGACTCCAAGAACTCAGTTCTTTCGTAATTTGATTAAGAAAAATGATTTGAATTTAATGTACGGTTTAGAAACATACTAGGGTTTAGACTCGATCACACGTGGGTGAGGAACGAGGTTAGATGGGTTGAAAAATTTAGGAGGAATGACGACTAATCGATAAACGAGACGTCGGCCTCGCAATCAATTAATCGGGATATTACTGGAATGCTAGATTCCAACGATACCTTTTTCATTCAATTAATTATAAAATATGTTTGTTGGACAATGAAAGTATTTGTCCAAATAATTAAGAAGTGTTTTAGAAATGAAAGTTCGAATGATATACTGTTCGAGGTGTACACCTTGATAGTAATTATTCTCGAATTCAAGGAATGCGCGACTCCAAGAACTCGATACTTTCGTAATTTAATTATGAAAATAATTTGAAAATATTAGTGTGTAGATTAAACTAGGGTGAGCGTATTGCTCGAATTAGGGTTTGCGACTTTTGGAAGGTTTAAACGAGGTTAGATGTTTTTAAGTATGAAAGACGAAGCGACCACAACTCAAGGTGTGCACCTCGAGAGCGGTCGCTTAAGGACCCAAAGAGTGCTAGACTCTAAGGATCCACCATTTCCATATAAATTAAAAAGGATTTTATTAAACTCATTAAAGGAAAACGTATTTATTTAAAAAAAAGTATTTAAATTTAATAAATGAGTTTGAAGTAATTAACATAAATTAAAAAAATTATAAAATGTTATAATAAAAATTAAACTACCTCACCTCTTTTTTACTTAGCTAATACAAAAACAAAAAAAATAATTAGCATTGTAATATAAATTAAATAATCTAAAAAAAATGTTTTTTTTTTATATTTCCTAATTAACTTACTTGCTAACATGTTAATGTGATATTTAAGGGTAAATAATCAAACCCCAAAATAAAACAATGATACAAATCGTGATGGCTATCAAGAGAATCACACGCCATCCCTAAGGCTGCTACTACCCGTTATTAAAAGTTCCCACATGTCAACAAATTATTTTAAAGAGATTAAACAGTATAATAAATGATGAGGTACTAAGAATCTTGAAACCTAATCTAGAATGCAACTCACCAAAACCTCACGTTACTAACACTCCTCTTTCGTCTTTCTCTTAGACTCAAACGAGTCTAATCTCTCTTCTTCTACTCACAAAATCCGGTCCTTCTTCTGCGATAAATCGAACCATCTTATCTTATTCCAAATCCAAACCCTAACCCCACTGTGTTAAATGCAAAAACTCATCTATACGCTAGTCTTATGGTGAATCGGAGACCCTAACCTCCTTAGAACGACAACTAGCTTTGCAAACGCTTAAGCGATGAGAACGGCAGGATAACAACAAAGCATCAAAAAGCGTAAAGATATCGGTGATAAAAACAAGCTAAAGGCGATGAATGTTTTCCCGACCTGGTTGCTTCAACGATGACGGTGAGCGATTTCCTATCTTTGCCTCAGGTCCCTTGTTCCTCTTCTCTTCCCTTCGAAACTCGCGTGTTTTGGTTTAGCTCAGAGTAAGCTCAGGTTCTAATATTGAACCTGAGTAACTCTTGAAATTTTTGAGCTCTAGTGATTAATGGGTTGGGGGTCGATTTTGACAGAGTTTCCTTAGGTTTTTTTTGTCTTCTAAATGAACAGTGAGTGCTTATATAGGGAGTTTTTAGGGTTTTGGTACGTGTGAAAAATTTGAAATCTGCTGATGAAAAATTGGTTGAAACGTGTGAGGTTTTTGTGTAGGACGACGAGGTGCCTTTGTGGTAGTACAATTCTGTTAGGAGGTAATACCACGTTTTCTGTTTTTCTGGGACTTGATAGTGACCTTTGTTTTTGTCTGTAGTGAGGAAGGAAAGTATCTGATTTTACCCTATTTTTTTTACTGTGTGGAAATGCTTCTTTTACTGATTATCCATTTGCTGACATGGGAATCTTTATTTGACTTAAAAAAAAGTTGTTCTTGTTGCCATATTCTGTTATAACTGTCATGCTCTTTCTTCTTCATATGTTGCTAATGTTGAGTATTCATTGCAGGTTGTTACACTCACTGGTCCTTAGTGTTTGGCATGGTAAAGATGGTGAAGAGGATCAAAGAGCTTTACCGGTAGCTCTCAATGTTGATTTGAAGAGTTTCAGAACAGTGGTGGAAAGTTTGTTAAGTGTTTGACAAAGCTGCGGATGGCTGGTGTTGCCCATAGTTCCTTACATCGTGGACATCGATACTGGGTGTTGTGCATAGGAAGCCTAGATAATCCTCATATCCTGCATCAAAGATACGGTCAAAATCCAATACAGCTGTTGGATCAACATGTCCAATCCCATAATCAAAAGGTGTAGCTTTGACGAATTTAACAGCTTCAATTTCGGAAGTTTGTTGTGCTAGAAGAAAATTCCTTGCTCTGTCTAGAGTTGTTAATGTTGTCATCAAGGCTGATTTAATTGCAGCAGGGTTCCAATGTGGATGCTTCTGCTTTATGAGAGCAGCAATTCCAGCTATATGTGGTTCAGACATGCTAGTTCCAAATATCATCACAAATCCTTCACCTACATAATTTGCCTCATCAGTTCCATTTGGACTCCAAGCAGCCCAAATCAATGAACCGGGAGCTAACATATCTGGTTTGAGAAGATTTTCCTTGTTGAAGATGAAGCCTTTGATATTTGGCCCTCCAGCGGAAAATAATGCCACCTGTGGTGTAGACTTATGTAGAATAGGCATCAAACCGTCACCGATTTTACCTACACCTTTGAAGCTCCTCACTCGTCCGGTCCAGTCTTTTGGTGTCGAGATATTATAATAGTCTATAAGCTTCTTTAAATGGCTGATATCTGAGATAAGAATCCCGGGAAGGCCAACAGGGACAGGATCAAATTTAGCTCCAGGGGAAACATTTTCAACGCAGAGAACAAATCCAGTAGTACCAAGTGACTTCGCTGTTTTTGATACTTTCTTGATCGATGAAGTACCAACAATCAAAGTTGAAAGAAATATCCACAGAGAAGAATATTTCCCTCTATCAATTTCCTGTTAAAACTTCCGGTCTCTGGCACTCCGTGGGGCTGTACTTGCTTCTTAGATATTTTTCCATAAGCAAAGATATAAACTAATCCCATCAACAGCAAAACAACAAATATTGAGGATCCGAGAGCTATCATCACAACTGCAATTTTACTGAGGCCCGTAGTTTTGTTATTGTCACATGGTTTTACATAGCTGGTTCCATTGCAAACCAAGCCACTGGATGGTGAGCAACTGATACATAGGCCAGGATTCCCCAAAAATGACGACCAGTGATAATTAAGCCGCTTCATTAGCGTCTTCGGTATGGGACCCCAAAAATAATTGTTCGAAATATTGATTTCGAATAATGAAGGGTGTTCATCAAGAACTTCTATGCTTCCTTTCAAATTGTTCTGAGATAGATCCAGCATTTGCAGAGCTTTCAGGTTTCCAATTTCCCCAGGTATGTCTCCTATCAGTCCATTGGAACTTAGATTCAACCCATACCTCAAATTGTGTAATGCCCTGACTGATCCAGGAATTCTCCCTCCAAACATATTGCCGCCAAGCTGCAGTTCAGAAAGTTCTTTAAATGCCGACAAGAAAGCTGGAATGCCGCCACTGAAACGATTCTCACTCAAAAAAAGTGTGTGTAGCTTTGTCCACCTCTGCAAACTTGATGGTAATGATCCATTCAGGAAATTAAATCCCAGATCAAACTTGTCCATTTTGGTACAGTTTGCCAGCTGAAATGGCAAAGGACCTTCTAAGTTATTGTGACTAAGATTCAGCATCTGGAGATTCACAATGTTTCCTAACTCCGGTGGTAAATAACCACTAAATTTGTTCCAGGACATAATTAAAACTGTAAGATTTATGCAGTTTCCCAAGCTTGATGGAATTGATCCGTTGATTTTGTTGCTGCTGATATCCATGAATAACAGATTGGTATTTCTTTCAAACTCAGGAAGAGGCCCGATAAAACTGTTTTCCTTAAGTATGACCCTTTTTAGAGTTGTGCACCTTCCAACATCACGAGGTATTCTGTCTTGAAGTTGATTGATGCCCATATTCAGAAGCTTTAAATTTTTGCCAAAACAAAGATTGGGTGGGAGGTTTCCTGTGAAGCTATTGTTAATGAAGTCCAACTGTACCAAACTGCTGTTAATTCCCAAACTTTGAGGTATGACTCCAGAAAACATGTTGTCAAACAGTGAGATGTTTTTGAGGTTCTTGAGCTCTGTCATCTCCACAGGAAGTTCCCCAGAAAGGCTGTTATTATACAAAAGTAGATGCTCAAGACATTGAATTTTCCATATGTCAAGTGGAATTTCACCACTCAATTGATTGGAAAACAGTTCAAGGTCCTGCAGCTGACTCAGTTTTCCCAATTCATTTGGAATGTTTCCATCAAGTTGATTGGAATTCAAATGTAGCACATTCAAAGACTTGCAGTTACCTAATTCGGGAGGTATTTTTCCGGATAAATGATTGTTTGAAAGCTTTAGAAGGGAAAGCTTAGTGAGCAGACCCATGGAAAATGGAATAGTTCCAACCAAGTTAGAACTGATAGCAATAAATTGTGATAAAGCAGTACAATTCCCAATTCCGGAGGGAATGCCTTCATGGAAAGAATTGAGCGAGAGATCCAAAATCAGTAAATTTTGACAAGAGGAAGAACCCAATGGAATAATACCTGTTAGGTTATTGGAGGCAACACTAAAACGTAGAAGATGCTTGAGATGATTTATCGTGTGAGGAATGACACCTTGCAACTGATTATGATTCAAATACAAGTCTTGTAATTGAGTGCAGTTCCCAACGGACGATGGAATTGCAGCAGAGAAATGATTGTTTTGGAGATATAAGTTGCGAAGTTGAGTCATGTTGGCAATACTAGGTGGGATGGAACCGTTAAGATGGTTATTTGAGAGATCAAGAAGGTGGAGGTGAGGGATTTGAGACAAGAAATGAGGAAATGGACCTGTGAGAAGATTCGTAGAAAGGCATAGATATTTTAGGTTGTAGAGGTTGGTGAAAGAGTAGGGTATTTGGCCATTAAAGTTGTTACGACCAAGGTCTACGTGGGCGAGTTCTGTGCAATTGGCCAGTTCGGGTCCTAGTTGACCGTAAATATGATAATGGGATAGGTTGAGAGAGATGGCACGGTGGTAGGAGTTGCATTGGACACCAATCCATGAACATGGTGTCAAATGCAATGGAATCCAGGTGGAGTTGATGCGAGCAGGAACCGATGTCCAGTGCGACATGAATGACAAGAGTGCCATTTCGTCCGAGTTGAGCGCACTCTGAAAGAATTTCGAGATGATGACGTGGACAGAGAAGGTGGTGGTGGTTCTCACCACCGTGATGTTGTCGCTGTGTCATCGGCCGCGGTCACTGCTGCAGAGTTCCCATTCCAAATAAAAATCGAGACTGTGATTATTGGCCATAACGATTTTCATACTATTTTGGAATGGTTTCAGATTGATTAGTTATATGATTCAAATAATTGGCTTCGAGAAGATAAGCTTGGAGAAGATGAGAGCACATGCAAAGTCCAGGGAGAATCTTTAAAGAATTACGAGATGGAAATAAGCTGGCATTTTGCAGCACATCAGGTAGTGTACCCTACTGCTATTCTGCTGCTGCTGTCATCAAATATATGGTTTGGTTTCTTTTGAAAACTTGCCAACAACTGTGAATTTCTTTGTGAGCTGAACTTCCTTTCTTGTATTGAAATAGCACACGATGCTTGAGCCTCATATCGTAACACAATGGTGCTTTTTATCTGGTTTTATATTGGATTATCTTTCATTCATCTTTTGACCACCCTACACATTTTTTCTCCTTTTCATGTATTTCTTTTTGGAGTAAGTTGGCGTTATGCTGAGGCTTTGAGGCACTCTGATGATGGATAGTTTATGGAGTTTATGGGAGCAACAAAATTAATGGCTTGGTTTGGAAGTTACCTGGTGTGGAGTTTTGGTGCGGAAACAAACCTATGCTCACAGTTTCTTGGTGAAGACCATTCTCTCAATTTTGGTGAGGCAACATCATCCTTTGATTTTCAAGATCATAGATTTTATGTCAAGAATATCAATGATGACAACGATACAAGCAACACCAGACACAGGACTTTATGCTAACACTGTCTGTTTATTTAATGCAGTTTCATATAATTCAGTAATGCATTCAATGAAGATGAAGCTTTCCTTTGAAAATTAGACAGACAACTCCCTCGCCTTTGCTCCTAATGGTTTAAAGACAACTTCAACCTCACTCAGATTAACTTCCTCCAACTTCGGTGGTTTCCACTTCGGGTTCTGATCTTTATCTATACTGCTTTAACACCTTCTGCAAAATCATGTCGTAGTGAAGACCTCAAGGCAATGCGATACTCAGTTTTCATTACGCCAGTAAATATCGATAATTCACCGTTGCTTTTTCTATTGCAGAGGCAACTGCATAGAAGTACTTATTAGTCAAGAAAAGGGAGAAGGGAGCTCCTTTTCCAAGGCCTTGGAGAGCTTCATTAGCCTGAGGTAAAAGCAACTTCAAGTGTGCCTCAGAATCTGGGTTTGACTCGTGTCTTGCTAAAAGTACTTTGATGTCCTGATGGGGATCCTGAGAAAAGTGTGTTGTTGCCAAAGGATTAGTGATGTAACCTCCATCAAGCCTGAATCTTTGGCTTGTAAGGTTAGTCTCGGCATTCCATATTCTGCATTCTATAAGCTTGTCTCTTGGATTAGTTTGGCGGATTTAGAATCAACTATCATGATTGCCTTTGTAATGAACTTTGTACGGATTGAAATTTATGAATTTCTGAATTATATAATGCACACATGAATTACAGGTTTTGTTTGCGCCTTTGTGACCATTTAGTGGAATGGGACCAGCAACATCATGAACACTTGTGTGAAAAAGAAAATGGAATTTTGTCGGAGCTCAGAGGTGTTTTGTTGAGATACTTGAGCCACTGGAAGATTTGGTGTCAACCTCTGTTGCTGGCTTTGTTGCAATACCTGGGATGGTGATTGTTGTAATTGTGTCTGTTGCCACTGCCTTTGCAAGAGACTCACTTGTTGGTCTATCTGTTACTGAAATTGCGAGTCTCGTGGTAAGGATATCATTGGGAATGTATTCTTACTAGATGATTGGATACTTTGCTGGAGTGGGATACTTCCTAGGGAGTAATTGTTGTTGTTGCTATGTTGCCTGAACTACCACAAGTTTGATAATCAGACATGTTTAACTTCCTAACCGTTTCCACATTTGCAATGGATTTTGAGCATCATGGAGGAAATTGTGGGGCATTTCCGATATGCTTCAGAATGCCTACAACTTGGGATTCATGCAAGTCTAAATTCTGTGGAGCTTCCACAACTTTTAGAGAGTCCGGTAATTTAAAATTCTTAATAGAAAACAGTGACCGGAACTTCTTGGAGTGAGTTGGCGTCTTTGAGATTTAAGTCTTGCAACTGGTAGATGTATTGCACTTTTGGTCATTGGATGATATTGAAATTACTGGCGGAAATCCTGATATACTGATGCTGATTGAATTGGAATTAATATTTGTAATATTATCATTGTTGAGAAATAGACATGAATAGCCTCACACGGCTTGTAGTAATTTGCCTATAGCTTGAAAAAACTCTTTTTTTTTTATGATTTATTACTTTATCATAACTTGGCTCCATGGTATCCAAAACTCTACAAACAATTTGTATTCACGCATCAATCGATATGTTGTAATGATAATAATTTGATTTATATATCCAGACGTCAGCTTAGTAACTTTCATAGTTTGTTATTTTTTTGTTTTTTTTTCGCCAAAGCTTTGCTCATGGAACAACAAAATATTAAGCATAATTTATGTTTAGACATCACTTAGTCATGGCTTGATGTTTAGCCGTGTCTTGACAAGAATAGCCTCAAATCATATAACTCTCATGGGCAAAATAAAACAGTTTATCTTGATCCAATAACTCTCATGGGCTAAATCTAAGTTTGTCACAAACTGATTTAGAATCCAAACATAACTTGACACTTGCAATCAATTCGAACAAGGCTTGAGGCAAAGTCGACCATGTCTAGAAGCAACATGTGAAGTATCTTTGAACAACGTACATTAAGTGCCTATCATAACAAGTAACTTGTAGCAATGTTTAAACAACCTTTAGAGAAATTTATAACCAAGTTGAAATAAGGTTTATATTTCTTGAAAACCAACAATTGTGTGGCGAGATGGATCTAATCATGTACTTTATGGTATTGACCATATCATGTCTGTCTGATCGTGAGAACGAGGACACACATGAGTTTGGGTATAAGGGGCTGGAGGCACGCTCCTCCCACAAGAATTCAACATAAATTGCTAGGGATTATGACCATAATGAGCACACACAAGGTCTTTATAAACGAAACCTTAGAGGGTCATATCCAGAGGTTATGTGGCAGTAAGACATTCATTAAATACCGAAGTAAGACAAATTTAGGGTATGACAGATGCCCCTATCTAATTGCCTTAAACCTGAGAGAATGAATTGTTGTATGACGTTCATTTTAAGGTGGAAGTCAATTAGATATAAGAAGACCCCGAAATTTGTCCAGTAAGCAAGTAAACTGCAGTGAGATATACTAGAGCAGGGTAGCAGGATGTAAAAGATAAACGAGATAATCTGATATTCTCTGGGTGGTCGAAGCAGTCCCTCATTTGTTAAGGTCCTTCGGTGATACCAAAGTGGTATATCTGAACAAAATTTGAGATTCTTCGGGTGGTCGAAGCAGTACCTTATTCATTAAGGCTCTTCGATGATACCAAAGCAGTATCTCTGATCAAAATTTGAGATTCTTCGGGTGGTCGAAGTAGTACCTTATTCATTAAGGCTCTTCGATGATACCAAAGCAGTATCTCTGATCAAAACTTGAGATTCTTCGGGTGGTCGAAGTAGTCCCTTATCCCATAAGGTTCTCCGATGATACCAAAGTGGTATAAACGAGCCCCTTTGGGTGGTCGAAGCATCCTCTTATCCAATAAGATTCCTCGATGATACCAAAGTGGTATATTTGAACAAAATTTGAGATTCTTCGGGTAGTCGAACCAGTACCTTATCCCATAAGGTTCTCCGATGATACCAAAGCAGTATCTCTGATCAAAACTTGAGATTCTTCGGGTGGTCGAAGCAGTACCTTATCCATTAAGGCTCTTCGATGATACCAAAGCAGTATCTCGAACAAAACTTGAGATTCTTCGGATGGTCGAAGCAGTACCTTATCCATTAAGGCTCTTCGATGATACCAAAGCAGTATCTCGATTAAAATTTGAGATTCTTCGGGTGGTCGAAGCAGTACCTTATCCCATAAGGTTCTCCGATGATACCAAAGCAGTATCTCGATTAAAATTTGAGATTCTTCGGGTGGTCGAAGCAGTACCTTATCCATTAAGGCTCTTCGATGATACCAAAGCAGTATCTCTGAAAACTTGAGATTCTTCGGGTGGTCGAAGCAGTACCTTGTCCATTAAGGCTCTTCGATGATACCAAAGCAGTATCTCGAACAAAACTTGCCGAGGAATAGTTGAGCTAAAATTCTTATTAGAGGAGCAACCTTGTGCAGAACTCTGCAGGGGAGAAATCTTCAATAAACTCTCTAAGATAACCTCTGCTTGGGGAGCCAATAGTTGCTGGGGATTATCATCATCAACTGCATGGTTGAAGAGTGACTTGCTGGGGAGTAGAATTCCCTGAACTCGTGGGGTATTGTTGCACCCTAAAATTTGCTCAACCTTCTTCACTTGGTTTATGTTTCAATTGCATTAGCATTTGCATATAGAGTCATGTACATAGTCTAATCATCTGCATAGCATAGCATAACAAGTCATCCAACAAAGGACCCAGTACTATTCTCATCTCTATGAGCCTATCAAGAGGTTATTATTCAAATTCAAGCATATCCAAGTCATCAGAAAGAATTGGAAAGCTAAAGAAGTCAATGGATCAAGCAGTGCATCTATCTCCTATCTGAGGGTATTTGAAGATCATCAAAGAAATTGTGAGCTGTGAGCTGAGCATGGAGGGTATATAGACATCATGTAAGACATGGAGAGCCATTTTGAAAGCGAGACAAGTCATTGATGTGATCACAAGAGTTGCAGTTGAAGACAGTCAACTAGGGTTTCATCTGGGTCAACCCTAGGTCAAATGATTGATTGAAAGGCATCAAGGCCTATTGGAGAGATGTGGGGTTCATAATTTGACATGTAGATAAGGATATGGTGTTGTGCCAAGAAGAAATCAAGAGAAATCAAGAAGAAGAGGAGTTTCTAAATTAGGGTTTCTGTGTAAAATCCCCTGATTTAGGTCAAACTTCCAAGCAGGATAATTCAAAATGCAAGCTTCAAATGGATCCTTGGCCAACATGAAACTTGTAGAGGATCTCAAGACCTTTAATGTGAGTGGTGGAAGACATCAAGGAGATTTATAGAACTCAAGTTATGGTCCTTGCAAGTTACAGGTCATCTGAGGTATCTGAAATTTTGTCTGTGAAAGTTACTTGTCTTCCAAGCAACTTTTACCCCTCAAGGAGATTTCAAATGAATTTCTGGTCAACATAAGAGTTGTTCCTCATTGTCTTATATTTCTAGAAAGGTATGGTATGCCTTCATATGATTTGTGGAGCTCTACTTATGGTCTTGGGAAGAAAAGGGTATTTTGGTCATTTGCGAATTACAGGTCATTTCAAGCCTATGCCCAAAACTCATACAAGGAAGCTTCAAATGAAAAACTTCACAACATCAAACTTGCTCCAAATGACATTTTGAGTCTATAAAAGTGATCATGAAAGATTGGAAATGCTCATAGCTCAAGGTTTCAAAATTGGTCATTTAAAAATGAATTTAATGAATAAAAAGTGACCTAAAATTGAGATTTTTCATAACATGGCCAAATGGGATGAAATTATAGGTCATTTTGATTGTAAAAAATGTTTTAAGAACATTGGAAAAAGTAGATTTTTGAGTTTGGTTCAAAATTTGGAAGTTATGCTAGGTGGCTTACAATGGAAGTAACATAATCAAAATTCAAGGAAAGTGTGCACAAGAAGTTTCTATCAAATTCTAGAAAGATCCATGAGTGTCTATATATTGAATTGAGAGGCTTCATTCAAAGGTTGGTGATTCATTTTGTTCATGACACATAATTTCATCTCATTCTTCCATTTTGCAAAACCATTTCAAACTCTATCAAACCTTCATCAATTTCCAAAATTCTTGATCCTATCATCATCTACCTTCATTCAAGATAAAGCTTCCATCAAGATTTGGATCAATTGAGGTAGAATTCGTGCTATCCATCTTCATCATCCAAAGTGCAAGAAGAAGTGGTTACAAGAATCTAAGGCATGTGAGCAAGAAATATTGCATACAGAACCAAGAATCAAGTGTATTGAGCAAGTCTAGAACATTGCAACCCTTGGATCCAAAGAATTCTACACCTGTTTTCATCATTTACACCAGGTTAGTTTTCCTTTCGAATTGGCTAGATTAGTTAGCATGTTAGAGAATTATTAGGTTAGAATGGTTAGGATTGGTTAGATGATCATTTCTGTTGAATTTGAAGACATTTCATGGAAGTTGCCATTGGTGCACCAAATCTGTTAGGGCTTAGAACTCCTAGATTAGGGCTTGATAATACTGGTTAGATATATGAGAGTGATCAGCAAAGTGTGTAGATCGTGTTAGGGTAAGAATTAGAAGGAATTAGCATGATGGATATCAGTGAGAATTCTTGGAATCAGAGATGTCTACCTATCGGGTTTGGAGTTCTAGGGAGTTTCAGGGAGAGATATTGATATGACTGGATTCCTGGGAGAAAGTAGAGCAATTTTGGTTCTTATAGTTTGGGATTTCATGGAGAATTGAGGGAGAACAGAAGTGATGAAGATGCGTGCATGGGGGAAAGATTTTCTGAAACCTAGGGTTTCCAAGGAGGACGATGAAGGAGAACCGTGAGATCAAGCGTTGGACTTTGACTCTCAATCTGATTTGATGGCCATGATTCAAAAGAAATTTGGAGGGAGATGTTACGCAGCAATACGCTGCGTTTCATTTAATCGTTCTGACTGGGCTCAGCAAATGTTGCTATTTCCACCCCCAAACGCCAGGCCCAATCCCATTTGCACTGATTTGATTACTTTATGCACCGTTTCAGTTTATTTGTTTTTTTTTTGTGTTTTTTTCTGACCAACTGGGACCAGACGCGCCTTGCTAGGCGCACCCCCAGTCTGGGCCCATCATATGTTTTTTAACTGATTTAATTACTCACTGCACCCCCTAACCCAATTCGTTCATATTAATTTCATCCATTCATTTTTAATTCTTCAAAAAATCATAAGTAAATGAAAAATGAATATTTTTAATTGCTTCTTTTTGCATTAGGTTTATAATTATGTTAAGAAAAATAACAAATATTAAAAATAGCATTTTATTTTGTTTTAGTATTTTTTGTGCATTTTTCTTTTAAATAGGTTTTAATTGATTTTAGGTTTATACATGATATTGTTGATTTTAGTTTAGTTAGATACTTTAATATTTTTGACCCATTCTTTTTAGGTTGATTAACTTAGAACTTTAGCTTACTCATAGGATTTAATTCATAATTTTAGGATTAATTTTTAGATGATTTGTTTAGGTGTGATTAGGAGAATCAAAACTAGGGTTTAGAGATAACATAGGTATAGTAAATCCTTTCTTTTAGGAGTTGTAGTTTGAATCTTTGGGGTATGGGAATATAGGGGTTATGGGTAGATAATAGATCCCTTAGAAATTACTAGGTTTCCCCTATTCTACTATTACTATTAGTATACTGCTTGTACTTGCTTGACTGTGTGGTGTGCCCTCTCTAGGGTTATTATTTGTCTGTGTGGGGTATTGGGCTTGCTTGGGGCTTGGGGGTTGAGCTGAAGACTTTGATGATGAAGGCCATTGGAGATTAAAAGAATGAAGACCAACTTCCAGAGTTGATGGAGAGCATCTTGCTAGCAGCTGTTGAAGGTTATAGGATCTAGGAGTTAGGCAAAGCTCTAGAGTAGAAAGCTTGATTCACAAACATGGAAGGTCTTTCTTGCCTCCATCCCTCTCTATGATGCAAAGTCTCTCTAAGACATTCACCCCCTTCCTTTGGAAGGCTTGGTGATAGTGTCTAAGAGATAGAACTCTTGAGAGAAATATTCTATGTGTTGTCAGCAGTCTGTTTGCCACCCTTGGTGGTCAACTAATTGCTTAACACCCCAGTTCATTCTTGTGATTGATTCCTCAACTTGGAGATTGAGACTTGAAGAAAAGCCATGGCAGACTGATGATAGAGACCTTGACTGAAGGCTTGAAGGTTGCAGACAAAGACCTTGCTTGAGGGTTGTGAAGATCAAGATTGATGCATGCTTGAAGCTTGTAGCTGTTTGGAGATGACTTAAAGACAGATGTTGATGCAAAGCTGCTTTTGCTGTTTATTTTTGCTGTTTAATTCTTGATGTATTGATTGAATTTCCCTGACTGTATTGCTTGCTGTTTAACCTGTTAGGTTGAAAGTGAACCTTGTTCACTTTTGCCTATTGTTTTCTAGGTTCGAGGTTGAGTGGGACTCCCCTGCCTCGCTTGTATTGCTGCATCCATGCATTTTACTGCTTTATTGTATATGCTATTGTTTCTGTTTCCGTCTTTTCCCTTAGGATCTCTGTTTCTCTCTGTGCAAGAGAGGAACATGATAGACATTAGGTCTTAACCCATGCATGATAACATTAGGTAGTCTGATTCCCTTCGCAACCGTAGGTTAGAGTTCTGTCTCTTCTTTCTCAAAACAAACAGAAAAACACAATAAATATTTCAAACACAATAAAAGACACTTCTTCTGTAAAAGAATGTGAACTCATCAAAACGTCATTTTTGTCCGCTTGGACCAGTAATCAGAAAAACCCTTTTTCAGAAGGAATAAAAACAATTAAGACAGACTTGTGTCGTACGTGGCCCGAACTACGTTTGCTCTGATCTTTCATGCTGTGTGAAAGTACGTAGGCATAGGATGCGATATCCTAGCGAGCAACCTTCCCCTCCTTTCCAGTAGGTAGGCGAACTACGTTGACTCTGATTTCTCGTTCCAGACGGGAATACGTAGGCATAAAGTGCGATACTTTGCTGAGTCATTTTCCTTTCTTTTAACCCCTGACCTGTAGAATAGATAGAATAACAATCCATACCCGAAAACAAGCGTGGATCCCGTCGAGTACGACGGACGTGAGGGGTGCTAATAC
Organism: Lathyrus sativus; assembly: GCA_963859935.3. Taxonomy (NCBI): domain Eukaryota; kingdom Viridiplantae; phylum Streptophyta; class Magnoliopsida; order Fabales; family Fabaceae; genus Lathyrus; species Lathyrus sativus. Next base: position 432,987,650 of record OZ012740.1, read on the forward strand.
CTTCCCCTTGCGTAACCGACTCCCGAATCCAGGTTTTGGTTGCGATGACCATACCTTTCCCGTTTTTTGCGAGGTTTACTTCGAGCGTTTCCTTTCCCTCCGTTGGGATAAATAACGCACGGTGGCGACTCTTCTATTCAGCCGGCGCCGATTTTCGCAGTAGCGACAGCTGGCGACTCTGCTGGGGATCCAACGTCCCCTGGCTGCTAAGGACTGCGATAGTTCCTTATGCATTTGGGATCCAACGTCCCTTAAGTGAGTCAATCCTAACGCTTGTTTTCCCGTCGAGGATTTTGTATGGATTTATATTTCTGTCAGTTACTTCCAGCATTATATTATTGTTATTATTGCTGTATTGGGGTGTGACGGGTGTTCCATGATTGAGAGATAAGCCGGACCTGGGCTTGAGTGTACCTAGAATTAGAGTGGAAATTAGTGGGCGCGCACGTGCTTTTCATGTCCTAGTGTCCCATGAAATCCACACTCAGACGAGGTTCTTCTGGTTGGCCTCCTGTCCTGCCCTTTGGGTGGCTCGGGTTGCTGGTTAGTTGGATTGTCGACTCTAGGAACCGATCATTTGGAAGTTGGCTAAGTAAGGCCTCTTCAGGATTTGATGATGCCACTCCTTCTGGGAATCGTATCATCAACCCTGAAAGTCTGTGACGCCGACGACCGCATAGGATGCCATACCTTTGTCAGTTACTAGGACACCTACCTGTGAGAGGGTTTTGGGGTTATGCAGGTAACTAGACCTTCAGATACCGGTTATTTCTTGATCTGAGATCCTAGGTATTTATGGACAGTTATGAGGTCTATCAGAGACCAGTGGGAGTTATGATATGAGGTCTATCAGAGACCAATCAGAGTTATGTTATGGGGTCTATCAGAGACTAGTGTTGGAGCTTCGTATTAGGTCTATTTGAGACCAGGGTTTGAGGAATTCTGGAGGGTCTATCTGAGATTTGTTGATATGGTTCAGGCTTCTCAGCTATGGCATTTGGTCCCTGTTGCATGTTACTTGCATTGCATTGTTTGCATAATCATTATCATTGCATCCCATTAACGTGTGTCTGTGCTGCAGGGGCATTTGCATATTCCCTGGTTCTAGTGTTCGGACTTCTGAGTATTGATCATGGCTGGTTTGAGAATGACAGTTGCCTACAAGCTACCTATCCCTAATATTACTCCCCTCCTGGGTCTGATCTCTCTTGCTGATGAGGATGTCTGTAGAAGTTTCAGGCAGAGTTATGGATGGTTGTTGAGATTGGTTCGCAAGCCAACTGATGATGAACTGAATGGGCTGTACACGCTGATGCAATTCTATGACCCTGCTTTGAGGTGTTTCACATTTGCTGACTTTATTTTGGGGCCTACCATGGAGGAGTATGTAGAGTTTACTGAGCTGCCAGTACAAAATAAGGTTCCCTTTATTCACTCTGCCGCTGAGCCCAAGTTGGAGGACTTGGCTAAGGCCTTGCACATGAATGCTTCTGAGTTGTTGATGACTTCTTGGCGAGGGGTTCCAGGTTTCTCTCTCCAGTTTCTGGTTGGTAAGGCTCAAGAATACGCCAAGAATGGATGTTGGGTGGTCTTTAACGCTGTTTTGGCTCTATGCATTTATGGGATAGTGCTGTTTCCCAATTTCCCGAACTTCGTGGACATGGATGCATTTCATTTGTTTGCTGCTGGCAACCCGGTACCCACATTGATCGGGGACTTCTACCATTCGATGCACTACAGAAGTGAGAACAGGAGAGGCAAGAACGTCTCTTGTTGTGTGCCTTTGCTGTACATGTGGTTTAAGAGCCATCTTCCCCTGAAGGGACCTTTTGTGGATAGTGCAACTATAGCTGACTGGCCAGAGCGCATGATGAGACTATCTTCTGAAGACATAGAGTGGTTTGACCGAGACTTGTTGGGGTCTGAGCTTATTTTCAATTGTTCTGGGTATCCTAATGTTCCTTTGATAGGAAGGAAATGGTGTATCAATTATAACCCTTCTCTGTTCGTTCGCCAGTTTGGATACGCGTTGAAGAACCCACCCCAGGAGGAAGAAGTGCAGGAATCTCTGTACTTCACCGGTGATTTGAATGGAGAGTTACTAGCCAAGCTTCAGCACGCATGGATGCGTATTAACAGAAGAGGGAAGCCACTGTTAGGGAAGAATGATTGTCAGGCTTATGCACCCTACAAAGTTTGGATCCAAGAGAGAGCAAGACAGTTGCTGATGCCATTTCCAGCTGCACCAGTCCCTGTTCATATTCCGGTGGAAGAACCAACCACTGTTACTATGGAGGTCTACGAGCGAGTTGTAAAATAAAAAGAAGCCTTGATGAAGATCAATGAAGGGTTAGAAAAGGAACTGGCTCAGATGCGTAGTGAGAAGAACAAGGCTGTGCACTCCTTCCAACAGCAGATCGAATTAGTAAACAGGCTAGGTGCTGAATTGACTGAGCAGAAAAAGAAGCGTGAACGTCTGGGTAAAGAGTTCAGAAGCTCTCATGACATGCTGGAGTCCAAAAAGAAAGCGCTCGATGCCGCTCACCGAGAAATCTCTTCTTGTAACAAGACTTGGAATGCTACGCTAACCAACAACAAAAAGAGGGAAGACAAATTGAAGCAGCAAATTTCTGAACTCGAAGAGCAGTTGAAGGCTAGCATTAAGAAGTATGAAGAAGAGGTGATGACCAGATATAGTCTCCAGAATGCATTGAATAAGGCCATCGAAGGCAGGAACGAAGCTGTGTCTCAGAAGCGGAAGCTAGAGGATCGCTTCGGAGAAGGGTCATGGGAGGAAACTGCTGGGGACGTGCGACGTGTTCTCAAGCAAAGAAATCAACTTGTTGAGGGTCTGCTTACCCGACCAAGTCATCCAGAGACTAAGAAGTTACTAGAGGAGTACCAGGCTTATGAGTGTACTTGACCATTTCATGTATTGATGCTTTATTTGCATAGTGCTGACCATCACCAGGATTGTTGGTTGAGGTCATGCCTTCTTATTGTACATTCAGTGATATTGTATTCTTAGCTTAATGGATTTCTCTGCAATATATGAGGTGTTTTCCATGATTCGGCTCCGATCACCGTATTGCTAGCACTGTCACTGCACTGGCACATTCACACTAGAATCGGGGAATGATGTCCCTAATGCATAGACACATATTGCATTGCATTCATATTCATATTGCATTACAGGTGATTATTGGATGGTATCTTATTTCTTGCACTGTACCAGGTCTTTTTAGGATTGAAGATCAGCGCCCGCACCGATACTCCACTCGCACCAACTGCCGAAGAATCATGGATCAAATGCAGAACGAAATGCAAGACATGCGTGAGAAGCTGGCGCTCTTCATGCAGACAATGGAGACCATTGCAAAAGGTCAGGAGAATTTGCAAGCTTTGGTGCAGCCTCTGTTGGTAAGTAATGCTGGGCACGGAAATGAGGATCATCAGTCTGTGCGAGTCGACACTGTTCACGGGGATGGTACTCCCACGCCAGTGGCTCCACCTGTAGTCAACATGCCTGCTGTCAATGTGAACAACGGCGCTGCTGCCGGGAGCGGTAACGTTGGAATTGGGAACGAGACTATCGTTAATAATGTCGGGCTCGGAGATGTCAACCAGGGTGATAATATGGGAGGCAATGGCTTCGGTAATGCTGGATTTGGCTTCAACGACCAGGGGTTCGATAATGCTGGGAAATACGGTTTCAACACTCAAGCCTTTGGACAGGACGGGTTTGGTATGACTAATCAGGGTTATGGCGGATTCGGAAATGGAAATGGCGCTGGGTTAATGACTTTTGGACCTGCTGGGGTCGCTCTGGGGTACGGTAATAGGGGGCGAGGCCCGGTAATGAATCATACCAGAGTTGGCCGCAACAACGAATACGATGGATATGGAGCTGGGAATGGTAATTGGCAAGAAGACCAGCAGGAGGATGCTTTCTCCGATGGAGGTTTCGAAGGGCCTATGGATGACTCTCAGAGGATCAGGATGCTCGAAGAGCAGATGAGGGGGGTCGAGAATCAAAGTGCTGTCGGCTTAGATATGTCAACAATGGGTCTGGTGCCTGGCCTGAGGGTGCCAATCAAATTCAAAGCTCCCACATTCGACAAGTATAAGGGGGACACCTGTCCAAAGGTGCACGTGCGGTCATATTACAGAAGGATGTCGGCGTATTCTAACGATGAGAGGATGCTAATGCATTTCTTTCAAGATAGCTTGTCGGGTCCTTCCCTCGAGTGGTATATGGGATTGGAACCAACTCATATAAAGACATGGAAGCAGCTGTCCGAGGCATTTGTAGCTCACTATAAGTACAACAGCGACTTGACACCCAACCGGGTCCAACTGCAGGGGTTGTCCCAGAAGAAGGGTGAGAGATTCAAAGAGTATGCGCAGAGATGGCGCGACATGGCGGCCCGAGTTCATCCCCCTTTGGAGGACAAGGAAATGAATGACATGTTCATAGGAACATTCACCGGCATGTTTTACGACAAGTTGTTTCACACTTCTTTGGGCAGTTTCTCAGACTTAATCCTGATGGGAGAGAAGATTGAAAGTAACATTAAACAGGGAAGATTCCAAGCTGAGGAATCCACTTCGGCTGGCAGTAACCGAAGGGCTTTTGGTGGGCGCCGTCAGGGCGATGCAAGCGCAGTGTTTGGGGGCCGAGGCCGAGGACGGGGCCGAGGTCGCAACCAGTACCGTCAGCCGCAGCAGGTCGCAAGCGTTACTATTTCGTTTCAGCAACAACCATTTCAGCAACAACAACAGCAACAGCAGCCACAGCAGGGGGCACATCCTACTCAGCGTAGATTCCAGGGGGGCAAACCAAGGAGGGTGTTAGAAAAGCCTCCTTCAACGTATGCGGATTTGCTACAGACGTTACTGGGTTTGAACTTGGTGGAGAAGAGAACTCTGGCGCCAATAACAGGCACTCCTCCGTATGGTTATGATGCAAGCAGGCACTGTGAATTCCACTCCGGGGCTCCGGGCCACGATGTAGAGGGTTGCCATGCGTTCAAGCATGTAGTGCAGGATCTATTGGATAGTAAGGCTATCAATTTTGGGACGGCGGGCCCGAATATAGTGCAAAAGCCCATGCCCAACCATGGGGCAAACGCCATTTTAACCGAGGAGGGTTTGAATTTGATTATGAATGTCGACGATCTAAAGACACCGTTGTGCGAGATAAAGAGCAGATTATTGCAAGGTGGTGTGTATCCAGGATGCGACGAGTATTGCTTAGAGTGTTGGACCCTAGATGGGGGTTGTGCTGACTTAAAGAAGGGTATTCAAACTTTAATAGATGGCGGCACATTGCAATTTGACCGAGCAACAATTGAAGAACCTGCAGGGGTATTAGCAGACAAGCAAAGCGATGTAGCTACTGTGACGATTCCTCGAAAAACGATCACTATAACAGCACCGGCCAAGCGACCGCCGATCACCATCACCAAGGCCGAACCAATCCCGTATGAGAGCACTAAGGCAGTCCCCTGGTCCTATGGGTTGGAAGTGTATTGTGATGGGGTAAAAATTGATGTTAATAAGCAGCCAGCTGAGACTGTAGACAACGTTGTCGGTACTGGAGGTATGACAAGAAGTGGGAGAATTTTCATATCGCCTGAGGTAGAGGCTGAACGACTGGCAAAGGGAAAAGGAAAGATGAGTGAGAACGTCCAGGTGCAGGGAAATGAAAAAGAGACGGCATCGAAAGATGTGGAAGAGTTCATGCGCTTGATTCGTAAAAGTGATTATAAGATTGTTGAGCATCTGCAGCAGACGCCGTCAAAAATATCTATACTGTCGTTGCTATTGTGTTCTGAAGCTCACAGAAATGCATTGCTGAAAGTTCTGGATACTTCCTTCGTACCCCAGGATGTTTCCGTGAATCAGCTGGAGGGGGTGTTGGCGCATGTGAACGCAGGCCATAGCTTGGGCTTTACAGACTTCGATTTAACCCCGAAGGGGAGAGAGCATAATATGGCGTTACACGTCTCTATGGAGTGTAGAGGATCGGTCATGTCTCACGTGCTGGTCGATACCTGATCGTCTTTGAACGTGCTGCCCAAGAAAGCGATGATGAAACTGGATGTCAGAGGTATCCTGTGCACGCCCAGTGACTTGGTGGTCAGGGCATTTGATGGTACGCGAAGAACAGTTTTTGGATCCATAACATTACCTCTACAGGTAGGGCCAGAGGTTTTCGCGACTGAATTTTATATCATGGACATCCAGCCTGCATACAGCTGCCTCCTCGGAAGACCCTGGATTCATGGGGCTGGGGCAGTCACGTCTACCTTGCATCAAAAGTTGAAGTACATGGTAGGAGACAGCGTGGTCACAGTCTGCAGAGAAGAAGATATACTGGTCAGCCATCTGTCATCATTTAAGTATGTGGAGGTCGACGGCGAGATTCACGAAACACCCTGTCAGGCATTTGAAGGGTTGCGCATCAAAGACAAAGGTCCCGGGCCGAGTAAAGCGTCGGAGATAGCCGTCTCGTCATATAAGGAAGCTCAAGCTCTAGTAGAGACTGGTGAGACAAAGGGCTGGGGCAAAGTGCTGGATATTCCCGTAAAGATGGACCGGTTTGGGCTGGGATATCAACCGTCGTCATCAACACCTGCTGTGGGAGCATCCCGTTTCAGAGGACCGATAACCATCACTGCTAGTGGAGTATGTCACGAGACCATCAACGCTGCTTCAGAGTCTGACGAAGGAGACAGCGACTGCGATATGGACGCCTGGATTCAGCCGAGCATGCCAGGACAGGGATTGTGCAATTGGTCTATTCAGGAGATTGTTCCTGTGACTCTCAAACAGTAATGCTTTGTTTTTTTAATTGTTGAACAATCTGGTGTCTTACCCGGGGCATCATGATGTTGCTTAGGGCCGTGCTATTATGAACATTGCGTGTTTAATCATTAAATAAAAGGCGTTTTTCATGTGCAAATATTGTGATCTCTGTTTTTCTTGTTTTGTATTTTACAATAAAATGGCAACGTGGTTATTCGCTTTATACGCATTTTGAAACATTTAACCATTCCTTTTGCAGGATAACATTTTCAGATGACATCATTGAACCACCTATGACTCGTCTCGACTTTGAGCACCCGATATTTCAGGCCGAAGAAGAGATTGTTGAAGATGGTGACGTTCCCGAAGAATTGTCTTGGTTGGTGAAGCAAGAAGAGCGAGTCATTCTGCCTCATGAGGAGGTCATTGAGATTATTAACCTGGGGTCGGAAGGGATTGAAAAGAACATCCGTATAGGAGCCGCGCTGCAGAGCGACGTCAAGCGAAGACTGGTTGAAATGCTCAGAGAGTATAGTGATGTGTTCGCTTGGTCGTATGAAGACATGCCTGGACTGGATACAGATATGGTTGTGCACCGTCTACCGTTAAAAGAAGAATGCCCACCGGTCAAGCAGAAGCTTCGCAGAATTAGACCAGATATGACAGTGAAAATCAAGGAGGATGTTCAAAAACAGTGGGATGCTGGTTTCCTAGCTGTGACGAAATATCCCTCATGGGTCGCTAACATTGTACCAGTACCAAAGAAGGACGGTAAAGTGAGAATGTGCATAGATTACCGTGATTTAAATAAAGCGAGCCCGAAAGATGATTTTCCGCTTCCTCACATCGATGTGCTGGTTGACAACACTGCTCAATTCTCCGTATTCTCCTTCATGGATGGCTTCTCGAGCTATAATCAGATTAAAATGGCGCCAGAAGACATGGAGAAGACTACTTTCATTACACATTGGGGAACATTTTGTTACAAAGTGATGCCCTTCGGATTGAAGAATGCTGGGGCAACGTATCAGCGTGCAATGACGACTCTTTTCCATGATATGATGCTGTCGCTTGCGCGAAAATAAGGTGCCGGCATGACAGAAGAGTCGCCACCTTTCGTTATTTATCCCTCAGAGCGGGAAAGGAAACGATCGGAAAAACCTGACGAATAAGGGTAAGACAAGGTCATCGCAACCATTGTCTGGGTTCGGGAGTCGGTTACGCAAGGGGAAGGTATTAGCACCCCTCACGTCCGTCGTACTCGACGGGATCCTCGCTTGTTTGTTTACTTGGACGGGTTGGTTATAATCTATCTACCTATCAAGGCTGGCTGAAAAAGAAAAGAAAAATGACTCGGCAAAGCGTCGCGCTTTATGCCTACGTATTCCCGTCTGGAACGAGAAATCAGAGTCAACGTAGTTCGGCTAACTACGGGTTATGGGGGAAGGGTTGAAGGTTGCTCGCTAGGATATCGCATCCTATGCCTACGTACTTTCATCTGGTATGAAAGATCAGAGCAAACGTAGTTCGGCTAACTACGGGTTATCTCCTGAAAGAAGTGTTTTTTATTGTGTTTGCGATCTCAACCGCACTAGAGACTATGACCTGAGAGTGAATGCGTCGCATGTCACCCAAAGGGTACCATACTAAACATCCATCCTCAGATGGCTTAAGGCTCGTAACGTACGAAAGAAATCATTCATGATTACTGTATCTTAAACTGCTTTGAGATGAGAAGAGAGCAGGTCCAACTAGGATGGAGACTATCAAGTCCTACTGTTGTCATGCCATGGATTCATCCTATGGTTGAGGTTTGAACAGGGAACTCCTAGATGTTGTCATGCATAGGTTTCAACCTAAAAGTCTATCATCAAATCCTCATCAGAGGAAATGAGAGTCCTAAGGGATCATGTCAATGATACACCAAAACAGACAAAAGCATCAGCTTTAACAGTAAAATGCATGCAATGCAAGTGAGGGAGGAAATGTGTGTGGGGCTTCAGCCTCCACAAGCTCGTCTCAACCTCAAGCCAGTCATGAAATAGCCGTAATCATACTGAAAATAAACAACATGCTATCAAGCAATGAACAGATAAGGGAAATGAAGTGCCATCAGGCAAACAAAACACATGCTTGAGAAAGAAACATCTACTCTCTAATCCTAACCCTAACTCAGAATCCTGATCAAATCTAAGCAAAGCCCTAAAGCAAAACCTAATCAAAAGAAATCAATCCCAGTCTTCAAGCTTCAGAACAAGCTTACCAAAGAAAGGGAGCTAAGCAAGCAGACTCATAGTGTCTTCCTCAGGAAAGCACTAGGAGGTGTATACTCAGGAGTTATATCCTATGTGGCTCAACCACTGTGATCAGTTTACATTCCTCCTCAGGAGAAACTAAACTCACAAGCAGGCTCCAACATCACTGGATATTTAGGAAATCCTATCTGAACTAGTGGAACTAAATGAACAGACTCATAGGACCTTCCTCAGGAAAGTACTAGGAGGCTTCCACTTAGGAGTTGTATCCTATGTGGCTCAACAACTGTGATCAGTTTACATTCCTCCTCAGGAGAAATTAAACTCACAAGTTGGCTCCAACATCATTGGATACTTAAGAAATCCTAGATAAACTAAGGGAACTAAGTGAATAGACCCATAGGACCTTCCTCAGGAAAGTACTAGGAGGCTCCCACTTAGGAATTGTATCCCATGTGGCTCAACAACATGTGATCAGTTTACATTCCTCCTCAGGAGGAATTAAACTCACAAGTTGGCTCCAACATCATTGGATACTTAAGAAAGAGGTGAGAAGAAAGAGTGAAAGTCATTCATAGGGCCTTCCTCAGGAAAGTACCATGAACTTCCTTCAAACTTCAGGATCTCAAACCTCACAGACAGGGAACAAGCCAAGCTCTGGGTCTCTGAGTCTTGATCTACAATCTTCTCTTCATCATGCTCCTCAACAAGATCTTCAGAACAAACTAAGCCCCACAACAAATTCCCCCCAAATAAACCCCATAGATGAACAGATAACCACAGGGCAGACAAAATCAATAGGCAACTTCAGAAAATACCTAAAATACTAAACCAAGGGGAAAAAATCTATCAATTATTCACAAGGGTCTACAACATCTATCCATAACATCCACATATGCCTCTACCCAAAAACAAGACAAAACTATCTAAAGAAAATGAATTTCCTTACCTATGCATAACATAAACCCTAATTAGGATACCCTAATGCTAACCTAATTTAAACTAATCAAAATTTAATCTAAAAATCAAGAATTAAATCCTATGGGGAACTATGGTTCAATATCTAATTACACAAAAAAGAATGACTCAAAAAGCCTAAGGGAACTATCCTAATTAAATTCTACAAGTCAGCATACCAACTAAAGGAATTTAAAAAAAGCAATTAAAAGTAAAAATGCACAAAAAATATAAAACTGAAATAAAATGGCTATTTTATATTTTTATATTTTTCTAGACCGAAAATGAAAAATGGGAAAAAAAGTCTCATTAAAAAATATGCATTTTTTATTTTGTTATGATTTTTTGAAGTTTAATAAAATCTAGGCCGCAAGATCAAAGTCAAGTCAAAGTTTCCATTCCAATCCAATGGTGCATGTTCATCTTCTCCAACCAAAACCCTAAAATTCAGAATTTTTCTATTCCATGCATGCAACTTCCATGGACTCTATCTCATTCATTACTCCATGAAATCACATGAAATAAAAAACAAAACTGATCCTCTTCTCGCCCTCTACACAACCATGGTTTTAGTTTCTCTTGAATCTCTCTCTAGCCTTCAAACCGACAACAACAAGGCACGGGTACCACCATGAAACCTTACTTTTCAACTCTAACCAACCTTGAAAATAAAGATACCAATGTGTTCCTCTTGCTTCCATGAGTATACTAAACTATGATACATGTATTAAAACCTCATATCTCAAGCTTTCTTGATCAACCAAGAATTGATGTCATATTTTGAAACTCCATGGATGGACCTTAAACTCACCATAAAGCATCCCTAGATTGTCTCTATCACAAATAACTTAAGAACTAACCCTAACCATGGCTAGATGTGATGATTCGAATCAAAACGCATACCTACCAAATGAAAATGGTGATGATAGTTGCACTCCTTTCCAACCCTTGCCACTTGCTGTAACTAATCTTTGATGGATGATGATGATTCTGGTGGAAGGAATCTCGCCCAAACTTCTTGAAACTTGTTATTCAAACCTTCATGCAAGTGGGAGTGATGATGTGAAGTGCACAAACCAGCCACGAATTCTGTTGGTTTTTTGCATGGATTCCACTCTATAATGATGGTGAATGATGATAGTGATGATAACTCTCACTATTAATGGAGTTTAGAATGATTTGGAATCAAAATGCAAAAAGGAAGGAAAGGATCAAAGTATAGCATGCATGTGTAATGAATCACCAACCAATGAATGAACCCACCTTAGGGTTTATATAGATGACAATGGAATGATCTAGAATGTGTGAGAAACTTCCAAGAGAGTTCTAGAACTTCTCATGCAATGAGAATTTCACTTTTTCTATTTTTAGTAAATATCATAAATCTCATGAGAAACCATGCAAAATATCCTTATATGAGATGGTAATAAGAGAACAAGGCTTTTCTAGCTATTTTAAGGCATTAGCAAACATTTCCTTTTGATACCTTAAAATGCAAGAATCAAATTTACAAAGGAAGTCCAATTTTTAAGCCTAAAATAAAAAATGTGGATGAACCATTGTTTTCAAAATGATGTTTCCAATCAAAATCATCTATCATATGCCCCATTTTGGATTTGTAGATCTCTCGAACCAAAATCCAATTTCAACTTATTTAACTTATAAGCCCTTTTTAGTTCATTTTGACCATTTTAAAATATCCATGCTCCATGCATTTCCAAACTCTCAAGACCTGTTATCTAGCCTTAAAATGCCATTTTGAACAACTTTCATGTTGGACATTTTTCCATTTGAAGCTTGGAAGTAGGTGTTTTAGGCATTGGCTAAAAATGACCTGTAATTCCAAATTACCAAAATACCCCTGTCTTGCACAAGCCATAAGTAGAGTTCCACAAGTCCTATCAAGGACTTCTACCACTCAAATTAAAGCTAAGAAGATGCCCTCCAACATTCATGTTTACCAAGAGATCATAGGAATCATCCTACTAGGGCAAAAGTTGTCTGCAAGTTGGGTGACCTTCAAGGACCCAGATTCACACACCTCAGCTGACCTGTAATTTGTCAAAACCATAACTTGAGCTATGCAACTCCTATCAAGGACTTCCACCACTAAAATTAAAGCTAAGAACAAGCTCTACAACATTCATGTTGTGGGGAAGATGAGATATCAATCACATCTAGAGCTAAAACTGCCTGGAAGATAGGGATCAAATTAGGGTTTTTCCACTGACAATCCTCAGAAGCCCTAACTCAAAACTTCTCAAACTCCTCAATCATGAGGAGTTGGTCTAGGAATCATCTTTATAACATATCTATGCATCATTCCATGATCTCATGGCCCTTGGATTAGGTCTCAACCTTCTCCAAATTTTCAGTTATCCTAGGGTTGACCCAGTCAAAACCCTAATTCTACCATTCATGGTTGAATCTTCTGAACTCTTGCACAATGACTTCTCTGGGCTTCATGATGGCTATCAAGACATCTCATAATCTTTCTCAAAACATCAAGTTCATTCTCAAAGTCTCAGAATCATCTGAGGAGCACCCACAACTCTCAAGCTATGAAGCACACAACCCTGGTTTCAACCAATTCCTCTGAGGATTTCTTGAACTTTCTGATGAAGGTATCAACTTTCAAACACTAGATGGATAAATAATTGTTGGTCAAATTTTGGGGTGCAACAGCTGCCCCTATTCAAACGGCTTGAACCTGACTGGGTGAGAAGCGAACGGCTCTCACCCAATCAAGGTGCGAGACGATTGAATACCGGTAAATCCGAAAATTTGCCAACTGCACGAGCACACGGTACTCTGCGGGGAACAAATCTTCGAATATTGCAATGCTAGCTGCACGGCCACTAGCTGGAGAGATACTGATCTGACATCGCCGCCAGTTATCCTCGTTAACTTCTTCTGATATTGCCTTCAGACAACCACATCACCCAACATCGCCGCTGGAAGACTAAACCACCTGACATTATCGTCAAACAAGATTCTGAGGAACGCCCAACATCGCCGCTGGAACACCAAATCATCTGACATCGCCGTCAAGAACAACCATAACTCGGGGAAACAAGCGTCCAACATCGCCGCCGGAGACCTAAACCTGAATCACCAAAATATCCAACATCGCCGCTGGAGAAAATACAACAATGAACAAAATACCCCGCATCGCCGCTGGAGAGAATACAACACTGAACAAAATACCCCGCATCGCCGCTGGAGAAAATACATCTCTAAACAAAGTACCCCGCATCGCCGCTGGAGAACTACACCTGACAGAATACCCTGCATCGCCGCTGGAGAAACACATCTGACAGAATACCCCGCATCGCCGCTGGAGAACTAAATCTGTCAAAATACCCCGCATCGCCGCTGGAGAACTAAAGGATCTGCGTCACCTAACATCGCCGTCGGAAGACTGAATCACCTTGACACGCCCAACATCGCCGCTGGAAAACTGAATCTGACATCGCCGTCGGAAACAAACATCCTCTTAGAGACACTCGACATCGCCGTCGTACAAACATCATCTTTACTGGGGATTTAAAGAGTCTGACCTCGCCGTCAAACAAACATAATTTGACCTCGCCGTCGAATCCAAACGTTCAACCTCGCCGTCGAACAAACATCCAACCTCGCCGCCGGACAAATGATGATCTGACCTCGCCGTCAAATCCAAAGGTTCAACCTCGCCGTCGAACAAACATCCAACCTCGCCGCCGGACAACTGATGATCTAACCTCGCCGTCAAATCCAAACGTTCAACCTCGCCGTCGAACAAACATCCAACCTCGCCGCCGGACAAATGATGATCTAACCTCGCCGTCAAATCCAAACGTTCAACCTCGCCGTCGAACAAACATCCAACCTCGCCGCCGGACAACTGATGATCTAACCTCGCCGTCAAATCCAAACGTTCAACCTCGCCGTCGAACAAACATCCAACCTCGCCGTCGGACAAATGATGATCTGACCTCGCCGTCAAATCCAAACGTTCAACCTCGCCGTCGAACAAACATCCAACCTCGCCGCCGGACAACTGATGATCTAACCTCGCCGTCAAATCCAAACGTTCAACCTCGCCGTCGAACAAACATCCAACCTCGCCGCCGGACAAATGATGATCTGACCTCGCCGTCAAATCCAAACGTTCAACCTCGCCGTCAAACAAACATCCAACCTCGCCGCCGGACAAATGATGATCTAACCTCACCATCAAATCCAAACGTTCAACCTCGCCGTCGAACAAACATCCAACCTCGCCGCCGGACAAATGATGATCTAACCTCGCCGTCAAATCCAAACGTTCAACCTCGCCGTCGAACAAACATCCAACCTAGCCGCCGGACAAATGATGATCTGACCTCGCCGTCAAATCCAAACGTTCAACCTCGCCGTCGAACAAACATCCAACCTCGCCGCCGGACAAATGATGATCTGACCTCGCCGTCAAATCCAAACGTTCAACCTCGCCGTCGAACAAACATCCAACCTCGCCGCCGGACAAATGATGATCTGACCTCGCCGTCAAATCCAAACGTTCAACCTCGCCGTCGAACAAACATCCAACCTCGCCGCCGGACAAATGATGATCTGACCTCGCCGTCAAATCCAAACGTTCAACCTCGCTGTCGAACAAACATCCAACCTCGCCGCCGGACAAATGATGATCTGACCTCGCCGTCAAATCCAAACGTTCAACCTCGCCATCGAACAAACATCCAACCTCGCCGCCGGACAAATGATGATCTGACCTTGCCGTCAAATCCAAACGTTCAGCCTCGCCGTCGAACAAACATCCAACCTCGCCGCCGGACAAATGATGATCTAACCTCGCCGTCAAATCCAAACGTTCAACCTCGCCATCGAACAAACATCCAACCTCGCCGCCGGATAAATGATGATCTGACCTCGCCGTCAAATCCAAACGTTCAACCTCGCCGTCGAACAAACATCCAACCTCGCCGCCGGACAAATGATGATCTGACCTCGCCGTCAAATCCAAACGTTCAACCTCGCCGTCGAACAAACATCCAACCTCGCCACCGGACAAATGATGATCTGACCTCGCCGTCAAATCCAAACGTTCAACCTCGCCGTCGAACAAACATCCAACCTCGCCGCCGGACAAATGATGATCTGACCTCGCCGTCAAATCCAAACGTTCAACCTCGCCGTCGAACAAACATCCAACCTCGCCGCCGGACAAATGATGATCTGACTTCGCCGTCAAATCCAAACGTTCAACCTCGCCGTCGAACAAACATCCAACCTCGCCGCCGGACAAATGATGATCTGACCTCGCCGTCAAATCCAAACGTTCAACCTCGCCGTCGAACAAACATCCAACCTCGCCGCTGGACAAATCTGCAACCCTGAACAACTCTGACCTGGGGTTCACCCCTGGTGAATGGAACAAAAGGTACCCTTGCGTATTTGAAACTACTCCGCTGGGAATGAGAGACTTAACCGAGCACACTCTGATCTGGGGTTCACCCTCAGAACCATAACGAACATCGGAATACTGCTGCACACTGCCCGCCGTAGAACTTCAACATTAAAGATATATGAAACCCTGGCCCCTGGCCATTTCTAGCTTCAGCTAGAAAAAATCTTCAAGTATTTCTGAAGATAGATGAAACCCTGGCCCCTGGCCACTCCAGATCCGCTGGAGAATCTTCAAGTATTTCTGAAGATAGATGAAACCCTGGCCCCTGGCCACTCCAGATCCGCTGGAGAATCTTCAAGTATTTCTGAAGATAGATGAAACCCTGCCCGTCGGCTATCCCAGCTTCAGCTAGAAAAACATCCTTGGCCTTCAAGGATATAAACTTTGCCCGTCGGCAACTCTGCAGGAGGCATCTTCGACTTCAGTCTAAAGAAATGGTCCTTGGCCTTCAAGGATACATGGATCTGCCTTCAGGCAACTCCACCTCTGCTATAGAGCGTCCGTGACTTCAGTCAGGGATATATTTCGGCCTTCAGTCCGAAAGATGAATCCTAGGTCATTCATGACCTTGGGGATAACCTTGCCCTTAGGCACCTTCGCTTCAGCTTAGCAAATCTGTGACTTCAGTCAAAGAAATGGTATCCTGAGCCATTCATGACTCTACGGGGATTCAAACACTTTGCCTTCAGGCAAACTTCGCTTCATCTGGAGAAACATCTTCGACTTCAGTCAGAAGAAAAACTATCCACTTGATCGCAATCAATCATCACCTCAGGACAACTGACTTGGTCTTCAGGCCAACACAGATCACTTTGCTATGTCTACAAGCTTTGGAACCTTGTCTTCAGCCACCCATTGATTCATCAACCAGGAAATCTGAACTCACAGGAACCTTCTGATACCGCCCTCAGGCGTTTACGAAGTCAATCTTTAGATTAGACATCACTGTTGGAGCAGACATATCACGCTGCTAAGAACAAACAAATCCGTCGGGCACCTTCAAGAATCATCCTGAACTGATAACCATTCTGGATACTTCATTCTGCTGGGTGTCCCAGGAATCTTCCTGGGCAACTCTTGCTGGGACGCTATTGGGGAACTCAAGCATCATACTAGGCGAACAACTCGGGAAGCTGTACTGAGGTCTTAAGAATCATCTTAAGCAAACGACCCTGCTGAGGAATTCAAGACTCGTCTTGAACTGGAGACTTCGCTGGGGATCTCAAAAATCATCTTGAGCGAGCGTCCGTGGGGATTACACCGGGGTCTTAAGAATCATCTCAAGAAAGCGACCTTGTTGGAGAGAATATCAGGAATCATCCTGAGCGATCGATCCTTCGGCCGAACACCTGTAAGGCAAGAATAATAATGACCTAGATCATGCTTATGATGCATATGCTTCTACGCTATGCCCCACACGGTGGGAATGATATGCGTTTATGCTAAATGCCATGCAATCATGCACAATGCTATGCAACGTTAAATGCTATGCAGTGTTAAAGGCTATGCAGTCATGCACAATGATGCGATCCCGTCCGCAAAATAAATGCTGGGAGGAGGAAACCCTTTTGTCAAGGAGACAAGAACTACTCAGGTAGAGGAATCATCCTGCTGAGGAGAACGTGGACACGCTGGTATCAATTGGCCTCCGTCTGGGGAATTGATCTTCCGGTTGACTGCTGCAGGGCAAACAACTTCAGCTGACTGCTGCAGGGGACGAAGCTCTACGAGAACTTGGACCTGCTGATATCAATCGCGAGAATAACCTGCGTGGCCGTCTCGGCTACTCTTCCGGGGAAGATAACTCTGTGGGGAAACAACTTCAGCTGCTCAACACTCCACTGGGGAAAAACCAATCGTGATCCGATCAACTTCCAAGGACTCGGCTTTCTTGGACATCTGCACACTCGGCTGAGGAAGGAGAAGTCATTCTGCTTCGCTGGAAAGAGTGCGACTCTGGGGAGATACAACATCGGCTGCCCCACGCTCTGCTAGGGAACATCCACTCGAGGTCCCATCTACTTCCAAGGATTCTGCTTTTCTGCGGACTCAGCCGGGGAGAGAAATCATTCTACTTCACTGGAGAGTACGACTCTGGTGCGGAATTTCAATTTCGCCGGGGAAGAAAGAATCGTCTGACTTCGGGGGAGAGTACAACTCTGCAGGGGAATATGACATCAGCCGTTCCAACACTCTACTGGGGAAGAGGGAATCATCCAACTTCAGGAGAGAGCATGACTCTGGTGGGGAATCTCAATTCCGCTGGAGACTTTACTGGGGAAACACGAGCTTCAGCACCCGAACATTTCTATGAAATCTGCACTTGTGACCCGGTGCTGGGGAAAGACGACATCATTCTTCGGTGCTTGACTCAGCTGATGAGGTGACATTCCTTCAGGATGCGTCTGCTTGGGGAAGAGAATCATCTCTGCGTGGGGAGACATATCAATGCTCACTATCTCGCGTTCAGATTCTGCGGAGGAGAGACTACTGAACCTTGCTGGAGAAGGAGGACTCGCTCCGGTTCGGGGATATCAATCCTGGTTTGCTGAGGGTAATCTTGACCCTAATCTGATAAGGGGTAAATGCCATCTCGATCTGCGGCAGTCTCAAACTGTACAGGGGGAACAACCTCAAACCGTACATCCCTGCTGAAAAACAATCCTGGTTCAACAACGTCAACACAGGGAATACAAGCTACCAATCATGGAGTCAAGTAACAGGTTATGCTGTAGGATAACAACCCAATGACCGCAAGGCTTCTTCAGAAGGTTCAGGTTTTGGCAGGGTAATGACACGATTCCCCGATACTCAATTCTTGCTAGGGTGAACAAACTCATTTGAACAACTTGCCCCAGCGCAATTCAACTCGCCCCAATCCGACCTTTGGGAATAATTCGTTCTGAACCGAAAACAACGGGCCACCAGACAATCTTCAGATGGCTTGCTCCAGCATCTGCACAACGGGAGGATTCATCCTCCGCTAATCAACTCTCAGCATGGTCGGCTTCGATACCTCTGAAGTAGTTTGCCCTTGAACGAGCGATGAGCGACTCAATATGCTCTGATCGAACATTGGAGGGATCTGCCCTTAAATCGCAAGAATTCTGGATAACTGCCCCTGATGGGGTCTCAAGAAAATTCGCTTCCGATCAACCACTTCTTGCATAACCTGCCCCAAAATCAACTGATGCTCCGGGACTTGTCCTAGGACAAACTGATTCCAAGCTCACTGGAAGTCAATGCCCCAGATTCACAGGGTTCCACAGCACGCCCTTCTGATCCAGACCTCTGACGATTCAGTCCTGATTGACTATTCTCTGTTGAAGTCCCTTCATGTCAGCTACTAACCTGCAATTAAAATTGTCTATTCACGAATGGTAATTTCAATGCAGTGTTCATGCAACTTTCGAAAAAATGTTGTACTATCACTCATTTACGTGTTGTGCTAGTGAGTGACGAATGAACCAAAGAGTTCAAACGTAGTGCTGATGTAATCAGTGAAAAATGCAATAAGGATATGATTAGCAAATCATGAAGGAGTCAGGTTACTCAACCTTATCGTAATGCGCTTTCAGAATAAACCCTGCCTCAATTAGGTCTTTTAAGGGTTGTATCGTGGTCGGGTTCACGGTTCGTGAAACAAAGGATATTTGGCTCAAATTATGATTTGTACCCACCCCTTCTACGTGATGATCTCCGATCCTAAAGTCCAGTTAACTTAGCTCGAGCGCTCGCCTCTTCGAGAGGTATGTTGAACATTGGGAACAACTGGTTAAAGAACTCACAAGGTGTTTCGGAGTGACAGTTGCTCCTTTTCATTTTCGGTGTCTGTGTCTACACGACTTCGTCCTTGTTCGAGGATTTTTCTTTTTTATAATCCTTTCTTTTTCATTCTTTTGTTTTGATTCCCTAATTTTTGCCTGGACTGACTCCTTTTGAGTTCTTTTCGATTCTTTCTTTTGAAGTCCAGCGGGATGCCCTGATTTTTGCCTAAGTATTTGCTTTCTAGTTTTTCTTTTTTACTTAGCGGGCTTTCTTATTCTTTTTTCTTTTGGAACGAGTCGTGCGACACTGGCTGTCTTGATTGCTCCGAAAGGCTCGTAACTGTCTCACTCCTGGTTGGTGAGGTTTAACCATTGTGGTTGATGAGGTACGACCTCTGGAGAGGAATATGATGTGATTGGTCCTCGAAGGACAACACTCCTCTATAACACTCGAACGCTCGATCAAGCTAACTGACAACTACCCTGCCCCGGGTTAAGATGCAAGGGTTTAACAATCCGAGAGAAACTCCTACTCCTCGGCTCGAAGTGGTTAACAAGGGATTCTCTTCCTTATCTCTCCGGTGTTTAGGGGATTTGAAACAATGCCTTGTACGTCATCGGCAAAGTTTTATCTGAAAGCAATACGATCATTGGCTATGAGTATTCAGTTTCATCATCCTCCCTCCACTCATCGCTAATCATAGTAATAAAGTGGAGTAAATAAAATGCAAGTGTCAGTGCAATGCAGTAAATGAGTGACAACGACATAATTAGTTCAGAAAAAATGCATAGTCACTTTATTAACATCACCATTCGAAACATACAATGTTTAACAGCAAGTAGTAACTAGCAGAAAAGAAACTACAAATGCAAAATGGTAAAAAGTCTGAGGACTGCCAATGCTGAGGACGTCTGCCTGTCTGGACCACCGGCTTCTGGAAATAACCCTCTGAATCTGCGAGCTCAAACAGCTGAGAGGTTGTCACGTACAACCAAAACTCCACCTGGAAAGGAAATACACTCTTTATCGATCAACTGTTGTACTTTCGCCTGAAAATCTTTGCAGTCTTCAGTTGAATGCCCCGGAGATCCACCATGGTAACCGCACTGAATATGAGGATTGTGCCCTGGAGGGTAAGGCTCTGGCACGAGCTTGAGAGCTTTCGGTTCCACCAAGGAATTCTGAATCAACAGTGGAAGAATCTGGCTATACGGCACAGGCACTGGATGGAAAGAAGCATTCCTTTGTTCCACGTGGTTGCGAGGTCTCTTGTGATCCTGGTGCTGGTATTCTTTCTGCCCAGGGGTAAAAGGTCGTCGTTTCTGAGTGGCAACGGTCTCTTGTTTAGGCGCTTGCGTCCTTGAGCTTGATCCAGGTAGAAACTGCGAGCGAGGCGATGCAGTCACCAAAGGTCGTGGGACGTATTCGAGATCTTTCTCAGCTTCGGGCAAAGGAGTGGAATCATTCACCTCTCCTGCAGGGTACGGGATAAACTTTCCCGATGCTCTCATGCCGCCCGGCACAAGCCTAATTGTCCTCGAGTCAATAAGGTCTTGAATCTTATTCTTGAGAGCCTTGCACGTTTCAACATGGTGCCCCGGTGCTCCTGAGTGGAAATCACAATGTATGTTGAGATCAACGTCTGGTGACATGTCGCCTGGTGGATCCGAGGTCCGAAGCTTGAGAACACGGTTATGAACCAATAGTGGCAACAGTTGGGCATAACTCACAGGTAGTAGATCCACAGCTCTATCAAGTAGCTTCTTCTTTTGATTATAACCTTCCGGGTTATTCTGAGGTGCCCGGCACGGCTGTTGACGAGACAGGTCTCGAGCTTCACGCTGTGTAGAGGGTCCATGAGGTCCACTTGGCTTCAGCACAGGTGGCACTGACGGTAACGGAGGAAGCACTTTGGGCTCCACCTTGGGTGCTTGACCACTCTCCTTATTTAGCATACTTCTCACTACTCCCATGAGAAAGCTCAACTGATTCTGCAGCTGCTGATTCTCCTCTCTGAGTACTTGCTGGTCCAGACGCACTGCCCGTATGTCATTCATGACCTGCCCTAGCTGGCTTTGGATTTTCCCCAGTTCAGCTTGTACCTGCTCCATCAATCTGAGCTGCTTGATTCTGAGTCAAACCTGCAAACACAAGGGTTAGAAGACAAGCCCCGGCTTCTGTCATGCAAGATGAATTATGGGTGTCTGTACGTTCAGGAGATCGCCCCTGATTCTGGTGTCAACGTGCCAACATAGTGTCAATGCAATGATAAGACTGGATCCATTCATGGAAGAAAATATCTCATATTGCTCGGGACACCAGGATCAGGGTGCGAAACGCGCCTGCAGCACAGACACATGCTAATGGGATGCAAAAATGGATATGCAAACTAATGCAAAATGCAGGCATGCAATAAGACATCCAGGTAGCTGCTGTGGAGATTCGGTATCAACAGTCACTGATGAGAAGGAAACCCCGGTGTAAAACCACTGATCTGATCTGCTGAGAATAACCATCTGATAGGATCGAGATCAAAATTCTGCTCTGTCAAGAGTAAGTGCCTGATAATAAGGACCCGGGATGTATGATCAGGAAACGTCCGCTGATGAAGTCTTCAGACCCCAAATCAAAAATCTTCCCTCCCAAGAACAAATGCACAGCTGCTGATGAGATCTTCAGACCCCACTCAAAATCTGCCCTATCAAGAACAAACAACAACTGCTGATGAGATCTTCAGACCCCACTCAAAATCTGCCCTATCAAGAACAAACCGATGATGACAATACTCTGATCAAAACCTGCTCTATCAAGAACAGGCATATACCCGATGATAAAATCCTTTGATCAAAAACTCGCTCTGTCAAGAACAATCAAATCTGCCACCGAGAACCCTGGTACCAACATAACTGATTCACTGTCAAGAAAACCAGGTAGTCTGGAGGTCAAAGTTTCCTGCAATATCCCAACCCCGCTCACAGGTATGGACCTAATCCACGGACAAAGGTACGGCATCCTATGCGGTCATCAGCGTCACAGACTTTCATGAGTGACGATACGATTCCCAGAAGGAGTGGCATCATCAAGTCATGAAGAGGCCTCACTTAGCTGACTTCCAAATGATCGGTCCCCAGAGTCGACAATCCTCACGTCTGGACTCCCCTCAGATCCTCAGGACCGGAAAGGAGCACCTCTGCAAGAATCTCGTCTGAGCGCAGATTTTCGTAGGGAACTGTGCCTGCTCAGCAGACAGGTTCGTCTACTACTTCTCCGCAACTATATCTAGGTGTGTACTCAAGCCCAGGTCCGGCTTCTCACTCATAGTAACATCCCTCTCCCACAGCAGCACAGATAATCATATCAAACTGGAAATAAAATGCGGGAAGTAAAAATGCGATAAATAAACGCAACCCAACAAGCAAACACACAAACGATAAGATTGACTCTCATAGGGAACCGGAGAACCAGAGATTCTGGGTAGCGTCCCCAGCAGAGTCGCCAGCTGTCGCTTGCGCGAAAATAAGGTGCCGGCATGACAGAAGAGTCGCCACCTTTCGTTATTTATCCCTCAGAGCGGGAAAGGAAACGATCGAAAAAACCTGACGAATAAGGGTAAGACAAGGTCATCGCAACCATTGTCTGGGTTCGGGAGTCAGTTACGCAAGGGGAAGGTATTAGCACCCCTCACGTCCGTCGTACTCGACGGGATCCTCGCTTGTTTGTTTACTTGGACGGGTTGGTTATAATCTATCTACCTATCAAGGCTGGCTGAAAAAGAAAAGAAAAATGACTCGGCAAAGCGTCGCGCTTTATGCCTACGTATTCCCGTCTGGAACGAGAAATCAGAGTCAACGTAGTTCGGCTAACTACGGGTTATGGGGGAAGGGTTGAAGGTTGCTCGCTAGGATATCGCATCCTATGCCTACGTACTTTCATCTGGTATGAAAGATCAGAGCAAACGTAGTTCGGCTAACTACGGGTTATCTCCTGAAAGAAGTGTTTTTTATTGTGTTTGCGATCTCAACCGCACTAGAGACTATGACCTGAGAGTGAATGCGTCGCATGTCACCCAAAGGGTACCATACTAAACATCCATCCTCAGATGGCTTAAGGCTCGTAACGTACGAAAGAAATCATTCATGATTACTGTATCTTAAACTACTTTGAGATGAGAAGAGAGCAGGTCCAACTAGGATGGAGACTATCAAGTCCTATTGTTGTCATGCCATGGATTCATCCTATGGTTGAGGTTTGAACAGGGAACTCCTAGATGTTGTCATGCATAGGTTTCAACCTAAAAGTCTATCATCAAATCCTCATCAGAGGAAATGAGAGTCCTAAGGGATCATGTCAATGATACACCAAAACAGACAAAAGCATCAGCTTTAACAGTAAAATGCATGCAATGAAAGTGAGGGAGGAAATGTGTGTGGGGCTTCAGCCTCCACAAGCTCGTCTCAACCTCAAGCCAGTCATGAAATAGCCGTAATCATACTGAAAATAAACAACATGCTATCAAGCAATGAACAGATAAGGGAAATGAAGTGCCATCAGGAAAACAAAACACATGCTTGAGAAAGAAACATCTACTCTCTAATCCTAACCCTAACTCAGAATCCTGATCAAATCTAAGCAAAGCCCTAAAGCAAAACCTAATCAAAAGAAATCAATCCCAGTCTTCAAGCTTCAGAACAAGCTTACCAAAGAAAGGGAGCTAAGCAAGCAGACTCATAGTGTCTTCCTCAGGAAAGCACTAGGAGGTGTATACTCAGGAGTTATATCCTATGTGGCTCAACCACTGTGATCAGTTTACATTCCTCCTCAGGAGAAACTAAACTCACAAGCAGGCTCCAACATCACTGGATATTTAGGAAATCCTATCTGAACTAGTGGAACTAAATGAACAGACTCATAGGACCTTCCTCAGGAAAGTACTAGGAGACTTCCACTTAGGAGTTGTATCCTATGTGGCTCAACAACTGTGATCAGTTTACATTCCTCCTCAGGAGAAATTAAACTCACAAGTTGGCTCCAACATCATTGGATACTTAAGAAATCCTAGATAAACTAAGGGAACTAAGTGAATAGACCCATAGGACCTTCCTCAGGAAAGTACTAGGAGGCTCCCACTTAGGAATTGTATCCCATGTGGCTCAACAACATGTGATCAGTTTACATTCCTCCTCAGGAGGAATTAAACTCACAAGTTGGCTCCAACATCATTGGATACTTAAGAAAGAGGTGAGAAGAAAGAGTGAAAGTCATTCATAGGGCCTTCCTCAGGAAAGTACCATGAACTTCCTTCAAACTTCAGGATCTCAAACCTCACAGACAGGGAACAAGCCAAGCTCTGGGTCTCTGAGTCTTGATCTACAATCTTCTCTTCATCATGCTCCTCAACAATATCTTCAGAACAAACTAAGCCCCACAACAAATTCCCCCCAAATAAACCCCATAGATGAACAGATAACCACAGGGCAGACAAAATCAATAGGCAACTTCAGAAAATACCTAAAATACTAAACCAAGGGGAAAAAATCTATCAATTATTCACAAGGGTCTACAACATCTATCCATAACATCCACATATGCCTCTACCCAAAAACAAGACAAAACTATCTAAAGAAAATGAATTTCCTTACCTATGCATAACATAAACCCTAATTAGGATACCCTAATGCTAACCTAATTTAAACTAATCAAAATTTAATCTAAAAATCAAGAATTAAATCCTATGGGGAACTATGGTTCAATATCTAATTACACAAAAAAGAATGGCTCAAAAAGCCTAACGTAACTATCCTAATTAAATTCTACAAGTCAGCATACCAACTAAAGGAATTTTAAAAAAGCAATTAAAAGTAAAAATGCACAAAAAATATAAAACTGAAATAAAATGGCTATTTTATATTTTTATATTTTTCTAGACCGAAAATGAAAAATGGGAAAAAAAAGTCTCATTAAAAAATATGCATTTTTTATTTTGTTATGATTTTTTGAAGTTTAATAAAATCTAGGCCGCAAGATCAAAGTCAAGTCAAAGTTTCCATTCCAATCCAATGGTGCATGTTCATCTTCTCCAACCAAAACCCTAAAATTCAGAATTTTTCTATTCCATGCATGCAACTTCCATGGACTCTATCTCATTCATTACTCCATGAAATCACATGAAATAAAAAACAAAACTGATCCTCTTCTCGCCCTCTACACAACCATGGTTTTAGTTTCTCTTGAATCTCTCTCTAGCCTTCAAACCGACAACAACAAGGCACGGGTACCACCATGAAACCTTACTTTTCAACTCTAACCAACCTTGAAAATAAAGATACCAATGTGTTCCTCTTGCTTCCATGAGTATACTAAACTATGATACATGTATTAAAACCTCATATCTCAAGCTTTCTTGATCAACCAAGAATTGATGTCATATTTTGAAACTCCATGGATCGACCTTAAACTCACCATAAAGCATCCCTAGATTGTCTCTATCACAAATAACTTAAGAACTAACCCTAACCATGGCTAGATGTGATGATTCGAATCAAAACGCATACCTACCAAATGAAAATGGTGATGATAGTTGCACTCCTTTCCAACCCTTGCCACTTGCTGTAACTAATCTTTGATGGATGATGATGATTCTGGTGGAAGGAATCTCGCCCAAACTTCTTGAAACTTGCTATTCAAACCTTCATGCATGTGGGAGTGATGATGTGAAGTGCACAAACCAGCCACGAATTCTGTTGGTTTTTTGCATGGATTCCACTCTATAATGATGGTGAATGATGATAGTGATGATAACTCTCACTATTAATGGAGTTTAGAATGATTTGGAATGAAAATGCAAAAAGGAAGGAAAGGATCAAAGTATAGCATGCATGTGTAATGAATCACCAACCAATGAATGAACCCACCTTAGGGTTTATATAGATGACAATGGAATGATCTAGAATGTGTGAGAAACTTCCAAGAGAGTTCTAGAACTTCTCATGCAATGAGAATTTCACTTTTTCTATTTTTAGTAAATATCATAAATCTCATGAGAAACCATGCAAAATATCCTTATATGAGATGGTAATAAGAGAACAAGGATTTTCTAGCTATTTTAAGGCATTAGCAAACATTTCCTTTTGATACCTTAAAATGCAAGAATCAAATTTACAAAGGAAGTCCAATTTTTAAGCCTAAACTCAAAAATATGGATGAACCATTGTTTTCAAAATGATGTTTCCAATCAAAATCATCTATCATATGCCCCATTTTGGATTTGTAGATCTCTCGAACCAAAATCCAATTTCAACTTATTTAACTTATAAGCCCTTTTTAGTTCATTTTGACCATTTTAAAATATCCATGCTCCATGCATTTCCAAACTCTCAAGACCTCTTATCTAGCCTTAAAATGTCATTTTGAACAACTTTCATGTTGGACATTTTTCCATTTGAAGCTTGGAAGTAGGAGTTTTAGGCATTGGCTAAAAATGACCTGTAATTCCAAATTACCAAAATACCCCTGTCTTGCACAAGCCATAAGTAGAGTTCCACAAGTCCTATCAAGGACTTCTACCACTCAAATTAAAGCTAAGAAGATGCCCTCCAACATTCATGTTGACCAAGAGATCATAGGAATCATCCTACTAGGGCAAAAGTTGTCTGCAAGTTGGGTGACCTTCAAGGACCCAGATTCACACACCTCAGCTGACCTGTAATTTGTCAAAACCATAACTTGAGCTCTGCAACTCCTATCAAGGACTTCCACCACTCAAATTAAAGCTAAGAACAAGATCTACAACATTCATGTTGTGGGGAAGATGAGATATCAATCACATCTAGAGCTAAAACTTCCTGGAAGATAGAGATCAAATTAGGGTTTTTCCACTGACAATCCTCAGAAGCCCTAACTCAAAACTTCTCAAACTCCTCAATCATGAGGAGTTGGTCTAGGAATCATCTTTATAACATCTCTATGCATCATTCCATGATCTCATGGCCCTTGGATTAGGTCTCAACCTTCTCCAAATTTTCAGTTATCCTAGGGTTGACCCAGTCAAAACCCTAATTCTACCATTCATGGTTGAATCTTCTGAACTCTTGCACAATGACTTCTCTGGGCTTCATGATGGCTATCAAGACATATCATAATCTTTCTCAAAACATCAAGTTCATTCTCAAAGTCTCAGAATCATCTGAGGAGCACCCACAACTCTCAAGCTATGAAGCACACAACCCTGGTTTCAACCAATTCCTCTGAGGATTTCTTGAACTTTCTGATGAAGGTATCAACTTTCAAACACTAGATGGATAAATAATTGTTGGTCAAATTTTGGGGTGCAACAGATGCATAAGGAGATCGAAGTTTATGTCGACGATATGATTGCCAAATCCCAGACGGAGGAAGAGCATTTGGTGAATCTGCTGAAGTTATTCAAAAGGCTTAGGAAGTTCAGGTTGAGACTGAACCCTAACAAGTGCACCTTCGGGGTGAGATCGGGTAAACTGCTGGGGTTTATCGTGAGTGAAAAAGGAATAGAGGTTGATCCTGCAAAAATAAAAGCAATACAAGAAATGCCGTCACCTAGAACAGAGAAAGAGGTGCGCGGGTTTTTAGGGAGGTTGAACTACATCGCTCGGTTCATATCTCACCTAACAGCTACGTGTGAACCAATATTCAAGCTGTTGAAAAAAGACCAAGCGGTAACGTGGAATGAAAATTGTCAAAAGGCGTTCGATAAAATAAAGCAGTATTTGCAGGAGCCTCCTATTTTGATACCTCCAGTGGCAGGGAGACCCTTGATTATGTATTTGACAGTTCTTGAGGGAAGTATGGGTTGTGTTCTCGGTCAACACGATGAGACAGGAAGAAAGGAGCATGCGATCTACTACTTGAGTAAGAAGTTTACTGAGTGTGAATCTCGATATTCAATGCTTGAAAAAACTTGTTGCGCGCTAGCCTGGGCCGCCAAGCGTTTGAGGCAATACATGCTGAATCATACAACCATGCTCATCTCGAAGATGGATCCTATCAAATACGTATTCAAAAAGCAAGCATTATCAGGGAGGATTGCCCGTTGGCAGATGGTCTTGACTGAGTATGACATCCAGTACGTCTCGTAGAAGGCTATAAAAGGGAGTGTGTTGTCTGAGTATCTGGCAGAGCAGCCTATTGAGGATTACCAATCGATGAGGTTTGATTTTCCTGACGAGGATATCATGTACCTAAAGATGAAAGATTGTGAAGAGCCGTTGCCAGGCGAAGGACCAGAATTGGGTTCCAAATGGAAGTTGATATTTGACGGAGCTGTGAACGCCTACGGTAGCGGAATAGGGGCAATCATCACTACTCCACACGGGTCGCACATCCCGTTTACTGCTCGATTGACCTTTCCGGTTACCAATAATGAAGCCGAATACGAAGCGTGTATCATGGGGCTCGAAGAAGCCATTGATTTGCAAATCAAAAATCTGGACGTATACGGAGATTTAGCACTGGTGGTGAATCAGATAAAAGGGGAATGTGAGACACGTCAGCCCAATTTAATACCGTACATGAACTACGCAAGGAGATTGTTGCCTTTCTTTGACAAGGTCGAATTGCATCACGTACCGCGAGCGGAGAATCAAATGGCTGACGCCCTGGCCACATTGTCTTCCATGTACAAAGTCAACTTCTGGAATGAGGCTCCTAGAATTATTATCTCTCGGCTTGACAGGCCCGCCTTCGTGTTTGCCATTGACGAAGCATCTGACGATAAACCGTGGTATTTCGATATCCTTAATTTCCTGAAGAACAAAGAGTATCCGACTGGGGCATCCAGTCAAGATCAGAAGACTCTCAGGAGATTGGCGGGTAATTTCTATTTGAATCCGGATGGTGTCTTATACAGAAGAAATCACGACTTGGTGCTGCTACGTTGTGTAGATGAAAAAGAGGCAAAGTTGCTCATGGAGGAAATACATGAAGGTACCTTTGGTACGCATGCTAGTGGGCATGCTATGACGAGGAAGCTGCTGCGGGCAGGTTATTTTTGGCTAACTATGGAAACTGATTGTTTCAAGTTTGCGAAGAAGTGCCACAAGTGCCAAATCTATGCTGATAAGATCCATGTGCCTCCGAGTCCTCTGAATGTGATGTCATCGCCATGGCCATTCTCGATGTGGGGCATCAATATGATTGGAAAGATCGAGCTGACGGCTTCTAATGGGCACCGGTTCATTCTAGTAGCGATCGATTATTTCACCAAATGGATGGAGGCGGCATCTTATGCAAATGTGACTAAGCAGGTGGTGGCCAGATTCATCAAGAGAGATATCATTTGCAGATATGGAATCCCCGAGCGGATAATCACGGACAACGGTTCAAACCTGAATAACAAAATGATGAAGGAGCTCTGTCAGAATTTCAAGATCGAGCATCACAACTCCTCCCCTTACCGACCCAAGATGAATGGCGCTGTTGAAGCGACCAATAAAAATATAAAGAAGATTGTCTAGAAGATGATGGTGACCTATAAGGATTGGCATGAGATGCTACCTTTCGCTTTGCACGGTTATCGTACGACGGTACGCACATCAACCGGGGAAACCCCGTTCTCGTTGGTATACGGAATGGAAGCAGTGCTACCACTGGAAGTCGAGATTCCTTCCCTGAGAGTACTACGAGACGTCCAACTAGACGAGGCAGAATGGGTGAAAGATAGGTTGAACCAGCTGAGTTTAATAGATGAGAAGAGGCTAGCTTCTCTAGCATACGGTCGTTTGTACCAGAGCCGAATGAAGAAAGCATATGATAAGAAGATACATCCTTGGAGCTTTCAGACGGGCGACCTTGTGCTGAAAAGGATTCTCCCGCCACAGGCAGATCACAGGGGCAAGTGGACCCCCAACTACGAAGGGCCATACGTTGTCAGAAAAGTCTTTTCAGGAGGAGCTTTATTGTTGTCCACCATGGATGGTGAAGACTTTACGTCGCCTGTGAATTCGGACGCAGTTAAAAAATACTTTGCTTGAAATTGACCCGCTGGACAGAAAAAGAGAGTCCAGGCAAAAATGGGGCATCCTGGCGAACCAAAAACAGAATGAAAGGTTCGGGCAAAAGTTAGGGATAAAATTGAAAAAATGTACACCCGTGAAGTTGAAAACCTACACTGGGCGGCTTCGGCAAAAAAGGGTATCCCGGTGAACTGAAAACCCGTAAAGGGCGGTTCACGCAAAAGTTAGGGATTTGAAAAGCAAATGACTGCGGTCCGAATTTGATACTACATTGAGCATTGGTGCGGGAGAATATACCTGAGGGGTCGATTATCAGATACAATCTCTTCGGAAGTGTGAATACCGGGAAAGCATTAGAGTCGGGCGAGTCATAGGAGGATCAGTTCGTGATGTTTGTCTGCATCCCGTTGCCAACATGTGTATAAATTTGATTTGTCATTATATTTATGCTTCTTGTGCATACTTGTATATTTGTTGTGCGTAGCTTCCTCTTTTCAGGAGTTACATCCCGTGTACAAAACTCCGCCCATTTAGGGGCCCAATCAATAAAATATGTTATTCAGTATTTGATGCTGGCTCTTTACTGCTTTGTGCATGATAAACGCCTAGGTTTAATGAAACTAGCGTGTGTATAACGTCACTGGCCCTTGCCAATAATTGCTAAAACTTTGAATTAACTGAAAATGATGTCACTAACGCTAACCTGAATAGATTTGGTTGCGTAGACTTGTCTTGTCTTGTTTGTGGTGTTGCAGGGTTCGTAGCCGTACAAAGTGGACGATCAAAAGAGTGCAGTATGGACTAGAAGCTCGTAACGAAAGACTCGATCCCCACGCAGGTCGCGATTCCGAGATAACAATGTTCCTCACTGAAGAAGGATCAAATTCCCCAGCCAGTCGTGGCTTATCCAAAGGACATTCTCCAGCCAAGTCGTTTACCCTCAACAGAATTGACGATTCCAAGATCAAAGGCTGTATTCAGATAGTATGGTGTCCCCCAAAAGGATTCCCCTATCTCAGGCAGAGTGGTTTAGCCTCCGAAGGTAATATTTCCAACTGGTGAGCTGTACTCAGGCAGTCTTCCCTTCCCAGTAGGGTCATTTACTCTCCCTCAGCGGAGTCAGTTGATTTTCCCCAAGAGAATCGTTTCGTCCCCAGTGGAGTTCTCTTTCCAGCAAGTGTTTTCTTTCCTCCCAGTGGAACTCGAAGATTAAGACTCTCCCCGACAGAGTTGGTTGTGTATCCTGGCATTTATTTTGTCAGAATACCGTGGGATACCTGTTCACTCCCCAGCAGAAGCCTAATCATACTGGGCACATCTGCTATTCCCCAGCAGAGTCATATTCCCCAGCAGGGTGTTACTTCAGCGAGGTGCTTGGTTAAGTTCCCAATCCCTCAGCGAAGTTGGCTTCACTCGTCCAGCATTTATTTCGCTGGAATAATTCTGTGACGCCCGGTTATTCCCCAGCAGAGTTGGCATTATCTTCAGCATTTATTTTGCTGAAGCAGTTTCTGTATCCCAGCAGTGCGAGTCTGCATTTGCATTGGCATATAGTGTCATACTTGCATCCACCAAATAAAGGTGCGTAGCATTTCCATGTCGTATGGAGCATGGTGTCATTGTCAAGCATATGCATTTTGAAACATGAACCAGGTTGGCTAACCGTTTGTTTCAAGTATTGTTTCTCTTGCAGGTGGAAAGAGCTCTTGCTCAAATGAATTACCAAAAAAAAAAAAAATTCAAGATCTCGGCGTGAGACATTCAACAATAATGTCAGTTTTGGCATTATTCCCCACAGAGTTATCATGATAAATTTCTCTTTGTCCTCGAACAGAGTTATTTCTGTAAATTTCTCTTGTTTTCCCCGCCAGAGTTGCTTGTTGAAGTATCTCTAGTCCGACCAGCGGATTATTTGATTCAAAATTGTTGTTACGTCAGCATCAAAAGGTTTCATGAATCAGAATTTCAGAGGCTGCCGCCGGTTATTAGAACAGGCGTCCGGTGGCTTGGTTTCCAAATATCCCCAGTAGAGTCCGCCCCAAAGTCGCTGTCACGTCAGTGCTAAGAAGTTTGTGGGTTGGGGATCAATGGAGAAATGAGTCCTGACGTGGACAATCTATTCCTATATTGATGGGATTTCTCCGTGCTAGAGAAATGGGTGTCCTGACGTGGACAGATTTATTTCCCCGGGTTGATAAGAAGTGCTAGTCCTAACGTGGACAGATTCGATTTCTCCGTATTGATTGGATGGGAGGTCATGACGTTGACAAAGTTGATTACTCTTCGTGTTGGTGTCCTGACGTGGACCATTTATTCCCAGTAGATATCTTCCTTCGTAATGGTGGAAGGTGTGTCCTGACGTGGACAAGTTTATAATTCTTCGTGTTGTCAAGATGCGTGAGTCCTGACGTGGACAAGTTTTATTTCCTCAGCGAGTCGAAGATGCGCAAGTCCTGACGTGGACAAGTTTATCTCCCTTCGTGTTGGTGAAGCGTGAGTCCTGACGTCGACAAGTTTTATTTCTTCAGCGGGTCGAGATGTGAGTCCTGACGTGGACAAATCAAGACGGGTTGTATTCCTTACGTGGAAAGAGGTGATTCCTTACGTGGAAAGATGTGATTCCTTACGTGGAAAGATGTATTCCTTACGTGGAAAGAGACGTATTCCTTACGTGGAAAGAAGATGTGATTCCTTACGTGGAAAGATGTATTCCTTACATGGAAAGAGACGTATTCCTTACGTGGAAAGAAGTTTATTCCTTACGTGGAAAGAAGTTTATTCCTAACGTGGAAAGGTGAGTCCTAACGTGGATGAAGTTTATTCCTGACGTGGAAATTTTATTCCTAACGTGGAAAAGTTTACTCCTAACGTGGACAAGTGTATTCCTTACGTGGAAAGAAATTTATTCCTAACGTGGAAAGGTGAGTCCTAACGTGGACGAAGTTTATTCCTGACGTGGAAATTTTATTCCTAACGTGGAAAAGTTTATTCCTAACGTGGACAAGTGTATTCCTAACGTGGAAGAGTTTATTCCTAATATGGACGATTTATTCCTGACGTGGACAATTCATTCCTATGTTGATAGGATCCCCTCATGCTGATGAGATGCAGACGAGTCATCCCCAGCGAAGTCGCCGAGATTTTTGCGTGTTGACGGCAGGTGGAGTCCTAACATGGACGAGTTTTAGTTGAGATTTCTTCGGGTTGACGAAACAGGCGTTCTAATATGGACACAGTTCTATCCCTGCGATAATAGAATCTTCTTCAGGCTGATGAAAATAATCCTCACACGGTCGCTAATGGATCAGTTGGTTGCTGTAACAGTTAGATTCAGTTGATGAATGTCGTTCCCCAAGCAGTGGTGCAGTTTATTTCTGCGGTTGGCAAATTTCCGGGTTCTTAGTATTCAACCGTCTCGTACCTCGAATGTTTGAAGGTCGTTCGCTCTTCACCCAATCGGGTCCAATTCGCTTGAATAGGGGCAGCTGTTGCACCCTAAAATTTGCTCAACCTTCTTCACTTGGTTTATGTTTCAATTGCATTAGCATTTGC
This sequence comes from Lathyrus sativus, assembly GCA_963859935.3. Classification (NCBI taxonomy): domain Eukaryota; kingdom Viridiplantae; phylum Streptophyta; class Magnoliopsida; order Fabales; family Fabaceae; genus Lathyrus; species Lathyrus sativus. The sequence continues at coordinate 433,021,429 of OZ012740.1, forward strand.
ATATAGAGTCATGTACATAGTCTAATCATCTGCATAGCATAGCATAGCAAGTCATCCAACAAGGGACCCAGTACTATTCTCATCTCTATGAGCCTATCAAGAGGTTATTATTCAAATTCAAGCATATCCAAGTCATCAGAAAGAATTGGAAAGCTAAAGAAGTCAGTGGATCAAGCAGTGCATCTATCTCCTATCTGAGGGTATTTGAAGATCATCAAAGAAATTGTGAGCTGTGAGCTGAGCATGGAGGGTATATAGACATCATGGAAGACATGGAGAGCCATTTTGAAAGCGAGACAAGTCATTGATGTGATCACAAGAGTTGCAGTTGAAGACAGTCAACTAGGGTTTCATCTGGGTCAACCCTAGGTCAAATGATTGATTGAAAGGCATCAAGGCCTATTGGAGAGATGTGGGGTTCATCATTTAACATGTATATAAGGATGTGGTGTTTTGCCAAGAAGAAATCAAGAGAAATCAAGAAGAAGAGGAGTTTCTAAATTAGGGTTTCTGTGTAAAATCCCCTGATTTAGGTCAAACTTCCAAGCAGGATAATTCAAAATGCAAGCTTCAAATGGATCCTTGGACAACATGAAACTTGTAGAGGATCTCAAGAACTTTAATTTGAGTGGTGGAAGACATCAAGGAGATTTATAGAACTCAAGTTATGGTCCTTGCAAGTTACAGGTCATTTGAGGTATCTGAAATTTTGTCTGTGAAAGTTACTTGTCTTCCAAGCAACTTTTACCCCTCAAGGAGATTTCAAATTAATTTCAGGTAAACATAAGAGTTGTTCCTCATTGTCTTAGCTTTCTAGAAAGGTATGGTATTACTTCATCTGATTTGTGGAGCTCTACTTATGGTCTTGGCAAGCAAAGGGTATTTTGGTCATTTGAGAATTACCGGTCATTTCAAGCCTATGCCCAAAACTCATACAAGGAAGCTTCAAATGAAAAACTTCACAACATCAAACTTTCTCCAAATGACATTTTGAGTCTATAAAAGTGATCATGAAAGATTGGAAATGCTCATAGCTCAAGGTTTCAAAATTGGTCATTTAAAAATGAATTTAATGAATAAAAAGTGACCTAAAATTGAGATTTTTCATAACATGGCCAAATGGGATGAAATTATAGGTCATTTTGATTGGAAAAAATGTTTTAAGAACATTGGCAAAAGTATATTTTTGAGTTTGGTTCAAAATTTGGAAGTTATGCTAGGTGGCTTACAATGGAAGTAACATAATCAAAATTCAAGGAAAGTGTGCACAAGAAGTTTCTATCAAATTCTAGAAAGGTCCATGAGTGTCTATATATTGAATTGAGAGGCTTAATTAAAGGGTTGGTGATTCATTTTGTTCATGACACATAGTTTCATCTCATTCTTCCATTTTGCAAAACCATTTCAAACTCTATCAAACCTTCATCAATTTCCAAAATTCTTGATCCTATCATCATCTACCTTCATTCAAGATCAAGCTTCCATCAAGATTTGGCTCAATTGAGGTAGAATTCGTGCTATCCATCTTCATCATCCAAAGTGCAAGAAGAAGTGGTTACAAGAATCTAAGGCATGTGAGCAAGAAATATTGCATACAGAACCAAGAATCAAGTGTATTGAGCAAGTCCAGAACATTGCAAGCCTTGGATCCAAAGAATTCTACACCTGTTTTCATCATTTACACCAGGTTAGTTTTCCTTTCGAATTGGCTAGACTAGTTAGCATGTTAGAGAATTATTAGGTTAGAATGGTTAGGATTGGTTAGATGATCATTTCTGTTGAATTTGAAGACATTTCATGGAAGTTGCCATTGGTGCACCAAATCTGTTAGGGCTTAGAACTCCTAGGTTAGGGCTTGATAATACTGGTTAGATATATGAGAGTGATCAGCAAAGTGTGTAGATCGTGTTAGGGTAAGAATTAGAAGGAATTAGCATGATGGATATCAGTGAGAATTCTTGGAATCAGAGATGTCTACCTATCGGGTTTGGAGTTCTAGGGAGTTTCAGGGAGAGATATTGATATGACTGGACTCCTGGGAGAAAGTAGAGCAATTTTGGTTCTTATAGTTTGGAATTTCATGGAGAATTGAGGGAGAACAGAAGTGATGAAGATGCGTGCATGGGGGAAAGATTTTCTGAAACCTAGGGTTTCCAAGGAGGACGATGAAGGAGGACCGTGAGATCAAGCGTTGGACTTTGACTCTCAATCTAATCTGATGGCCATGATTCAAACGAAATTTGGAGGGAGATGTTACACAGCAATACGCTGCGTTTCATTTAATCGTTCTGACAGGGCTCAGCAAATGTTGCTATTTCCACCCCCAAACGCCAGGCCCAATCCCATTTGCAATGATTTGATTACTTTATGCACCGTTTCAGTTTATTTGTTTTTTTTTGTGTTTTTTTCTGACCAACTGGGCCCAGACGCACCTTGCTAGACGCACCCCCAGTCTGGGCCCATCATATGTTTTTTAACTGATTTAATTACTCACTGCACCCCCTAACCCAATTCATTCATATTAATTTCATCCATTCATTTTTAATTCTTCAAAAAATCATAAGTAAATGAAAAATGAATATTTTTAATTGCTTCTTTTTGCATTAGGTTTATAATTCTGTTAAGAAAAATAACAAATATTAAAAATAGCATTTTATTTTGTTTTAGTATTTTTTGTGCATTTTTCTTTTAAATAGGTTTTAATTGATTTTAGGTTTATACATGATATTGTTGATTTTAGTTTAGTTAGATACTTTAATATTTTTGACCCATTCTTTTTAGGTTGATTAACTTAGAACTTTAGCTTACTCATAGGATTTAACTCATAATTTTAGGATTAATTTTTAGATGATTTGTTTAGGTGTGATTAGGAGAATCAAAACTAGGGTTTAGAGATAACATAGGTATAGTAAATCCTTTCTTTTAGGAGTTGTAGTTTGAATCTTTGGGGTATGGGAATATAAGGGTTATGGGTAGATAATAGATCCCTTAGAAATTACTAGGTTTCCCCTATTCTACTATTACTATTAGTATACTGCTTGTACTTGCTTGACTGTGTGGTGTGCCCTCTCTAGGGTTATTATTTGTCTGTGTGGGGTATTACGCTTGCTTGGGGCTTGGGGGTTGAGCTGAAGACTTTGATGATGAAGGCTATTGGAGATTAAAAGAATGAAGACCAACTTCCAGAGTTGATGGAGAGCATCTTGCTAGCAGCTGTTGAAGGTTATAGGATCTAGGAGTTAGGCAGAGCTCTAGAGTAGAAAGCTTGATTCACAAACATGGAAGGTCTTTCTTGCCTCCATCCCTCTCTATGATGCAGAGTATCTCTAAGACATTCACCCCCTTCCATTGGAAGGCTCGGTGATAGTGTCTAAGAGATAGAACTCTTGAGAGAAATATTTTATGTGTTGTCAGCAGTCTGTTTGCCACCCTTGGTGGTCAACTAATTGCTTAACACCCCAGTTCATTCTTGTGATTGATTCCTCAACTTGGAGATTGAGACTTGAAGAAAAGCCATGGCAGACTGATGATAGAGACCTTGACTGAAGGCTTGAAGGTTGCAGACAAAGACCTTGCTTGAGGGTTGTGAAGATCAAGATTGATGCATGCTTGAAGCTTGTAGCTGTTTGGAGATGACTTGAAGACAGATGTTGATGCAGAGCTGCTTTTGCTGTTTATTTTTGCTGTTTAATTCTTGATGTATTGATTTAATTACCCTGACTGTATTGCTTGCTGTTTAACCTGTTAGGTTGAAAGTGAACCTTGTTCACTTTTGCCTATTGTTTTCTAGGTTCGAGGTTGAGTGGGACTCCCCTGCCTCGCTTGTATTGCTGCATCCATGCATTTTACTGCTTTATTGTATATGCTATTGTTTCTGTTTCCGTCTTTTCCCTTAGGATCTCTGTTTCTCTCTGTGCAAGAGAGGAACATGATAGACATTAGGTCTTAACCCATGCATGATAACATTAGGTTAGTCTGATTCCCTTCGCAACCGTAGGTTAGAGTTCTGTCTCTTCTTTCTCAAAACAAACAGAAAAACACAATAAATATTTCAAACACAATAAAAGACACTTCTTCCGTAAAAGAATGTGAACTCATCAAAACGTCATTTTTGTCCGCTTGGACCAGTAATCAGAAAAACCCTTTTTCAGAAGGAATAAAAACAATTAAGACAGACTTGTGTCGTACGTGGCCCGAACTACGTTTGCTCTGATCTTTCATGCTGTGTGAAAGTACGTAGGCATAGGATGCGATATCCTAGCGAGCAACCTTCCCCTCCTTTCCAGTAGGTAGGCGAACTACGTTGACTCTGATTTCTCGTTCCAGACGGGAATACGTAGGCATAAAGTGCGATACTTTGCCGAGTCATTTTCCTTTCTTTTAACCCCTGACCTGTAGAATAGATAGAATAACAATCCATACCCGAAAACAAGCGTGGATCCCGTCGAGTACGACGGACGTGAGGGGTGCTAATACCTTCCCCTTGCGTAACCGACTCCCGAATCCAGGTTTTGGTTGCGATGACCATACCTTTCCCGTTTTTTGCGAGGTTTACTTCGAGCGTTTCCTTTCCCTCCGTTGGGATAAATAACGCACGGTGGCGACTCTTCTGTTCAGCCGGCGCCGATTTTCGTAGTAGCGACAGGTATTAACTCTTTTCAGAGTCATACTGCCAACTTCACTGGAGGACTGACCAAGATGCTTGTGAACTGATCCTGGATCCTGCTATGTTGTTATGCAATGCAATGTTTTATAATGCCCAAACATGCAACTAAGATGCAACTGCTAGGAAGTGCACGATGCGAATGCAAATGATATGTTAATGCTTGATATGATTATGATATGATATTGTATGTCGTGCTTATGATAATGCAGCGACCAGGTATGCTGGGGATGAAATCCTGTCGGGGACATCATCAGGGATTGGATTCAGTAGTCGCCAAATGGTTTGAACTTTGGTTATTGAGGATGCCAACGAGGGTGGACTTTTAGTGGTTGCCAATGAAGACTGGACTTTTAGGGTGAATTTAAGGCGCCAATTGGAGTGGCTTTTTGATGTTGCCAATAAAAGATTGGGCTTTCTGTGGGGTAGTGAGAGGATTAAACTACTCGACATCCCAAATTTAGATACTCCATGACGACCGGGGGAATTGATTGCCCCAGTTTAGTTCTTGAACTCGATGCTGGGGGGGAACCACACCATATAAACCCTTTTAGAAAGGCAAAGCTTTTCATGATGGCAAGCTTAGGCAGCTGACGACTAATTCAATGCTTCTACCTGTTGATATGTTTCTTGGAGACCATCTATTTTCCCCAATATCTTCAAACATCAAAACAATTTCTATACCTTGTCAAAAAGTTATATTTTTATTTTTTTAGCTGAAGTTTCGAACACAAATTATCGAAATAAAATTAATTTGCAAACAATCAGATAAAGTAAAAGAGTGAACACAATTTAACTGAGAAATCTCTCTTTATATTGATTTGACCCTTGAATGGGTAAATATACAAAGATGTAATCCCTTAATGAGGCGATTACAGTGCAAGAAAAACATAACGGCAAAAATTAGAGCCCCTTTGAGTCTTAACACTGCTATAGTCCCTATAACTTTGGAAGTCTTCAACACCTTGCTTCAAAGAAAAAATGGCCGGATCAATCATGTCTCTTGATAATGTACTAGGGTTAAGTGATCATGCATAATGGATACTTTGCCTTGGAATTTTGCCCCTAACTTTTTCCTGGATCGCCTTTTCGGGTCTTCAATCCACCGGGACGCCCTTTTTTGTCTGAGTTGCCCTTTCAGGTTTTCAACTCAGCGGGCCTATTCTTATTTTATCCCTAATTTTTGCCTGAACCGCCCTTTCAGGTTTTTGGTTCACCGGGACAGCCAATTTTGCCTAAGTCGCCCTTTCGGGTTTTCGACTTAGCGGCTTTATTATTCCACTTTTTTAGGCAAAGTATCGTTTGACCAAATCTGCATTCACTGGATAAGGTAACTCCTCCCTATCCATGGTTGCGAGCTTTAGGGCACCACCAGAGAATGCTTCTGTTACCACATATGGGCCTTCATAGTTCGGCGTCCATTTGCCCCTAGATTCATTATACATAGCCATTATCCTCTTGAGTACTAAGTCTCCTTGCGCGAATGTCCTGGGATGCACTCTTTTGTCGAAGGCTCTCTTCATTCTTCTCTGGTAAAACTGGCTGTGGTATATGGCTGTCAAGCGCTTTTCCTCAATGAGATTAAGTTCTTCAAACCTCGTTTTTACCCATTCGGCTTCATCAAGTTGAGCTTCCATTAAAACCCTCAGAGAAGGGATTTCGACCTCTATTGGGAGAACTGCCTCCATGCCATAAACCAACGAGTAGGGAGTTGCCCCTGTTGAAGTTCGTACTGAAGTACGGTAGCCGTGTAGTGCAAAGGGTAACATCTCGTGCCAATCTTTGTATGTGACCACCATCTTCTGGATGATTTTCTTGATATTCTTATTGGCTGATTCTACGGCTCCATTCATTTTGGGTCTATATGGTGTTCTATTTTAAAACTGGCGCACAACTCGTCCATCATTTTGTTGTTGAGATTTGACCCATTGTCAGTCATGATGCGATTGGGCACTCCATATCTGCATATGATGTTGTGCTTCAAGAAGCGAGCGACTACTTGCTTAGTAACGTTGGTGTATGAAGCAGCTTCAACCCACTTGGTGAAATAGTCTATGGCCACAAGTATGAAGCGATGTCTGTTTGAAGCTTTTGGTTCAATCATCCCAATTATGTCTATTCCCCACATGGAGAAGGACCATGGTGAGGTTAAGACGTTCAATGGAGTGGTGGGTACATGAATCTTATCAGAGTATATTTGGCACTTGTGACAAGTTCGGGCATGATGGTAACAATCTGCTTCCATGGTAAGCCAATAATAGCCCGCCCTCAATATTTTCTTTGCCATGGTGTGTCCATTCGCATGAGTTCCAAAGCAGCCCTCATGAATGTCCCTTAGAATCTGTTCAGCTTCACGTTTCTCTACACATCTAAGCAAAACAGTGTCATGGTTGCGCTTGTACAATACATTTCCGTTGAGAAAGAAGTTGGATGCCAATCTTGGCAAAGTTCTTTTGTCAATACCCAGGGCTCCTTCAAGATATTCGTGCTTTTCAAGATATCGCTTTATATCATAAAACCACGGCTTTTCATCTGCGTCTTTATCAGCAGTCAGACAATGTGCGGGCTCTTCAAAGCGTCATAAATCAATAGATGGTCTATGATTTGGCCATATCAACTTGTACATGTGTCGCTACTGCGAAAATCGGCGCCGGCTGAACAAAAGAGTCGCCACCGTGCGTTATTTATCCCAAAGGAGGGAAAGGAAATGCTCAGAGTAAACCTACCGCAAAGACGGGAAATGAATGGTCATCGCAACCAAATCCTGGATTCGGGAGTCGGTTACGCAAGGGGAAGGTATTAGCACCCCTCACGTCCGTCGTACTCGACGGGATCCACGCTTGTTTTCTGGTACGGATTGTTATTCTATCTACTCTACAGGTTTGGGGTTAAAAGAAAATAAAATGACTCGGCAAAGTATCACACTTTATGCCTACGTATTCCCGTCTGGAACGAGAAATCAGAGTCAGCGTAGTTCGCCTACCTACTGGAAAGGAGGGGAAGGTTGCTCGCTAGGATATCGCATCCTATGCCTACGTACTTTCATACAGCATGAAAGATCAGAGCAAACGTAGCTCGGGCCACGTACGACACAAGTCTGTCTTGATTGTTTTTATTCCTTCTGAAAAAGGGTTTTTCTGATTAACAGTCCCAGCGGACAAAATGACGTCTTGATGAGTTCACCTTCTTTTACGGAAGAAGTGTCTTTTATTGCGTTTGGAATTTTATTGTATTTTTCTGTTTGTTTTAAGGAAGAAGAGACAGAACTCTATCCTATGGTTGCGAAGGGAATCAAACTAACCTAATGTTATCATGCACGGGTTAAGACCTAGTGTCTATCATGCTCCTCTCCTGCACAGAGAGAAACAGAGATCCCAAGGGAATAGACGGAAACAGAAACAATAACAGATATATACAGTAAAGCAGTAAAATGCATGGATGCAGCAATACAAGCGAGGCAAGGGAGTCCCACTCAACCTCGAACCTAGAAAACAATAGGTAAAAGTGAACAGACTTCACTTTCAACCCCAACAGGGTAAACAGCAAACAATACAGTCCAGAAAACCAATCAATACATCAAGAAGGAAATACAGCAGAAAAATAAACAGCATCAGCAGCTCTGCATCAACACCTATCTTCAAGTCATCATCAAACAGCTATAAGCTTCAGGCAAGCATCAATCTCCACCTACACAGCCTTCAAGCAAGGTCTTTGATCATCAGTCTTCAGTCTACAATGGCTTTTCTTCAAGTCTCAGGCTCCAGGAGGAATGTCAGTCAACCAGATGAAGTGAATGAATGTTAGACAGTCAATTACCGACCAAGGGTGGTTCATTAACTGTTAACATTAAACAGACAGTTTTCTCTCAAAAGTTCTATCTTTAAAATACATTCACTGATCCTTCCAAAGGAAGGAGGTGGATATTTGAAAGAGACTTTGAATCATAGAGAAAGGATGGATGCAGACAAGGCATTCCATATTTGAGAAACAAGCTTTCTAATCTAGAGCTCTGCCTAGCTCCTAAACCCTAATCTCCTCAACAGCTGCTAGTAGGAATCTCCTCTTCAACTCTGAAAGTTGGTCTTCAGTCTCTGGATCTCCAATGGCTTCATCATCACAAGTCTTCAGCTCCCCCAATCCCCAAGCAATCCCAATACCCATACAGACAAACAATAATCCCCAGAGGGCACACCATACCAGTCAATCAAATAAAGACAGTAATATACTAATAGCAGTAGGGGAATCCTAGTGATTTCTAAGGGATCTAATAACTACCCATAGTCCCTATAGTCCCATATCTAAAATATTCAACCTCTAAATTCTAAGGGAAATGAATTAATTCACCTAAGTTGTCACTTAAAACCCTAATTTTGTTCATGATATTCATAGCTAAACTAATCACCTGAAATTAACTTCTAAAAATGGGAACTAAATTGTATGTACAAATTGAATGTCTATTAATCAACCTAAAAAGAATGGGTGAAAAATATTAAAGCAACTAGTAGAACAAAAATTATCAAAATCATGTATGAAATGAAACACCTAAAATAGGCATTTATTTGGAAACTATGGGAAAAATATCAAATAAAAAATAAAATGCAATTTTTATTTTTTATAATTTTCTAGACAGAATTATTGACCTATAGAAAAAACAAGAATCAAAAAATATTAATTTTTCATTTTTATATGATTTTTTTAAAGATGCAAAGATATTAAAGGAAATTAAAACACAAAAAATGGAAATTAAATGGGAGGGGTGAGAATAGCATCTGCGCCCTAGTTATAATCCAGGTGGGCCACCAGCTGGGAGGTGCGAATATCAAAGTTACTAGGCCCAGGAAGCAATCAGAAACAAACAAAAAATAAAAAGGGTTCAAACGGTGCAGATAGCAATTGAACCAGTTGAATATTATTGGGCCTTGGCTGAGGGGGGTGGCATTAGCAAGTAATCCCAAAGCCCATCAGAAAGGCTTTAATGAAACGGTGTGTAGCACCTTCAGGGTTTCCCTCCATTGTCAACTTCAAACCACGACCGTTGGATTAGATTCAGAGTCATGGTCAAACAAGAGATCCCACGGCTATCCATCATCGTCCCCAATTATCCTCTAGGGTTTCAGAAAAAACCAGTTCCATGCATGCTTCTTCCATCTCTTCGTGTTCTCTCCATTCACCATGAAATCACAAGGTACAAAAAGCAAAAACGATCCATGTTCTTCCCTCTACACAACCATAACATCCACTCCTTCTAAAACTCAGCCAATAAGGGAACCCGATAGGTAGAACAGATAGAATCCACCATTAACACCTGATATCAACTGCTTCAATTCTCCATAATTTTTACCCTAGAATGATCTACAAGCCATGCTAATCAACCTGAGCCATTCATCTAGGATTATCTTGCCATAAACTGTGTGTTATCAATCCTAACAGATTTGGTGCACTATGAGCAACCTCCATTAAACTTCTCCAAACTCTGTGAAAATCATCACCTAACCACCTAGGTCTCTAATATACTAACAATCCTATGCCATGATCACTATGCTAGCTAATTCGAAGGAAAACATACCTGGTGCAATTTCTTGAAAACAGGTGCTAAAATCCTTGAATCTGATGCTTGTGATGAGTGGAAAATGATTAAGGAGCTTGATTATGAATTCTGTATGCAATGAATCTTGTCCAATCTCCTTGAATCTTGCAATCACCAAAATCTTGCTTCTTGGAGGATTAACTTGAACAGCACGATTTCTTCCCCAAATCTACCAAACTCTGATGTGAATGTGATCCATGGAAGATATTGATGAGGATCAAATCAAGAAAGATGGAAATTGGTGGAGATTTGAGAGTGTTTGAGATGCTTTTGCAAATTGGAGAAAGTGAATAAAACTTGTGATTTTGAGAGAATGAGATCACCAACCTCGGCATGAACCATCTCATATCAATATATACATGAGGTTAGAAACTCCTAGAAGCTTGGAGAAACTTCCCATGTGTGATTTCCCTTGGATTTGGTTTATGTATTTTCCATTACAAGTAACCATGAATAACTCTTAACATTTGAACTAAACTCAAAATTCCACTTTAGCCAATGTTCTTAAAAGGATCTTTCCATTCAAAATGACCTATAATTTTGCTTCATTTGGCCAAAATATGAAAAATCTCATTTTTAAGTCCATTTTTATTCATTAAATCCAACAATTTTGAAACCTTGTGCTATGAATATTTCCAATCTCTCATGGTCACTTTTCTAGACACAAAATGTCATTTGGAACAAGTTTGATGTTGTAAAGTTTTCCATTTGAAGCTTCCTTGTATGAGTTTTGGGCATAGGCTTGAAATGACCTGTAATTCTCAGATGACCAAAATACCCTTTGCTTGCCAAGACCATAAGTAGAGTTCCACAAATCATATGAAGCCATAATATACCATTCTAGAAAGCTAAGACAATAAGGAACAACTCTTATGTTTACCATAAATTCATTTAAAATTTCCTTGAGGGGTAAAAATAGATTGGAAGTCAAGTCACTTTCACAGACAAAATTTCAGATACCTCAGATGACCTGTAACTTGCAAGGACCATAACTTGAGTTCTATAAATCTACTTAATGTATTCCACCACTCAAATTAAAGGTCTTGAGATCCTCTACAAGTTTCATGTTGGCCAAGGATCCATTTGAAGCTTGCATGTTGACTTATCTTGCTTGGAAATTTGACCTAAACTAGGGGATTTTACACAGAAACCCTAATTTAGAAACTCCTCTTCTCCTTGATTTCTCTTGAATTCTCCTTGGCATACCACCATATCCTCTTCTATATGTCAAATGATGAACCCCACATCTCTTCAATAGACCTCAATGCCTTTCAATCAATCAATTGACCTAGAGTTGACCCAGGGTTGACCCCAGATGAAACCCTAGTTGACTGTCTTCAACTGCAATACTTGTGATCATACCAATGACTTATCTCCTTTCTCCAGATGACTTTCTAAGTCCTCTAAGATGTCTAGATACTCCCCATGCTCAGCCCACATCTCACAACTTACTTATTGATCCTCAGAGACCCTCAGATAGGAGATGGATGCACTTGCTTGACCCATTGACTTCCCAGCTTTCAAATTCTTTCTGATGACTTGAATGATACTGAATTTGGATAATAACCTCTTGATAGGCCTCTAGAGATGAGAATAATGATTGGTCCCCTGTTGAATGACTTGCTATACTTATGCTATGCAGATGATTGGACTATGTACATGGCTCTATATGCAAATGCTAATGATATTAAAACATAAACCAAGTGAATAAGGTTGGGCAAATTTTAGGGTGCAACAGCTGCCCCTATTCAAGCGACTTGGACCCGATTGTGTGAAGAGCCTGGAGCCTTCAGACATTCGCGGTACGAGACGGTTGAATACTAAGAACCCAGAAATTTGCCAACCGCAGAAATAAATTGCACCACTGTTCGGGGGAACGACATTCATCAGCTGAATCTGACTGTTACGACAACCCATTGATCTCGTAGCGACCGTGCTGGGGATTATTTGTCCTTCCACGTAGGGAATAACCGTTCCCCGTCAGGAATAACACCTTCTTTTGAATCTGTCCACGTCAGGACTAAACCCCTTCCACGTCAGGAATACACTCTCTCTTTCCACGTCAGGAATATAAGCCTCTTTCCACGTAAGGAATACTATCTTTCCACGTAAGGAATCACAATCTTTCCACGTTAGGAATTAATCTTGATCGGAATCTGTCCACGTCAGGACTAAACTTTCCACGTAAGGAATCTATCTTCTTTTCCACGTAAGGAAACCAACTTCTTTCCACGTAAGGAGAACATCGTCCTGATCTGTCCGCGTAAGGACTCAATCTTTCCACGTTAGGGATCAAACTTTTTCCACGTTAGGAGTCAACTTCTTTTCCACGTAAGGAATGCAACTTGATATGTCCACGTAAGGACTCTAATCTTTCCACGTGAGGAATACTACATCAATCTTTCTTTCCACGTTAGGAATGTCATCTTTCCACGTAAGGAACACCTCTTTCCCACGTAAGGAATCATTTTTCTTCCACGTAAGGAATCACCATCTCTTCTTCCACGTAAGGAATACGAACTTTTCCCATAAGGGAAACAATTTGATATGTCCACGTAAGGACTACATCGTCCACGTTAGGACCCACTTTTCCATGTTAGGAATAATAATCTTCTTGATTTGTCCACGTAAGGACTCCATCGTTCCACGTAAGGAAACGCTTTTCGTCTTGATTTGTCCACGTTAGGACTCACCACTCGACTCGCTGAGGAAATAAAACCTGTCCACGTCAGGACTCACGCCTCGCCAACACGAAGAGAGATAAATTTGTCCACGTCAGGACTCGCGCATCTTGACCCACTGGGGAAGTGAGACTTTGTCCACGTCAGGACTCACATCTCAACCTACTGAAGAAATAAACTTGTCCACGTCAGGTCTTGCGCGTCTTCGACTTGCTGGGGAAATAAGACTTGTTCACGTCAGGACTCACATCTTCGTCTGATTTGCCCACGTCAGGACACCCGCTTCACCAACACGAAGAAAGATAACTGTTGAGAATAAATGGCCCACGTCAGGACACCAACACAAAGAGTAATCAATTTTTGTCCACATCAGGACTCCACACTCAACCAATACCGAGAACTCGAATCTGTCCACGTTAGGAGTAACACCTATCGTCAACTTGAGGAAATGTCCACGTCAGGACTCCACATTCCATCTGTTCTGAGAAATCGAACCTGTCCACGTTAGGACTAACACATATCATTTACTTGAGGAAATGTCCACGTCAGGACTCCACATTCCATCTGTTCTGAGAAATCGAACCTGTCCATGTTAGGACTAGCACCTCCTATCAGCCCAGGAAATAAAACTGTCCACGTTAGGACCCCACTTCTCTAGCACAAAGAAAACCTGTCAAGAAAATTGTCCACGTCAGGACTCATCCTTCCATTGGTCCCAAACCACAAAACTTCTTAGCACTGACGTGACAGCGATTTTGAAGCGGACTCTACTGGGGATATTTGGAAATCAAACTACTGGACGCCTGCCCTGATAACTGGCGGTGGCCTCTGAAATTCTGATTCCTGAAACCCGTTGATGACAAACAACTCTGCTTGGGAATGAGGAGAAATTTTGCCTACTCACTCTGGCTGGAGAAAACACGAGAAATTCACAAATAATTCTGTGGGGAATAATGCCGAAGCTGACACTTCATTGAATGTCTCACGTCGAGACCTCGAATGTTTGGCGATTCATCTGAGCAAGAGCTCTCTCTACCTGCAAGAGAAACAATACTTGAAATAAACGGTTAGCTAACCTAGTTTATGCTTCACAAATGCGTATGTTTGATAACGATGCAATGCTCCATTCAACATGGAAATGCTACGCTTTTATTTGGTGGATGCAAGTATGTCACTATATGCCGATGCCAATATGGCACTATATGCCATTGCACTATATGCCGATGTAAATGCAGACTCGAACTGCTGGGTACAGAAACTGCTTCGGCAAAATAAATGCTGAAGACAATGCCGACTCCGCTGGGGATAGCCAGATGCTACAGAATTATCCCAGCAAAATAAATGCTGGAAGAGTGAAGCCGACTCAGCTAAGAAATTGGGAACTTGAACCAAGCACCTCATTGAAGTAACACCCTGCTGGGGGATAGAACTCTGCTAGAGAATAGCAGATGCGCCTGGTATGATCGAACTTCTGCTGGAGAGTGAACTGATGTCACACGGTATTCTGACAAAATAAATGCCAACGCGCCACACGAACTCTGCCGGGGAGAGTCTTAATCTCCGAGTTCCACTGGGAGGAATGAATACCCTAGTTGGAAAGAGAACTCCGTTGGGGATGGGATGATTCTCTTGGGAAAATCAACTGACTCCGCTGGGGGGAGAGTAAGTGACCCTGCGGGGAAAGGTAAACTGCCTGAATACAGCTCACCAATTTGGAAATATTTATCTTCCGAGGCTAAACCACTCTGCTTGAGATGCACTGTCTGAATACAGCCTTCGATCTAGGAATCGCCAATTCTGCTGAGAATGAACGACTTTGCTGGAGAATGTCCTTTTGCACAAGCTACGACTAGCTGGGGAGTTCGATCCTTCTTCAGGAAGAACGTGCATGACCTGCGTGGGGGTCGAGTCTTTCGTTATTGCAATCTTTTGATCGTCTTCCTCGTACGACTATGATACCTGCAACAACACAAATAAGACAAGACAAGCCTATGCAACCAAACCGATTCAGGTTAGTGACGTTATTTTTAGTTAATTCAAAGCTTTAGCAATTGTTGGCAAGGGCCAGTGATGTTATACACATGCTAGTTTCAATAAACTTAGGCGTTTTATCATGCACAAAACAGTAAAGAACCAGCATAAAGTACTGAATAACATATTTTATTGATTGGGCCTCTGAATGGGCGGAGTTTTTGTACACGGGATGTAACTCCTGAAAAGAGGAAGCTACGTAAAGCAAATATACAAGTATGCACAGGAAGCATAAATATTTTGACAAATTAAATTTTGTACACATGTCGGCAACGGGATGCAGACGAACACCACAAACTGATCCTCCTATGACTCGCCCGACTCTAATGCTTTCCCGGTATCCACTCTTCCGAAGAGATTGTATATGATAATCGACCCCTCAGGTATCCTCCCGCACTGATTCTCACTGCAATATCAAATTCGGACCACAGTCATTTGCTTTTCAAATCCCTAACTTTTGCGTGAACCGCCCTTTACGGGTTTTCAGTTCACCGGGATACCCTTTTTTGCCGAAGCTGCCCAGTGTAGGTTTTCAACTTCGCGGGTGTACATTTTTTCAATTTTATCCCTAACTTTTGCCCGAACCTTTTATTCTGTTTTTGGTTCGCCAGGATGCCCCATTTTTGCCTGGACTCTCTTTTTCTGTCCAGCGGGTCAATTTTAAGCAAAGTATTTTTTAACTGCGTCCGAATTCACAGGCGACGTAAAGTCTTCACCGTCCATGGTGGACAACAATAAGGCTCCTCCTGAAAAGACTTTCCTGACAACGTATGGCCCTTCGTAGTTGGGGGTCCACTTGCCCCTGTGATCTGCTTGCGGCGGGAGAATCTTTTTCAGCACAAGGTCGCCCGTCTGAAAGCTTCGCGGATGTATCTTCTTATCATATGCTTTCTTCATTCGGCTCTGGTACAAACGACCATATGCTAGAGAAGCTAGCCTCTTTTCATCCATCAAACTTAATTGATTCAACCTGTCTTGCACCCATTCTGCCTCATCTAGCTGAACGTCTCGCAATACCCTCAGAGAAGGGATCTCAACTTCCAATGGTAGCACTGCTTCCATTCCGTATACCAACGAGAACAGGGTTGCCCCGGTTGATGTGCGTACCGTCGTACGATAACCGTGCAAAGCGAAGGGTAACATCTCATGCCAATCCTTATAGGTCACCACCATTTTCTGAACGATCTTCTTGATATTCTTATTGGCCGCTTCAACAGCGCCGTTCATCTTGGGTCGGTAAGGGGAGGAGTTATGATGTTCGATCTTGAAATTCTGACAGAGCTCCTTCATCATTTTGTTGTTCAGGTTTGAACCGTTGTCCGTGATTATCCTCTCGGGGATTCCATATCGGCAAATGATATCTCTCTTGATGAATCTGGCCACCACTTGCTTCGTTACATTTGCATATGACGCCGCTTCTACCCACTTGGTGAAATAATCGATCGCTACCAGAATGAACCGATGCCCATTAGAAGCTGTCGGCTCGATCTTTCCAATCATATCGATCCCCCACATCGAGAATGGCCAAGGCGACGACATCACATTTAGAGGACTCGGAGGCACATGGACCTTATCAGCATAGATTTGACACTTGTGGCACTTCTTTGCAAACTTGAAACAATCAGTTTCCATAGTCCGCCAAAAATACCCTGCCCTTAGCAGCTTTCTCGTCATAGCATGCCCCCCAGCATGCGTACCAAAGGTACCTTCGTGTATTTCCTCCATGAGCAGTTTTGCCTCTCTTTCATCTACACAACGCAATAGCACCAAGTCGTGGTTCCTTCTGTACAAGACACCATCCGGATTCAAATAGAAATTACCCGCTAATCTCCTGAGAGCCTTCTGATCTTGACTGGATGCCCCAGCCGGATACTCTTTGTTCTTCAGGAAATTAAGGATATCAAAATACCACGGTTTGTCATCGGATGCCTCATCAATAGCAAATACGAAAGCTGGTCTGTCCAACCGAGAGATAATGATTATGGGAGCCTCGTTCCAGAAATTGACCTTGTACATGGAAGACAAAGTGGCGAGAGCGTCAGCCATTTGATTCTCTGCCCGCGGTACGTGATGCAACTCAACCTTGTCGAAGAAAGGCAACAATCTCCTTGCATAGTTCATGTAATGTATCAAGTTGGGCTGACGTGTCTCCCATTCCCCTTTGATCTGATTCACTACCAGAGCTGAGTCTCCGTATACGTCCAGATTCTTGATTCGCAAATCAATGGCTTCTTCAAGCCCCATTATACAAGCTTCGCATTCGGCCTCATTATTGGTGACAACAAAGGTCAATCGGGCAGTAAACGGGATGTGCGACCCGTGTGGAGTAGTGATGATTGCCCCTATTCCGCTACCGTAAGCATTCACAGCTCCGTCAAATATCATCTTCCATTTGGAACCCAACTCTGGGCCTTCGTCTGGCAACGGCTCTTCACAATCTTTCATCTTTAGGTACATGATATCCTCGTCAGGAAAATCAAACCTCATCGATTGGTAATCTTCAATAGGCTGCTCCGCCAGATACTCAGACAGCACACTCCCCTTTATAGCCTTTTGCGAGACGTATTGGATGTCATATTCAGTCAAGACCATATGCCAACGTGCAACTCTCCCTGACAATGCCTGCTTTTCGAACACATATTTGATCGGATCCATCTTCGAGATGAGCATGGTTGTATGATTCAGCATGTATTGCCTCAAACGCTTGGCGGCCCAGGCCAGCGCACAACAAGTTTTTTCAAGCATTGAATACCGAGATTCACATTCAGTAAACTTCTTACTCAAGTAGTAGATCGCATGCTCTTTTCTTCCTGTCTCGTCGTGTTGACCGAGAACACAACCCATACTTCCCTCAAGAACTGTCAAATACATAATCAAGGGTCTCCCTGCCACTGGGGGTATCAAAATAGGAGGCTCCTGCAAATACTGCTTTATTTTATCGAACGCCTTTTGACAATTTTCATTCCACGTTACAGCTTGATCTTTCTTTAACAGCTTGAATAATGGTTCACACGTAGCAGTTAGGTGAGATATGAACCGAGCGATGTAGTTCAACCTCCCTAAAAACCCGCACACCTCTTTCTCTGTTTTAGGCGTCGGCATTTCTTGAATCGCTTTTATCTTAGCAGGATCGACCTCTATTCCTCTTTCGCTTACGATAAACCCCAGCAGCTTACCCGATCTCACCCCGAAGGTGCATTTGTTAGGGTTCAGTCTCAGCCTGAACTTCCTAAGCCTTTTAAATAACTTCAGCAGATTCACCAGATGCTCTTCCTCCGTCTGGGATTTGGCAATCATATCGTCAACATAAACTTCGATCTCTTTATGCATCATATCATGGAAAAGAGTCATCATCGCATGCTGATATGTTGCCCCAGCATTTTTCAAGCCAAAGGGCATCACTTTGTAGCAAAATGTTCCCCAAGGCGTTATGAAAGTAGTATTCTCCATGTCCTCTGGCGCCATTCTAATCTGATTATAGCCTGAGAAGCCATCCATGAAGGAGAATACGGAGTATTGAGCAGTATTATCAACTAGCACATCAATATGAGGAAGTGGAAAATCGTCTTTTGGGCTGGCTTTGTTCAAATCTCTATAATCCACGCACATCCGAACCTTGCCATCTTTCTTTGGCACCGGTACGATGTTAGCAACCCATGAGGGATATTTTGTCACAGCCAGGAAACCAGCGTCCCACTGTTTTTGAACTTCCTCTTTGATCTTTACTGCCATGTCTGGTCGAGTTCTGCGAAGCTTTTGTTTGACTGGCGGGCATTCTTCTTTCAGTGGTAGACGGTGCACAACCATGTCTGTATCTAGCCCTGGCATATCTTCATACGACCAAGCGAATACATCACTATACTCTCGGAGCATTTCAACCAGTCTTCGCTTGATATCGCTCTGCAGTGCGGCACCGATACGAATGTTCTTCTCAACCCCTTCCGACCCCAAGTTGATAATTTCGATGACCTCGTCGTGAGGCAGAATGACTCTTTCCTCTTGCTTCACTAACCACGACAATTCTTCAGGAACGTCACTATCTTCGACAACCTCTTCTTCGGCCTGAAATACCGGGTGCTCAAAGTCGGGACGAGTCATAGGTGGTTCAGGGATGTCATCTGAAAATGTTATCCTGCAAAAGGAATGGTTAAGTGCTTCAAAATGCGTATAAAGCGAATAACCACGTTGCCATTTTATTGAAAAATACAAAATAAGAAAGACAGAGATTACAGTATTTGCACATGAAAAAACGCCATTTATTTAATGATTAACACGCAATGTTCATAACAACACAGCCCTAAGCAAATCATGATGCCCCGGGCAAGACATCAGATTATCCAACAATTAATAAAGCAAAGCATTACTGTTTAAGAGTCACAGGAACAAGCTCCTGAATAGACCAGTTGCACAGTCCTTGTCCTGGCGTGCTTGGCTGAATCCAGGCATCCATATCACAGTCGCTGTCTCCTTCGTCAGACTCCGAAGCAGCATTGATGGTTTCATGACATACTCCACTGGCAGAGATGGTTATTGGCCCTCTGAAACGGGGTGCCCCCACAGCAGGTGTTGACGACGACGGTTGGTATCCCAGCCCGAACCGGTCCATCTTCACAGGAATATCCAGCACTTTGCCCCAGCCCGATGCTTCTCCTGCCTCCACCAGAGCTTGAGCTTCTTTATACGACGAGACGGCTATCTCTAACACTTTGCTCGGCCCGGGAACTTTGTCCTTGATACGCAATCCTTCAAATGCCTGGCAGGGTGTTTCGTGGATCTCTCCGTCGACCTCCACATATTTAAATGACGACAGATGGCTGACCAGGATGTCCTCTTCTCCGCATACGGTGACTACGCTGTCTCCGACCATATATTTCAACTTCTGATGCAGGGTAGATGTGACTGCCCCAGCCCCATGAATCCAGGGTCGTCCGAGTAAGCAGCTATATGCAGGCTGTATGTCCATGATGTAAAATTCAGTTGCGAACACCTCCGGCCCCACCTGCAGAGGCAATGTTATCGATCCAAAGACGGTTCTTCGCGTGCCATCAAATGCTCTAACTACCAAGTCACTGGGCGTGCATAGGATTCCTCTGACATCCAGCTTCATCATTGCTTTCTTAGGCATCACATTCAGAGACGATCCGGTGTCGACCAATACATGCGACATTACTGATCCTCTACATTCGACAGATATGTGCAGCGCCATATTATGATCCCTCCCTTTAGGGGTCAAATCAAAGTCAGTAAATCCTAAGCTGTGGCCTGCATTCACATGTGCCAATACTCCTTCCAACTGATTTACAGAGACGTCTTGGGGTACAAAAGAAGTATCCAGGACTTTCAACAAAGCATTTCTGTGAGCTTCCGAACACAAGAGCAATGACAAGATGGATATTTTGGACGGCGTCTGTTGCAGATGCTCCACAATCTTATAATCACTTTTTCGAATCAAGCGCATGAACTCTTCTACGTCTTTCGATGCCGATGCTTTTTCGCTTGCTTGCACGGGGACATTCTCAACCATCCTTCCCTTTCCTTTTGCCAGTATTTCGGCCTCCACCTCAGGCGATATGGAGATCCTGCCACTCCTTGTCATGCCTCCTGAACCGACCACATTCTCTACAGTCTCGGCTGGTTGCTTATTAACATCAATCTTTATTCCGTCACAATACACTTCCAACCCATATGACCATGGGACTGCTTTTGTGCTCTCGTACGGGATTGGTTCGGCCTTAGTTATGGTGATCGGCGGTCGCTGAGCCGGTGCTGTTATAGTGATTGTCTTCCGAGGAATCGTTACAGTGGCCACATCACTCTGATTATCTGCTACTGCCCCTGCAGGCTCTTCGATTGCTGCTCAGTCAAACTGCAATGTGCCGTCATCAATTAAAGCCTGGAGGCCTTTCTTCAAATCATCACACCCCCAACTAGGGTCCAGCATTCTAAGAAATACTCGTCACAACCTGGATAAACACCCCCTTGCAACAATCTGCTTTTTATCTCGCTCAGCGGCGTCTTTAAATCGTCGACATTCATAATCAGATTCAACCCTTCCTCAGTCAAAATGGCGTTTGCCCCATGATTAGGCATGGGTTTCTGCACTATATTCGGACCTGCCGTTCCGAAATTGATAGCCTTATTGTCCAAAAGATCCTGCACAACGTGCTTAAAAGCATGGCAACCCTCTATATCGTGGCCCGGAGCCCCAGAATGAAACTCACAGTGCCTGCTTGCATCATAACCATACGGAGGAGTTCCCGTTATCGGTGCCAGAGTTCTCTTCTCTACCAGGTTCAAACCCAACAATGTCTGTAACAAATCAGCATATGTTGAAGGAGGCTTCTCAAACACTCTTCTTGGTTTACCACCCTGGAATCTTCGCTGAGCCTGCTGCGCACCCTGCTGAGGCTGCTGCTGCTGCTGCTGCTGCATTGGCTGCTGCTGCATTGGCTGCTGCTGAAACGGTTGTTGTGGTTGCTGATACGGGATAGTAACACTCGCCACCTGCTGCGGCTGATGATATTGGTTTCGTCCCCTGCCTCGGCCTCGGCCTCGGCCTCCAAATACTGCGCTTGCCTCGCCCTGACGGCGCCCACCAAAAGCCTTCCTATTACTACCAGATGCAGTTGATTCCTCAGCCTGGAATTTTCCTTGCTTAATGTTACGTTCAATCTTTTCTCCCATCAGAATTAAGTCTGAGAAACTGGCCAGAGATGTATGAAACAACATGTCATGAAACAAGCCTGTGAATGTGCCGACAAACATGTCATTCATTTCCTTGTCTTCTAAAGGAGGACGGACCCTGGCAGCCATATCGCGCCACCTTTGCGCGTACTCTTTAAAGCTCTCACCCTTCTTCTGCGACAGCCCTGTCAATTGGACCCGATTAGGCGCCAAGTCGCTGTTATACTTATAGTGAGCTACAAATGCCTCTGCTAGCTGTTTCCATGTCTTGATATTGGTTGGCTCCAACCCCATGTACCACTCTAGGGAAGGGCCTGACAAACTATCTTGAAAGAAATGCATTAGCATTCTCTCGTCAGTTGAGTATGCAGACATCTTTCTGTAATAAGCCCGCACGTGCACTTTCGGACATGTGTCCCCTTTATACTTATCAAACGTGGGAGCTTTGAATTTGATTGGCACCCTCAAACCAGGTACCAGGCCCATTGTTGCCATGTCCAAGCCCACAACACTTTGGTTCAGGACCCCCCTCATCTGCTCTTCTAGCATTCTGATCTTCTGGGAGTTATCCATCGGCCCTTCGAAACCTCCGCCGGAGAAAGCGTCCTCCTGCTGATCTTCCTGCCACATACCATCCCCAGCTCCATACCCATCATATCCATTATTGCGGCCAGCTCTAATATGATTCATCACTGGGCCTCGGCCTCTATTGCCGTACCCTTGAACACCTCCAGCAGGCCCAAAAGCCATTAACCCAGCGCCGTTTCCATTTCCGAAACCTCCGTAACCCTGATTGGCCACACCATAACCATCTTGCCCAAAGCCTTGAGCATTGAAACCATATTTCCCAGCGTTATCGAATCCCTGATCATTGAAACCGAATCCAGTATTGCCGAAGCCATTACCTCCCATATTATCACCCAAGTTAACATCACCAAGCCCAACGTTATGGACAGCAGTCTCGTTCCCAACTCCGACGTTACCGTTCCCCGCAGCGGTAGCGTTGTTGACATTGGCAGCAGGTATATTGACTACAGGTGGAGCCACTGGCGTGGGAGTGCCATCTCCGTGAACAGTGTCGACTCTCACAGACTGATGATCCTCATTACCGTGACCAGCATTTCGGGCCAGCAGAGGTTGGACCATGGCTTGCAAATTCTCCTGACCTTTTGCAATAGCTTCCATGTTCTGCATAAAGAGAGCTAGCTTCTCGCGCACATCTTGCATCTCGTTCTGCATTTGATCCATGATTCTTCGACAATTGGTGCGAGTGGAGTATCTGTGCGGGCGTTGATCTGCAATCCTGAAAATACCTGGTACAGAGTAGGAAATAAGACACCATCCAAAGATTACCTGTAATGCAATATGGATATGAATGCAATGCAATGTGTGTGTCTGTGCATTAGGGAAATTCATTCCCCGATTCTAGTGTGAAGGTGTCGGTGCAAGCATTACAAAGATCGGAGTTGAATCATAGAAAGCCTCATATATTGCTGAGAAACCAATAAGCCAAGAATACAATGTCACTGAAAGTACAAAGAGAAGGCATGACCTCAACCAACAATCCTGGTGATGGTCAGCACTATGCAAATAAAGCATACAAGTTAATACATGAAATGATCAAACACCCCCATAAGTCTGGTATTCTTCTAGCAACTTCTTGGTCTCCGGATGACTTGGTCTGGTAAGCAGCCCTTCAACAAGTTGGTTTCTTTTCTTAAGAACACGCCGCACGTCTTCAGCAGTTTCATCCCATGCCCCCTCTCCGAAGCGATCTTCTAGTTTACGCTTCTGAGACACAGCTTCATCCCTGCCTTTGATGGCCTTGTTTAGTGCATTCTGGAGACTATACCAGGTCATCACTTCTTCTTCACACTTCTTGATGCTGGACTTCAACTGCTCTTCGAGGTCGGAAATTTGCTGCTTCAACTTATCTTCCCTCTTCTTATTGTTGGTGAGCGTGGCATTCCAGGTCTTATTGCAAGAAGAGATCTCTCGGTGAGCGATGTCAAGTGCTTTCTTTTTGGATTCAAGCATGTCATGGGAGCTTCTGAACTCTTGCGCCAGACGTTCGCGCTTCTTCCTCTCCTCAGTCAACTCAGCCCCTAATCTGTTCATTAGCTCAATCTACTGTTGGAAAGCATGGACGGCCTTATTTTTCTCGCTGCGTATCTAGGCTAGCTCCTGCTCTAACCCTTCATTGATCTTCATCAAGGCTTCTTTTTCTTTCACAACTTGCTCGTAGGCCTCCCTAGTAACAGTAGTTGGCTCTGCTACCGGAATAGGAACAAGAACTGGTGCATCTGGAAATGGCATCCGCAACTGACTCGCTCTCTCCTGGACCCAAACCCTGTAAGGTGCATAGGCCTGACAGTCGTTCTTTCCTAACAACGGCTTTCCTCTTCGGTTAATACGCGTCCAGGCATGCTGCAGCTTGGCTAGTAACTCCCCCTTCACGTCGCCGGTAAAGTACAGAGATTCCTGTACTTCTTCCTCTTTGGGCGGGTTCTTCAGCGCATATCCGAACTGACGGACCAACAATGATGGATTGTAGTTGATACACCCTTTTCTTCCTATCAACGGCACATTAGGGTACCCAGAACAACTGAAGATAAGCTCAGATCCCAGCAGATCTCTATCAAACCATTCGACGTCTTCTGAAGATAGCCTCATCAGGCGCTCTGACCAGCTGGCGGTGGTTGCACTCTCCACAAAAGACCCCTTCATGGGAAGATGACTTTTGAACCACATATTCAGTAGAGGAGCACAGCAGTAAACAACCTTTCCCCTTCTGTTTTCGTTCTTGTAGTGCAAGGAGTGGTAGAAGTCTCCGATCAACGTTGGCACTGGATTGCCGGCAGCAAATAGATGGAAAGCGTCCAGGTCTACGAAATTGGGCAAGTTAGGGAATAGCACAATCCCATAAATGCATAGAGCCAAAATAGCATTGAAAACCACCCAACATCCGCTCTTAGCATACTCTTGAGCCTTGCCAACCAAGAAATCCAGAGAGAAACCTGAAACTCCAAGCCAAGAAATCACTAACAGTTCTGCAGCGTCCATATGTAAAGCTTTGGCTAAATCCTCCAACTTGGGCTCAGCAGCAGAGTGAATGAAGGGAACCTTGTTCTGCACCGGTAGCTCAGTAAACTCCACATACTCCTTAATGGTAGGCCCTAGAATGAAGTCAGCAAACGTAAAGCATCTCAATGCGGGGTCATAGAACTGCATCAAGGCGTACAGCCCGTTCATCTCATCAGCGGTGGGCTTGCAGACTAATCTCTGTAGTCTCCCATGACTCATTCTGAAGCTTCTCCTAACCTCCTCATCAGCAAGAGATATCAGGCCAAGCAAAGAAGTAATATCAGGTGAAGGCAGCTTATACGCAACTGTTTTCCTCAAACCAGCCATAATCAATACTCAGAAGTCTGGGCACTAGAATCGGAAGATATGCAAATGCACCTGCAACACAGACACACGTTAATGGGATGCAATGATAATGGGTATGCAACAATGCAATGCAAATAACATGCACCAGGGACCAACTGCAGTAGCTGAATAGCCTGAACCATATCAAGAAGTCTCAGATATACTCTATAGAAGTCCTCAAACCCTGGTCTCAGATAGACCTGAAACAAAGCTCCGACAATGGTCTCTGACAGACCTCAAACCATAACTCCAACTGGTCTCTGGTAGACCTCAAGTCACATCTCCAACTGGTCTCTGACAGACCTCAAAACCCTCCAACCGGTCTCTGACAGACCTTAGAACTCTCCATAAATACCCAGGATCTCTGATCAAGGAACAAACCGGTAGTCTGAAGGTCTAGTTACCTGCATAACCCCAAACCCTCTCACAGGTGGATGTCCTAGTAACTGACAACGGTATGGCATCCTATGCGGTCGTCGGCGTCACAGACTTTCAGGGTTGATGATACGATTCCCAGGAGGAGTGGCATCATCAAATCCTGAAGAGGCCTCACTTAGCCAACTTCCAAATGATCGGTTCCCGGAGTCGACAATTCAGCTGACCAACAACCCCTTCGACCCAAAGGGTAGAAAAAGAAGCCAACCAGAAGAACCTCGTCCGAGTGTAGATTTCATGAGACACTAATGCAAGCAAAGCCGGCATGCGCCCACTACTTTCTACTCTAATTCTAGGTGCACTCAAGCCCAGGTCCGGCTTATCTCTCAATCATAGAATCACCCATCACAACCCCAATACAACAACAATAATCAATATATATAATGCTGAAAATAAAGGTCAGAAATATATAAATCCATACAAAATCCTCGACGGGAAAACAAGCGTTAGGATTGACTCTCTTAAGGGACGTTGGATCCCAAATGCATAAGAACTATCGCAGTCCTTAGGAGCCAGGGGACGTTGGATCCCCAGCAGAGTCGCCAGCTGTCGCTACTGCGAAAATCGGCGCCGGCTGAACAGAAGAGTCGCCACCGTGCGTTATTTATCCCAAAGGAGGGAAAGGAAACGCTCAGAGTAAACCTACCGCAAAGACGGGAAAGGAATGGTCATCGCAACCAAATCCTGGATTCGGGAGTCGGTTACGCAAGGGGAAGGTATTAGCACCCCTCACGTCCGTCGTACTCGACGGGATCCACGCTTGTTTTCTGGTACGGATTGTTATTCTATCTACTCTACAGGTTTGGGGTTAAAAGAAAATAAAATGACTCGGCAAAGTATCGCACTTTATGCCTACGTATTCCCGTCTGGAACGAGAAATCAGAGTCAGCGTAGTTCGCCTACCTACTGGAAAGGAGGGGAAGGTTGCTCGCTAGGATATCGCATCCTATGCCTACGTACTTTCATACAGCATGAAAGATCAGAGCAAACGTAGTTCGGGCCACGTACGACACAAGTCTGTCTTGATTGTTTTTATTCCTTCTGAAAAAGGGTTTTTCTGATTAACAGTCCCAGCGGACAAAATGACGTCTTGATGAGTTCACCTTCTTTTACGGAAGAAGTGTCTTTTATTGCGTTTGGAATTTTATTGTATTTTTCTGTTTGTTTTAAGGAAGAAGAGACAGAACTCTATCCTATGGTTGCGAAGGGAATCAAACTAACCTAATGTTATCATGCACGGGTTAAAACCTAGTGTCTATCATGCTCTTCTCCTGCACAGAGAGAAACAGAGATCCTAAGGGAATAGACGGAAACAGAAACAATAACAAATATATACAGTAAAGCAGTAAAATGCATGGATGCAGCAATACAAGCGAGGCAAGGGAGTCCCACTCAACCTCGAACCTAGAAAACAATAGGTAAAAGTGAACAGACTTCACTTTCAACCCCAACAGGGTAAACAGCAAACAATACAGTCCAGAAAACCAATCAATACATCAAGAAGGAAATACAACAGAAAAATAAACAGCATCAGCAGCTCTGCATCAACACCTATCTTCAAGTCATCATCAAACAGCTATAAGCTTCAGGCAAGCATCAATCTCCACCTACACAGCCTTCAAGCAAGGTCTTTGATCATCAGTCTTCAGTCTACAATGGCTTTTCTTCAAGTCTCAGGCTCCAGGAGGAATGTCAGTCAACCAGATGAAGTGAATGAATGTTAGACAGTCAATTACCGACCAAGGGTGGTTCATCAACTGTTAACATTAAACAGACAGTTTTCTCTCAAAAGTTCTATCTTTCAAATACATTCACTGATCCTTCCAAAGGAAGGAGGTGGATATTTGAAAGAGACTTTGAATCATAGAGAAAGGATGGATGCAGACAAGGCATTCCATATTTGAGAAACAAGCTTTCTAATCTAGAGCTCTGCCTAGCTCCTAAACCCTAGTCTCCTCAACAGCTGCTAGCAGGAATCTCCTCTTCAACTCTGAAAGTTGGTCTTCAGTCTCTGGATCTCCAATGGCTTCATCATCACAAGTCTTCAGCTCCCCCAATCCCCAAGCAATCCCAATACCCATACAGACAAACAATAATCCCCAGAGGGCACACCATACCAGTCAATCAAATAAAGACAGTAATATACTAATAGCAGTAGGGGAATCCTAGTGATTTCTAAGGGATCTAATAACTACCCATAGTCCCTATAGTCCCATATCTAAAATATTCAACCTCTAAATTCTAAGGGAAATGAATTAATTCACCTAAGTTGTCACTTAAAACCCTAATTTTGTTCATGATATTCATACCTAAACTAATCACCTGAAATTAACTTCTAAAAATGGGAACTAAATTGTATGTACAAATTGAATGTCTATTAATCAACCTAAAAAGAATGGGTGAAAAATATTAAAGCAACTAGTAGAACAAAAATTATCAAAATCATGTATGAAATGAAACACCTAAAATAGGCATTTATTTGGAAACTATAGGAAAAATATCAAATAAAAAATAAAATGCAATTTTTATTTTTTATAATTTTCTAGACAGAATTATTAACCTATAGAAAAAACAAGAATAAAAAAATATTAATTTTTCATTTTTATATGATTTTTTTAAAGATGCAAAAATATTAAAGGAAATTAAAACACAAAAAATGGAAATTAAATGGGAGGGGTGAGAATAGCATCTGCGCCCTAGTTATAATCCAGGTGGGCCACCAGCTGGGAGGTGCGAATATCAAAGTTACTAGGCCCAAGAAGCAATCAGAAACAAACAAAAAATAAAAAGGGTTCAAACGGTGCAGATAGCAATTGAACCAGTTGAATATTATTGGGCCTTGGCTGAGGGGGGTGGCATTAGCAAGTAATCCCAAAGCCCATCAGAAAGGCTTTAATGAAATGGTGCGTAGCACCTTCAGGGTTTCCCTCCATTGTCAACTTCAAACCACGGCCGTTGGATTAGATTCAGAGTCATGGTCAAACAAGAGATCCCACGGCTATCCATCATCGTCCCCAATTATCCTCTAGGGTTTCAGAAAAAACCAGTTCCATGCATGCTTCTTCCATCTCTTCGTGTTCTCTCCATTCACCATGAAATCACAAGGTACAAAAAGCAAAAACGATCCATGTTCTTCCCTCTACACAACCATAGCATCCACTCCTTCTAAAACTCAGCCAATAAGGGAACCCGATAGGTAGAACAGATAGAATCCACCATTAACACCTGATATTAACTGCTTCAATTCTCCATAATTTTTACCCTAGAATGATCTACAAGCCATGCTAATCAACCTGAGCCATTCATCTAGGATTATCTTGCCATAAACTGTGTGTTATCAATCCTAACAGATTTGGTGCACTATGAGCAACCTCCATTAAACTTCTCCAAACTCTGTGAAAATCATCACCTAACCACCTAGGTCTCTAATATACTAACAATCCTATGCCATGATCACTATGCTAGCTAATTCGAAGGAAAACATACCTGGTGCAATTTCTTGAAAACAGGTGCTAAAATCCTTGAATCTGATGCTTGTGATGAGTGGAAAATGATTAAGGAGCTTGATTATGAATTCTGTATGCAATGAATCTTGTCCAATCTCCTTGAATCTTGCAATCACCAAAATCTTGCTTCTTGGAGGATTAACTTGAACAACACGGTTTCTTCCCCAAATCTACCAAACTCTGATGTGAATGTGATCCATGGAAGATATTGATGAGGATCAAATCAAGAAAGATGGAAATTGGTGGAGATTTGAGAGTGTTTGAGATGCTTTTGCAAATTGGAGAAAGTGAATAAAACTTGTGATTTTGAGAGAATGAGATCACCAACCTCGGCATGAACCATCTCATATCAATATATACATGAGGTTAGAAACTCCTAGAAGCTTGGAGAAACTTCCCATGTGTGATTTCCCTTGGATTTGGTTTATGTATTTTCCATTACAAGTAACCATGAATAACTCTTAACATTTGAACTAACCTCAAAATTAAACTTTAGCCAATGTTCTTAAAATGATCTTTCCATTCAAAATGACCTATAATTTTGCTTCATTTGGCCGAAATATGAAAAATCTCATTTTTAAGTCCATTTTTATTCATTAAATCCAACAATTTTGAAACCTTGTGCTATGAATCTTTCCAATCTCTCATGGTCATTTTTATAGACTCAAAATGTCATTTGGAACAAGTTTGATGTTGTAAAGTTTTCCATTTGAAGCTTCCTTGTATGAGTTTTGGGCATAGGCTTGAAATGACCTGTAATTCTCAGATGACCAAAATACCCTTTGCTTGCCAAGACCATAAGTAGAGTTCCACAAATCATATGAAGGCATAATATACCATTATAGAAAGCTAAGACAATAAGGAACAACTCTTATGTTGACCAGAAATTCATTTGAAATCTCCTTGAGGGGTAAAAATAGATTGGAAGTCAAGTCACTTTCACAGACAAAATTTCAGATACCTCAAATGACCTGTAACTTGCAAGGACCATAACTTGAGTTCTATAAATCTCCTTAATGTCTTCCACCACTCAAATTAAAGGTCTTGAGATCCTATACAAGTTTAATGTTGGCCAAGGATCCATTTGAAGCTTGAATTTTGACTTATCTTGCTTGGAAATTTGACCTAAACTAGGGGATTTTACACAGAAACCCTAATTTAGAAACTCCTCTTCTCCTTGATTTCTCTTGAATTCTCCTTGGCATACCACCATATCCTCTTCTATATGTCAAACGATGAACCCCACATCTCTTCAATAGACCTCAATGCCTTTCAATCAATCAATTGACCTAGAGTTGACCTAGGGTTGACCCCAGATGAAACCCTAGTTGACTGTCTTCAACTGCAATACTTGTGATCATACCAATGACTTATCTCCTTTCTCCAGATGACTTTCTAAGTCCTCTAAGATGTCTAGATACTCCCCATTCTCAGCCCACAACTCACAACTTACTTATTGATCCTTAGAGACCCTCAGATAGGAGATGGATGCACTTGCTTGACCCATTGACTTCCCAGCTTTCAAATTCTTTCTGATGACTTGAATGATACTGAATTTGGATAATAACCTCTTGATAGGCCTCTAGAGATGAGAATAATGATTGGTCCCCTGTTTAATGACTTGCTATGCTTATGCTATGCAGATGATTGGACTATGTACATGGCTTTATATGCAAATGCTAATGATATTAAAACATAAACCAAGTGAATAAGGTTGGGCAAATTTTAGGGTGCAACAACATGGATGCCAGAGTTGCCAAAGCGTCAGCCATTTGATTCTCTTCTCGAGGTACGTGAGCAAAAGTGATATCATCGAATCGGGGAAGCAATTTGGCCACATAATCCCGGTATGGAATTAAGTTTTCATGCTTGGTATCCCAATCGCCTCTTATCTGGTAAATTACTAGAGCAGAATCCCCAAACACATCGAGAGTTTTGATCCTCAAGTTAATGGCCTCTTCTAGCCCTAGTATACATGCCTCGTACTCTGCTATATTGTTAGTGCACGAGAAACAGAGTTTGGCCGTAAACGACAAGTGAAAATTTTTGGGAGATGTAATCACGGCCCCAATTCCATGTCCATAAGAGTTAGAAGCACCATCGAACATAAGAGTCCATCGCTCCCCTGGTTCCGGCCCTTCATCTGGCCCTGGCTCTTCGTAATCTATTGCCACCATAATATCCTCATCTGGAAAGTCAAATCTCAAAGGTTGGTACTCTTCCACAGGCTGATGGGCCAAATGATCTGCTAACACACTGCCCTTTATAGCTTTCTGAGTGATGTATTGGATGTCGTATTCAGATAGAAGCATTTGCCACCGGGCTATCCTACCGGTAAGAGCAGGTTTCTCGAAGATGTATTTGATTGGATCCATCTTGGAGATTAAGTATGTGGTGTGCGTCAGCATATATTGTCTGAGTCGTCTAGCAGCCCATGCTAGTGCACAACAAGTCTTCTCAAGCAAAGAGTATCTAGTCTCACAGTCGTTAAACTTTTTGCTGAGATAGTATATAGCATGCTCTTTCTTGCACGTATCATCTTGTTGTCCTAATACGCAACCCATGGACTCTTCTAGCACAGTTAAGTACATAATAAGCGGCCTTCCAGGAACTGGTGGTATCAAGATCGGTGGTTCTTGCAAATATTCTTTGATTGCATCAAATGCCCCTTGGCATTCATCATTCCACACAACCGGCTGATCTTTCCTGAGTAATTTAAAAATTGGCTTGCAAGTGGCTGTGAGATGTGAAATAAATCTTGCGATATAATTCAACCTCCCTAGAAATCCACGGACCTCCTTTTCGGTCTTTGGCGCAGGCATGTCCTGAATCGCCCTTACTTTATCAGGATCCACCTCAATCCCTTTCTGGCTTACGATAAAGCCCAACAACTTTCCAGACCGCACCCCGAATGTAAATTTGTTGGGATTAAGTCTCAACTTGAACTTCCTTAGTTTGGCGAACAACTTTTCCAAATTAACCAAATGTTCATCTTCAGTCTGGGACTTAGCAATCATGTCGTCAACGTACACTTCGATCTCTTTATGAATCATATCATGAAAGAGTGTCACCATTGCATGTTGGTATGTTGCCCCGGCGTTCTTTAACCCAAATGGCATTACCTTGTAACAGAATGTGCCCCAGGGTGTAATGAACATGGTCTTTTCCATGTCATATGGATCCATCTTAATTTGATTGTAACCAGAGAATCCATCCATGAAGGAAAAAACGGAGAACTGTGTCGTATTATCTACCAACACATCAATGTGAGGCAATGGAAAATCGTCCTTAGGACTTGCTCTGTTTAAGTCGCGGTAATCCACACACATACGGACCTTTCCGTCCTTTTTCGGTACGGGAACGATATTTGCAACCCATTGCGGATATTTGGCCACTGCTAAGAAACCTGCATCGAATTGTTTTTGGACCTCATCACGGATTTTCAGAGCCATATCAGGGCGAGTTCTTCTCAACTTCTGCTTGACGGCATGACACTCTTCTTTGAGTGGCAGTTTGTGTACAACAATGTTCGTATCTAGACCAGGCATGTCTTGATACGACCATGCGAATACATCAGCATATTCTTGGAGGAGCCCTACCAGCTTCACTTTGACAACATCTTGAAGAGACGCTCCAACCTTTATCTCCCTTTTATTTTCTTCTGAACCCAGGTTGATAACCTCGACATCCTCTTTATGCGGCATAATGACCTTCTCTTCTTGCTGCAGCAACCTAGCCAATTTGTTGGGGAGCTCATTCTCGTCTTCCTCATCCGCTCGGTATATTGGACAATCAAAATCATAAAGGCCTACAGCAGTGTCGATATCAAGGACCTCGGTAGTGTCTCTGCATGTTTATGATTTATGCAGCTTATTTAGGAAAGTGAGTGCGAGAAAGAAATGCCATTAATTATGAAAAAAGTAGGAAAGAAAATGAGCAAGAATTGAATGCAAATCAAAATTTATTCATGTTAAACATGTTTCGAAACATCAGGGGGCCCGATACAAAGCTCCACTACGCCTTGGGCAGAGCGTAGGGTTTTTTTGAAAATTAATTAAAACTTTACTTTTGAAGAGGGAAAAACTGGGGTATTTCGATGGTCTTCCAATTCTTCAATTCTTCACCAGGTTCGGCCTGTCGGATCCAGCTTGCGGAGGCTTCTTTGTCGTGAATCCCATCTTCAATTACCATGGCGGAGGTATGGTCGAAGATATGCCCAGCGCTCTTGAAAACTTCTGCCACAGGAGGAATCTGCTTCTTGCCATATGCAATCGTCGCAGTGTTGGACGAAGGATGGTATCCTAGCCCAAATTTGTCGAACTTTTCAGCCACTTCCACCATTTTGCCCCAGCTTTGGGCGTTCCCTTTGTCTACAACCATCTTAGCTTCTTCATAAGAGGCCATTGCTGATCTTGAACTTTGACCCTCTGAAATTCGCTGCACCGCTAATGTATTCACCATTTCGAAAGACTGAAAAGGCGTTTCCACCATTTCCCCTTCAACTTCAATGTACCTGAAGGACGTTAAGTGGCTCACCAAGATATCCTCCTCTCCTCCAATCTGAACTACCTTGTCATTACTGACAAATTTTAGCTTCTGGTGAAGGGTGGAGGTAACAACTCCTGCGTAGAGGATCCAAGGTCTCCCTAAAAGACAGCTGTACCCTGGATAAATATCCATTACTTGGAAAGTAATGGTGAAGACAGCTGGTCCGATTTTTATTGGTAAGTCCACATCACCAATCATAGCATGCCTAGAACCATCGAAAGCTTTGACTACCAGAGCACTTGGCTTCATGCTAACTCCTTTTACTGGCATTCTCTCCAGGGTAATCTTGGGAAGCACATTCAAAGAAGAACTTGTGTCCACTAAGACTCGGGATATCAATGTGTCTTGGCACTTGATAGAAATATGGAGAGCTTTATTGTGGTTTCTCTTTTCTGCAGTCAGGTCATCATCATTAAACCCAAGAAAGTTTCCGGTTGTCATGCTAGCTATCACATCATCGAACTGGGCTACGGTGATATCTTTAGCAATATGCGCGGCGCTCAACACCTTCATTAAAGATAACCTGTGGGCCTCTGAACTAAGTAACAAAGAGAGCATGGAAATTCTGGCTGGAGTCTGGTTTAGTTGATCAATCACTTTGTAATCACTTTTTCTGATGATCTTCAAAAACTCTTCAGCTTCCTTTGGTGTAATTGCTGCTTTTGGTGATGACACCTCAACAGGTGGCTCAACACCTGGTAGTTCAACTGTAGCTTTTTCTTTACTTCTAGCTGGCACTTCCACTGGTTTGGCGGCAAATAAACGACCTCTACGGGTCATCCCACTAGGCCCAACAACTGCATCGCATTTGGCAGCGTCATACTCAATCACTAGTCTTCCTGGCCTCTGTTTAAAAACTTTAGGCTCAGATTCATTGACAGAATACTCTATTACCACCGGAGCTGGTCGCGCTGCTCTTTGTCTATTGACGTCATCTTCATCATATTGCATAATCACGGGTGCTGGTCGGGCGGGCCTCTGTTGAAAGGCTTCCGAAGGATCATACTGTAAGACTACTGGTGCTGGTCGAAGTCGCCTTGTCGGATAAGCACTTGTTTCATCATACTGAATATCAATAGCAGACACGTTCGAATCTCTTTGTTCTATTTGTATTATCCCATGCTCTAAGAACCTTTGCAGATATGTTTTTACCACTTCGTCAGTCAAATTCTCCACTTCTTTTTGGGGAATCATCCCACTTTTCTTCAATTGTTCTCCGATAACGGCCATCGGAGTACGGACATCTTCAACATTCGTAATCAGTCTCAAACCACTATTTTCTTCCACAGCATTGACAGAAGGACCTCCATGTTTAGGTAACGGATCCTTCGTAATGTTGGCACCTCTAGGTGTAAAAGTGAGATCTTTGGACTCAATCAAATCCTGCACCCTGTTTTGAAACGCATAGCAGTTGTCTATGGAGTGTCCAGGGGCTCCCTTATGAAACTCGCAATGGGCATTCGCATCGTACCCAGGGGGGTATGGAAAGGTTGCTGGACGTAAATCTCGCAACGTTAGGTGTCCACTCTGATTTAGCTGAGCAAAGATTTGTCCATATGACATAGGTAACGGGTCAAGTTGCCTTCTTGGCTGTCTCGGCCTTTGTTGTCTTTGAGCCGGAGCATTCTGATATGGCGGTGGAGGAACTCTCTGATAATTCTGCTGCTGATTCTGCTGTTGAGCTGGTTGTTGATAAGGAGCATGGGCTACTGCAGCTACCTGTGGATATTGGATGTTCATTGGAGCTCTATCTCCTCGTCCTCTCATCACGGCATTAGTTTCATCTTCTCTTTTTTTTTACAAAAGGCTTTCTTCCTCCATTCATTGGGACTACAGCCTTGTTCTTTTTCAAAGTGCTCTCGATTCTTTCACCTACTGACACCACTTCAGCAAAGTTAGGGAAACTGGACCCAAGCATGCGGTCCAAGTACTGCGGTTGTAGAGTTCCCATAAACATGTCAGTTAACTCCTTAGTCAGCAATGGTGGTTGAACACGGGCAGCCAACTCTCTCCACCTTTGGGCATATTCTTTAAATGACTCGTTGTTACGTTGAGTCATATCTTGCAGCTGGGTGCGATTCGGTGCCAAATCAGTATTATACTGATAATATTGTGAAAACGCATCTGCTAGATCTCTCCACGTGCTGATTTGTCCTTTTTCTAACTGCATATACCATTCCAACGATGCCCCACTGAGGCTATCTTGGAAGTAGTGTATTAAGATCAAGTCGTTATCAATGTGAGCCGCCATCTTGCGACAGTACGCGCTGAGATGGGTTTTGGGGCAGCCGACCCCCTTGTACTTCTCAAAGTCTGGGACTTTGAATTTCTTCGGTATCACCAATCTGTCGTACCTCGAAAATTCCATTCGAACATACGACCCTCGCGCGAAAGGCACGGAAATGCGGTTCGACAGAGTCGCCACCGAACTTTATTTTTCTCGAATAAACGGGAGAGGAAAATATCGAGAAAACCTCTTAAAAACGAAAGGATAGGAACAGGGCTGTCACAACCAAGTTCCGGGTTCGGGAGTCGGTTACGTGAGGGGAAGGTATTAGCACCCCTCATGTCCGTCGTACTCGACGGGAACCTCTTAAGGTAATTGTGGGGAGTGTTGTTTAGGTTTACTTGTTTTTCTTCTCGTTGACAAAGGTAGAATTGGTAGGTTAGAATATTAAAGACGCTAGGGGAAAGGGGATGGTTATAGGATAGGGTGCTCGCCAAGGATTGGGGCCCTTGTGCCTACGTATACTCATTCGGACGAGAATGAGAAATCAGAGTGTCGTAGTTCGACTACGAGAAAGGATGGGGGAAGCGGAAGATGGATAGAAGTGTGCTCGCCAAGATCATCGCAATCTCGTCCCCACATCTTGGCGAGCACACTTCTATCCATCTTCCGCTTCCCCCATCCTTTCCCGTAGTCGAACTACGACACTCTGATTTCTCATTCTCGTCCGAATGAGTATACGTAGGCACAAGGGCCCCAATCCTTGGCGAGCACCCTATCCTATAACCATCCCCTTTCCCCTAGCGTCTTTAATATTCTAACCTACCAATTCTACCTTTGTCAACGAGAAGAAAAACAAGTAAACCTAAACAACACTCCCCACAATTACCTTAAGAGGTTCCCGTCGAGTACGACGGACGTGAGGGGTGCTAATACCTTCCCCTCACGTAACCGACTCCCGAACCCGGAACTTGGTTGTGACAGCCCTGTTCCTATCCTTTCGTTTTTAAGAGGTTTTCTCGATATTTTCCTCTCCCGTTTATTCGGGAAAAATAAAGTTCGGTGGCGACTCTGTCGAACCGCATTTCCGTGCCTTTCGCACGAGGGTCGTATGTTCGAATGGAATTTTCGAGGTGCGACAGGTGGCGACTCTGCTGGGGACGTTTGCTCCATGTAAAGAGAGAGTCGAGCCTATCTTTTGGTTTGTGAGGAGTGTTTGTTTTTATTTGTTTCCTTCTTATTTACGTATTTGTTCTCTTGTGGATTTTATTTGTGCTTGTTATCTTGGTTGCCTGTTGGTTCTTGGGATGACATCATGAGTAAAGCTCTACGCCCGAGCTTTGGTAAAAGCAGAGAGAACACATAGTTTAGAATTGGTAGTCGAGTAGTGTTAGTCTCTGAGGACTTGATCCTTATGGGCCTAGCATGAAAGCTCCTCCAGAGGAGACCTATTCGTAGATCTCGTCGTAACGCAGCTAGCCTGTTGCACGACTTGATTAACGAGGGGTCCGTGATTCTGGGAACCTTTGTTAGCACCAGTTCCGATATTGGTGGTCGTGTAGTGTTAGTCTCCAAGGACTCGCTCCTTGTGCGCCTAGCACGAGGACCCCGCTCAGGGGAGACCATATCGTCATTATCGTCGTAATACAGCCAGCCTGTTGCATGACGCTAATACGGCTAGTGTCTGTGATCCTGGGAACCAAACATAGACGCCATCCTGTGAGTGGGTTTATGGGTAGAATGTCTAGATCTTCCCGCATAGGTCGTACCTGTCAATGGTCTTTGAGCAGGAATTATGGTTACTTATCTATTACAGTTACCAGCTTCAGGAGATGTTTGATTGTGATCCTGCGATCCTGGATCTTGTATCTTGCATTGCATCTTGCATATCATTTGCATTGCATTTCATATGTTGTGTATTTTGCATCTACAGTCCTTCAACAAAATCTTATGTCTCCGTTCCTTCTTCTCCAGTAAATCAAGCTGATTCCCCGACACCAGTACGCAACTAGAGCCAATACCAGACGAATGATGGAGCAGATTCAACAGGAGCAAGTCGCCTTCAGGGAAGAATTGGATTCTATGAAAGGAAAGATCGACCAGATCCTCGAAGCCATCCTTGCAGCCAGGAGAGAGGAAGAACAGCGTGAAGCCGCCGCTGTCGTCAACAACAATGGTCAAGGACAAAGGTCTACTGCCATCCCTTTGGTTCCAATTCCAAATTCTCATGGGATGCCGTTGAACTTCAACAACGTAGTCGAGGGAAACACTTCTCAGCCAATCCCAGTGCCTGGAGTTACCATTGGAGCCATCCCGTAGGCCCAGCCTACTGCTGTGCAAATCCTGGTTCCTCATATCGAAGATACTCTGATGGATCAGTATGACGACGTTCAAAACTATCATGCTGCTATCCCCATCGCCAGTCCTGTTGCCGCTCAGGATTCTGAAGCCATGAAGATGTGCCGAGATCTAGCCGAGAAACTCCGAGCCATGGAGGGGCCCCATTCAAATTGTTTCAGTGCTTTGGAATTGTGTTTAGTGCCTGATGTTGTCATTCCTCCAAAGTTCAAGGTGCCCGAATTTTCAAAGTACAAAGGCCTTAGTTGCCCAAACATTCATCTGAAGATGTACTGTCGCAAGATGGCTGCCTATGCCAGAGACGAGAAGCTCATGATCCATTGCTTCCAGGACAGCTTGTCTGGGGCATCACTCGAATGGTATATGCAGTTGGAGCGTAATAGTGTGCGTACTTGGGCCGAGCTAGCTGATGCATTCGTCAAGCAGTACAAGTACAACACTGATCTTGCTCCTAACCGTACTCAGCTTCAGAGTATGACTCAGAAGGATGGCGAATCCTTCAAGGAGTACGCGCAACGATGGAGAGAGCTAGCCGCAAGGGTGCATCCACCTCTTGTTGACCGTGAATTGATTGACATCTCCATGGGCACTTTGCAGGGTCAGTACTACGAAAAGCTGATCGGAAGTGTCTCCGCTGGATTCTCTGACTTGGTGATCGTCGGTGAGAGAATTGAAGAAGGGCTGAAGAGTGGGAAGATCCCAGGAGGTTCCAACAACCAGGCCCATGCCAAGAAGCCTTTCAATGGATACAAGAAGAAGGAGGGCGAAACCAATGCCATCTTTTTGCAGAAGAGGCAAGCTTCTCAACAGACTCCCGCTCCTATGCCTTATCAAGTTCCCTACTATCAGTATCCATATGTTGCTGCTGCGCAATATGCTCCAATGCCTTATCAGCCAGCTGTTCATGCAACGCAAGCTCAGATGCCAAGGCAACAGGCTCCTCAACAACAAGCTTACAACCAGCAAGGATACCAGTATCCTCCTCAGCAACAGCAGATGCAAGCTACTCAGCAACGACAAGGTACTCGCCCACAGCGTCCGCAGAGAACCTGGAGACCAGATAGAGTCTTTGATCGTCTACCAATGTCATATGCCAAAATCTTTGCTCAGTTGATGGAGAAGAAAGCTGTTGTTCCAAGAGATTTAGCTCCTCCAACCATCATTCCTGCCGATTACGATGCAAGTGCTCATTGTGAGTTTCATAAAGGCGCTCCAGGTCACACCATTGAGGACTGCAGGGCTTTCAAGCACATAATTCAAGACATGATCGACAGAGATGCTATCAACTTCAATGGGAAGTCTCCAAATATCATCAACAATCCAATGCCACCAGTCAACTAGCGCCAACGTCAGATTGATTCCAGTCAAGTTTGTTCCCCGAAGAAGGCAGTCATGTTGCCATTTCATTATTCGCAGTTTCTTATGTTTTGTCTTTGTTTATTTAAGCATTGTATGCTTTGAACAATTGACATTCATATTTGGTTTTCATTAATGTATCGTTTATGCATGTTTTGAATTAGTTATGTCGTATTCACTCATATTTTTTACTTATCACCGACACATTTATTCACTCCACTATATTCACTATTGTTTAACATGATTTGAGGGAGGATGATGAAAACAAGATACCCATAATTGCAAATCGTATGCTTTCATACCGAATCTCGTCAATGATATACAGGCATTGCTTCAATTCCCCAAACACCGGAGATATAAGGAGTTAATCCCTAGTAAACCTCTTCGAGCCTAGAAGTAGCAGTTTCCTTCGGATATTCAAACCTTTACACTTAACCTGGGGCAGGGTAGTGTTCAGCTAATTCAACCCCGCACTCGAATCAATAAAGCAAAATCTAAAAGACTGTTGTTCACCAACGACTCACAACAGGGCAGTCACAACAAAATCCAAAAGAAAAAAATCAAAAGCCTGCTAAGTCAGACACCTTAGAGGGGACTTAGGCAAAATCAAGGCGATCCCGATGGATTTGACAAACAAAATCAATCCATGCAAAAGTTAGGGATCAAAAACAAAAGCAAAAGAGGACCCCGAAACCCTCAACAAAAAAAAAGAGAAGATTCAGTGGCCACCCAAACCAAAAGGGGCACTGACATCCATCGAAAAGCCAGAAAAAGTGATTGCCACGTCGAGCAAATCTTGCACCATCAAGTTTATACCGTCAAGACAAGTGTAGGATTAACTGAGCATAGGACTGGAGATCATTAAGAAGAATGGGTGGGTACAAATAATACTTTGAGCCCAGCATCCTTTGTTTCATAACCGTGAACCAGACCACGTTAC
Organism: Lathyrus sativus; assembly: GCA_963859935.3. Lineage (NCBI taxonomy): Eukaryota > Viridiplantae > Streptophyta > Magnoliopsida > Fabales > Fabaceae > Lathyrus > Lathyrus sativus. Next base: position 433,061,874 of record OZ012740.1, read on the forward strand.
AACCCTCGAAAGACCTAATTGAGGCGAGGTTTATTCTGAAAGCATACTTTCGCAAGGTTGCGTAACCTGACTCCTCACATGATTTCTAATCATCAGCATTCGTGTCATTTCTCTCGATATATTTTTCGCACCAATCAAACAACACAACGTTTGAGATAATTCGTCTCACTACCACGACACTCTCAATAAATAACACTTTTTCAAACTTGCATCGAACTTTGCATTAATATTACCATTTGTGAATGTGCAATGCTAATTGTGAATTAGTGCTAGGTATTCAAGGACATCTCAACAATAGACCATCAAGGAGGAGCTTGACTTTCAGTGGCTGACACAAAGCAAGACTACCTCAGAACCCACAGGCTGGGGCAAATCACTCAACAGCTCGAACAGGGGCAAGTCACCCGAGTTCAACTTCCATATGTCAGAACGGGTTAATCCGGGGCAGACCATTGCCAGGTTCGAACTGGGGCAAGACCAGGTCGTCCTGACCATCAAGCAGAGTAGCAATTCTCTCTGAAGTAAATTCACAATCACCAAATATCCCAGACTTGGGGCATCAAGGACATCTTCTGCTCTAGGCATGGCGTCTTCAACAAACTGCGTGTCGAGGCAGTCAATCCCTCCCACCATCCGAAGTCCAATCCGCATTGGCAACTACCAGAGGCCACCACGCTGACATTTCCACCTGCATTTCCAATCACCTGTCTGCAATCATGCACGTCATACGCATTGCATTCGCTATCATAAGCATCTTGCATCATATGCATACTTCCTCAATTCTTGCATCTCCGCGCGCCAGCAGTTGCATTTGCACGTCCACTCATATGGAATAATATTTATCGTCCAACATTCATATACGCAAGTCAAGGTCCAGGATCAATCCCGAGGATTTCCAAGACCATTGGTAGCCCAGTCAGGGGCATCTTCCGCAAGATGGTGGGTTTGTCCCACGATTTTCAAGAACTTCAAAGCAATCACCAGCCCAGGCAGGGGCAGTCTTCCGCAATTGTGTGTTTCTCCCAAAATTTCAAAGTATTCAAAGCAAGATTCAGCCTAGTCAGGGGCATCTTTTTCAAGACCATGGGCGTCTCCCACGATGTATTTCAACCTTGTGGTTGATCAGATATGCAAATCAACATTCAGCCTAGTCAGGAGCATACCGTTCAAGACCGTGGGCATTCCCACTAAGCTGTTCAAACTTTTGTTGAGCAAATCCAAGAAGTTCAGTGCAAGATCCAACCCGAGCAGGGGCATCTTCAGCAAGACCATGCGCGTTTCTCATGAAGTTGTTCAACCTTTTGTTGACCAAAACAAGATATTTCAAGACAAACTCAGCCCAGTCAGGGGCATCATCTTCAGGATTCATGGGCGTAACCATGAAATCATTTAAGCAAAGCTATGATTTCCAAACAAGACGGTGGGCGTACCCCGTTGACTCATTTCAAGTCAATCTTCTTCTCGGGGGTTCCCCAATGAGTTGTACCCAGCAAGCGTGACCGTTGTCAATTGCCTTACTATCATCCTTTTGGTGATAGTCGAACTTCGTCAGTTCAACCTGGTCGGCATCCTTTTGATGTTGGTAAACTTCAAATCTGTGTTGTCCTATCATCCTTTTGTTGATAGCAACCTGGGTATTATGTTTCGCTCCATCATCTTTTTGGTGGTGGGTCTGGCATTTCGTCGATGTCAGATTGCGCGATATTTTGTTTATGTTTCGCTCCATCATCCTTTTGGTGGTGGATCTGGCATTTCGTCGATGTCAGATTGCGCGATATTTTGTTTGGCGTGTGTTTCGCTCCGTCATCCTTTTGGTGGGGGGTCTATCATGGTCATTAATGATAGATTGTGCGATAGTTATTTGTGTTTCGCTCCGTCATCCTTTTGGTGGGGGGTCTATCATGGTCATTAATGATAGATTGTGCGATATTGTTTGGCGTGCGTTTCGCTCCGTCATCCTTTTGGTGAGGGTCTATCATGGTCATTAGTGATAGATTATGCGATAGTTTATTTGTGTTTCGCTCCGTCATCCTTTTGGTGGGGGGGTCTATCATGGTCATTAATGATAGATTATGCGATATGTTTTGAGTTTCGCTCCGTCATCCTTTTGGTGGGGGGTCTATCACAGTCATTAATGATAGATTGTGCAATTTGTTTTGTGTTTCGCTCCGTCATCCTTTTGGTGGGGGGTCTATCATGGTCATTAATGATAGATTGTGCGATATTATTTGGCGTGCGTTTCGCTCCGTCATCCTTTTGGTGAGGGTCTATCATGGTCATTAGTGATAGATTGTGCGATAGTTTATTTATGTTTCGCTCCGTCATCCTTTTGGTGGGGGGGTCTATCATGGTCATTAATGATAGATTATGCGATATGTCTTGTGTTTCGCTCCGTCATCCTTTTGGTGGGGGGTCTATCATGGTCATTTATGATAGATTGTGCGATGTGTTTACTTGTGTTTCGCTCCGTCATCCTTTTGGTGGGGGGTCTATCATGGTCATTAATGATAGATTGTGCAATTTGTCTTGTGTTTCGCTCCGTCATCCTTTTGGTGTGGGGTCTATCATGGTCATTAATGATAGATTGTGCGAATTTTGTTTATCTCGCTCCGTCATCCTTTTGGTGGGGGGGTCTATCATGGTCATTGATGATAGGTTGTGCGATATTTTATTTGTGTTTTTCTCTACCATCCTTTTAGTGGTAGTAGCTATGTGTGTTTCATCCCATCATCCTTTTGGTGATGACGACCTTTTGCTTATTATTTACGGTCTACTCAGAGGTACCTCATCCATCATTTTCGATTCCCAGGATTCACTTTCCTTTTTCGGACAAATTCAGGGTCTTCTTTATATCTGATTGTCTTCTACCTCAAAAGAATGAACGTCGCGGCGTTTCATCTTACTCGGTTTAAGTCAATTAGATAGGGGCATCTGTCATACCCCAAATTTGTCCTACCCTGTATATAGCTTTCATTTTGTATGCTCGGCCCCTAGCCAGGACTCAGGAAAAATACAAAAAAATGTCGCTTTGACTTTTATTTTGTTTTATTTTATTTTGCCCAAGTTCAGTTTCATTTGAGGCCATCAGGATTGTTGGAGAACTTAGACATGTTCAAGGTTAGTTTCAAGATCATTACTCAAGGTCCATTAAAAAGTGGATGAAAAGCCCATTATGCCAATTGAGGTCATTATGAACTAAGTTGTCTTTGTTCCAAACCATCTATGCAATTAAGTTCAAATTCTGTTAAATTCAAGATAGAACCGATGGGTGTAAGTGGTGGCTCATTGTCCAAAGCTTGGAATTTTGCTAATAGTGTGGTTTGGTTTATCTTGAGAAGGAGGTTACTTTTAATCAAATAAACAATTCTAAGGTACAGTGGGGGGAGAGTTTTGTTTTGCAAGTCAAGCTATACTTTAAGGTCATCCTCAAATAATATCAAGCAATATGGAGCCGTGATTATCTGATATATCTACGGTGGAACTTGGATAATTCAGGGGTCTTTGTATCCCTATGCCCACCGTATGATTGATAACATGCATTCAAAAGGGTAAATTTTATAAAAAAACAACAATTAACAGTACATTGATGTTTATTTTGAGATTAAGGTTCCAAGGCCTTCTTACAAACTAAATAAGATCATAATATGGCCTAAAATCTATCAAGATTTGCAGAGTGTGAGGAATCCATTCCAATTCTAGTAGTCATTCCAATGAATCATCTCCATCCTCTCATGTCACCACGGCTGCTTCTAAATTTCACCAAAATCTAAAATCTGTGCAGGGGAAGGTGAATGCGCATATTTTTGCTAGCATTTCTTCTTCGAGTAGTCAAGAAACAACATCAGCTGGAGTTAACCCACAATTATCGCCGCCTCCACCTTCGACTGTAGGGTCACCACTCTTTTGGATTGGCGTTGGTGTTGGGTTTTCTGCACTATTTTCAGTGGTAGCTTCAAGATTAAAGAAATATGCAACGCAACAAGCTTTCAAGATCACATTGGGCCAGATGAATACACAAAATAATCCATACGACAGTGGTGCCTTTTCCCCTGGATCTCCTTTCCCCTTTCCAGTGCCTTCAGCTTCAGGGCCTGCTACACCTGTCGGCTTTGCAGGTAACCAATCTCAAGCAACTCCTGCACGAACTGCCTCTCAATCTGCTGTCACAGTAGACATACCTGCAACCAATGTAGAAACAGGAGTCCCAGCCCCAGACATTAATGTTAGAGATAAAGTGAAAGTAAAGAATGAACTAAAATAAAAATCTGCTTTTGTAGATGTGTCTCCAGAAGAAACTGTGCAGAAGAATGCTTTGAAAGATTTAAAGATGTTGATGAATCAAGTTCATTCAAGGAAGCCCGGGCTCTAGCTGAAGCTTCTCAAAATGGAACTCCCTTTAACCAAGGTTTTGGCGATTCACCCAGTTCTCTATCTACACGAAAATCAGCCTTATCGGTGGATGCTTTAGAGAAAATGATGGAGGACCCAACAGTGCAGAAGATGGTTTATCCCTATTTACCTGAGGAAATGAGGAACTCTTCTACCTTCAAATGGATGATGCAGAATCCCGAGTACCGTCGGCAACTTGAAGTAATGCTAAACAAGATGGGTGGAGGCACTGAATGAGACAGTTGGATAAGTCTTGATTTGAATCAAACAAGTCTAAAAAAAACTCACCGAAGTTTCCATATTTTGGCTGATAGTTTGACTCCCATTCACTGTGTGATCAAATGGGCAGTCAAAATCTCTGAAGTATAGGTCATGTTACAGGAACGGCAACGTGAGCCTTGATGATTTAACCATAACTGTTGGGATAAGGCGAATCGGTGATATTAGCTTTGTTACCGGTAAATCAAATGTCAGCAGAGCAAAAAGAGATATAGCACACCTCAGCAAGAGCACAACACGAAGTAAGTTATTCTTGTGGCAGCAAAATGGTCGAAGCAGCCAAACTTCACAAGTTCAACGGTAAGAAACCAAGCTACTTTCAAGCCATACGCACCTGCAAAAGAAAAGAAGTAGAAAAGAAAATCCCCATCGCTGCATATAAACATGTTGAGAAGTGAATTCCATACAGAATACTAACAGAGACAGTAACAAGTAACAACAGCCAGTGGATAGTATGAAGTGAATTTTACACCTGTTTCCCTTTTCCATTTTGTTCAGTACTATTGAGGAGAAGGAGTTGTGGTCTGAATGCATGAAATGCCTTGATGAATGCCAAAACTAGGGCCTTCCATTTATCTGACATTTTACCACCCACTAACTCTCATAATAGACTTTGCAACTTTGGGTAGTTGCCAATGAGGTTTCACAACCGTAATCCTTTGAAACTGCTCAGTATTTTCTAACAGCCAACTCTATATGACAGTATGAGCAAAGCTAATGACACATTGCAGATCCACATCCGACATGGTTACGCAACTTGTCAAGACACTTTACGGAACTGAACTTATCACAATATCACATCCATTAGCACCCTGTAAAATACAACAACAAAACCAAAACATATGGAGGAAACGTGTAACACCGTTGACGACAGAGACGATAGATAGTGATGGCCGGAAATTAACAGCTATGAATAGTTGCTAAGTTGAATGTTTCCAGAAGGAATTTTGTTGTGTGATAGCAGAGTAATGTGTCTTGCCGCAGAGCCGTCTCAGTTGCAGCAAACTCTACCAGCACTCCCAAATTCTATTTTCTTTGCTGCCAACAGTATCAATCATGCTCCATCAATTCTCTAATCAACAACATCACCATCAACCTGTGAAAGAACAACAAAAGGGATGTGCAAGAACGCTTCTATCAAAATAGGGTTATGTACCAAAAACTAATAAATAGAAAGTACAGATTCATGTACATTACCTCGAGTTGCTACTTAACCCAAGTATCAATTTTAACACAGTACATCACCTAGTGACCAAGCACTGTGAATCCAATACAAGACATAAACCTACAATGGACCAAGCTCAATGTAAGAACAGGAGCCATATGGTGAGGTTTTGAATTTTGTTGGTATCTCAAATGAACGATCTTGGAACATCATGTGAGGAGAATTATAGTTATCAAATACCGTGGCATAGTGGCTTTCAGACGCGCATATACTGATGAGGCATGCTCCAGTTGCTCTGAATGCAAACTTGCCAATAAAAGTACTTCAAAGGATTGAGATCCTGTGAATGATAATACCGTCGGTAATGGTGCTCAGATAGAAACAAAATTGCAGTTTGGTGATTTAAAACAGTAAAAATCAGGGAAAAACATAAATGTTTTTGAACCTCACTACAGACAAACGGTGTGGTCCCCAACAAACTCACAAACCTCCACCAAATTTGGGAGGGATTTTGCTGTGATGGACTCCAAATCCTTCATGCTAGCCATCACACAGAACCCGTACAGCACCACCCAGTCACCACTCTTTTTTTTGTACAATTCCCATACTCCCTCTCAGTTGGTTTTCCCTGTTCTGCCCTTGGTATCCCAATATAAAATCATGCAGAAAGGGGGGGCCTGCAACGGAAATAGAGCCACTCAAAAAACCCTAGCCGTCATCTCCTTCAAGGATTTCCCTCTACCCTCAAAACCACACACAACCTCCAACCACAAAAATCCTGCAAACCCTCATCGATCAAGCTCAAGATCCCAAAACTTCCAAGTTTCTAAGCTGAAAGAAAAAAAATCTAAGGCATCTGCTTTCTCTACTCTAGCCGTCATCAATTCTTCAACATAAAAAACAACTTCTCACAAAATAACTCATTGGTCATCTTCATAAATCATCACCCTTCACAAACCTGCAGAAAGCCATTTCACTATTAAACTTACAAAAAACCCCAAACCAGAGAAAGATCCCAAACCCCTAAGCACAATTTTTCTTCCCCAATCTCCAAATCCCCTCACTGTAACCCGTTAATCATCATCAAGCATCTTCAGTCTAAACGTTTCAACGCCCAAAACTCTTCACCTTATCACAATACCCATTTCTCATACATCTCCATCTCCTTTAAATCTAAACCTAGCTAAATCTGATCCAAGACGAAACCTTTTTTGAAATCTGAACCAACGATTGAAAACAGAAGGAGATGAAATAGAGTGAAAACGAGAAACCCAGAACAAGAGAGAAAGTTGGGGATGAAACCGCGAGCTATTGTTGTGGTGCGCGAGGATCTGACCGATGCTAATGTTCCATTCTTTCCTTCGAGTGCGATGAAGTCGTTGTTTGCCATGCTTTGATTTTAAGAAGAAGGATAAATCGTGTCGCTTTTGGTTTCTGAAAGGTGATCATGTTTCAACATATTTCCATGGGTATCGTAAACGTGTGGATGTGTTTGATCTTTCATCTTGTTTTTAGGAGAATGGAGAATTGGTTTGTCGTTGGGCTTTAGAGCCCACTTCTGCTTCCTATCAACACTTTGTTTTTTTCATGGTACCCCTGTTTGTTTTTTTTTCTAAAAAACGGTTGAATGGGCCTCACGGCCCATAGTGAAACCTTTCATTTCTACCTCTTTTTATTTCTCACCCCTAACTGTTTTGAACACCCTTTTCTGTTTTAATAAAGATTATTTGGATGATTTGTTTAAAGGTCTTTTATGTATATATATGTTTGTTTCTATTTGTTTTTGATTATTATTGGTAAAACCTTTTGGTAAATAATATGGAGTATACTTTCGACTACCCTTTTGTTCATTGCCGATTTTATTTTTGGTCGATGACGATACTCCAAGTTATAACTTTGTCAAATTATTGACGAGTAACGACAAACCCGAGACCGTTTTCTTTTTAACTTCTTTCATTTTTTTATTTTATCGATTTCTTGCTTATTTTGGTCAGTGACAATTTTTAAATTATTATCGGTCAAAACTATTGTTAGATGATAATTTTAGTCGAGACTTTTTCACTTGCACTTCAAATTATCTTTTAAACATTTTCTCGAAAAACTCCAAAAGAGGGAGGTTCTTGAAATCCAGCATTTCTTGGATCTTCGAATGAGCAACTCTCGAGACTCGCTCTTGAGTTGTTGTTCATTCAATATTTTGATTTTCTCAAGCATATTCTCAACGTCTTTTTGATCAAAACCCCGAAAGAAAGAGGCACTGGGAGTCTAGCATTCCTTGTGTCTTCGGGTGAATAGCTCTCGAGGCACGCTCTTGAGCTGTTATTCACTCAACCTTTCGACTTTTTCAAACTCAATCATTTTCCAACATTATTCTAAGTCGAATGCTCGTCCGCATTCACAACCCACATTTCATTCACAATTCCTCGTGGTTTCGATATTAGGGGAACCCTTAGGGACTAATATCGTTTCTCACAATCTTAATCCTTGACACGTCGTCAAGTCGATTCCATTTTCAAACAAATCCTCGATACGTCGTCGAGCTACTTCCAAACCAACTTCCTTTGGCCTCGCATGCCATTCTTCGATTCGACCCTTTCACAAACTTTTTTTTTTACGAAAGAGGGATATTCTCAGAATCAAGCATTCTTTGAATATCTGAATGAGTAACTCTCGAAGCACGCCCTTGAGTTGTTATTAGTTCGTTCTTTCGATTTCAAAATATCCAACTCTTTATCTTCAATTTATTCAGTCAATTCCCGAAAGAATTGAGTTCCTGGAATCTCGCATTCCTTGAATTCTTGAGTGACAAGCTCTTGAGGCGCGCTCTTGGGTTGCTTGTCAGTCACCCTTTCGTCTTTTTCTCAAATTTCCAATCTATTCAATCTCACCTTTTCGTGGTCGTCCCCACGAACTACGACTGCTCTGATTCTTTATTCATTCTTGAATATAAGATACGTAGGCACAAGATTGCGATGATCTTGGCGAGCACACTTCTATCCATCTTCCGCTTCCCCCATCCTTTCCCGTAGTCGAACTACGACGCTCTGATTTCTAATTCTCGTCCGAATGAGTATACGTAGGCACAAGGGCCCCAATCCTTGGCGAGCACCCTATCCTATAACCATCCCCTTTCCCCTAGCGTCTTTAATATTCTAACCTACCAATTCTACCTTTGTCAACGAGAAGAAAAACAAGTAAACCTAAACAACACTCCCCACAATTACCTTAAGAGGTTCCCGTCGAGTACGACGGACGTGAGGGGTGCTAATACCTTCCCCTCACGTAACCGACTCCCGAACCCGGAACTTGGTTGTGACAGCCCTGTTCCTATCCTTTCGTTTTTAAGAGGTTTTCTCGATATTTTCCTCTCCCGTTTATTCGGGAAAATAAAGTTCGGTGGCGACTCTATCGAACCGCATTTCCGTGCCTTTCGCGCGAGGGTCGTATGTTCGAATGGAATTTTCGAGGTGCGACACAATCCTGGTACTAGGCACATGTCAACAACATCCAACCCTGGAGTCTTCTTAATTTCCAATGACTTGATTTTCTCTTCAACAGTTCGTAGTCTATCTGCAACAAAGTCATTAGTAGCCCCCATATTGTGTTGAGGAGGAGGTGGTGGAGGTTGGTAGAAAGCATCGTATTGTTCGTCCATGTCTGCTTCAGAACCCTGACGTGCGGATATGGAACGGTTAACAAGGTCTACGTGGGGGGTTTTAACAATCCCCGAAATTCCTATGTTGTCGGCCGCCTTCTTGGCATCAGCAAAAGTCTCAGCATTGTTTTCCTTTTGGGCTAGCGTCAGCATTGTCTCCAGCAGCTGGTCCATCTTCATCTTGAGAATGTCGATGTCGCCTCTCATGGTGTTCTGAGTCTCTTCCATTTGTTCAAGCGTCATTTGAAAGTTGCGTCTGGTCTCGTAGCGATGTCGAATAGTCAGCTTTCAAATTCTGGTGGAAAGGGAAAAGTCCAATGAGTTGTACTGTCGGGTGAAGATGCAAAGATGCTTGTGTTTATGCTTATGATTATGATTTTTTTATTATTATATATATATTTTTAGGGAAGCATTTATACCAATGGTTATTTATTAATCATTCAAACAGCACAAGAACAAATAAATCAAAAAAGACTACTCCTCATTCATTTAAACTGTTCCAACATAAACAGAGTGCAATCCATCCAGGGATATATAAAATTCGCGCAAAATAATAAAAAAACAAAGAAAACTTCAAGCTTCATTTCTTCTTGCTTCACGCTCCTTGAGCTCCTCCTTGAATCTTTCCAACATTTCTTTGCACACATATATGAACTCATAAATAGCCGGAGCGGTAGAATCATCTATGGCTTCCATAGCATCACGATGTTTCCATATCAGATCTTGGGCCAACCAGTTACAAAATTCCACCAACCCATTTAGCTTGTTGCGGTATGCATCTCGGTTATCCTTCATGATGTGAATGGATTGCTCATATGCTGCAACATTATGAGCTAACTGGTCTCTTGCAGCAGACCAAATTGCTTGGTCTTCCTTAATAGCTCCTATCTGATTCTCTTGATACTTAACAAACTTCTTGAGCTCATCCAGGTCAATACACATCTTACACCAATCTTCTGGCTTAACCCAAGATGAGTTTAGGGCTTCTTCCTTGAGTTGACGTTCTCTATCTTCGTCAGCTCTTGATTGACGTAGTGCAACATCAAGTGTCTTGATTTCCGCTCCTAATGCCTCTCTGATCTCCTTATTCTGTTTAGTGGCTAGAAGGTACCACTGTTCATTCTCTCGCCATTTTCTATGAGCGTGGTCCAGCTGCTCTTTGAGGAATTCTAAGCAGCTGTCAGCCTGGTTGATACATGCTTTGGTCCTTTTCCTTTTACCCTTTTCTTCATTAATCTTACTTCCCATCTCTTCAATTCGCTTATCCTTCCTCTCGATCTCATACCTCATGCGATTCTTTTCATTAGTCACATTTTGAAGCTTGACTTGTAAATCTTCGTTTTCTTTCCCTAGTTGGGCTATCTTGATTCTCATCTCTTCCACTTCTTCGACTGATACAGGTACCGGTTGCGGAGTGGTGAGTTTAGGAGGTGCCTCAATAGAAAAGGGGAGCTTAACTATTTTGACCCTCTCTAGAACCCACTGTCGAAAAGGCATCCTGGTCACACCATCCCTTCTTCTCAAATCTGATCCTTTTGCATGGACTTTCTGCCAAGATCGTACAATCTGACAGAGAAGTGAAGGATCTTTAGCACCTCTCTCATGGAGGATCAATTCTTCTAGTTCTTTGTCTTCAGGCTTCCCTAACATTGGGTACTCAAATTGTCATATGGCTAATATAGGGTTATAGCTTATACAACCTTTTGATCCGATCAACGGTACGTTGCAAAAACTACCATAGCTCATGATGATTTCACTTACTTCCAACTTGTTCGGGTACCAGGTAATGTTCTTTTCGGAGATAGATACTAGAAATTGAGCCCATTCCCCACTGTTCAAAGTAGGGACGCTGGCGTGACGTTTGAGTATGTGAGAAGTGAGCCATTTGTAGAGAATAGGGAGACAAAATGTCAACACTGAACCTTTTCTTTCATGGCGAAGGTGTAAAGTGTAGAAAGTATCAGCCAAGAGAGGGTGTACCGGGCTTTGCTCCTTCTTCTAAACGGCCCAAAATATGCTGACAGCTGCATAATCAACAAAATCTTCGAAAGTGGGAAACAATACTAGCCCATAGATGAGGAGAGCCAATACATTCACCAAAGCATCCCATTGTTTGTTCTTTAACATCTTAATTGCTTCTTTCTCTAGTACAATGCTTCTAAAGCCAAAGAAATCTTCTCTTTTCTTCCAACCAGCTTTGGCTATTGAAATCGATATTTTGAGAGCATCGGCCAATTCTTCCACTTCCGGAGCCATGCCCTATCATAGTATAAGGTGCCCTACCCTTGACCGGGAAACCTAGGAACCCCTCAAATTCTTCAATAGCAGGTGTCAAGTAGAAATCTTGAAATAGGAAGCTTCTCATTTGCGGATCATAAAATTGTGCCAAAGCCGTAACAGCAGGGACCTGTACTTCAATCATTAGCAGATCGGTCACCTGGCCAAACCTTCCTATCAGAGTCTTCTTGAAGATGGTAGGCATTTCTTTCAAACAGTTCATGACCACACTAACATCAGGTTTGAGTGCCTTAAGCTGAATAGTCTTTCTCTTTTCTGAACTTGCGGCCATTTTGTAAATGTATTTCAACCTGTCAATATAAATGCTTCCCTGAAAATAAAAACTAGTGTAAGTTATGATGCATATGTAAATGTTTATGAATGCAACAGTGCGGGATCCAGGCTATCACAAGTATTTCCCACCCTCCTAATAGGTATAAAGATAGTTTTAAATTCTTTACCCAAAATGACCCATTCACGGGATAGTTTCTACGTGGACGGACGGGGTTCTCAAGGTCATAGATACCAATGATACCACTGTCATGCAACAGGCGAGCTGCATTATGACGGTAATACCAAAAGATCTCTTTCGAGAGGAGTCTTCATGTCAGGCTCACAAGAAGCGAGTCCTCGGGGACCAACACTACACGACTACCAATTTAGAAACTGGTTCTAAGAGCGGTTCCCATAGTCATGGACCCTTCATGAACCAAATCGCGCAACAGGCTAGCTGTGTTACGATAAGATCTACGAAAAGGTCTATTCTGGAGGAGCTTTCATGTTAGGCCTACAAGGAGTGAATCCTTGGGGACTAACATTACTCAACTACCGATTCTAAACTATGTTTTCTCTCTTCTTTTTCCAAAGCTCGGGTGTAGAGCTTTACTTGTGATACTTTCCCAGAATCCAGCAGGCAGATATAATAAACAGCATACGATAGAAAGAGAAAACAAGAAATAAACAATAGGAGAAAATAAACATAAAGAAAAAAGTTAAGCAAAAGGTTAGTAATCTTGAATCGAGTCAAGTGAGGCTTGACTCTCTCTTGCATAGGGCAATGCGATTCCCCAGCAGAGTCGCCATCTGTCGTACCTCGAAAAATACGATCCTCGCGATGGACGCGGAAAATACTGTTTGAAACAGAGTCGCCACCGAACTTTATTCATTCCAAGGATGGAATAGGAAAATATCGATAAAACCTTTAAAGGGATAAGAACATGGTCATCGCAACCAATATTCTAGGTTCGGGAGTCGGTTACGCAGAGGGAAGGTATTAACACCCTCTACGTCCGTTGTACTTAACGGGAACCTCTTGATCGATTCGAGAGTAAAGTTAACTACGCTGTTTGTTTTCTTCTAAGGTTTCTCCTATGGGGGGAAATGGTGGTTTTAAGATAGGGTGCTCGCCAAGGATTGGGGCCCTTGTGCCTACGTATCTTCACTTGTAAGAAGTGGAAAATCAGAGCATTCGTAGTTTGTGGGACTACGGATAAAAAGGGGGATTGTGGGGAATGTGCTTGCCAAGATCATCGCAATCTTGTGCCTACGTATTCTCATTGATAAATGAGAAATCAGAGCATCCGTAGTTCGGCTAACTACGGTAAAAGGGTTCGAAACTTGAACGAGTGTTTAGGTCACATTCTAACTGCTAAACGTTGGCTTGTCTGCTCGCTAGAGGAGGCTGAAGCACGAGTTTGTTATACGCGGAAGAAGGGACTAAACAATGTTCTTTGGTAAAAGTATTTAGGTTGGAGATTGCACGAGGGCGAGGAATTTGTGTTTATCATATTGGATGTTTTGGTTTTGGATATATTTGAATAGGTTTAAGGTTTCAATCGCACGGGGGCGAGAAAGAGGAGTTTGGTTAGGTAATTTGATGGAGAATGACGACTATTCGATAAACGAGACGTCAGTCTCGCAATCAATTAATCGGGATATTATTGGAATGCTAGATCCCAATAACACCTTTTCATTCGAATAATTATGAAATATGTTTGAGAAAGTTTCAATCACACGAGGGCGAGAGAAGAGAGTTGGATTGAATATTTTAAGGGAGAATGACGACTACTCGATAACGAGACGCCAGTCTCGCAATCAATTAATCGGGATATCATTGGAATGCTAGATCCCAATGATACCTTTTTCACTCAATTAATTGTGAAAGTGTATTTGGATGGACAATTAAGGTATTTGTCCAAATAGTTAGGGCGCGCGTTTTAGGGACGAAAGTTCGAATGACACGCTACCTAAGGCGTACGCCTTAATAGTTGTCATTCGAGAATTCAAGGAGTGCGAGACTCCAAGAACTCAGTTCTTTCGTAATTTGATTAAGAAAAATGATTTGAATTTAATGTACGGTTTAGAAACATACTAGGGTTTAGACTCGATCACACGTGGGTGAGGAACGAGGTTAGATGGGTTGAAAACTTTAGGAGGAATAACGACTAATCGATAAACGAGACGTCGGTCTTGCAATCAATTAATCGGGATATTACTGGAATGCTAGATTCCAACGATACCTTTTTCATTCAATTAATTATAAAATATGTTTGTTGGACAATGAAAGTATTTGTCCAAATAATTAAGAAGTGTTTTAGAAACGAAAGTTCAAATGATATACTGTTCAAGGTGTACACCTTGATAGTAATTATTCTCGAATTCAAGGAATGCGCGACTCCAAGAACTCAATACTTTCGTAATTTAATTATGAAAATAATTTGAAAATATTAGTGTGTAGATTAAACTAGGTTGAACGTATTGCTCGAATTAAGGTTTGCGACTTTTGGAAGGTTTAAACGAGGTTAGATGTTTTTAAGGATGAAAGACGAAGCGACCACAACTCAAGGTGTGCACCTCGAGAGCGGTCGCTTAAGGACCCAAAGAGTGCTAGACTCTAAGGATCCACCATTTCCATATAAATTAAAAAGGATTTTATTAAACTCATTAAAGGAAAACTTATTTATTTAAAAAAAGTATTTAAATTTAATAAATGAGTTTGAAATAATTAACATAAATTAAAAAAATTATAAAATGTTGTAATAAAAATTAAACTACCTCACCTCTTTTTTACTTAGCTAATACAAAAACAAAAAAAGTAATTAGCATTGTAATATAAATTAAATAATCTAAAAAAAATGTATTTTTTTTATATTTCCTAATTAACTTACTTGCTAACATGTTAATGGGATATTTAAGGGCAAATAATCAAACCCCAAAATAAAACAATGATACAAATCGTGATGGCTATCAAGAGAATCACACGCCATCCCTAAGGCTGCTACTACCCGTCATTAAAAGTTCCCACATGTCAACAAATTATTTTAAAGAGATTAAACCGTATAATAAATGATGAGGTACTAAGAATCTTGAAACCTAATTTAGAATGCAACTCACCAAAACCTCACGTTACTAACACTCCTCTTTCGTCTTTCTCTTAGACTCAAACGAGTCTAATCTCTCTTCTTCTACTCACAAAATCCGGTCCTTCTTCTGTAATAAATCGAACCCTCTTATCTTATTCCAAATCCAAACCCTAACCCCACTATGTTAAATGCAAAAACTCATCCATACACTAGTCTTATGGTGAATCGGAGACCCTAACCTCCTTAGAACGACAACTAGCTTTGCAAACGCTTACGCGATGAGAACGGCAGGATAACAACAAAGCATCAAAAAGCGTAAAGATATCGGTGATAAAAACAAGCTAAAGGCGATGAATGTTTTACCGACCTGGTTGCTTCAACGATGACGGTGAGCGATTTCCTATCTTTGCCTCAGGTCCCTTGTTTCTCTTCTCTTCCCTTCGAAACTCGCGTGTTTTGGTTTAGCTCAGGTTCTAATATTGAACTTGAGTAACTCTTGAAATTTTTGAGCTCTAGTGATTAATGGGTTGGGGGTCGATTTTGACAGAGTTTCCTTAGGTTTTTTTTTGTCTTCTAAATGAACAATGAGTGCTTATATAGGGAGTTTTTAGGGTTTTGGTACGTGTGAAAAATTTGAAATCTGCTGATGAAAAATTGGTTGAAACGTGTGAGGTTTTTGTGTAGGACGACGAGGTGCCTTTGTGGTAGTACAATTCTGTTAGGAGGTAATACCACGTTTTCTGCTTTTCTAGGACTTGATAGTGACCTTTGTTTTTGTCTGTAGTGAGGAAGGAAAATATCTGATTTTACCCTGTTTTTTTTACTGTGTGGAAATGCTTCTTTTACTGATTATCCATTTGCTGACATGGGAATCTTTATTTGACTTAAAAAAAAGTTGTTCTTGTTGCCATATTCTGTTATAACTGTCATGCTCTTTCTTCTTCATATGTTGCTAATGTTGAGTATTCATTGCAGGTTATTACACTCACTGGTCCTTAGTGTTTGGCATGGTAAAGATGGTGAAGAGGATCAAGGAGCTTTACCGGTAGCTCTCAATGTTGATTTGAAGAGTTCCAGAACAGTGCTGGAAAGTTTGTTAAGTGTTTGACAAAGCTGCGGATGGCTGGTGTTGCCCATAGTTCCTTACATTGTGGACATCGATACCAGGTGTTGTGCATAGGAAGCCTAGATAATCCTCATATCCTGCATCAAAGATACGGCCAAAATCCAATGCAGCTGTTGGATCAACATGTCCAATCCCATAATCAAAAGGTGTAGCTTTGACGAATTTAACAGCTTCAATTTCGGAAGTTTGTTGTGCTAGAAGAAAATTCCTTGCTCTGTCTAGAGTTGTTAATGCTGTCATCAAGGCTGATTTAATTGCAGCAGGGTTCCAATGTGGATGCTTCTGCTTTATGAGAGCAGCAATTCCAGCTATATGTGGTTCAGACATGCTAGTTCCAAATATCATCACAAATCCTTCACCTACATAATTTGCCTCATCAGTTCCATTTGGACTCCAAGCAGCCCAAATTAATGAACCGAGAGCTAACATATTTGGTTTGAGAAGATTTGCCTTGTTGAAGATGAAGCCTTTGATATTTGGCCCTGCAGCGGAAAATAATGCCACCTGTGGTGCAGACTTATGTAGAATAGGCATCAAACCGTCACCGATTTTACCTACACCTTTGAAGCTCCTCACTCGTCCGGTCCAGTCTCTTGGTGTCGAGATATTATAATAGTCTATAAGCTTCTTTAAATGGCTGATATCTGAGATAAGAATCCCAGGAAGGGCAACAGGGACAGGATCAAATTTAGCTCCAGGGGAAACATTTTCAACGCAAAGAACAAATCCAGTAGTACCAAGTGACTTCGCTGTTTTTGATACTTTCTTGATCGATGAAGTACCAACAATCAAAGTTGAAAGAAATATCCACAGAGAAGAATATTTCCCTCTATCAATTTCCTGTTAAAACTTCCGGTCTCTGGCACTCCGTGGGGCTGTACTTGCTTCTTAGATATTTTTCCATAAGCAAAGATATAAACTAATCCCATCAACAGCAAAACAACAAATATTGAGGATCCGAGAGCTATCATCACAACTGCAATTTTACTGAGGCCCGTAGTTTTGTTATTGTCACATGGTTTTACATAGCTGGTTCCATTGCAAACCAAGCCACTGGATGGTGAGCAACTGATACATAGGCCAGGATTCCCCAAAAATGACGACCAGTGATAATTAAGCCGCTTCATTAGCGTCTTCGGTATGGGACCCCAAAAATAATTGTTCGAAATATTGATTTCGAATAATGAAGGGTGTTCATCAAGAACTTCTATGCTTCCTTTCAAATTGTTCTGAGATAGATCCAGCATTTGCAGAGCTTTCAGGTTTCCAATTTCCCCAGGTATGTCTCCTATCAGTCCATTGGAACTTAGATTCAACCCATACCTCAAATTGTGTAATGCCCTGACTGATCCAGGAATTCTCCCTCCAAACATATTGCCGCCAAGCTGCAGTTCAGAAAGTTCTTTAAATGCCGACAAGAAAGCTGGAATGCCGCCACTGAAACGATTCTCACTCAAAAAAAGTGTGTGTAGCTTTGTCCACCTCTGCAAACTTGATGGTAATGATCCATTCAGGAAATTAAATCCCAGATCAAACTTGTCCATTTTGGTACAGTTTGCCAGCTGAAATGGCAAAGGACCTTCTAAGTTATTGTGACTAAGATTCAGCATCTGGAGATTCACAATGTTTCCTAACTCCGGTGGTAAATAACCACTAAATTTGTTCCAGGACATAATTAAAACTGTAAGATTTATGCAGTTTCCCAAGCTTGATGGAATTGATCCGTTGATTTTGTTGCTGCTGATATCCATGAATAACAGATTGGTATTTATTTCAAACTCAGGAAGAGGCCCGATAAAACTGTTTTCCTTAAGTATGACCCTTTTTAGAGTTGTGCACCTTCCAACATCACGAGGTATTCTGCCTTGAAGTTGATTGATGCCCATATTCAGAAGCCTTAAATTTTTGCCAAAACAAAGATTGGGTGGGAGGTTGCCTGTGAAGCTATTGTTAATGAAGTCCAACTGTACCAAACTACTGTTAATTCCCAAACTTTGAGGTATGACTCCAGGAAACATGTTGTCAAACAGTGAGATGTTTTTGAGGTTCTTGAGCTCTGTCATCTCCACAGGAAGTTCCCCAGAAAGGCTATTATTATACAAAAGTAGATGCTCAAGACATTGAATTTTCCATATGTCAAGTGGAATTTCACCACTCAATTGATTGGAAAACAGTTCAAGGTCCTGCAGCTGACTCAGTTTTCCCAATTCATTTGGAATGTTTCCATCAAGTTGATTGGAATTCAAATGCAGCACATTCAAAGACTTGCAGTTACTTAATTCGGGAGGTATTTTTCCGGATAAATGATTATTTGAAAGCTTTAGAAGGGAAAGCTTAGTGAGCAGACCCATGGAAAATGGAATAGTTCCGACCAAGTTAGAACTGATAGCAATAAATTGTGATAAAGCAGTACAATTCCCAATTCCGGAGGGAATGCCTTCATGGAAAGAATTGAGCGAGAGATCCAAAATCAGTAAATTTTGACAAGAGGAAGAACCCAATGGAATAATACCTGTTAGGTTATTGGAGGCAACACTAAAACGTAGAAGATGCTTGAGATGATTTATCGTGTGAGGAATGACACCTTGCAACTGATTATGATTCAAATACAAGTCTTGTAATTGAGTGCAGTTCCCAACGGACGATGGAATTGCAGCAGAGAAATGATTGTTTTGGAGATACAAGTTGCGAAGTTGAGTCATGTTGGCAATACTAGGTGGGATGGAACCGTTAAGATGGTTATTTGAGAGATCAAGAAGGTGGAGGTGAGGGATTTGAGACAAGAAATGAGGAAATGGACCTGTGAGAAGATTCGTAGAAAGGCATAGATATTTTAGGTTGTAGAGGTTGGTGAAAGAGTAGGGTATTTGGCCATTAAAGTTGTTACGACCAAGGTCTACGTGGGCGAGTTCTATGCAATTGGCCAGTTCGGGTCCTAGTTGACCGTAAATATGATAATGGGATAGGTTGAGAGAGATGGCACGGTGGTAGGAGTTTCATTGGACACCAATCCATGAACATGGTGTCAAATGCGATGGAATCCAGGTGGAGTTGATGCGAGCAGGAACCGACGTCCAGTGCGACATGAATGACAAGAGTGCCATTCCGTCCGAGTTGAGCGCACTCTGAAAGAATTTCGAGATGATGACGTGGACAGAGAAGGTGGTGGTGGTTCTCACCGCCGTGATGTTGCCGCTGTGTCACCGGCCGCGGTCACTGCTGCAGAATTCCCATTCCAAATAAAAATCGAGACTGTGATTATTGGCCATAACGATTTTCATACTATTTTGGAATGGTTTCAGATTGATTAGTTATATGATTCAAATAATTGGCTTCGAGAAGATAAGCTTGGAGAAGATGAGAGCACATGCAAAGTCCAGGGAGAATCTTTAAAGAATTACGAGATGGAAATAAGCTGGCATTTTGCAGCACATCAAGTAGTGTACCCTACTGCTATTCTGCTGCTGCTGTCATCAAATATATGGTTTGGTTTCTTTTGAAAACTTGCCAACAACTGTGAATTTCTTTGTGAGTTGAACTTCCTTTCTTGTATTGAAATAGCACACGATGCTTGAGCCTCATATCGTAACACAATGGTGCTTTTTATCTGGTTTTATATTGGATTATCTTTCATTCATCTTTTGACCACCCTACACATTTTTTCTCCTTTTCATGTATTGCTTTTTGGAGTAAGTTGGCGTTATGCTGAGGCTTTGAGGCACTCTGATGATGGATAGTTTATGGAGTTTATGGGAGCAACAAAATTAATGGCTTGGTTTGGAAGTTACCTGGTGTGGAGTTTTGGTGCGGAAACAAACCTATGCTCACAGTTTCTTGGTGAAGATCATTCTCTCAATTTTGGTGAGGCAACATCATCCTTTGATTTTCAAGATCATAGATTTTATGTCAAGAATATCAATGATGACAACGATACAAGCAACACCAGACACATGACTTTATGCTAACACTGTCTGTTTATTTAATGCAGTTTCATATAATTCAGTAATGCATTCAATGAAGATGAAGCTTTCCTTTGAAAATTAGACAGACAACTCCCTCGCCTTTGCTCCTAATGGTTTAAAGACAGCTTTAACCTCACTCAGATTAACTTCCTCCAACTTTGGTGGTTTCCACTTCGGGTTCTGATCTTTATCTATCGATACTGCTTTAACACCTTCTGCAAAATCATGTCGCAGTGAAGACCTCAAGGCAATGCGATACTCAGTTTTCATTACGCCAGTAAATGTCGATAATTCACCGTTGCTTTTTCTATTGCAGAGGCAACTGCAGAGAAGTACTTATTGCTCAAGAAAAGGGAGAAGGGAGCCCCTTTTCCAAGGCCTTGGAGAGCTTCATTAGCCTGAGGTAAAAGCAACTTCAAGTGTGCCTCAGAATCTGGGTTTGACTCGTGTCTTGCTAAAAGTACTTTGATCTCCTGATGGGGATCCTGAGAAAAGTGTGTTGTTGCCAAAGGATTAGTGATGTAACCTCCATCAAGCCTGAATCTTTGGCTTGTAAGGTTAGTCTCGACATTCCATATTCTGCATTCTATAAGCTTGTCTCTTGGATTAGTTTGGCAGATTTAGAATCAACTATCATGATTGCCTCTGTAATGAACTTTATACGGATTGAAATTTATGAATTTCTGAATTATATAATGCACACATGAATTACAGGTTTTGTTCGCGCCTTTGTAACCATTTAGTGGAATGGGACCAGCAACATCATGAACACTTGTGTGAAAAAGAAAATGGAATTTTGTCGGAGCTCGGAGGTGTTTTGTTGAGATACTTGAGCCACTGGAAGATTTGGTGTCAACCTCTGTTGCTGGCTTTGTTGCAATACCTGGGATGGTGATTGTTGTAATTGTGTCTGTTGCCACTGCCTTTGCAAGAGACTCGCTTGTTGGTCTATCTGTTGCTGAAATTGCGAGTCTCGTGGTAAGGATATCATTGGGAATGTATTCTTACTGGCTGATTGGATACTTTGCTGGAGTGGGATACTTCCTAGGGAGTAATTGTTGTTGTTGCTATGTTGCCTGAACTACCACAAGTTTGATAATCAGACATGTTTAACTTCCTAACCGTTTCCACATTTGCAATGGATTTTGAGCATCGTGGAGGAAATTGTGGGGCATTTCCGATATGCTTCAGAATGCCTACAACTTGGGATTCATGCAAGTCTAAATTCTGTGGAGCTTCCACAACTTTTAGAGAGTCCGGTAATTTAAAATTCTTAATAGAAAACAGTGACCGGAACTTCTTGGAGTGAGTTGGCGTCTTTGAGATTTAAGTCTTGCAACTGGTAGATGTATTGCACTTTTGGTCATTGGATGATATTGAAATTACTGGCGGAAATCCTGATATACTGATGCTGATTGAATTGGAATTAATATTTGTAATATTATCATTGTTGAGAAATAGACATGAATAGCCTCACACGGCTTGTAGTAATTTGCCTATAGCTTGAAAAAACTCTTTTTTTTTTATGATTTATTACTTTATCATAACTTGGCTCCATGGTATCCAAAACTCTACAAACAATTTGTATTCACGCATCAATCGATATGTTGTAATGATAATAATTTGATTTATATATCCAGACGTCAGCTTGGTAACTTTCATAGTTTGTTTTTTTTTTTGTTTTTTTTTCCGCCAAAGCTTTGCTCATGGAACAACAAAATATTAAGCATAATTTATGTTTAGACATCACTTAGTCATGGCTTGATGTTTAGCCGTGTCTTGACAAGAATAGCCTCAAATCATATAACTCTCATGGGCAAAATAAAACAGTTTATCTTGATCCAATAACTCTCATGGGCTAAATCTAAGTTTGTCACAAACTGATTTAGAATCCAAACATAACTTGACACTTGCAATCAATTCGAACAAGGCTTGAGGCGAAGTCGACCATGTCTAGAAGCAACATGTGAAGTATCTTTGAACAACGTACATTAAGTGCCTATCATAACAAGTAACTTGTAGCAATGTTTAAACAACCTTTAGAGAAATTTATAACCAAGTTGAAATAAGGTTTATATTTCTTGAAAACCAACAATTGTGTGGCGAGATGGATCTAATCATGTACTTTATGGTATTGACCATATCATGTCTGTCTGATCGTGAGAACGAGGACACACATGAGTTTGGGTATAAGGGGCTGGAGGCGCGCTCCTCCCATAAGAATTCAACATAAATTGCTAGGGATTATGACCACAATGAGCATACACAAGGTCTTTATAAACGAAACCTTAGAGGGTCATAGCCAGAGGTTATGTGGAAGTAAGACATTCATTAAATACCGAAGTAAGACAAATTTAGGGTATGACACTAAAGCCTTCAATAGCCTTAGTTTCACTATTGACTTGTATGAAACCGTCAGTGGTTTCATGTGTTGTAATTATTTGGTTAGAACCTTCACGAATCCTTTTGTCGAAGTCTTCAGTAGCTTCTTTGATGAAACCTTCAGTCGTTTCCATTTTGGGCCCTCAATGATGTCCTTAGAAGCCTTCAGTAGCTTCTTCGTCGAAGTCATCATTGACTTTTTGGTTGAGGTTCACAATAACTTCCTAGATGAAACCTTCAGTGTTTTCTTTGTTGGAGTCCTCAGCAACTCTAGTGGTGAAGCTGTTAGCAACTTTGACATCACAACATCGTTGGCGAAGTCATCGATAACTTCCACCATGTTGACCATGGATGGTTCAAAGTAATGTGCATCTTCTACATGGAGAGGATCAACGTCTATCTTCATTTGTTTCTTTGATTTGTCAACAAACCTGAACCTTCCCTCCTTGATTGTATTTTGAACAAGATCTCTGAAAAGAAAGCATTGAGAAGGCTTATGACCCAAAAAATTATGGTATTTACAAAAACCTCTCATTGTCCTTTGCTCTAAATGAAGAGTTTTAGCACCAGGGGATACAATCATTTGGCCATCATTAACTAGTAAATCAAAGATTTCGTCACACTTAGTGACGTCAAAGGTATAGGTTCCTTTAGGGAACTTATCATTCTTCTCTGATTCAGCTAAATTTTTTGCATTCGACGATGTTAAGACCTTACAGGCATAAGGTGGGCCTTGGTTTAATTCAGAAAGGTCAATTTCACTCTCGACAAAAAAGGGATCAGTATTAGTTTCTTGTTTGTCTTTGTCAAATTTGACGTAGGCTACCCTTTCTTTTCTATTGTTTTTGTTCGCCCTGGCTTTCTCAGCCTTCAGGCGTTTTACCTGTCGAACTCTGTCAACCAACTAGGTCATATTTCTCAGGTATTGAGTATCTAACTTCTTCCTAATGGAGTAATCGAGGCCACCAATGGTCATTTCGACCAACTCATGCTCAGACACTTGTGTAAAACACCTGGCCTTAAGCAGTCAAAACCTATTCAAATAATCGTCTATTGGCTCAGAGAATTTCCTCTTAATACTAGCCAATTCTTTAAAACTTATCTTCGATTGTCCCATCTAGAATTGTTCATGGAACAATCTTTTCAATTGAGTCTAATTGTGGATCGAATTTGGTGGTAGTGTGGTAAACTAGGTAAAGGCATTTTTGGTAAGTGAACTTGGGAAATATTTCATCCTAAGGTTCTCATTATTAGAAATTTTGCTTTCCTCTATTAGGTATCTTGCCACATGCTTGACTAGTATCCCCAGAAAACTTAGTAAATTTAAGGAATTTCCATCTAGGAGGTAATTTTGTTTGAAGAACGTACTCTGACAATAGTGATGTATATTTTGGCCTATGAAGGCCAATATTCATACCATTCTTTGCCATAATTCTTTCGACCATGGTTGCTAGGTTATTATCTACTGCCATATCAGAAGGGAAATCGTGATCCAAAACACAGCGGAAAATTAAAATTTTCCTTTAGTGATCCTTACGAATGAGCATGATCAGTGATAGAAATGGTTACCTCTTGCAGTGATTAATAATTTTGATGCAGATCCGGATGAATGATCACGAGCCTTGAATAAAAAATAACGCCTCTACTCAGTCCACATGAACAGAGTGCCTTCCATCTCAATGCATGTTGCTACGAATGAAGACTTTGAGTGAGAGAGAGAGAGAGAGAGAGAGAGAGAGAGAGAGAGAGAGAACTAGTCAGGGTTTCACCAACTGAATTTCATCAAGTTCAAAAGCTTATACACAAGGGATGTATTTATAGAACCACTTATGGGGCTGTAAGCTAAAAACTCCAACTTAAGTGCACCATATAATAATAATAATATTATAATAACCATTATTATAATAAACATATTTTATTATTATATATAATAACTATTATAATAATAATAATATTAAATCTTATTATTATATTATACGATGTTTCATATTTCACTTAAGTACACCGTACCTTATGGTGTTCCATAATTCTCTCAAGTACACTGTACTGTCGCATCGCTGCGAAAAAAGGGGGCCGACAAAGATAGAAGAGTCGCCACCGTTCGTTATTTATCCCAAAAGGAGGGAAAGGAAACGATCACGGAAAAGGGAAAAGACGCAACCAAATCTTCGGTTTGGGAGTCGGTTACGCAAGGGGAAGGTATGAGCACCCCTCACGTCCGTTGTACTCAACGGGATCCATGCTTGTTGTCTATCTAAAAGGGTGTTAATCTATCAAAAGGCTGGCTCACAAGGAAAAAAGAAAAGAAAAGAGTCGCGATAGAGTATCGTCGCTCTATGCCTACGTATTCCCTCGTGCAATGGGAAAGTCAGAGTCAACGTAGTTCAGAAAACTACGGGTGAAGGTGGGGAAGATTGCTCGCCAAGACATCGTCGTCTTGTGCCTACGTATCCTCATCTGGTATGAGAAATCAGAGAAACCGTAGTTCGGCTAACTACGGAAAAATGGGTCTCGATCGCACGGATGCGAGAGAAAACGGGTCTCGATCTCACGGATGCGAGAGAAAAGGGGTCTCGAACGCACGGAGGCAAGAGAAAAGGGGTCTTAGGCCTGGAATGCCTAAACGGGAAGGAGTTGAATCGTATTGGGACGCACAACGCTAAATCCTAAGACGTAGGAGCGAATGCGTCGCATATTGCCCAAAGGGTATACACTAAACACTCTAGACAAAGTGAGAAGAGGCTTTCCACTCATCATTTCCTACGTATCTAAAGTTTGGCTCACAACAGTCGTCGCAGTTGATTAAAAGTTTGAAGTAAGGAAAATTACCGAAGGGAGTGGTTCCGTTGACCCTTGAAATTGCGTGCAAGCTTCATTTCCAAGCTTCTAATCTCCTCTTTGATCCTTAGTGATGATATTTTGAAATACGGTTCGAAAGGGTAAGTGAATCGAATCGGGACCGATGTGACGCTAAATCGTCGTAGCTCGACTTATGAGGGAAGTCAAACTATAGAAGGTCGCGTGATTGATATCCGTGCTAAGGACAAGATAGAGAAATGATATTAAGGATCATTCTCCAACTTAATCATGTCGCACAGACCAAAACTGGTGGGATCTCATCTTAATCGCAAACATAATGTCGATTAATCAAAGGTAGCCTATCACGATCCCAAAGTAAAGAAAATGATCCAAATGGTCATTTTCCATAGATTTGAAATCGGGAAGGTTATCAACTTCGATAATCCGACGCTTACGGATACAAGACTTCATCGATCAAGAAAAGTCAAAATAAAATCGAAAAGAAGAAGAAATAAGGAGAGAAAGGAGGTGGTCTCAGGTCCAGCATTATTCATCAATAGTTTGACTGGTAACAAATTAGAATTTTCGTCATCGACCAAAAAGCGCTGAAAATGAACAAAGATGAAATAAGGTCAAAAATAGAAACGAGAAAGATAGTGGTCTCGGGTTTGTCGTTTCCATCAATAATTTGACGTATAACAACTTGGAGGTCTCGTCATCGACCCAAAAAGAGGAAATAAGTCCTCAAAGGTAAATAAAAATGCTCAAAGATAAGAAAAAGTCAAAATCTAACTTCTAAGAGAATATATTAATTCTAAAAGAAATAAAACTTAAAAAAAAAGAATATAGAGAAAAACTAAAAATCTAATTTATTAAAATAAAATTATATTAACAAATCTTAAAGCCAAAAATTCTAAGAAATCATTTAAAAAAAACTAATATGTTACATGTTTTTTAAAAGAAGAAAAGAGGGGTACATAATTAACAAGGGGAGTCAGAATGAGGAGAGAGGATCATCTGGGCCTTGAGGCCCATCACCTCTCAAGCAAGACCCGCAACAAAGGGAAAATAGGAGAAGTAAAAACGAGTCTTGACTCTAACAACAAGGTCCACTTTTCTTAACACAAAAACATAAACAAATGAATGGAACTCCAAATCGGAACAGTGTCCACAACAAGTCAACGTTAGTTCATTAGTTCAATCTTTATTCCTTGTTTTCAAATTTAATCTGGGCTTCTGAAATCTTTCTGTTATGGAAGTGGGTTTGAGTTTGAACGAAGGGGGTTACGGATTTTGAAATGGTTTGAGAATGAGGAGTTTACGGCAGAACACTGTTATGTTGATTTTGGCTCTAATGTTGGTTGATGTTTGAAGAAGGGTTAATGAAAAAATGGGTTGCGGGTTTCAAAGGTCTCATGGCATTTTGGTTGATTTAAGGACGAAAATGGAGGTTGAAGGGTGACGAGTTGTTGTTGGAGGTTCTGAAGAGAGGAGAAACTTGGGGTTTCGAAAGTTGGTGAAGATGGGTTTGGTTCAGATTAATGATGGTGGAAAGGGGTTTATGGTGTGAGGTAAGTGAAGAAGGAGGTTTTTTTTTAACGGAGGAAATGTTGAAATGGGTTTTGAGGAAGGTGATGGTGGCCAGTTGTTGTTTGAACGTGTTTGGATAATGGGTTTCAAAATATGATGAGGTTCTGATGAAGAAGAAGGTTGGATTCGTGAAGGTTGAAAGAGGAGATGGAGGTTCGAAAATGGAGGTTCGAAGGGAGATGAGGTGTGTTCGCTTGGTTATGGAGTCTGAGAAAAGGATGAAGATGAAGGTTGTTATGGGTATTACACGCGGCGAGTGGAGGTGGAAGAAGATGGTTCTGAAAATCGACGACTAGGGTTGTCTCATTCTGAAGAGGATGATGAACAGTAACCGGAGGGCGGATTAGGGTTCTGAATCTGGGAGACAATGAACAGTGGATATATATGCAGAATCATGACACGTGGCATGGCTGTATTTTTGTCTTTTTCTGCTGATTAATTGAAATTTTGTACCGTTAAACAATTAAACTATCATAATCCTAGTTCTAAAACTAATAATATTCTAGCTATATAAATACTAATTCTATTTAATTCAAAAACAACTATTTTCTAATATCTAAATAAAAGATCTAAATTCTAAACCTATTTAAAACCATTTTTAAATCATTAAAAAATTCTATTTCGATCAAATAAAAACCTAAATCTAAAAGTCTAATATAAAAAACTATTCTAGAAATCTATTCTAAAAAAATAAAAATCTATTTTCTAAAAACAAACATTTCTATTAAAAATCTACATTATAATAATAACAACTATTTTCTAAAAATAAAATAAAAACTATGAAAAGAAAATAAAGCAGAAAATAGAAATAAATAAAAAACACAAAAATGTAGCGAAATGAATGGAAAAAAGGGTCGAACATCGATCGCGACCGAAATTATCAGCACGGACTAAAACACCAGAAAGAGAACAACTTCCGCTCGATCTGGACATGGAACTCATCACTTGAACTGGTTTGAATCGTCTGAAACGCGAACAAAGCGGTTGTAGTCCCGATAAATTCAATCCGACTGATAACATGACTAATATGCGAGAAATGATCGACCTAGATGATATGCAGATGAAAATGCTAAACAAAAGTCAGGTTGAAAAGAAAAGGTTGGTCAAATTTTGGGGTGCGACATGTACCTTACAGTGTTCCTTATTTATTCTATCTCTCATCAATCTGTCCTTATGTGTGTGAACCTGTAGGCTCTCGTGACGTTGACAATTATATTAAACCATATATTTAATATAATAAACAGTGAGCGGTGTCTAGCAACACATCACTGCTACCCAAGTCACGAAAAATTTCATGTGATCTAATAAAGCCTTTTTAGATAGTACTAGTGTGTACAATTACCCTTTTTCCTTTATGTCTATATTAAACACAAGACATATACTGTGTCATCCTTGTTAGTTTCAATATTGGGCCCTTAGACATTTATCCTGTTATGCAGGATGGACAAATTCCATCTAGGCCGTTCACATCCCTCAATATGCTTTATGGAGTACCCATCAACTGTCTTTATGATCATCTAGTTACGAATAATGTTAGAACAATAATAAAGTATTGACTCTACATCTAGGGTCCATAGTGGTTTCAGGTCGAAGGGTGGTATACACCACTAACACCATGAGAGTAACTCATGACATTTTGCATAACATTCTATGTAGTACTCTCATAGCGGTTCAATCTAGTATAAATAATACTTCTAATATTCATACCTATGTTAAGACTTGATAACTATTTATCCATGATCCATGAGATGTGATCATCAGTCTATCTACATCATAGTCTTAATGTTTTAAGGTTATCCCACTTCACAATAAAGCTCAACTACAAATGCTTTAAGAATAACGTCCTTATGTTTAATGTGACTCATGATTAAGTCACACTTAATATTTCATTAATCGAACTAGCTATTCTATGTACTTTATTATTCTAGAAAAATAAACATGATAAAGAAATGTCTTTTAATACTAATAAATAATTCGATACAAGTACCAAAATTAATGGCCTCTAGGACTTACACCAACAATATCCTACTAGCACTAGAGCCACTCAGGCATACCCCTAATACCCATAGATCTAGTATGACCATCATGCTTCTACTGCGCAAGAGGCTTTGTTAGTGGTTCAACAACATTGTCAAGTGTAGGTACTCTGCATATCTTTACATCTCCCTGATCTATTATCTCTCGAATGAGGTGATAACGCCTAAGTATGTTTTTTGATCGTTTGTGAGATATAGGCTCCTTAGCTTGTGTTATAGCACCATTGTTATCACAATAGAGATCAATGGGATTCACAATGCTAGGGACTATGCCAAGTTCACTAATAAACTTCTTGATCCAAACAGATTCCTTTAATGAATTTGAGGCATCAATGTACTCGACCTCGGTTGTAGAATCAACAATTGTTTCTTGCTTTGAACTTTTCCAGCTCACAGCGCCACCATTTAAGCAGAACACATAACCAGATTGCGATCTAAAGTCACCCTTATCTGTCTAGAAGCTAACATCGTTGTATCCAATTACATCAAGCTCTTACTGACCTCCAGATACCAAGAATGAGTTCTTTTTCCTTCTCAAGTACTTAAGGGTATTCTTGGCAGCTATATAATGAGCATCACCAGGATCAAATTGGTACATACTCGTTGTACTTAAAGCATACGAGTCATCTGGTCGAGTACATAATATTACATGCATGATAGATCCTACTGCAGATGTATATGGAATCTTATTCATGCGATCCCTTTCTTTTTTAGTTGAAGAGGATTGTGTTTTTGATAGACACATGCCATGTTGCATAGGTATGAATCCTTTCTTGGAATCATGCATATTAAAGCGTCTCATCACTTTGTCTATATATGTACTTTGACATAGGCCAAGCAGCTTTTGTGATCTATCTCTATAGATCCTGATTCCTAATATATAGGTTGCTTCACCAAGGTCTTTCATAAAAGAGAATTTCCCTAACCAAGTGTTCACTTGTTGCAATGTAGGGACATCATTTCCAATGAGTAATATATCATCTACATATAATACCAGAAAGACGATCATGCTCCCGTTAACCTTCTTGTAGACACAAGGCTCATCTTTATTCTTTATGAATCCATATTGCTTTACAGTTTCATTAAATGATAATTTTAGCTTCTGGAAGCTTGCTTCAATCCATAGATTGATCGTTGTAACTTGCATATCTTTTGGGCTTCTTTTGGTATGTCTGTTGCACCCCAAAATTTGCTCAACCTTTTCTTACCTGGTTTATGTTTCATTGCATTAACATTTGCATAGTTATATCATTTTCATAGTTATATACTTTGCATATCATAGTATCATTCATATAGCAGGGGATCAAGTGTGTTTCTTCTCAAGAGAAGCCTAGCAAGAGGTCTCATTCAAGTTTGAGAAGTTGTCAAAGTCATCAGAAGGTGATTTGAGTGCCTAAGGGTTTAGATGTGTGAGTGGGAATCTTCTCCTAACTTGAGGATCAACTGAAGACCATCAGAGGGTTGTGAAGTTTTGAATGTGAGAAGAGGATGTGTATGGAGCTCATAGAATGCCTATAGGGCCATGGGAGAGCTCAATCAAGTCATTGTGTCAAATGCAAGAGCCACAGTTGAGGTGCAAGCAATTAGGGTTTCATCTGGGGTAATCCTAGGTCAACTGTGCAATTGAAGGGTATCAAAGCCTACTTTTAGGTCATGGATTTCATGAAATGATATGATGATACATTTTTGGTGTTGTGCCAAGATCAAATCAAGAAGAGTCAAGAGTGTGGGAAGTTGCTAAATTAGGGTTTCAGTGCAAAATCCCCTATTTAGCGCCTAACTTCATGACCACATAAGTCAAGATAAAAGTTTCAAATGGATCTTTGGCCAACATTAAACTTGTAGAGCATCTCAATACCTTTAATTTGAGTACTAGAAGTCCTCAATGGGATTTATAGAACTCAAGTTATGACCCAGACAAGTTACAAGTCCTCAGATGCCTCTGAAATTTGTCTGTGAAAATCATCTGACTTCAAAGCTATTTTTGACCTAGAAGGAGGTTTCAACTGAACTTTTGGCCAACATGAAAGTTTTTCCTCATGATCTTATCTTTCTAAATTGTACTAGAAGTCTTCCATCTGATTCGTAGAACTCAAGTTATGAGGTTTACAAGTCAGGGGTATTTTGGGAAAGTAAGATTATAGGTCATTTTCAATCATAGGCCAAAATCTCCAACTTGCACTTGTCAAATGCAATTTTGTTCAACATGAAAGTTGTTCAAAATGGGATGTTTAGGCTATCTAAGAGGTCATGATGGATTGATTGAGCTCATAGCAAGACTTGGTTTGAAATGGTTTCAAAAGGGGAATTTTTCAAATGAATTAAGGAGGGAAAATGCCAATTTTGAGTTATAGGACCAAAACATGTCAAGTAACTACATTTTTTGAATGGAAATTGAATTTTGGACACAATGACATTAGCAGAATTTTGAGTTTAGGCCAAGTTTCATGAGTTGTCATGTAGTTGCTTCAAATGCAAGTTACATAGCCAATTCATTCTACAATGCAATTCAGGGTGTGCTATCAATCCAATTTCACTCTAAAATCAATTTGCAAGCTGATAGAACCTTCTAGAGCAAGTGACACAGCCTGAAGTCATGACTGTTACATTGGATTTCAAGGAAAAATCAGAAATTGCAATTGGCTGGATTGGGCTTCAAACACACTTCAAAAGCCCATAAAAACATTATATATATTCACTATAGTGAATTCAGAGTGGTTTTGGCATTCATTTCATGAAGAACACTGAAGTTGCAGTTGAAAAATTCCAAGAAGCAAGTGAAATCGTGTTTTCAGTTCCAGGCTGATTCAGAGCAAATTGAAGGTTGAAGCATCATCCTCTTGCATCCTTGAAAGATTTTAGAGAGTTTTGAAGCTTGATTCGAGTTCTAGCTACCTCTGTTAGTGGATCTACATCAGGTTAGTAAACTTCAAAATTCCTCTTGATTTAGGGAGATGTAGTTCATATTATGCATGTGGTTAGGATCTAATAGAGGAATAGATCGTTTCTGGATTGAAATTGGAGCAATTAGTGACAATTTAGGTTGAAGTGAATTTTCTGTTTGGACACGAGTTGATCTAATCTTAAGGCTATAACATGATTTGGATAGATCAGGATGATCAGTGTAGCATAAGGATGATTTCTATGATCTTAATTGTGCAATTGGTGATGTTTGATCTGGATGCTATTTCTGAACATTGCTTCGTGTTTTAAAATCTATGGAGAGTTAGAACATTTGAGTAAGAGATTTGAGATCCTGATGAAATTCTGGAGAGATTGATGTAAGGATTGTTGATGTTTGATCACCTGCAACCACCTGCTCACCGGAGAAGACGATCGGAGTCTTCTCCGGCCACCGTCTCTGATCTCCACCTGGCCAGCCTGAATTTTGGAGAAGATGAGTCCATAGCCATCAGATCTTGCCTTTGACCTTGACTAGACCACAGATCCAACGACCACGACTTAAGATTTTATTTGACTTTCTGAGGATCAAAACGATGCAGTTTCATTAAATGAGGTGGCATGCCCTCAGCGCTTGGATCAGTGGACCAGTCTCCTCATCCAGTGGCTCACGTTTTATTTCAGAGTTTTATTTTCTTTTATTCATTTTGTTTTATTTTAAATGCTTTATTGATTCAAAAAACCACAATAAATTCAATTTTGATCCAAAAATTATTTCAAAAATATCTCCATGATCTTGAGGGAATTTGTGATTTTCTGAAATCAATAAAATGCATTTTCATGCATTTTTCATTTTAATGTGATTTTTCTCATTTTGTTTAATTCTTTTAATTTTGCATAGTTGATCATCTGTTTTGTTGAATTTTGTTCTTCCAATTGGTGATGAATTTGGCTTTGATTTTTTAGTATGTGTTAGGGTAGATATTCATGTTCCCTTAGAATTTTTGTTGGAATTTTAGAACAACTTTAGGTTCTGTTTTAGGTGTTGAGATTAGAGCCTTCCCAAACTTGTGGATCACCTTGATACCCTTCAGTCTAGAAATTATTTAGGTGACTTAGAAGTTGAATTAGGCTTTAATATTTTAACCCTAGGTTTTTCAAACATGTATGTTCCCCTAGGAACTTTATTAAAATTTTACAACTTTGTTTTCTATTTTAGTTGTATTTTGCAAGTTGCTTGTGCTTGTGGTGTTCTATTTTGTGTGCCTTTGCTTGTTTGGTTTTGTTGGTGACCTTGGAGCTGGATTTGCTTGGTTTCCTTCTTGGGAGGTCTTCTAGACTTGGTGTAGTTGCTGTGGCTTGAAGATTGGTGCTTGGAGTTGAAGTTTTCTTTTCTTTTAGGAGTTGTTTTAGGAGCTTAGGAAATTAGGGTTTTAGGGAGAGCCATTAGAGCTAGTTTTGATTCTTTCATCAAACATAGAATGCATTGTGTGCTTCTATTCTATCCAATGATGTAAATTACTCCTAGGGAAACTCCATCTCTCCTTTGGAGGGATGTGTGGTATGCCCATAGTTGAGTAGAACTTTGAGGATACCTTTCCATTTCAATGTTGGTACTTGATGATTTCCTTTGGTTTTCATCTGGTTCTCAACATTGCAACCTTGATCTTAGTGATTATTCTCTGCTTGGAGTGTGTTTGCTAGAGCTTGAAGATGAAGTTTGATGAAGCTTGAAGATAGAAGCTAGCTTGAAGAAGAAGTTTTGCTATCAACCTTGTTGTCAAAAGGATTTGCTGTTCAGAGCTGCTGTTAAGGACTGAAGTTGCTGTCTGCTGAAGACTGTTGCTGTTGCTTGGGCTGTTTCCTCTGTTTTTTCCTCTTGTTGTATTGTCTTTTTGCTTGTGTTGATTACCTCTAGGTTTGAGGTAGAGCTTGTCTCCTCTTGCCTGTTGTTTTCCCCCTTGCCTCTTTGGTACTGTTGCATAGCATGCATTTTACTGTTTATTGTTTATTGCTTGCTTTCTTTTGCTGTTTCCCCTAGGATCTCTGATTTCCTCTGTGCAAGAGGGAGTTATGACAGACATTAGGTTTTGACCCATGCATGATAACTATAGGTAGAGTCCCTTTCAACCATAGTTTTAGGGCGTCTTTCTCTTCTTATCTCAAAACAATTCAAAAACACAATAATAAGTTTAATTGAAGTCGTGCATTACGAGCCTTAAGCTATCTGGGAAAAGGTTGGTGGAGGGTCTCTCTCCAGTAATCTGGATGTTAGTGTGG
The DNA here is from genome assembly GCA_963859935.3 of Lathyrus sativus. NCBI lineage: Eukaryota > Viridiplantae > Streptophyta > Magnoliopsida > Fabales > Fabaceae > Lathyrus > Lathyrus sativus. The sequence goes on from OZ012740.1 coordinate 433,096,077, forward strand.
TACCCTTTGGGTGACATACGAAGCGTTCACTCCTGGGTCATAGTCTCTAGTGCGACAGAGATTGCGAACATCCTAAAAAAAAGTTCCTTCGTAAAAAACTCAAACAAACATTCAAACTCTGTTTTTGTCCTCATGGACCTTTAATCAGGAAAACCCTTTCTTAAGGAGATAAAAAACTGTCAGACAAGCTTGTGTCTTTCGTAGCCCGAACTACGTTTGCTCTGATCTTTTATGCTGTATGAAAGTACGTAGGCACGAGATGCGATATCTCGGCGAGCAACCTTCCCCCCTTAACCCGTAGTTAGGCGAACTACGTTGACTCTGATTTCTCGTTCCAGACGGGAATACGTAGGCATAAAGTGCGATACTTTGCCGAGTTATTTTATTTTCTTTTTAACCCAGACCTTTAGAGTAGATAGATGAACATACCCTTAGATAGAAAACAAGCGTGGATCCCGTCGAGTACGAAGGACGTGAGGGGTGCTAATACCTTCCCCTTGCGTAACCGACTCCCGAATCCAGGATTTGGTTGCGATGACAATTCCTTTCCCTCTTTGCGTTAGATTTACTCTGAGTGTTTCCTTTCCCTCTTTTGGGATAAATAATGCACGGTGGCGACTCTTCTGTCATAGCCGGCGCCGATTTTTGCAGTAGCGACAGCTGGCGACTCTGCTGGGGACTCAGCGGTTCCCTATGCGAGTCAATCCTAGCGCTTATTTTCCCGTCTGGGGTTTTGTATGTATTTATCTTTCTGTCTTTACTTTCAGTACTGTATATTATTGTTGTTGTGCTGTGGGTAGAGGGTTAGTTTGAGAGATAAGCCGGACTTGGGCTTGAGTGCACATAGACTTAGAAGTAGAGAGTAGTGGTTAGCCTGCTTGCTTTGCTCGCACCAGCTAGCTACAAAATTTACACTCAGACGAGATTCTCTTTGATGGCATCTTGCCTAGCCCTTTGGGCTCGACAGGTTGTTGGATTTGAGGGTTGTCGACTCTGGGAACCTATCATTTGGGATTCGGCTAAGTGAGGCCTCTTCAAGGGTTGATGATGCCACACCTTCTGGGTATCGTATCATCGCTCTTGAAAGTCTGTGACGCTGATGACCGCATAGGATGTCGTACCTCGTCTGCGAGTTAAGTACATACCTGTGAGAGGGTAGGTGGGTCTTTTTGCAGGAAAACTCTGGCCTCAGAATACCTGGTTTGTCTCTGTTAGTGAGAATTGGTTGTGAGGGTTCTTTTGTGGTTGGTTTAGTTTGAGGAGAAGATATGATAGTTCTCAAGCTGCAGTACAGCACAACACAGTTCTTCATTATTGCACTTGATCCCCTATTGCATATGCATCTGCATTTTCATGTTTGCATTTTATTAACGTGTATTTATGTTGCAGGTGTGCTTTTTCCCCTCAGATTCTAGTGTTCTTCTTGCCAGACATGGAGTCTCTGAAGAGGACAGTTGCTTACAGGTTGCCTTCTCCAGATATCAGTTCCTTATTACAGTTGGTTGTTATAGCATATCAGAGAGTAAGGGCTGAGTTTAGAGAGTCTTATGGGAAACTGCTCAGTTTGTTGTACAGACCTTCTATGTTTGAGATGACTGGATTGTATACCTTGATGCAGTTTTACGAGCCTCAGTTGAGATGCTTCTTGTTCCCTGATTTTATTCTGGCTCCTACTTTGGAGGAGTATTCTGATATGCTGGGAGTTCCTGTGTTAGATCAGATGCCTTTTGTTCATGAAGATACTGAGCCTGAGTTGGCTAAGCTTGCTGAGGTTGTCAATTTAGATGTTTCTGAGTTCCCCAGAGGTTTGGTCAAGTTGAATGGAGCTTATGGTTTTCATCTTTCTTGCTTGGTTGAGAAGGCTATGCAGTGTGCGAAGGATGGATGTTGGATTGTCTTCAGTGCTATTCTGGCTGTTTGCATTTATGGGATTGTATTGTTCCCAAACTTGCCTGATTTTGTTGAGTCAGATGCTTTCTGTATTCTTGCCTCGAAGAATCCGGTGCCTACTCTCTTGGGTGACGTTTATCATTCTATTCACTATAAGAATGAGAAGCGTCGGGGAAAGAATGTTTCTTGCTGTGTACCTCTTCTATCCATGTGGTTTCAGAGACATCTTCCTAAGACAGGACCTTTTGTTGATAAGGTTGGTACTTTAGATTGGTCTTCCAGATTGATGGGATTGTGTGCTGAGAACATTGTTTGGTTTGATCGAAACTTGCTCGGAGTGGATATTATATATAGTTGCAGTGGCTTTCCGAACGTTCCTTTGATTGGACAGAAAGGTTGTATTAACTATAACCCTTCTCTGCTTGTGAGACAGTTTGGCTATGCTCTGAGGGACTCTCCGGTTGAAGACGAGATACAGGAATCTCTGTATCTCACAGGTTTATTAGACGGAGATGTTTTGGTCAAATTGAGGCGTGCTTGGGGTAATGTTCACAGAAGAGGAAAGACATTGCTTGGTAAGAGTGACAGTCAAGCTTATAATCCTTATCGGCTCTGGATTCATGAGAGAGTTAGGACTTCTTTGATGCCGTATCCTATCGTAGAGCCTTTGTATCTTCCGGTTATTGAGGAACCTACTTCAGTAGAGATTGAGAAGTATAACAAGCTGCTGGTTGAAAAGGAAGAGTTGTAAAGAGCGAATGAAGAGCTAGAGAAAGAGATTTTCCAGCTTCGGCATGAGAAGAATGAGGCAACCTTCACTTTGAAAAAGCAGACTGAGATGATTAATAGGTTGGGTTCAGACTTGACTGAAGAGACCAGCAAGAGAGAGAAAGTAGGAGTAGCCTTGAATGGTGTTAGTAGTGTACTTGCTACTAAGAAGGAGCTTCTCAACAAGTCCTATTCCCGGATTGCTAAATGGGAAACATTATGGAATACAACGCTTACCAAACGGAAGGAGCGTGAAGATGAGTTAAAGCTTCAGATTTCCCAATTAGAGGATAGCTCAGCGCTAAGGATGCGAGGATTGCTGAAGGGGCATCTCTTAGACGTGACGCTGAATCTAGAGTGAGCAGCATGGTCCAAGAAACTAGGGGTGGTGAATTGAAGGCTGGCTTCAAAAGATGCAGGATTGATGAGTGTTTTGGCAGGGGAGCCTGTGAAGAGGACGTCAAAAAGCTGAGATCCACTGTTGAGCAGCATGCATTACTGATACAGGAACTAATCTCCAGACTAGGGCATTCGGAGACGTTGAGGATATTGGAAGATGTCAGGGCGCGCCATTTGGCCTAATTTACCTTTGCTTTTCTCTTGTCATTTGTACTTGTATTTTGACCATCGCCAGACTTGTTGGCCGAGGTCTTTTTCAGTTATATTCAGTTGTATCTTTGTACTCTGCCTCTTGGCATTTATGTATGAGGTTTCTGATTCTACGCTTGCTTGGGACTCCATTGTCGTTATGGCTTATTCTCCGGAACTAGAATCGGGGGGGGGGGGGGGGGGGGGAATTAACCTGTTGCATATTTACACGTATGCATTTGCATATTCATATTGCATGGAAGGTACATTTTTAAGCTTGAATCTTATCTCCTGCGTCTTACAGGTCGTTTCAAGATTGACGAGCAGAGAATTCACTGGTACGCTACAAGAAGCAACAGTAAGAAGATCATGGATCAGGTACAGTCTGAGATGCAGGAGATCCGGGATAGGTTGGCCCAATTCATGCAGACTATGGAGGCTGTGGCTAAAGGCCAGGAACATCTTCAAACTCTGGTGCAACCGCTGCTGGCGCGAGCGGCTGGTAATACTGAATACAACTCTGCTCATGTTGAGACCCCTCGCAGGGAGGAAGTGATACCAAATGCTGGTGAGACTGGTACTGGCAACAGCAACGGAAACGCTGGTAACAGAAATGCTGATAATGTTAATGGGAACGTGGAAACCAATAGGAATGTTGGTATCAATACTGGTTTTGGTGAAAACAATCAGGGTCTTGGCTTTGGCAATCGGGATGGCAATGATGTTTTCAATAATCAGGGCTTCGGTAACGGAGGGTTTGGTGATAATAATCAAGGTTTTGGTAATAATGGCTACGACAATGTTGGGTTTGGCAAAATGAATACCAATGGTGCTAGGATGGGTCCTTTCAATGTTGGTTTTGGGACAGTGGCTGCTAATCAAGAGCTTGGCAATCTGAGGTATGATCCCAGGTTCTTCCAAAATGGTCATGGTCATGGTCGTAATACTGCTTATGACGGATATGGTAATGAGGATCCGTACTGGAATAGAGATCGTCAGGAAGATGCCTTTTCTGGGTAAGGCATGGGATTTGAGGGTCCCACTGATAGTGATCGGAGGATTAAAATGCTAGAGGAACAGATGAGAGGTATAGCCAATCAAAATTCTGCAGGTGTGGACATGGCTACTATGGGGCTGGTTCCGGAGCTGAGAGTGCCATTGAAGTTCAAAGCTCCCACTTTCGATAAATATGAAGGGGATACATCCCCACGGGTTCATGTGCGTTCATACTATCGGAGGATGTCTGCGTACTCTGATGATGAGAAGATGCTTATGCATTTTTTCCAAGATATTTTGTCAGGACCATCGCTGGAATGGTACATGGGACTAGAGCCTGCACAGGTCGGAAGTTGGAAAGAATTGGCTGATGCTTTCGTCAAACATTACTAATACAATAGTGACCTTGCACCAAATAGGGTCCAACTTCAAAGTCTTTCACAGAAGAACGGGGAAAATTTTAAGGAGTATGCTCAGCGTTGGCGGGATCTGGCGGCAAGAATCCACCCCCCTATGGTTGAAAGGGAATTGATTGATATTTTTGTTGGAACATTCTCTGGGATGTATTATGATGAATTGCTCAATTGCTCGATGGGTAGTTTCTCTGACATGATACTCATGGGGGAACGAATTGAAAATGGCATCAAAATCGGTAAGATTCAAGCTGGTGAATCAACCTCAGCTGGAGGTGCGAAAAAGGTCTTTGGTGGTAAAAGGCAAGGAGACGCCAGTGCAGTGTATGGTGGTCGAGGACGAGGTAAAGGTCGGAATCAGTATATTCAACAACAGGTTGCTAGTGTCACGATCCCTATACCACAACAACGACAACAACCACAATAGCAACATCAACAACAACAAAGGTATAATCCTTGTCGCGGTGAAATTAGATACCAAACTATTGATTAGTTTGAATCTTTAATTCATTTGCAACCGAAATTTGATTTGTCCAAAGGAAGGGATAAAGATCGAAATTCCCACGATGCAATGCAAATGCAAGGTTTAGAGAGTTTAGGTTCGGGGGTTGGTTAAACTTAGGGAAGGTACTAGCATCCTAAGTTTCTGTAGTATCCTACACGAACCTCTTGTTTTATGTTTGTTTATTGCTAAGTGTTTATCTGCTTAAGGGTTGAAGACCTAGGGGTTTATTTCTAAGTATACTCGATAAGATATCGCATCTTATGCCTACATATCCTTACGGGAGTGGAATCAGAGTATTTGTAGTTCCCCTAAAGGGTTGAGGAGTTCTTTGACTGTGGTCAAAGTTCCTACGGGTTTAGGGTAGTGGATTGATTGATTTTAGGAGACAAGATGTGTTATCATTTTAAGGGAGATGTAACCGCCACAGGTTGTAGGAAAATAGTCTTTGCATTGTCTTAAGAAAAGGGCTTAAGTACTCAGATTGTTTAACGAGTATGCCTTTATCGCTCTTAAGGCAAAGTCCCTACATGTTTGATTGTATTGTTGTGGGGTGGAGATTCTATCTCACTTAAGATGATTAACATCTATTCTCTAATGTGTTTGAATATTTGTTGTATTGTTTTGTTGATTGTTTGTTTCTATGTTGTAAGAAGGTCCTTCCTAAGGGGTATGATCTATCTTAAAAAGATCAACTTGAATGGGATCAAGGATCAAGGGGAATGATGCGAATGAAATGCACTACACACGATTGTTGAATCATGTGTAGGTTTTTCCTTTGGACGGAATGCAATGCGGAAATGTAAATGACGATACTGTAAATTACTGTAATGTAAATTGCTGAAGGTAAAGGCAGATAAATAAACATACATGTACGCATGAAAGCACTGAAGTATAGGTGAATGTGTTGTGAGTGCGCACGATTGATTTGTAGTTTACGCTGTTGATTGATTTTAGTTTGAATTATAAGAAAAATGTTGATTGAATTTGAGGCGGATTGATTGTTTTTAGTTGATTTGTGTTTTAGTGAGGTTTATTCGATTTTATATGTGAAACTGATTTTAGTAAAAAAGTTGTATTTGGGATAGACTAATTTTAGTTGATTTAGACTTATGAGAAAATATTTTTGGTGAGATTGATTTTAAGAAAAACGTTGTATTATTTTATTAATTTTGAAAGAAGTGATTCTTTTAGTTATTATAAAAGATTATTACTATTAACAAGTGAGTATAAGTTATTATAAAAATGGTTATATTAAATGGTTTTCTTATTATAAAATGGTTTTTATTAAATAGATATAAGTTATTAAATTATGAAAATGATTAAAAACAAGTTATATGTTTATTTTAAAAGGTTATTAAGTTATAAAGAGAAATAGTGGAATAGGTTAATATTAAAAGATTAATAGAAAGTTCAATATTAAATTAATTAATGGATTAAATAAAGGGATTAAATTGAAATGTTATTATTTTAGTTGATTATAAAAGGTTTATTCATTCATTTTAAATAAAAAATTGATTGAAAGAGGTTGATTAGAGATTGATGGGTTGATTAACGTTAAATGATGATTAGTGGATTAAGTGGTTGTTGTCGCGAGGGTGTACGTGGTGTGTGTGTGGTGCTGTTGCACCCTAAAATTTGCTCAACCTTATTCACTTGGTTTATGTTTCAATGTCATTAGCATTTGCATAAAGAATCATGTACATAGGTTACTCATCTGCATAGCATAAGCATAGCAAGTCATTCAACAGGGGATCAAGCATTATTTTCATCTCTAGAGGCCTATCCAGAGGTTATTATCCTAATTCAATCTCATTCAAGTCATTAGAAAAGAATTTGAAAGCAGAGAGGTCAGTGGATCAAGCTTTGAGTCTATCTCCTATCTGAGGGCATCTGAGGATCAACAAGGGAATTATGAGCTGTGAGTTGAGCCTGGAGGGTATCTAGACATCTTGGAAGACTTAGAAAGTCATCTGGAGAGGAAAACAAGTCATTGAGATGAGCACAAGAGCTACAGTTGAAGAAAGTCAATCAGGGTTTCATCTGGGTCAACCTTAGGTCAACCCTAGGTCAATTGATTGATTTGAGGGCATTAAGGGCTATTGAAGAGATGTGGGGTTCATCATTTGACATGGAGAATAAGGATAGGTTGTTGTGTCAAGAAGAATTCAAGAGAAATCAAGGAGAAGAGGAGTTTCTAAATTAGGGTTTCTATGTAAAATACCCTGGTTTAGGTCAAATTTCCAAGCAAGATAAGTCAAAATGAAAGCTTCAAATGGATCCTTGGCCAACATGAAACTTGTAGAGGATCTCAAGACCTTTAATTTGAGTGGTGGAAGACATCAAGGGGATTTGTATAACTCAAGTTATGGTCCTTGCAAGTTACAGGTCATCTGAGGTATCTGAAATTTTGTCTGTGAAAGTGACTTGACTTCCAAGCAATTTTTACCCCTCAAGGAGATTTCAAATGGATTTCTGGTAAACATAAGAATTGTTCCTTATTGTCTTAGCTTTCTAGAATGGTATGGTATGCCTTCATATGATTTGGGGAACTCTACTTATGGTCTTGGCAAGCAAAGGGTATTTTGGTCATTTGTGAATTACAGGTCATTTTAACCTATGCCCAAAACTCATACAAGGAGGCCTCAAATGGAAAAACTTACAACATCAAACTTGCTCCAAATGACATTTTGAGTCTAGAAAAGTGACCATGAGAGATTGGAAATGTCCATAGCACAAGGTTTCAAAATTGTTGAATTTAATGAACAAAAATGGCCTAAAAAATGGGATTTTTCATATCTTGGCCAAATGAAGCAAAATTATAGGTCATTTTGAATGGAAAGATAATTTTAAAGACATTGGCTAAAGTAGAATTTTGAATTTGGTTCAATATTTAAGAGTTATCCATGGTTGCTTGAATTGAAAGTTACATAAACCAAATTGAAAGGGAAAAGTGCAAGGGAAACTTCTCCAAGTTTCTAGGAAGTTCTAATCCCATCTATATATTCATACAAGTTGGTTCATGCAAGGGTTGGTGACTTCATTTGCTCAAAGATCCCAAGTTTTCCACATTTTTCCATTCTTGCATAAGCTTCTCAAACTCCCTCAATTTCTCACCAATCTTCACTATTCTTGATTGAGTCTTCACCATCATCATACAAGGATCAGAATCCACACCTTCATTTGTCAAATTGAGGAAGGAATTGTGCCATTCATCATTATCATCCAAGAAGCATAAACTTTGGAATTGAGAGATTCACATCTTTGGGGTCATACCTGTTGCATACAGAAGTTACCATTGAGTTCTTGGATCATTTTCCACTCACTTCAAGCTGTAGATCAAGAGGTTTTGGTAGCTGTTTTCTCCATTGTGCATAAGGTAAGTTTTCATTCGAATTGCTTATTTAAGTTAAGGTTAATAGGTTTTGATAGTGTAGAACGGTTAAGGTAGGGTAGAGGATTGTTTTGGATGAATTTGGGGAGATTCCATGAAGTTTGAACATGATGCATCAAAACTGTTGGGGTTTGTAATTGCTAAGATAAGGCCTGAGATTGTTAGTAGAGTAGCATGCTATGATCAGGATGAATTGTAGATCAGTTTAGGATGATTTTTGTGGAGAATTGGAGAGGTTTGATATCAGATACTAATGGTGGTTTCCATCTGTTACCTTCTTCGAATTGATTGATTGCTTGAGTTTTAGAAAGATTTATGGTTATGGCTGCGTAGAGGGAGTGAAGTAGACCAATTTTGCTTTTTATATCGTGTGAATCCATGGCGTGTAGAGAGAGAACAGAGGGAGAGAAGATCATGCATGGTTAGGGTTTTCTGAAACCCTAGGAGAGCTTAAGGTTGAAGATAATGGCTAGACCACACGATGAGACCTTGACCTTTGACTAGCACCACCATCCAACGATCCACGTTTAAAGTTGAAAACGGAGGGAAGGACTTGGTATGAAACGCGGCGTTTCATTTAAGTATTCTGAGTGGGCCTGGATTCAACTCGCTATGCACACCCCCTTTTCAACAAGCCCAATGAAATACACGTGAACTGGCTGCTATTTACACTGTGTTGCTTTCCATTTTTCTGGCTTTTTTTAATTCAATTTCTGAATACGTTGGGCCTAATGCAATTACTACGCGCACCCCACATCCTCAGCCCAACTGGGATCTCAACTGCAGCGTGTTACTATTTTCACCCCCTCCCTTCATTTCCATTATATTTCATTTAATTTTCTTTACATTTTTTTCATTCATTTTTGAAAAATCATAATAAATGGAAAAATCATTATTTTTAATTCATTCTTTTTGCATTATTTTCTTTAAAGAGTCAAGAAAATTATAAAAAAATAAAAATTGCATTTTATTTTTATTTGATATTTTCCCCATATTTTCCAAATAAATAGCATTTTAATGAGCTTCATTTCATACATGATTTTGTTATTTTTTGTTCTATTAGATAATTCAATATTTTTTGTCCATCCTTTTTAGGTTGTTTAGTTTAGACATTAAACTTGTAGATACAATTTAGTTCCCATTTTTAGAAATTAATTTTAGGTGTTTAGTTTAGGTGTGAATAATATGAACAAACTAGGGTTTTAGGTGATGACTTAGGAGAATCAATTCATTTCCCTTAGGACTTAGGGTTTGAATAGTTTAGCTATGGGACTATAGGGGCTATGGGTAGTTATTAGATCCCCTTAGAAAAAGTCAGGATTCCCCTACTGCTATTACTGTACTGTATATATCTGATTGACTGGTGTGGTATGCCCTCTGGGGATTATTGCTTGTTTGTGTGGGTATTGGGATTGTCTGGGGATTTGGGAGAGCTGAAGACTTGAGGAGATGAAAGCCATTGAAGATCCAGAGATTGAAGATCAACTTCCAGAGTTGAAGAAGAGATTCTTGCTAGCAGATGCTGAGGAGACTAGGGTTTAGGAGCTAGGCAGGGCTCTAGATTAGAAAGCTTGTTTCTCAAACATGGATTGCCTTGTCTGCATCCATTCTCCTCTGTGATTCAGAGTCTCTCTAAGACACTCACCCCCTTCCTTTGGAAGGCTTGGTGATAGTGTCTAAGAGATAGAACTCTTGAGAGAAAATGTCTTTTGTGTTAGAAGCAGTCTGTTCACCACCTTTGGTAGTCAACTGATTGCTTAACACCCAATCCACTCTTGTGACTGATCCCTCATCCTGGAGGTTTGAGCTTGAAGAAAAGCCATTGCAGATAGAAGATTGATGATCAAAGCCCTTGCCTGAAGGCCATGAAGATGGAGATTGATGCTTGTTGAAGCCTGTAGCTGATGGGAGATTACTTGGAGCCAGATGTTGATCCAGGACTGTTGATGCTGTTTTTTTTTTATTGTTGTATTTCATTTCTGATGTATTGATTGGTTTTCTGGACTGTATTGTTTGCTGTTTACCCTGTTGGGTTGAAAGTGAAGTCTGTTCACTTTTGCCTATTGTTTTCTAGGTTCGAGGTTGAGTGGGACTCCCTTGCCTCGCTTGTATTGCTGCATCCATGCATTTTACTGCTTTACTGTATATATATGATGTTGTTTCTGTAGCTGCCTATCCCGTAGGATCTCTGTTTCTCTCTGTGCAAGAGAGGAGCATGATAGACACTAGGTCTTAACCCATGCATGATAACATTAGGTTAGTTTGATTCCCTTCGCAACCGTAGGTTAGAGTTCTGTCTCTTCTTTCTCAAAACAAACAGAAAAACACATAAAGATTTCAAACACAATAAAAGACACTTCTTCCGTAAAAGAATGTGAACTCACCAAAACGTCATTTTTGTCCGCTTGGACCGCTAATCAGAAAACCTTTTTCAGAAGGAATAAAATCAACCAAGACAAGCTTGTGTCGTACGTGGCCCGAACTACGTTTGCTCTGATCTTTCATGTCGTGTGAAAGTACGTAGGCATAGGATGCGATATCCTAGCGAGCAACCTTCCCCTCCTTTCCCGTAGGTAGGCGAACTACGTTGACTCTGATTTCTCGTTCCAGACGGGAATACGTAGGCATAAAGTGCGATACTTTGCCGAGTCACTTTTATTTTCTTTTTAACCCCTGACCTTTAGAGTAGATAGAATAACAATCCATACCCGAAAACAAGCGTGGATCCCGTCGAGTACGACGGACGTGAGGGGTGCTAATACCTTCCCCTTGCGTAACCGACTCCCGAACCCAGGTTTTGGTTGCGATGACCATACCTTTCCCGTGTTGTGCGAGGTTTACTCTGAGCGTTTCCTTTCCCTCCCGTGGGATAAATAACGCACGGTGGCGACTCTTCTGTTCAGCCGGCGCCGATTTTCGCAGTAGCGACAGCTGGCGACTCTGCTGGGGATCCAACGTCCCCTGGCTGCTAAGGACTGCGATAGTTCTTATGCATTAGGGATCCAACGTCCCTTAAGAGAGTCAATCCTAACGCTTGTTTTCCCGTCGAGGATTTTGTATGGAGTTATTTTACATTTCTAACCTTGTATTTTCAGCTTTATATATTGATTATTATTGCTATATCCGGGGTGTGACGGGTGTTCTGATATTGAGAGATAAGCCGGACCTGGGCTTGAGTGCACCTAGAATTAGAGTAGAAATTAGTGGGTGCCCGCTTGCTTTGCTTGCTTTGGTGTCCCATGAAATCTACACTCAGACGAGGTTCCTCTGGTTGGCCTCCTGCCCCTTCCTTTGGTTGGCGTGGGTTGCTGGTTAGTTGGATTGTCGACTCTGGGGACCGATCATTTGGAAGTTGGCTAAGTGAGGCCTCTTCAGGGATTGATGATGCCACTCCTTCTGGGAATCGTATCATCAACCCTGAAAGTCTGTGACGCCGACGACCGCATAGGATGCCGTACCTTGTGCCAGTTATAGGGCCACCCACCTGTGAGGGGATTCAGGGTTATGCAGGTAACTAGACCTTCAGACCACCGGTTTGTTTCTTGATCAGGATCCTGGATATTTATGGAGGGTTCTAAGGTCTGTCAGAGACCAGGTGGAGATGTGTTCTAAGGTCTGTCAGAGACCAGTTGGTGTGTTCCGAGGTCTGTCAGAGACTATTTGGAGATGTGTTCTAAGGTCTGTCAGAGACCAGTGGGAGATATGATTTGAGGTCTGTCAGAGACCATTCAGGTTATGATTATGGGGTCTATCAGAGACCAGTATTGGGGCTTTGTTTTAGGTCTATCCGAGACCAGGATTGGATGACTTCTGGAGGGTCTGGGACTTTCTTGATATGGTTCAGGATATTCAGCTACAACTTTGGTCCCTGTTGCATGTTACTTGCATCGCATTATTGCATATCCATTACCATTTCATTTCACTAACGTGTGTCTGTGCTGCAGGTGCATTTGCATTTCCCTAGTTCTAGCGCCCAGACTTCTGAGTGTTTGATCATGACTAGCTTGAGAAGGACAGTTGCTTACAAGTTGCCTACTCCTGATATTGTTCCTTTACTTGGGTTGATCTCTCTGGCTGATGAGAATGTCCGAAGGAGCTTCCGGATGAGTTATGGTAGACTACTGAGATTGGTGTGTAAACCTACAGAGGTAGAGTTAGATGGGTTGTATGCTCTGATGCAATTCTACGACCCTGCTTTGAGGTGCTTTACGTTCTCTGACTTTATTATGGGACCAACTCTGGAGGAATACGCTGAGTATGTTGAGCTGCCCGTGCAGAACCAAGTTCCATTCATCCATTCTGGCGCCAAGCCCAAGCCGGAGGATTTGGAAAAGGCCTTGCATATTGATGCTTCTGAACTATTGACTACTGTTTCCCGTGGAGTTCCAGGCTTCTCACTTCAGTTCTTAGTTGGTAAAGCCCAGGAGTATGCCAAGAGCGGGTGCTGGGTTGCTTTCAATGCTGTGTTGGCTTTGTGCATTTATGGCATAGTCTTGTTTCCCAATATACCGGATTTTGTGGACTCCGACGCCTTCTACTTGTTTGCCGCTGGTAATCCTGTACCTACCTTACTCGGAGATCTCTATCACTCACTGCATTACAAGAATGAGAAAGGGAGAGGAAAGAATGTTCATCTTTGTGTACCATTGCTGAGTATGTGGTTTGAAAGTCACCTTCCTAAGAGAAGATCTGCTGCAGAGACTACAGTCCCCGTTGGATGGCCAGAGCGCCTGATGAGGCTATCGTCGGAAGACATGGAGTGGTTTGATCGAGACCTGTTGGGATCTGAGCTTATCTTCAGTTGTTCTGGGTACCCTAATGTGCCGCTGATAGGAAGAAAAGGGTGTATCAATTACAACCCTTCTCTATTCATTCGCCAGTTCGGATATGCACTGAAGAATCCACCTCAGGAGGAAGAAGTACAGGAATCTCTGTACTTCACAGGTGATTTGAAGGGAAAATTGCTAGCTGAGTTGCAACATGCCTGGACACGTATTAACCGCAAGGGGAAGCCACTGTTAGGTAAGAACGATTGCCAGGTCTATGCACCTTACAGGGTTTGGATCCAAGAAAGAGCAAGTCAGTTATTAATGCCATTTCCAGCTGCACCCGTCATTGTTCCTATTCCGGCAGAAGAGCCAACCACTGTTTCTAAGGAAGCCTATGAGCAGGTTGTGAGAGAAAAGGAAGCCTTGTTGAAGATCAACGAAGGGTTAGAGCAGGAGCTAGCTCAGGTACGCGGTGAGAAAAACAAGGCCGTATATGCTTTCCAACAACAAATCGAGCTGTTAAACAGGTTAGGGGCTGAGTTGACTGAGGAAAAGAAGAAGCGCGAACGTCTGGGGCAAGAGTTCAGAAGTTCCCACGACATGCTTGAATCCAAGAAAAAGGCGTTTGACATCGCTCACCGAGAGATCTCTTCTTGCAATAAGACTTGGAATGCTACACTCACCAACAACAAGAAGAGGGAGGATAAGTTGAAGCAGCAAATCTCCGACCTCGAAGAGAAGTTGAAGTCTAGCATCAAGAAGTGTGAGGAAGAAGTGATGACCCGGTATAGTGTCCAGAATGCACTGAACAAGGCAATCAAATGCAGAGATGAAGCTGTGTCTCAAAAGCGAAAACTAGAAGATTGCTTCGGAGAAGCAACATGGGAAGAAACTGCTGAAGACGTGTGCCGTGTTCTTAAGAAGAGAAACCAACTGGTTGAAGGGCTGCTTGATCGACCAAGTCATCCAGATACCAAGAAGTTGATAGAAGAGTACAAGACTTTTGGGAGGATTTGATCATTTCATGTAGTAACTTGTATGCTTTATTTACATAGTGCTGACCATCACCAGGATTGTTGGTTGAGGTCATGCCTTCTTGTTGTACTCTCAGCGACATTGTATTCTGGATTTCTCAGCAATATATGAGGCTTTCTATGATTCAGCTCTGATATTCCTATTGTCAGCACTGTCACTGCACTGGCACCTTCACACTAGAACTGGGGGAATGAACTTCCCTAATGCACAGACACATTGCATTGCATTCATATTCATATTGCATTACAGGTAATCTTTGAATAGTGTCTTATCTCATGCTTTGTACCAGGTACTTTCCAGGATTGCAGATCAACACCCGCACCGCTATTCTACCCGCACCAACTGTCGAAGAATCATGGATCAAATGCAGAACGAGATGCAAGATGTGCGCGAGAAGCTCGCTCTCTTTATGCAGACCATGGAAGCTATTGCAAAAGGGCGGGAGAATTTGCAGGCCATGGTCCAGCCTCTGTTGGCCCGAAATGCTGGTCACGGTAACGAGGATCATCAGTCTGTACGGGTCGATATTGTTCATGGGGATGGCACCCCCACGCCAGTGGCTCCGCCTGTAGTCAATATACCTGCTGCTACTGTCAACAACACTACCGCTGCTGTGAATGGTAACGTCGGAGTTGGGAATGAGACTGATGTCCATAACGTGGGGCTTGGCGACATCAACTTGGGTGATAATATGGGAGGCAACGGCTTCGTCAATGCTGGATTCGGGTTCAATGATCAGGGATTCGATAATGCGGGGAAATATGGCTTTAATGCTCAAGGCTTTGAGCAAGATGGTTATGGTGCGACCAATCAGGGTTACGGAGGTTTTGGAAATGGAAACAGCGCTGGATTTATGGCTTTTGGGCCTGCTGGAGGTGTTCAAGGGTACGGCAACAGAGGCCGAGGTCCGGGGATGAATCAGATCAGGGCTGGACGTAATAATGGATATGATGGGTATGGAGCGGGAAATGGTATGTGGCAAGAAGATCAGCAGGAGGACGCCTTCTCCGGAGGAGGTTTCGAAGGGCCGATGGATGACTCCCAGAAGATCAGAATGCTGGAAGAGCAGATGAGGGGAGTCCTGAACCAAAGTGCTGTGGGTTTGGACATGGCAACAATGGGTTTGGTACCTGGCTTGAGGGTGCCAATTAAATTCAAAGCTCCTGCGTTTGATAAGTATAAAGGGGACACATGTCCGAAAGTGCATGTGCGAGCCTATTACAGAAAGATGTCTGCATACTCAACTGATGAAAGAATGCTAATGCATTTCTTTCAAGATAGTCTGTCGGGTCCTTCCCTAGAGTGGTACATGGGGTTGGAGCCAACCAATATCAAGACATGGAAGCAATTGGCGGAGGCGTTTGTAGCTCACTACAAGTATAATAGCGATTTGGCGCCCAATCGAGTCCAATTGGCCGGGCTGTCTCAGAAGAAGGGGGAGAGCTTTAAAGAGTACGCGCAAAGGTGGCGCGATATGGCTGCCAGGGTCCGTCCTCCTGTAGAAGATAAGGAAATGAATGACATGTTCGTCGGCACATTCACAGGCTTGTTTCATGACATGCTGTTTCATACGTCTCTGGCCAGTTTTTCAGACCTAATTCTGATGGGGGAAAAGATTGAACGTAACATTAAGCAAGGAAAATTCCAGGTTGAAGAATCGACTGCATCTGGCAGTAATAGGAAGGCTTTTGGCGGGCGCCGTCAGGGCGAGGCAAGCGCAGTGTTTGGAGGCCGAGGCCGAGGCCGAGGCAGGGGACGAAACCAACATCATCAGCCGCAGCAGGTGGCGAGTGTTACTATCCCGTATCAACAACAACCACTTCAACAACAACAACCGTCTCAGCAGCAGCCAATGCAGCAGCAGCAGCCTCAGCAGGGGGCACAGCAGGCTCAGCGAAGATTCCAGGGTGGCAAACCGAGAAGAGTGTTTGAGAAGCCTCCTTCAACATATGCTGATTTATTACAGACATTGTTGGGATTGAACCTGGTAGAGAAGAGAACTCTGGCCCCGATAACGGGAGCTCCCCCGTTTGGGTACGATGCAAGCAGGCATTGTGAGTTTCATTCTGGGGCTCCAGGCCACGATATAGAGGGTTGCCATGCTTTTAAGCATGTTGTGCAAGATCTTTTGGACAATAAGACTATTAATTTCGGAACGGCAGGTCCGAATATAGGGCAGAAGCCCATGCCTAATCACGGGGCAAACGCCATTCTGACTGAGGAAGGGTTGAATCTGATTGTGAGTGTCGACGATTTAAAGACGCCGCTGGGCGAGATAAAAAGCCGACTGTTGCAAGGGGGTGTTTATCCGGGATGTGACGAATATTGTTTGGAATGCTGGACCCTAGCTGGGGGGTGTGACGATTTGAAGAAAGGCATTCAGGCTTTAATTGATGAAGGCATATTACAGTTTGACCAAGCAGCAACTGAAGAGCCTGCAGGGGCAGTAACAGATAATCGGAGTGATGTGGCCACTGTAACGATTCCCCGAAAGACAATCACTATTGCCGCACCAGCTCAGCGACCACCGATCACCATAACTAAGGCCGGGCCGATCCCGTACGAGACCACGAAAGCAGTCCCCTGGTCATATGGGTTGGAGGTGTATTGTGACGGGATAAAGATTGATGTTAATAAGCAGCCAGTCGAGACTGTGGATAATGTTGTTGGTTCAGGAGGTATGACAAGGAGTGGTAGGATCTTTACATCCCCTGAAGTGGAGGCCGAAAGACTAGCAAAAGGAAAAGGGAAAGTGGTTGAGAACGTTCCGACGCAAGCAAGCGAAAAAGAAGCGGCATCGAAAGATGTAGAAGAGTTCATGCGCTTGATTCGAAAAAGTGATTATAAGATTGTGGAGCATCTGCAGCAGACGTCGTCCAAAATATCTATCCTGTCATTGCTGTTGTGTTCGGAAGCTCACAGAAATGCTTTGCTGAAAGTCCTGGATACTTCTTTTGTACCCTAAGACGTATCCGTGAATCAACTGGAAGGAGTGTTGGCACATGTGAATGCAGGCCATAGCTTGGGCTTTACCGACTTCGATTTGACTCCGAAAGGGAGAGATCATAATATGGCGCTGCACGTATCTGTTGAGTGTAGAGGATCAGTAATGTCGCACGTATTGGTCGACACTGGGTCATCTTTGAATGTGCTGCCCAAGAAGGTGATGATGAAGCTGGATGTTAGAGGAATCTTGTGTACGCCCAGCGACTTGGTAGTCAGAGCGTTTGACGGCACGCGGAGAACAGTCTTTGGATCGATCACATTGCCTCTACAGGTGGGGCCGGAGGTGTTTGCAACTGAGTTTTATATTATGGATATACAGCCTGCGTACAACTGCTTGCTTGGAAGACCCTGGATTCATGGGGCGGGGGCAGTCACGTCCACCCTACATCAGAAGTTGAAATATATGGTCGGAGACAGCGTAGTCACCGTATGCGGAGAAGAGGACATCCTGGTCAGCCATCTGTCGTCATTTAAATATGTGGAGGTCGACGGAGAAATCCACGAAACACCCTGCCAGGCATTTGAAGGTTTGCGCATCAAGGACAAAGGTCCCGGGCCGAGCAAAGTGCCAGAGATAGCCGTCTCATCGTATAAAGAAGCTCAAGCTCTAGTAGAAGCAGGAGAAGCAAAGGGCTGGGGCAAAGTGCTGGACATTCCTGTGAAGATGGACCGGTTCGGGCTGGGATACCAACCGTCATCGTCAACTCCTGCCGTGGGGGCACTCCGTTTCAGAGGGCCAATCACCATCTCTGCCAGTGGAGTGTGTCATGAAACCGTCAATGCTGCTTCGGAGTCTGACGAAGGAGACCGCGACTGTGATATGGATGCCTGGATTCAGCCAAGCACGCCAGGACAGGGACTGTGCAACTGGTCTATTCAGGAGCTTGTTCCTGTGACTCTTAAACAATAATGCTTTGCTTTATTAATTGTTGAATAATCTGATGTCTTGCCCGGGGCATCATGATTTGCTTAGGGCTGTGTTGTTATGAACATTGCGTGTTAATCATTAAATAAATGGCGTTTTTTCATGTGCAAATACTGTAATCCCTGTCTTTCTTGTTTTATATTTTTCAATAAAATGGCAACGTGGTTGTTCGCTTTATACGCATTTTGAAGCACTTAACCGTTCCTTTTGTAGGATAACATTTTCAGATGACATCCTTGAACCACCTATGACTCGTCCCGACTTTGAGCACCCGGTATTTCAGGCCGAAGAAGAGGTTGTCGAAGATAGTGATGTTCCTGAAGAACTGTCTTGGTTGGTGAAGCAAGAGGAAAGAGCCATTCTGTCTCACGATGAGGTCATCGAGATTATTAACTTGGGGTCGGAAGGGGTTGAGAAGAATATTCGTATCGGAGCTGCGCTGCAGGGCGATATCAAGCGAAGACTGGTTGAAATGCTCAGGGAGTATAATGATGTATTCGCTTGGTCATATGAAGATATGCCAGGGCTCGATACAGACATGGTTGTGCATCGCCTGCCACTGAGAGAAGATTGCCCGCCGTTCAAACAAAAGCTTCGCAGAACTCGACCAGATATGGCAATGAAGATCAAAGAGGAAGTTCAAAAACAGTGGGACGCTGGTTTCCTGGCCGTGACAAAATATCCCTCATGGGTTGCTAACATCGTACCAGTGCCAAAGAAAGATGGCAAGGTTCGAATGTGCATGGATTATAGAGATTTGAATAGAGCAAGCCCAAAAGACGATTTTCCACTTCCTCATATCGACGTGTTAGTTGATAATACTGCTCAATACTCTGTATTCTCCTTCATGGATGGCTTTTCAGGCTATAATTAGATTAAAATGGCGCCAGAGGATATGGAGAAGACTACTTTCATAACGCCTTGGGGAACATTTTGCTACAAAGTGATGCCCTTTGGTTTGAAGAATGATGGGGCAACATATCAGCGTGCGATGACGACTCTTTTCCATGATATGATGCATAAAGAGATCGAAGTTTATGTTGATGATATGATTGCCAAATCCCAGACGGAGGAAGAGCATCTGGTGAATCTGCTGAAGTTATTTAAAAGGCTTAGGAAGTTCAGGCTGAGGCTGAACCCTAACAAATGTACCTTCGGGGTAAGATCGGGTAAGCTGCTGGGATTTATCGTAAGCGAAAGAGGAATAGAGGTCGATCCTGCTAAAATAAAAGCGATTCAAGAAATGCCGACGCCTAAAACAGAGAAAGAGGTGCGCGGGTTTTTAGGGAGGTTGAACTACATTGCTCGGTTCATATCTCACCTAACTGCCACGTGTGAACCATTATTCAAGCTGTTGAAGAAAGACCAAGCTGTAACGTGGAACGAAAATTGTCAAAAGGCGTTCGATAAAATAAAGCAGTATTTGCAGGAGCCTCCTATTTTGATACCCCCAGTGGCAGGTAGACCCTTGATCATGTATTTGACGGTTCTTGAGGGAAGCATGGGTTGTGTTCTCGGTCAGCACGACGAGACAGGGAGAAAAGAGCATGCGATTTATTACTTGAGTAAGAAATTTACAGACTGTGAATCTCGATACTCAATGCTTGAGAAAACTTGTTGCGCACTATCTTGGGCCGCCAAGCGTTTGAGGCAATACATGCTGAATCATACAACCCTGCTCATCTCGAAGATGGATCCTATCAAATATGTATTCGAAAAGCAGGCATTGTCAGGTAGAATTGCCCGTTGGCAGATGGTCTTGACTGAATATGACATTCAATACGTCTCGCAGAAGGCTATAAAGGGGAGTGTGCTGTCTGAGTATCTGGCGGAGCAGCCTATTGAAGATTACCAATCGATGAGGTTTGATTTTCCTGACGAGGATATCATGTACCTAAAGATGAGAGATTGTGAAGAGCCGTTGCCAGACGAAGGACCAGAGTTGGGTTCCAAATGGAAGATGATATTTGATGGAGCTGTGAATGCTTACGGTAGCGGAATAGGGGCAATCATCACTACGCCACACGGGTCGCACATCCCGTTTACTGCCCGATTGACCTTTGTCGTTACCAATAATGAGGCCGAATACGAAGCTTGTATAATGGGGCTTGAAGAAGCCATTGATTTGCGAATCAAAAATCTGGATGTATACGGAGACTCAGCTCTGGTGGTGAATCAGATCAAAGGGGAATGGGAGACACGGCAGCCCAATTTGATACATTACATGAATTATGCAAGGAGATTATTGCCTTTCTTCGACAAGGTTGAATTGCATCACGTACCGCAGGCAGAGAATCAAATGGCTGACGCCCTGGCCACTTTGTCTTCCATGTACAAAGTCAACTTCTGGAACGAGGCTCCCCGAATCGTCATCTCTCGGCTTGACAAGCCAGCTTATGTATTTGCTATTGATGAAGCATCTGATGACAAACCATGGTATTTTGATATCTTTAATTTCCTGAAGAATAAAGAGTATCCGGCTGGGGCATCCAGTCAAGATCAGAAGACTCTCAGGAGATTAGCAGGCAATTTCTATTTGAACCCGGATGGCGTCTTATACAGAAGAAACCACGATTTGGTGCTGTTGCGTTGTGTAGACGAACGAGAGGCAAAGCTGCTCATGGAGGAAATACACAAGGGTACCTTTGGTACGCATGCTGGCGGGCATGCTATGACAAGAAAGCTGCTGCGGGCAGGTTATTTTTGGCTGACTATGCAAACTGATTGTTTCAAGTTTGCGAGAAAGTGCCACAAATGCCAGATCTACGCCGATAAGATCCATGTGCCTCTGAGTCCTCTAAATGTGATGTCATCGCCATGGCCCTTCTCGATGTGGGGAATCGATATGATTGGAAAGATCGAGCCGACAGCTTCCAACGGGCACCGGTTCATCCTAGTAGCAATCGATTATTTCACTAAGTGGGTAGAAGCGGCGTCATATGCAAATGTAACGAAGCAAGTGGTGGCCAGATTCATCAAGAGAGATATCATTTGCCGATATGGAATCCCCGAGCGGATAATCACGGACAACGGTTCGAACCTGAACAACAAAATGATGAAGGAGCTCTGTCAGAATTTCAAGATCGAACATCACAACTCCTCCCCTTACCGACCCAAGATGAATGGCGCTGTCGAGGCGGCCAATAAGAATATCAAGAAGATCGTTCAGAAAATGGTGGTGACCTATAAGGATTGGCATGAGATGCTACCTTTCGCTTTGCACGGTTATCGTACGATGGTACGCACATCAACCGGGGCAACCCCGTTCTCGTTAGTATACGGAATGGAAGCGGTATTACCATTGGAAGTCGAGATCCCTTCTCTGAGGGTATTGCGAGACGTTCAGCTGGACGAGGCAGAATGGGTGAAAGACAGGTTGAATCAACTGAGTTTGATGGACGAGAAAAGGCTAGCTTCTCTAGCATATGGTCGTTTATACCAGAGCCGAATGAAGAAAGCATACGACAAGAAGATACATCCGCGAAGCTTTCAGACGGGCGACCTTGTGCTGAAAAGGATTCTCCCGCCGCAAGCAGATCACAGGGGCAAGTGGACCCCCAACTACGAAGGGCCATACGTTGTCAGGAAAGTCTTTTCAGGAGGAGCATTGTTGTTGTCCACCATGGACGGTGAAGACTTTACGTCGCCTGTGAATTCGGACGCAGTTAAAAAATACTTTGCTTAAAATAGACCCGCTGGACAGAAAAAAGAGAGTCCAGGCAAAAATGGGGCATCCTGGCGAACCAAAAACAGAATGAAAGGTTCGGGCAAAAGTTAGGGATAAAATTGAAAAATGTACACCCGCGAAGTTGAAAACCTACACTGGGCGGCTTCGGCAAAAAAGGGTATCCCGGTGAATTGAAAACCCGTAAAGGGCGGTTCACGCAAAAGTTGGGGATTCGAAAAGCAAATGACTGCGGTCCGAATTTGATATTGCACTGAGCATCAATGCGGGAGAATATAACGGGGAGGATCGGTTATCTGGTACAACCTTTTCAGAAGTATGAATACCGGGAAAAGCGTTAGAGTCGGACGAGTCATAGGAGGATCAGTTCGTGGTGTTCATCTGCATCCCGTTGCCGACATGTGTACAAATTTAGTTTGTCGATATATTTATGCTTCCTGCGTATACATGTATATTCGCTTTGTGTAGCTTCCTCTTTTCAGGAGTTACACCCCGTGTACAAAACTCCGCCCATTCAGGGGCCCAATCAATAAAATACGTTATTCAGTATTTGACACTGTTCTTTACTGTTTTGTGCATGATTAACGCCTAAGCTTGATGAAACTAGCATGTGCATAACGTCACTGGCCCTTGCCAACAGTTGCTAAAGCTTTGAATTAACTGAAAATAACGTCACTAACCTGAATCGACTTGGTTGCATAGATTTGTCTTGTCTTGTTTGTGTTGTTGCAGGTCTCATAGCCGTACGAGGAAGATGATCAAGAGACTGCAGTAATAAAAGACTCGATCTCCACGCAGGTCATGCATGTTCCTTACTGAAGAAGGATCGAATTCCCCGGCTAGTCATAGCCTATCCAAAAGGACGTGTTCCCGCAGAGTCGTTTATCCTCAGCAGAATTGGCGGTTCCTAGATTGTAGGTTGTATTCAGACAGTGTATCTCAAGCAGAGTGGTTTAGCCGCAAAAGATTAACATTTGTGAGTTGTATTCAGGCAGTTTACTTTCCCCCCGCCGGGTCATTTACTCTCCCCCAGCGGATTCAATTGATTTTTCCCAAGAGAATCATCCCATCCTCAGTGGAATTCTCTTCTCAGCAAGTATTCCTCCCAATGGAACTCAAAGATTAAGGCTCTCCCCGGCAGAGTTGGTGTGGGTCATGGCATTTATTTTGTCAAAATACCGTATGATATCCGTTCACTTTCCCGCAGAAGTTCAATCATACCAGGTGCATCTGCTGTTCCCCAGCAGAGTTGTATGCCCCAGCAGGGTATTACTTCAACGAAATGTTTGGTTTAAGTTCCCCATTTCCCAGCCGAGTCGACTCCCCTCTTCCAGCATTTATTTTGCTGGAATGATTCCGTAGCACCTGGCTATCCCCAGCGGAGTTGGCATTATCTTCAGCATTTATTTTGTTGAAGCAGTTTCTGTACCTAGCAGTTCAAGTCTGCAGTTGCATTGGCATATAGGGTCGTACTTGCATCCACCAAATAAAAGTGTAGCATTTCCATGTCAAATGGAGCATTGCATCGCCGTCAAACATACGCATTTTTGAAACGTAAACTAGGTTGGCTAACCGTTTGTTCCAAGTATTGTTTCTCTTGCAGGTAGAGAGAGCCCTTGCTCAGGTGAATCAATAAGCATTCAGGACCGCGACGTGAGATATCTCACGAAGGGTCAGCTTTGGCACTACTCCCCACAGAGTTGTCAAGATGAAGTTCTCTTTGTCTCCGAGCAGAGTTATTTATGAATTTCTTGTGTTTTCCCCGACAGAGTCAGCAGGATAAGTTTCTCCTTATCCCCAAGCAGAGCTATTGGTCATCAAAGGATTCATGAATCAGAACAGGCGTCCGGAAGTATGATTTTCAAATATCCCCAGTAGAGCCAGCCTCAAAGTTGCTGTAACGTCGGTGATAAGAAATTTGCGGACCAATGGAAGGATGAGTCCTAACGTGGACAATTTTATTGACGGGTTTTCTGTGTGCTAGAGAAGATTGTTGGAATGTGGAGGCCTAACATGGACATTTCCTCGAGTTGACGATGCGTGTTAGTCCTAACGTGGACAGGTGCGAGTTCTCGGTATTGATTGAGTGTGGAGTCCTGACGTGGACAAGATTGATCACCCTTCGTGTTGGTGTCCTGACGTGGACAATTTATTTCCTGCAGATAGCTTTATTCGTAATGGTGAGAGGAGCGTCCCGACATGGACGTTTATAGTTCTTTAAGATGACGAGATGTGAGAGTCCTTACGTGGACAAGTTTATCCTTCTTTGTGTTGTGGGCAAAGTGTGAGTCCTGACGTGGACAAGTCTCACTTCCCCAGTGGGTCAAAGGTGCATGGGTCCTAACGTGGACAAGTTTTATTTCCTCAGCGGAGTCCTGACGCGGACAAATCAAGACGAAATGTGAGTCCTGACGTGGACAAGCTTATTCCTTACGAGGAAAGAGAAGCTTCAGTTCCTTACGTGGAAAAGCAAGTGCAGTCCTGACGTGGACAGATTCAGAAAAGAGATTGTATTCCTTACGTGGAAAGTGATGGGTCCTTACGCGGACATATCAAAATATGATTCCTTACGTGGAAAGATTTATTCCTTACGTGGAAAGAAAAAGCTGATTCCTTACGTGGAGCAGATGTGGTTCCTAACGGGGAAAGATGAAGATTCCTTACGTGGAAAGTTCGGAGATGATGATTCCTTACGTGGAAAGTTCGGAGATGATGATTCCTTACGTGGAAAGATTAGAGTCCTTACGTGGACATATCAAGAGCGTTCCTTACGTGGAAGAGAAATGGTTTCCTTACGTGGAAAGGCGAGTTTATTCCTTACGTGGAAAAATTGAGTCCTTACGCGGACATACCAAGATGTGATTCCTTACGTGGAAAGATGGGGTCCTTACGCGGACATATCAAGTCGCAGTCCTGACGTGGACAGATTCAGATTGAGATTATATTCCTCACGTGGAAAGATTGGGGTCCTTACGTGAACAAATCGAGATGTGCTTCCTTACGTGGAAAGATAGTATTCCTTACGTGGAAGGAGGCTTGTATTCCTGATGTGGAAAGAAAGAGTGTGTTCCTGACGTGGAAGGGGTTTGGTTCTGACGTGGACAGATTCCAAAGAAGACGTATTCCTTACGTGGAAGAGTTTGACGAAGAAGAAGTCATTCCTTACATGGAAAGGTGAGCCCTAACGTGGACGGTGTTATTCCTAACGTGGAAGAGTTTATTCCCAACGTGGATGATTTAGTTCTAACGGGAAGGCAGACGAGCCGTCCCCAGCAAAGTTATTGAGGTTTTCCCAAATCGACGAAGCAGGCGTCCTGACATGGACAGTGTTCTGTCTCGGCGATGATAGAATCTTTTTCAGAACGATGAAAATAATCCCTAGCACGGTCGCGCGAGATCAGTGGGTTGTCATAACAGTCAGATTCAGCTGATGAGTGTCATTCCTCAAGCAGGAGCGCAATTTAGTTTTGCGGTTGGCAAATTTCTGGTTTCACTAAGTATTCAACCGTCTCGTACCGCGAATGTCTGAAGGCTCCGGGCTCTTCACCCAATCGGGTCCAAGTCGCTTGAATAGGGGCAGCTGTTGCACCCTAAAATTTGCTCAACCTTATTCACTTGGTTTATGTTTCAATGTCATTAGCATTTGCATAAAGAATCATGTACATAGGTTACTCATCTGCATAGCATAAGCATAGCAAGTCATTCAACAGGGGATCAAGCATTATTCTCATCTCTAGAGGCCTATCCAGAGGTTATTATCCTAATTCAATCTCATTCAAGTCATCAGAAAAGAATTTGAAAGCAGAGAGGTCAGTGGATCAAGCTTTGAGTCTATCTCCTATCTGAGGGCATCTGAGGATCAACAAGGGAATTATGAGCTGTGAGTTGAGCCTGGAGGGTATCTAGACATCTTGGAAGACTTAGAAAGTCATCTGGAGAGGAAAACAAGTCATTGAGATGAGCACAAGAGCTACAGTTGAAGACAGTCAATCAGGGTTTCATCTGGGTCAACCTTAGGTCAACCCTAGGTCAATTGATTGATTTGAGGGCATTAAGGGCTATTGAAGAGATGTGGGGTTCATCATTTTACATGTAGAATAAGGATAGGTTGTTGTGTCAAGAAGAATTCAAGAGAAATCAAGGAGAAGAGGAGTTTCTAAATTAGGGTTTCTATGTAAAATACCCTGGTTTAGGTCAAATTTCCAAGCAAGATAAGTCAAAATGCAAGCTTCAAATGGATCCTTGGCCAAAATGAAACTTGTAGAGGATCTCAATACCTTTAATTTGAGTGGTGGAAGACATCAAGGGGCTTTGTAGAACTCAAGTTATGGTCCTTGCAAGTTACAGGTCATCTGAGGTATCTGAAATTTTGTCTGTGAAAGTGACTTGACTTCCAAGCAATTTTTACCCCTCAAGGAGATTTCAAATGGATTTCTGGTCAACATAAGAATTGTTCCTTATTGTATTAGCTTTCTAGAATGGTATGGTATGCCTTCATATGATTTGGGGAACTCTACTTATGGTCTTGGCAAGAAAAGGGTATTTTGGTCATTTGTGAATTACAGGTCATTTTAACCTATGCCCAAAACTCATACAAGGAGGCCTCAAATGGAAAAACTTACAACATCAAACTTGCTCCAAATGACATTTTGAGTCTACAAAAGTGACCATGAGAGATTGGAAATGTCCATAGCACAAGGTTTCAAAATTGTTGAATTTAATGAACAAAAATGGCCTAAAAAATGGGATTTTTCATATCTTGGCCAAATGAAGCAAAATTATAGGTCATTTTGAATGGAAAGATCATTTTAAAGACATTGGCTAAAGTATAATTTTGATTTTGGTTCAAGATTTAAGAGTTATCCATGGTTGCTTGAATTGAAAGTTACATAAACCAAATTGAAAGGGAAAAGTGCAAGGGAAACTTCTCCAAGTTTCTAGGAAGTTCTAATCCCATCTATATATTCATACAAGTTGGTTCATGCAAGGGTTGGTGACTTCATTTGCTCAAAGATCCCAAGTTTTCCACATTTTTCCATTCTTGCATAAGCTTCTCAAACTCCCTCAATTTCTCACCAATCTTCACTATTCTTGATTGAGTCTTCACCATCATCATACAAGGATCAGAATCCACACCTTCATTTGTCAAATTGAGGAAGGAATTGTGCCATTCATCATTATCATCCAAGAAGCATAAACTTTGGAATTGAGAGATTCACATCTTTGGGGTCATACCTGTTGCATACAGAAGTTACCATTGAGTTCTTGGATCATTTTCCACTCACTTCAAGCTATAGATCAAGAGGTTTTGGTAGCTGTTTTCTCCATTGTGCATAAGGTAAGTTTTCATTTGAATTGCTTATTTAAGTTAAGGTTAATAGGTTTTGATAGTGTAGAACGGTTAAGGTAGGGTAGAGGATTGTTTTGGATGAATTTGGGGAGATTCCATGAAGTTTGAACATGATGCATCAAAACTGTTGGGGTTTGTAATTGCTAAGATAAGGCCTGAGATTGTTAGTAGAGTAGCATGCTATGATCAGGATGAATTGTAGATCAGTTTAGGATGATTTTTGTGGAGAATTGGAGAGGTTTGATATCAGATACTAATGGTGGTTTCCATCTGTTACCTTCTTCGAATTGATTGATTGCTTGAGTTTTAGAAAGATTTATGGTTATGGCTGCGTAGAGGGAGTGAAGTAGACCAATTTTGCTTTTTATATCGTGTGAATCCATGGCGTGTAGAGAGAGAACAGAGGGAGAGAAGATCATGCATGGTTAGGGTTTTCTGAAACCCTAGGAGAGCTCAAGGTTGAAGATAATGGCTAGACCACACGATGAGACCTTGACCTTTGACTAGCACCACCATCCAACGATCCACGTTTAAAGTTGAAAACGGAGGGAAGGACTTGGTATGAAACGCGGCGTTTCATTTAAGTATTCTGAGTGGGCCTGGATTCAACTCGCTATGCACACCCCCTTTTCAACAAGCCCAATGAAATACACGTGAACTGGCTGCTATTTACACTGTGTTGCTTTCCATTTTTCTGGCTTTTTTTTAATTCAATTTCTGAATACGTTGGGCCTAATGCAATTACTACGCGCACCCCACATCCTCAGCCCAACTGGGATCTCAACTGCAGCGTGTTACTATTTTCACCCCCTCCCTTCATTTCCATTATATTTCATTTAATTTTCTTTACATTTTTTTCATTCATTTTTGAAAAATCATAATAAATGGAAAAATCATTATTTTTAATTCATTCTTTTTGCATTATTTTCTTTAAAGAGTCAAGAAAATTATAAAAAAATAAAAATTGCATTTTATTTTTATTTGATATTTTTCCCATATTTTCCAAATAAATAGCATTTTAATGAGCTTCATTTCATACATGATTTTGTTATTTTTTGTTCTATTAGATACTTCAATATTTTTTGTCCATCCTTTTTAGGTTGTTTAGTTTAGACATTAAACTTGTAGATACAATTTAGTTCCCATTTTTAGAAATTAATTTTAGGTGTTTAGTTTAGGTGTGAATAATATGAACAAACTAGGGTTTTAGGTGATGACTTAGGAGAATCAATTCATTTCCCTTAGGACTTAGGGTTTGAATAGTTTAGCTATGGACTATAGGGGCTATGGGTAGTTATTAGATCCCCTTAGAAAAAGTCAGGATTCCCCTACTGCTATTACTGTACTGTATATATCTGATTGACTGGTGTGGTATGCCCTCTGGGGATTATTGCTTGTTTGTGTGGGTATTGGGATTGTCTGGGGATTTGGGAGAGCTGAAGACTTGAGGAGATGAAAGCCATTGAAGATCCAGAGATTAAAGATCAACTTCCAGAGTTGAAGAAGAGATTCTTGCTAGCAGATGCTGAGGAGACTAGGGTTTAGGAGCTAGGCAGGGCTCTAGATTAGAAAGCTTGTTTCTCAAACATGGATTGCCTTGTCTGCATCCATTCTCCTCTGTGATTCAGAGTCTCTCTAAGACACTCACCCCCTTCCTTTGGAAGGCTTGGTGATAGTGTCTAAGAGATAGAACTCTTGAGAGAAAATGTCTTTTGTGTTAGAAGCAGTCTGTTCACCACCTTTGGTAGTCAACTGATTGCTTAACACCCAATCCACTCTTGTGACTGATCCCTCATCCTGGAGGTTTGAGCTTGAAGAAAAGCCATTGCAGATAGAAGATTGATGATCAAATCCCTTTCCTGAAGGCCATGAAGATGGAGATTGATGCTTGTTGAAGCCTGTAGCTGATGGGAGATTACTTGGAGCCAGATGTTGATCCAGGACTGCTGATGCTGTTTTTTTTTATTGTTGTATTTCATTTCTGATGTATTGATTGGTTTTCTGGACTGTATTGTTTGCTGTTTACCCTGTTGGGTTGAAAGTGAAGTCTGTTCACTTTTGCCTATTGTTTTCTAGGTTCGAGGTTGAGTGGGACTCCCTTGCCTCGCTTAGATTGCTGCATCCATGCATTTTACTGCTTTACTGTATATATATGATGTTGTTTCTGTTGCTGCCTATCCCGTAGGATCTCTGTTTCTCTCTGTGCAAGAGAGGAGCATGATAGACACTAGGTCTTAACCCATGCATGATAACATTAGGTTAGTTTGATTCCCTTCGCAACCGTAGGTTAGAGTTCTGTCTCTTCTTTCTCAAAACAAACAGAAAAACACATAAAGATTTCAAACACAATAAAAGACACTTCTTCCGTAAAAGAATGTGAACTCACCAAAACGTCATTTTTGTCCGCTTGGACCGCTAATCAGAAAACCTTTTTCAGAAGGAATAAAATCAACCAAGACAAGCTTGTGTCGTACGTGGCCCGAACTACGTTTGCTCTGATCTTTCATGTCGTGTGAAAGTACATAGGCATAGGATGCGATATCCTAGCGAGCAACCTTCCCCTCCTTTCCCGTAGGTAGGCGAACTACGTTGACTCTGATTTCTCGTTCCAGACGGGAATACGTAGGCATAAAGTGCGATACTTTGCCGAGTCACTTTTATTTTCTTTTTAACCCCTGACCTTTAGAGTAGATAGAATAACAATCCATACCCGAAAACAAGCGTGGATCCCGTCGAGTACGACGGACGTGAGGGGTGCTAATACCTTCCCCTTGTGTAACCGACTCCCGAACCCAGGTTTTGGTTGCGATGACCATACCTTTCCCGTGTTGTGCGAGGTTTACTCTGAGCGTTTCCTTTCCCTCCCGTGGGATAAATAACGCACGGTGGCGACTCTTCTGTTCAGCCGGCGCCGATTTTCGCAGTAGCGACAGCTGGCGACTCTGCTGGGGATCCAACGTCCCCTGGCTGCTAAGGACTGCGATAGTTCTTATGCATTAGGGATCCAACGTCCCTTAAGAGAGTCAATCCTAACGCTTGTTTTCCCGTCGAGGATTTTGTATGGAGTTATTTTACATTTCTAACCTTGTATTTTCAGCTTTATATATTGATTATTATTGCTATATCCGGGGTGTGACGGGTGTTCTGATATTGAGAGATAAGCCGGACCTGGGCTTGAGTGCACCTAGAATTAGAGTAGAAATTAGTGGGTGCCCGCTTGCTTTGCTTGCTTTGGTGTCCCATGAAATCTACACTCAGACGAGGTTCCTCTGGTTGGCCTCCTGCCCCTTCCTTTGGTTGGCGTGGGTTGCTGGTTAGTTGGATTGTCGACTCTGGGGACCGATCATTTGGAAGTTGGCTAAGTGAGGCCTCTTCAGGGATTGATGATGCCACTCCTTCTGGGAATCGTATCATCAACCCTGAAAGTCTGTGACGCCGACGACCGCATAGGATGCCGTACCTTGTGCCAGTTATAGGGCCACCCACCTGTGAGGGGATTCAGGGTTATGCAGGTAACTAGACCTTCAGACCACCGGTTTGTTTCTTGATCAGGTAACTAGACCTTGCGTAACCGACTCCCGAACCCAGGTTTTGGTTGCGATGACCATACCTTTCCCGTGTTGTGCGAGGTTTACTCTGAGCGTTTCCTTTCCCTCCCGTGGGATAAATAACGCACGGTGGCGACTCTTCTGTTCAGCCGGCGCCGATTTTCGCAGTAGCGACAGGTGCGTGTACTTAATTATGTTACAACAAATAAACAAAACAAAGAAAATAAACAAAAAGAAATTAAAACCCTAATCCCTTTTCCGCCGTTTTCCCCCTTTTCAATCTCCTCGATCTCGCTTCTCTCTCACTATCATCTCCGATCGCAACTCCATCTTTCTTCTATTTCATTTTGTTTAAACCTGAAACAACAACAAACAGATCAAAAGTTTCAAAATGACTTGACACGAATAGAATGGATTACCGCGGGTCGTAGATGACGGTGGTTGCGGTTTGCGAAAGGTGGATCGCTCGCGGTTTTTCCGACGGTGGTCTGGTGAAGGGATTCCGATGATGGCTTCTAAAAGGATAAGTTCTCTCCTCTTTTTGTGGTTTTCGAACTCTGGGGTTTTGTGATTTTTGTGATTTTCTTTGAATGTTCTTTGTGAACCTCTGTATTGTTGTGTGTCTGTCCCCTCTTTCTGATTCTCGTGTGTGTTGGATTTATAGGCTTGATGTGATTAAGAGTCATAATTCCCATCATTGATTACGCAATATCCTTACTGAATATAAAAAATATGACCGTCCTGAATGTAATTTTTGTGATAAATGTCTTTGATTCACTCTCTTGAACTCTTTCCCAATTCGTCTTGATATGTCGTGGAATTGCTTTTAAAGCTCTCTCTTGGGTTCAAAACGTGATTATGTCTAATTCTCTGTCTCAATCTTGCCATAAATGGTTAATGACATTTAATATTCTCTTTGTTGCAAAACAGACGAATACGATTTTTGCTTATGTCTTGGAAAGATTCTTGTGTTTCTGTAATGAGTGTTTTCCTGTCTTGACAACCTCTAATACCCTGTACTTAATTTGTAGGACCAGTCACTACAAGTCTAAGCTTACTCGTCTTGATCGTAATCTCGTATCAACCTCCTTGTACTGTGTTACGACTAGAATTGGTGGAAGGTGACCTGGTTTTGCCAAAATGCGAGGCATATGTGACTTCTGCTGTTATGATGTTTCTTCCATTTCTACTTACTATTTTCTTATGGGGTGTATGCGAATTTTGGCATGAGTACTTAGCTGTTTTAGTACACTTTGGCAGTCTTGGAGAGTAGCACTTGTTTCTATCCCGAATCGGCTCACTTTAGTGTATCCATGTAGCAGCACAGTTATATAGGAGTAGGTTGAATACAATAGCTGCTTTTTCCAATTCTATTTCAACATATCCACATTTGGACTCTGCTACGGTGAGAAACTAATTGCTCTTTTAAATGCAGGGGTGATGTATTCGACAACTAGGAGGATAGTGCCTTACTCAGTCTTCATAATAAAATTGCAGATAAAGGTGAAGATAGGATCAAAAGTCTTCCGACAAAACTGTGTGGTAGGTGTGTATACAGGCTATTATGACGTTTTCCTGTTCTATGTTTTATAGGTGTAGTAAAGACGGCTGATGATCACAAGACGCATGGTAAGAACTCCCTCCGCGACATGATGTTTTGTAACTCAAGTTGCGGAAGAAGTTGAAATTTATTGCCATATGTCTATTCAAAAGTTGAGCAGAACAGATAAACTTCTTTATGAATGTCTGGATATTTGATAATGGTTATGTGTGATTGAATGTTGATGCTTCCGTACTCATGTTGACCATTTATACTTCGCTTCATGTTTCAGGTGATACCGACATACCAATCGATCTTATCCAACGGCAAAGGTCGGTGTTTAGCTTGTACTTTCAACTTGTTGATGGAGTCGGTTTGGCGAGTTCAAGGCGGTGTTTCTGCTTTCACACGATCTGGCCTGATTGTGTTTTGATAGTGTTCTGATTTAACTCAGATTCATGCAGGGACATTATCCTCACTGATGTCATAACAAACGGTTAAGGCTGACGACACCCTCCTCAATAGTGGTGGCATTTAGCATTTGAGGAACACAGTCATGCGTGAAGGAAATAGGTCTAGACGGCAACGACTCACGAGTACTAGCTCACTCGCTCGAAAACTAGGCTCCATAAACTTGGTGCTTCAAGAGTTTTGCTAACAGATAAAACCGAGCTTGCGACATGTCAGCCGCCTTCTGCAACAACAGTTTTATGTATCTACAGAATTCTGTTCTGGTAATAGGAGCATGATGGACAGACTCTAATAATTCTTGCTTGCTTTGTGACTTGTTTTACGCAGGAAGACGAGGATGTCACCGAATGGAGCTGAGACTTGAGTTTTAACATGTCCTGCTGGTAAGACCTTATGGATTATGGAATTGGTCTTGATTTTGTCTGCTTGCTAATGATAAATAGTTGTTGGTTTATGTTTACAGGATGTTGATAAGGCTACTGATTGGTTAAAGTGCGAAACCGTAAATGTTGATGATGGCTGTGGTGTAGGAAAGTTGCGCTTAGAGAATTGGAGCAGGACCGAAGATTAGGTAGAACCAAGTTCCTTTAGGCCTAAATTTCATTTTGAGCATACTTGATCTCGTGTAACTTTCCATATTCAACTTTTTGGTGTTT
The DNA here is from genome assembly GCA_963859935.3 of Lathyrus sativus. Taxonomy (NCBI): domain Eukaryota; kingdom Viridiplantae; phylum Streptophyta; class Magnoliopsida; order Fabales; family Fabaceae; genus Lathyrus; species Lathyrus sativus. Next base: position 433,129,613 of record OZ012740.1, read on the forward strand.
AGAAGCTAAAACTTCTCGTGACAGTATAGGGAAGAATCGAAACAGGCCGGTAATTGGTATGTTGTTGCAATGACTCGGCTTATGACACTTCAGATTTGTGCTGATAATTGGTGATTCATTATGAGTGGTCCGTACATGATTCTTGGTAATTATCCTTTTCTGGTTTTGAATTAACAAGTCTCCTTCTGATTTTATGCGGGGAGATGTTACAAACATGCCAGGGTCATGTACCAATCTCTTCGTCTTATTTTTCGATTCATGAATGTTCTGATTATTGATTGTATTGTTTTACCAGCGAAGATGCTGGCTTTAGATTCCTGTTTACTTTCTTCCTGTTGACTGTTTTATAGTTCACTCTTGGTATCTCTTGTTTGATTGTTTATTAATCCTGGAATTGTGCTTTCTGGCTTCAATAGGAACGACGATGCGGTGGCCGTTCTCATAGACTAAAGTTGCCTGGTGGTTTCTTCTTGTAGTTACCTATACACACCTACCATTGGAATACTGCAATGTTACGGTTGGCTCGTCTACTCCGCTAATTGACTTCTCAACTTATGTTGGCAAGCTATTTCTAACTGTCCTCTTCTTGAATTTGCACCAGCTCTTAAATTTGATCCCAAACTCGGAGCCGACATTATACCTGGGGTATGACAGATAGTTCAAACGGTTTCATGACCATAGGGAAAGTCCATGGTGCTTCGAATGGTTCTTGTTGGAGACTTTCTGGGCACTTATTGTGTTTTGATAATATACTTCGAAAGGAACCGTAAGAGTCACGATCACTAAGTTGGTAGTGAGGGACTAAAATTCAAACGTTGTCATAACCGTCTGTAACCCGGTGAACTGGCTTTAAACAATGTTGCGGATAGCAAGAGTCGCCACCGACTTTTATTTTATCCATAAGGAAAGGTTATAAAAGAATAGGAAAGACCTTAGAGAATATTTTGGGTCCGGGGGGTAGGTTATGAAAAGGGAAGGTATTAGCATCCTTTTCATCCATGGTTATCCATGGGCTCTTAGGTACTTAAGCTCACTTTTGAATTGTTTTGAAATTGTAGTGTGTGAATAGAAAATTTTCAGAATAGTTAATAAATAATCCATGTAAGGATGTGTTAAGAACTTGTTTGAAAACTTGTTGAAAATTTGTTTAAGTGCGAAACAATTTTGAAGTGAGCAAGCACCTAGGAGTAACCTACCCTAATGTTTAAAGGTCTTTCTTATTCTTCATTCTTTCCTTTAGTAAGACTATCCCTACTATAATGGAGTAGGTAGTCCTTACTTTGGATGTTAAGGGGTATGTGAGGGACAATTTGACTTTGAAGGCCATTGTGGGATGTAATAAGCACATATAAGGGACCATCATCATTTTTCGAAAGGGACTTGATTCGTAAAGGCAACCATAAGGGACTTTGATGATTTTTTTTATTTGAGGGACTTGCTTTATACACCCCACTTAACCATTATTCGTAGGCAACTTGAGGGATATCCTTAGGAAGTGAGACGGCGACTAAAATCGACTTACGTGTGTGACGTGTTTATTTTAATTATCTTTATTTAAAAGTGATCTAAATTTATTTTAATATTACATACATGTTGTTACACTCCCTAATTACTAACCATAATAATAATTAAATAATTAAACAACTTTACATCCAAGAAACAATTACAAAATAATAAGCAAAATAATTAAATAGCAAAGATAAATAAAATATAAATAAGCAATAATAAATAATAAAGGGGGTTAATTCTAAGTTTACTCGGCAAGACATCGCATCTTGTGCCTACGTATCCTTACGGGAGTGGAATCAGAGTAATCGTAGTTCCCCTCAATAGGGAGGTTAGAAACTTCTTGACTGTGGTCAAGGTCTCAAGGGGAATAAACGCATCTTAAGGACACGCTTACGTGGAGTGTAGAAACTCCAAATCTCTACGTTGAAATGTTAAGTTGTAATTAGGGTTAAATTAGGGATTCCACGGCGGGAAACCCTAAAATGAGCGCGGCGGCTCTTTGACCTAATGCTAAGGGTAAAATTGTAATTTTGCCTGCGGCGAGGCATTTGTGAAAATTAGGGTTTGTAGTTTTGAGGATTTGAAATTGAATGTGTGAAGTTTTACGGACTATTGGCGCGGCGGCCAAACAGTTAGGCCTAACCTTCGGATGTGTGCAATGTGACAGAAATAATAGTAGACGCGTGAGATAATTGAATCATGCAAACAGAGAGATAATGTCATAATTTAAACCATGCAAGCAGAAATTTAAAGGCAGAATTTAAAGAGCGATTGTTAAGTTCGCGAGGTTACATGAGAGGAGCAGATACAATATGATAATGAAATTTGAATTGAACAATAATAAAATAAAATAAATAACGGTTCTAGTTATTATTTTAAAAAAAGATTTTAGTTATTATTTTAAATTTATCTAAAAAAAAGTTTTTTCTTAAAAATAATAGGTTTTCATATTAATTTGGAAAAGATGTTAATGTTATTTATTTTAAAAAACAGATTTTTATATTATAACAAATTTTAATAAATTAATGATAACAATAATAATAATAATGGTAATAATAATGATAATAATGATAATAATAATAAATAATGATAATAATAATAATAATAATAATAATAATAATAATAATAATAATAATAATAATAATAATAATAATAATAAAGCAATAATGAATTTTAAATGTGCCAAATAACCCAACAATGTTGCTAACGCAGAAATGCGCTCATCGCAACCAGATCTAAATCGGACGAAACAAAATTTATCGCAAAGAAAAAGAAATTAAGCAAAAAATAGTATTATTGCTCACACAAAAATGCGATCATCGCAACCAGATCGAACTAACACAAATGTCACGCGTCATGCACACAAATGTGCAAACATCGTATCGACATAATTCGATCAAAAATCTTATATATATAAACTCTAACAATTTAAAAATTATATATATATAAACGTAACAGTAATAGATAAAGAAAAAGAAATAACGGTAATAGAGGAAGAAAAAGAAATAACGGTAAAAGATGAAGAAAAAGAAACAACAGTAATAGATGAAGGAAAAGAAATAACGGTAAACGATGAAGAAAAAGAAACAATAGTAATGGATGAAGAAGAAAACTAAATAACGGCAAACGGCACTCACTCCTCTTAGGTTTTTTTCATTCTCTCCTTTTTTCCAACAAGGCAACACATGTATATATAGGGAACAAATTAGGGTTAACACCAAATTGTCAATAATGTCCCTAAAGCCCATTTTAAAGCCCAAACTAAATAATTAGTTAAGAAAAAATAAAATTTAAATAATTTAAAATAATTAAAATAAACTTAAAATAAAAACTAATAATCCTATTGATTCCTAAAATAAAAAATATTATAAAAAGAACAAAATTTTTTTCAATATTTTTTTATTTTATGATTTTTTTGGATATTTTTATGAATAATTTAGAAAAAAGTGAAAAAAATAATATTTTAAAAAATGATTTAATTAAAATACGAAAATAATAATTAAATAATAATAAAAAACTATTTTTGTTATTTTTTTAATGAAAGATAGAAAAATTTAGAGTAAAAATAATAAAAAACAAAAAAAGTGACAAAGGTGAGATTCGAACTCTCAACCTCTCACACTCATAACTCCTTACACATGTCCTCCTGCCAATTGTGCCATTTTTACTTTTTAGAAAAAAAATGCATGCCATATGATATTTACCTGCAAAAAGTCAAACGACTACACAAATTTGTTAGTAATTGATTAAATGCAATGAAATGCGACGACAAATCTTAGGGCAAAATTTGGGGTATTACAGTTATTATGATAATATTTCTCACCCAACCTCTCTTTGATGTTGGCAAAAAAAAATCATGAAGTTTGACTTTGGTTTGACCACAGTTGACCTCAGTTTGACCTTTTAACTGCATTGACTGCTTTTGACTTATCTGATCATCTGACTGAGCAAACTTTTGAGAAAAGTCTTGAAACTTGACATGGGGGTTCTTATACACATATAAGATGTTATGAAGCTCACTTGAAGTCTTGGAAGTCCATTTAGCCTGATTAAAGTCAAAACCCTAGTTTTGGATGCACTGCTTAGGAGGTGCATTGTCTGAGGGAATTGTCAACTCTTCTGACCAATTGTGAATTTTGTGAACCTTGTGAACCTTCTTGGAACACAAAGTCTTGTATTGTGAGGGCAAATTTTGGGGTGCAACAGCTGCCCCTGTTCAATTTTCTGAAACCTGAGGGGTTAGATTGGTATATTTGCCAGTCGTAACCTGGAAGGTTGAAGGGGATTGAACACAAAAGCCCAAAAATTTGCACTCACCAGTGCATGGAGTGATATTGATGGTTGGTTGAACATGGTTGAGTGGGCTTAAAGATGCCACTAGGGGAAAGTTCTTCAGTAGTATAATGAGAACTGTCAGGAGTCTGGAGTAATACTGATGTAACAGCATGTCTTCATGAGGATAGAGCAATCAATAATGATAACCCTAAAGCAGTCTTGAAGTGATAAATCTGACCTCAGGAGGATAGAGCAATCAATAGCTCTAAAGCAGTCTTGAAGTGATAATGGCTTCAGGAGGATAGAGCAATCAATAGCTCTAAAGCAGTCTTGAAGTAATAGAATGGCTTCAGTAGGATAGAGCAATCAACAGCTCTAAAGCAGTCTTGAAATAATAATGTGATATGTCTTCAGGAGGATAGAGCAATCAATAGCTCTAAAGCAGTCTTGAAGTAATGATTTCAGGAGGATAGAGCAATGGATAGCTCTAAAGCAGTCTTGAAATAATAATGTAATTTCAGGAGGATAGAGCAATGGATAACTCTAAAGCAGTCTTGAAATAATAATGATGGTTTCAGGAGGATAGAGCAATCAGTAGCTCTAAAGCAGTCTTGAAGTCATGAGATGTTCTCAGGAAGATAAAGTAACCCTGAAGTTACAATAAAGCAGTCCCAAAGTAATAAGAAGCTCATCAGGAGGATAAAGTAACCCTGAGGTTACAATAAAGCGGTCCCAAAGATCATAAGCTTGTTTGTTGGATAATTAACCTGAAAACAAGGTAGCATTCTGTAGAACAACATTAGTTTATGCTTTATGTATGCATGTATGACATGATGCACTTAGGTAATGTACTATAGACATATATGTTATGGTATGATGTAAATGATGTATGTATGATATGACACTGCTGGAAGTGTCTGGATATCCTTGTATAACAACTGCTGGCCAAGGAAAATAAATCCCGATTCGTTGTTGAAGAATATATAACCCTCCGTCTGCTGGGGATAACAAGGTATAGATAACCTCCCGTTGTTGGGGATAACAAGGTATAGATAACCTCCCGTTGTTGGGGATAGTAGGGTATAGATAACCTTCGTTTTCGTTTGATAGTAGGATAAGTATAACATCCCGTCTTCGTTCATCGTGCCCTTATTGGAAAGTAATTTCCCATATATCCGTATGAGGATAAAAGAGATGGATATAAATTCCAGGGGAGATTAGACTTTGTGAAAATGGATTAGTCCTACTGATGGTTTGTAACTGTCTTGTAAAGATGAACCGGCGAAGCTTCGTTGAAATCCTTCCCTCGTTCGTCCTTAGTAAATACTATTACTGCATTTTCATGCATTTCTGGTAAACATCAATCATATTAAAAGCATACATGCGTTTCTGGTAAACATCAATCATATTCAAAGGCATACATACATTCAAACACAACCAATGGACGTTTCGCTTATGTAAATAGGGTAAAAGTGAATCTGGATTCAAAAGATGGAATTTATTTATATCAAAAGTGACCCATACACGGGTAAGTTTGTACAAGGAGACATAAACCCTAGTAAGAGAATTTTGTCATGAAGTTTTACAAAAAGAATCAGCTATGTGGGAAATAATCCTATTGAGTTTCAATTCTACTATTGCCACTCAAGCATCTCATCTTCTTGCTGTTGAGACGGAAACGATTGGATTGAGCTTTATCTGTTTGAGCTTGAGTAAGTAATACAACTGGTTGCAGTTTCATGAGTGATCCAAACGAGACATAGTCATACGCTTTAATCCCTAACTTTTGCCTGGATTGCCCTTTCAGGTTTTCAATCCACCGGGATACCCTTTTTTGCCCAAGCCGCCTTTTCAGGTTTTCGACTTGCCGGGTGTACATCTTTTTATATATATATCCCTAATTTTTGCCCAAACCCTTTTGGTTTGCCGGGATGCCCTTATTTTTGCCTAGGCCTGTCAACCTAGCGGGTCTCTTTTTATGCGTAGTATTTTTTAACTATGTCTGCGTTTACAGGTTGTGGGAAGTCTTCACCATCCATTGTAGTCAGTATCATGGCACCTCCTGAGAACACTGTCTTGACTACAAATGGTCCCTCATATGTTGGAGTCCACTTGCCCCTAGGATCACCCTGTGGTAATATGATACGCTTGATTACCAAGTCACCAGCCTGATATACCTTTGGCTTAACCTTCTTGTTAAAAGCTTTGATCATCCGTTTCTGGTACATCTGGCCATGACAAACTGCTGCTAACCTTTTCTCATCAATCAAATTTATCTGGTCAAGTCGAGTCTGAATCCACTCATCTTCATCCAAGCCTGCATCCTTCATAATTCTCAAGGAGGGGATCTGAACTTCAATAGGCAGAACTGCTTCCATACCATAGACTAAGGAGAATGGGGTTGCCCCTGTTGAAGTACGTATTGTAGTACGATAACCATGCAGAGCAAATGGTAACATCTCGTGCCAATCCTTGTAAGTAACAGTCATCTTCTGTACAATCTTCTTAATGTTCTTATTAGCAGCTTCAACTGCCCCATTCATCTTTGGACGATACGGAGAAGAGTTGTGATGCTTAATCTTGAACTGCGTACAGAGATCAGTAATCATAGTGTTGTTCAGATTAGAGCCATTGTCAGTGATAATCCTTTCAGGGATACCATACCTACATATGAGATTATTCTTAATGAACCGAGCCACAACATTCTTAGTCACAGATGCAAATGAAGCTGCCTCTACCCACTTCGTGAAGTAATCAATAGCAACCAGGATGAAACGATGCCCATTAGAAGCAGTAGACCTGATCTCACCAATCATATCAATGCCCCACATGGCAAAGGGCCAAGGAGCAGTCAACACATTCAATGGAGATGGAGGTACATGTACTTTATCAGCATAGATTTGACATTTGTGACATGTTCTGGAGTGTTGATAGCAATCAGCTTCCATGGTAGACCAATAGTAACCTGCTCTCAAAATCTTCTTTGCCATGGTATGACCACTAGAATGAGTGCCAAAGGTCCCATCATGCATCTCTTCCATAATTTCTGTAGCTTCCTTCTTACCCACACAACAAAGCATAGTTGAATCATGATTACGCTTATACAGAATGCCATTACTCAGAAAGAACTTAGCAGAAAACCTTCTCAGGAACTTCCTATCTTTGACAGATGCCCCTTCAGGGAACTCCTGAGCTTCAAGGTAGTTTTTCACTTCATAGAACCAAGGCTTCTCCTCTGCCCCTTCAGTGTCAATCTCATTGCAGTATGCAGGCTTCTCAAATCTATCAATGGTAATCTTGGGAGCTTCATCATCCCAGCTGATCTCAAACATAGATGCCATGGTGGCCAATGCGTCTGCCAACTGATTCTCTCTTCGTGGAATATGTCCAAAAGTAATCTCTTTGAAATGTGGGATCAAAGACAACACATGTTCTCTGTAAGGAATGAGATTATCATGCTTTGTATCCCAATCTCCTTTAATCTGACTTACTACCAGAGCTGAATCTCCATACACCTCAAGGAACTGAATCTTCATCTCAATAGCAACTTGCATACCCATGATACATGCCTCATACTCAGCCATGTTATTGGTACAATAGAAACAAAGTCTGGCAGTAATCGGGGTATGACAACCTTCAGGGGAACTAATCACAACACCAACACCATTACCATGTGCATTGGAGGCACCATCAAAAACCATAGTCCATCGGGATCCTTGTTCAGACATAATGTCTTCATCAGGGAACTCAAAATTCATTGACTGGTAATCATCTACTGCTTGATGAGCCAAATGATCAGCAACAACACTCCCCTTAATGGCCTTCTGAGTGGTATACTGTATATCATATTCCGTCAAGATCATTTGCCATCTTGCAATTCTTCCGGAGAGAGCAGGTTTCTCAAATATGTACTTGATTGGATCCATCTTCGAAATCAACAAGGTAGTATGGGTCAACATATACTGTCTTAGTCGGCGAGCAGCCCATGCCAAAGCGCAGCAAGTTTTCTCGAGCAGTGAGTATCTTGTTTCACAGTCGGTAAACTTTTTGCTAAGGTAGTATATTGCCTGCTCTTTTCGACCAGACTCGTCATGTTGCCCCAGTACACACCCCATTGAGTTGTCTAATACTGTTAAATACATAATCAAGGGTCTTCCATCAACTGGTGGCATTAAAATTGGAGGTTCTAGCAAATATCTCTTGATTTCATCAAAGGCAGTCTGGCACTCATCATTCCATTCCATCACCTGATCTTTCCTCAACAACTTGAAGATTGGCTCACAGATGGTAGTTAATTGGGAAATAAATCTTGCAATGTAGTTCAATCGTCCCAAGAAACCTCTAACCTCCTTCTCAGTACGGGGAGCTGGCATCTCTCGTATAGCTTTCACTTTTGCAGGATCCACTTCAATACCTTTTCCACTGACAATGAAACCCAGGAGCTTTCCAGATCTAACTCCAAAAGTACACTTGTTTGGATTTAATCTCAACCTGTATTTCTTCAACCTCTCAAACAACTTGTGCAGATGATCAAGATGTTGTTCTTCATTCTGAGACCTGGCTATTATATCATCCACATATACCTCTATCTCATGATGAATCATATCATGAAACAAAGCCACCATAGCACGCTGATATGTTGCCCCTGCATTCTTCAAACCAAATGGCATTACCTTATAGCAAAAGGTGCCCCACTGTGTCACAAATGTAGTCTTCTCCATATCTTCAGGTGCCATCTTGATTTGATTGTAACCAGAGAAACCATCCATAAAAGAGAATACCTTATGCTGAGCAGTGTTGTCTACCAGAATATCAATATGAGGAAGTGGAAAGTCATCTTTAGGGCTAGCCTTGTTCAGATCTCTGTAGTCTACACACATACGTACCTTACCATCTTTCTTAGGAACTGGTACCACATTTGCAACCCACTGAGGATAAGAAGTTACGGCCAAGAACCCTGCATTGAATTGTTTCATTACCTCTGCTTTGATCTTTTCTGACATTTCAGGACGCATACGACGAACCTTCTGCTTCTTTGGACGACAATCTTCTTTCACTGGAAAACGGTGAACCACAATGTCTGTATCCAACCCTGGCATATCTTCATAAGACCAAGCAAAGATCTCCACATAGTCACGTAGCATCTGAATCAACCTGCTCTTGACACTGTCCTCTAAATCAGCCCCTATCTTGACCTCTTTTCTGTTTTCTTCAGTTCCCAGATTCACAACTTCGACTGGCTCTTCATGTGGCTGTATAGCTTTCTCTTCTTGTTGTAACAACCTAGCAAGCTCTACAGGTATTTCACAATCGTCCTCGTTTCCGTCTTCAGTTTGATAGATCGGATTCTCGAAATTGTAATTGGCAATAGTAGAACTGTTATCAACTGGATCCAGAGTGGATGAGGATCTGCATTTTAGTGACGTGGGTGTGTGTAAGAACACATAGCTGATAAAGCAAAAATAAAAGAAAAAGAAAGACAAGGAACACAATATTTACGAAAACGAAACGTCCACTGATTTTATTGAATGAAGTATGCAAATGAAATGACAACCCGTAACAAGCACACCATTGTGCCCCGGGTAAGGCACATGGCTTGAAAGTTTTAATTGTTCCAGAAATTACAAATTTAAAAACATAACACAGTAATAGTATTTACTCCTGACTAAAGGAGATAGGGATAACATCTTCAGCTTTCCAATTATTGAGTCCAGCACCCACAGTAGGAAAAATCCATGCCTCCAAGTTGTAGTCTTCATCTTGATCTCCCACAGCATTGATAACCCCTTGATTGGTGATACGAACAGCACGAGCACGACGAACAGCCTTCTGGGACTCTGCAGTGAAACCCAAACCAAACTTGTCAGACTTGTATGGAATATCAGGAAGCTGACCCCAGATAGTACAACCACCTTCTTCCACCACAGCTTTTGCATCATTGAGGGAGGCCATTGCCATTGTTGGAGGGTTTCTGATGACCACAGGAACCTTCTTCACAGCAGGAGGAGTCACACAATCCTTAACAGCCCAGGGAACCACTTCAAATGACTGACATGGAGTTTCAATGTATTCACCTTCTACTTCCAGATACTTGAAAGTGTTTACATGGCTGACAAAGTATTCTTCCTCTCCAAAGACAGTAACAACTTTTCCATTCACCGGATATCTCAACTTTTGATGTAATGTGGAGGTCACAGCACCTGCCCCATGGATCCAGGGACGACCAAGCAGACATGAGTACGAAGGACGAATATCCATCACATAGAATGTAGCGGTAAACACCTGAGAGCCAACCTTGATTGGAAGATCAATTTCCCCATGCACTACTCTTCTAGAACCATCAAAAGCCTTTACCACAATATTACTGGGCTTCAATACCGTATCTTTAGGACTCAGCTTGTTCAGGACTTCCTTAGGCAACACATTCAGAGAGGAACCATTGTCTATCAGCACATGAGACAGGGTAGGGCCCCTGCATTCAATTGAAATATGCAAGGCCCTGTTATGATCCCTCTTGGCAGGGGTCAAGTCAGCATCAGAAAATCCTAACCCGTTGTCATAGGTCAGGTGAGCAACACAATTCTCAAACTGGTCCACAGAAATTGCACTGGGTACATGAGCCATCTTTAGAAACTTGATCAATGACTTGGCATGAGCCTCAGAACATAATAACAGGGAGAGCATGGAAATCTTTGAGGGAGTATGCCCCAGCTGATCAACAATATCATAATCACTCTTGCGAATGATTTTCAATACTTCTTCCATCTGCTTAGAGAGGTCATCAGCAGCTGGCACATCAGTAGATACAGGCCCAATAACAGGACCCTTGCCCCGAGCATCAGTGGTGGAAGTAACAGCAGGAGTAACTGCACTCTTAGAAGCAACTGGAGGAGAGAAGACTCTTCCACTACGAGTGATCTTGCTAGATCCAGCAATATTATCAATGTCAACAGGCATATCAGGTAAAGGCTCCTGCTTGACACCATGGATGTAAACATCAGACCCATAGTGCCAAGGCACAACTTTGTCAGATGTATAAGGAATAGGACCAGGAGTGGTAATGATCAGAGGAGCTACTCTGGCTTCAGCAACAACTTTCACAGGACCTTCAGCAATAATCTTGATTGGGCCCTGATGAGTGATTTTAATGGGACCCTTTGAAGTGATTCTTAGTGGTACTTTGTCAACCATGTCAACCTCTTCAATCTTCTTACCCTGAGTCAGATGATCCACCATACTTTCTACAGATGCTGGTCTTCTTTCAAACACTATAGTATATTTATCCATGAGACGTTGAATCCCATCTCTCAAAATGAAGCAACTATCCGGCTTATAGGTACAATATAGACAATCTTCATGACAACCTGGAAAGATCCCAGCTTGTACTAACCTCTTTTTGATAACAGACAATGGTGTGCTCAACTCCATAACTGAATAGACATGCAGATCTTCATCAATATCTTCATCAATGGCGTTGACAGTCTTCTCGTGATTTGGCATTGGAGCTGTAATCACATTTGGAGTACCTGGTGGATCAAACTCAATTTCTCCAGCATCAATCATATCCTGAATTTTGTTCTTCAAGACCCAGCAGTTATTAGTATCATGTCCTGGACAGTTTGAATGATATGCACATCGTGCATTGGGATTGTACTTGGGAGAGGTAACATTGGGATTCTGAGGAGCCTCCCTCAGGGTAATAAGTTCAGCCTTCAACAAGTGTTGCAATGCCTGAGCCATTGACATGTTGATCTTCGTGAACTGTCTTCTAGCCCTCTGTTGGTTGCCTTGAGGCTGCTCTGTTGTTGCAGGAGTTGGATTTGAAATATGAACTGCACTAACAGACTGATGCCTTCTGTTACGATCAGGCTGACCATACACAGCATTAGATTCTTTCTTCCCAGTGGGAGGCTTCTTTGCAGCACCTGATGAAGAAGTGCCCACTTGGATCTTACCACTCTTGATACCATTCTCTACTCGCTCTCCTGTCATGATCAACTCAGTGAAGCCAGATGATGAGCTTCCAATGGGATGACTGTAAAACGGACCATTCAGCGTACACATGAACATATCAACCAACTCCCTATCAGTCAAAGGGGGTTGAACTCTTCCAGCTAAGTCTCTCCACTTCTGAGCATACTCCTTAAAGCTTTCTTTGGCACCCATAGACATGCTTTGAAGCTGCATGCGAGTGGGGGCTAAGTCAGCATTGTATTGATACTGCTTGTAGAAAGCTTCAGCAAGGTCATTCCAATCTCTGATGTTGACACTCTCCAACTGATAATACCACTCTAGCTGAGCTCCAGATAAACTCTCTTGAAAGAAATGGATCCACAACTTTTTATCAGCAGTGTGGGGTTGCATTCTTCTGACATAAGACCTCAGATGCAATTTGGGACAAGAGACCCCATCATAGACAACAAATGTAGGAACTTTGAACCCAATGGGTATGACCACCCCAGATATCAAGCTCAAATCCTTAAAATCCAGCCCAGATGATTTCTGTAATTCCATAGCATCCATTCTATCCACCAGCATCTTGAATTTGTCTTCGTTAGGCTCATGGTAGTAGTTAGCCTCAGAATCAGAGTCCCCCATAGTGTTGTGGAGACTGCCTCTCTCCTGCTCAGATTCTTCAGATTCATAGTCTTCAACATGTTCCTTGGTCTTGACAGGACCTTTGAACCTTCTTCCCATGTTGAGCAACCCAGCAGACCTTCTAGCCTTCTTAGTCTTCTTGGCCAGCAGTGCCTTCAATTCATCCTGCCCCTTGGATAGGTTCAGGAACAGCTCTTGGAACTGTGCATTCTGTGCCTGGAGATCCTTAACTGATTGTTCAAGAGCCATTGCTGAAATAAACAGCGAGAAGATGAGAAACCTGTGCACAATTATAAACCTGTGATGCAATGATATGGGAATGCATATGCAATGTTTTCAAGGACCGCAGGATTTAAATTTGCTTAAACAAACAAGAAAGTAACTTTTTATTAGTAATAACTTGTTTTGCCTTTTAGGCTTACAAAAAATGAAAACGAAATAAGTACAAAAGATGGGGTTTTAAGTCTCCCATGGACGTTTCCTCTTTGTGTTGAGGTATGAGTTGAGGTTTCGTTCCTCATGAAGTAGCTTTGTTAGCTCTAGGATCCTTGCTTGGCTTGCTTTGTAATGAGCCTCGAAAGTATCCCTTTGCTCTTTCAGTTGGATCCATGATCTCTGCAAGTCTTCCATATCAGTAGGCATGTCTGGGTGAAGGATGGTATAAGTTGTGTCTCCTTCAGCAACAGGTTCTATGGTAACTGGTAGGACGGCAGGATATGGCATCATGAGTGTCTGAGCACGAGATCGTACCCATCTGAGATAAGCCTCCATAGGAATAGTGTACTTAGGCTCCAGTGTCTTGCTGTCAATCCTGTTTACCTTTCCCCAAGCTCGGATGAATCTCTGACGGTAACCCTGAAGATCGTTGTCGTAATCAAACACAATGCCCTGAATCAACATGTCATGTGGACCATCGCTCCGGGCGTAACCAAACTGTCGTAAAGCTAGAGATGGGTTGTAGGTGATGCCTCCTCTTATGCCTAGAAGTGGCACATTAGGAAACTCCCCACAACGGTCAATGATGGTGACATTCTCCATAGATCTGGAGCACCAATGGATGTCTGAGTGAGAAAGTGACATGATCCTCTTGGACCATCTGAACCCTTGCTCATTCTTCATTACTGAGCGAGGAAGGTGAGAAATAAACCACCTAGAAAGTAAAGGTATGCAGCACATCAAAGTTCCTCTTGCCCTTGTAGTACGGGTGTGAAGAGAATGTAGGATGTCTCCAAGTAAGGTAGGCACTGGATTGTGACTCAGGAATATGTTGATGGCATGAACGTCTATGAACTGATCAGGATTGGGGAACAACACTAAGCCATAAATCAATAAGGCTAAGATCTCCTCAACAGCATCGTAGCTCATAGCCTTCAAGAACATTTGAGCTTTATCCACTAATACCTTGGCAAGAATACCTTTAACTCCACTTCTCGTCTCTAGAACAATGTCAGACTTCTTCAGATGTAGAGCTGCAGCAATAACTTCTGGTTTAAGCTCCTTCTCTAAGCCTGTGAATGGCTTCTGATCAAGAACAGGTATACCCAGAAGTTTAGAGAACTCCTCCATGGTTGGAACCAGCTGATAATCAGGAAATGTAAAGCAATGGTGCTTAGGGTCAAAGAACTGAAACAGCACACTCATCATGTCTTCACTGAACCCTGAAGTAACTAGATCCAATAAGTGACCATGTCTCTTGTTGAACTGGGAATGATCAGGCACTAGGGAAACCAACTCCTTGAGCTTAGCAGGTATCCCTACAAAGTTGATCCTGATGGTGTTTCTACGAGCAGAAGCCATGACCTGCAACAAAGAACAAAGATAAATCCTTTGGTCCTTGAAATGGTTAGGGAAAATGATATGCTTATGATGCATGATGATGTCATGATGTCATGCTCAATCACAAACATGTGGCACACACAAACAAGTCACACCATAGCCCTAGGTTTAAAGGCTTGCATGAGGTTCAAAGGCAAGTACCCTCCCCTGAAGTTAGATGGTTCATCCTGTCCTACAAAAGTAACCAGGTTCTAAGGGATCTCAATATCATTGATCCTTCACAAGGGTGGTTGTTCAGAAGGCAACTTACTTGCCAACCAAAACCCTCCAAGTTTAAGATCTCAATGAGCGTAGTATCGAGTGTCAACCAACTTCAGTCTGCACCAAAGCCGGTTACCTCACTACTTTCTAAAGGCCAAGATGAGTTAACTAGGGTTCTAAAAGTCAGTTAGTGCATTGACAACATATGGCAGCCTCAATATTATCCTCAACTTGACTTAAGGAATATAAGCACCAACCAAGAAGTCGCCCTAACTATGGCCACCAGATCAACCGTATCGATATACGTCGTACAGTTTCCTTGGTCTATTGCCATTTACCTAAGGTACACTAGATCCGGGTTAGGACCTTTCACACATAAGAGCACCCCAACAATATAATAATAAAGCAAACAAGGCAAACAATTTAAAGTGATCTTAATTCCTAAGGGTACCCCTCTTAAATAGATCCCCAGCAGAGTCGTCAGTTCTGTAACCCGGTGAACTGACTTTAAACAATGTTGCGGATAGCAAGAGTCGCCACCGACTTTTATTTTATCCATAAGGAAAGGTTATAAAAGAACAGGAAAGACCTTAGAGAATATTTTGGGTCCGGGGGGTAGGTTATGAAAAGGGAAGGTATTAGCATCCTTTTCATCCATGGTTATCCATGGGCTCTTAGGTACTTAAGCTCACTTTTGAATTGTTTTGAAATTGTAGTGTGTGAATAGAAAATTTTCAGAATAGTTAATAAATAATCCATGTAAGGATGTGTTAAGAACTTGTTTGAAAACTTGTTGAAAATTTGTTTAAGTGCGAAACAATTTTGAAGTGAGCAAGCACCTAGGAGTAACCTACCCTAATGTTTAAAGGTCTTTATTATTCTTCATTCTTTCCTTTAGTAAGACTATCCCTACTATAATGGAGTAGGTAGTCCTTACTTTGGATGTTAAGGGGTATGTGAGGGACAATTTGACTTTGAAGGCCATTGTGGGATGTAATAAGCACATATAAGGGACCATCATCATTTTTCGAAAGGGACTTGATTCGTAAAGGCAACCATAAGGGACTTTGATGATTTTTTTTATTTGAGGGACTTGCTTTATACACCCCACTTAACCATTATTCGTAGGCAACTTGAGGGATATCCTTAGGAAGTGAGACGGCGATTAAAATCGACTTACGTGTGTGACGTGTTTATTTTAATTATCTTTATTTAAAAGTGATCTAAATTTATTTTAATATTACATACATGTTGTTACACTCCCTAATTACTAACCATAATAATAATTAAATAATTAAACAACTTTACATCCAAGAAACAATTACAAAATAATAAGCAAAATAATTAAATAGCAAAGATAAATAAAATATAAATAAGCAATAATAAATAATAAAGGGGGTTAATTCTAAGTTTACTCGGCAAGACATCGCATCTTGTGCCTACGTATCCTTACGGGAGTGGAATCAGAGTAATCGTAGTTCCCCTCAATAGGGAGGTTAGAAACTTCTTGACTGTGGTCAAGGTCTCAAGGGGAATAAACGCATCTTAAGGACACGCTTACGTGGAGTGTAGAAACTCCAAATCTCTACGTTGAAATGTTAAGTTGTAATTAGGGTTAAATTAGGGATTCCACGGCGGGAAACCCTAAAATGAGCGCGGCGGCTCTTTGACCTAATGCTAAGGGTAAAATTGTAATTTTGCCTGCGGCGAGGCATTTGTGAAAATTAGGGTTTGTAGTTTTGAGGATTTGAAATTGAATGTGTGAAGTTTTACGGACTATTGGCGCGGCGGCCAAACAGTTAGGCCTAACCTTCGGATGTGTGCAATGTGACAGAAATAATAGTAGACGCGTGAGATAATTGAATCATGCAAACAGAGAGATAATGTCATAATTTAAACCATGCAAGCAGAAATTTAAAGGCAGAATTTAAAGAGCGATTGTTAAGTTCGCGAGGTTACATGAGAGGAGCAGATACAATATGATAATGAAATTTGAATTGAACAATAATAAAATAAAATAAATAACGGTTCTAGTTATTATTTTAAAAAAAGATTTTAGTTATTATTTTAAATTTATCTAAAAAAAAGTTTTTTCTTAAAAATAATAGGTTTTCATATTAATTTGGAAAAGATGTTAATGTTATTTATTTTAAAAAACAGATTTTTATATTATAACAAATTTTAATAAATTAATGATAACAATAATAATAATAATGGTAATAATAATGATAATAATGATAATAATAATAAATAATGATAATAATAATAATAATAATAATAATAATAATAATAATAATAATAAAGCAATAATGAATTTTAAATGTGCCAAATAACCCAACAATGTTGCTAACGCAGAAATGCGCTCATCGCAACCAGATCTAAATCGGACGAAACAAAATTTATCGCAAAGAAAAAGAAATTAAGCAAAAAATAGTATTATTGCTCACACAAAAATGCGATCATCGCAACCAGATCGAACTAACACAAATGTCACGCGTCATGCACACAAATGTGCAAACATCGTATCGACATAATTCGATCAAAAATCTTATATATATAAACTCTAACAATTTAAAAATTATATATATATAAACGTAACAGTAATAGATAAAGAAAAAGAAATAACGGTAATAGATGAAGAAAAAGAAATAACGGTAAAAGATGAAGAAAAAGAAACAACAGTAATAGATGAAGGAAAAGAAATAACGGTAAACGATGAAGAAAAAGAAACAATAGTAATGGATGAAGAAGAAAACTAAATAACGGCAAACGGCACTCACTCCTCTTAGGTTTTTTTCATTCTCTCCTTTTTTCCAACAAGGCAACACATGTATATATAGGGAACAAATTAGGGTTAACACCAAATTGTCAATAATGTCCCTAAAGCCCATTTTAAAGCCCAAACTAAATAATTAGTTAAGAAAAAATAAAATTTAAATAATTTAAAATAATTAAAATAAACTTAAAATAAAAACTAATAATCCTATTGATTCCTAAAATAAAAAATATTATAAAAAGAACAAAATTTTTTTCAATATTTTTTTATTTTATGATTTTTTTGGATATTTTTATGAATAATTTAGAAAAAAGTGAAAAAAAATAATATTTTAAAAAATGATTTAATTAAAATACGAAAATAATAATTAAATAATAATAAAAAACTATTTTTGTTATTTTTTTAATGAAAGATAGAAAAATTTAGAGTAAAAATAATAAAAAACAAAAAAAGTGACAAAGGTGAGATTCAAACTCTCAACCTCTCACACTCATAACTCCTTACACATGTCCTCCTGCCAATTGTGCCATTTTTACTTTTTAGAAAAAAAATGCATGCCATATGATATTTACCTGCAAAAAGTCAAACGGCTACACAAATTTGTTAGTAATTGATTAAATGCAATGAAATGCGACGACAAATCTTAGGGCAAAATTTGGGGTATTACAGTTATTATGATAATATTTCTCACCCAACCTCTCTTTGATGTTGGCAAAAAAAAAAATCATGAAGTTTGACTTTGGTTTGACCACAGTTGACCTCAGTTTGACCTTTTAACTGCATTGACTGCTTTTGACTTATCTGATCATCTGACTGAGCAAACTTTTGAGAAAAGTCTTGAAACTTGACATGGGGGTTCTTATACACATATAAGATGTTATGAAGCTCACTTGAAGTCTTGGAAGTCCATTTAGCCTGATTAAAGTCAAAACCCTAGTTTTGGATGCACTGCTTAGGAGGTGCATTGTCTGAGGGAATTGTCAACTCTTCTGACCAATTGTGAATTTTGTGAACCTTGTGAACCTTCTTGGAACACAAAGTCTTGTATTGTGAGGGCAAATTTTGGGGTGCAACACCGTCGTAGGAGTAAGTTCGGCATATATTCTTCTTCTTTTCTCTTCTTTTAAGTTAAACTGTCTGACTTGTGTTGTGACTGCTTAAAAAGTTAAACTTGGACTGTTTCTTTGAACACAGGTACAACCATGTTTGAGGGACACAACGAGTATGACACGAGATAGTATCGGAAATTGTGATGTTTGCTTCAAAGATCAGGACGAGTCAGAGGATGTGATAAATCATTCCCTATTCATGACGGCCAGGACGCCTTAGTGTTTCGAAGTGTAAAGCACTGCTTGGAGTTATGAAGCGTTGTGTATAGATATATCCATTTAAAACTTTCCTTACTTTACTCAACTATTTGGTGGCATGGTGTTGGAAGTCCTAATGGCCAAAACCATTATGCTGTTAGTGACTCTCTTTGTAATTATGAAGCAATTTTAATATAAGATAAAGTCTTCGATTGGTTCGTCAAATTCAAAGTAAATTTCATTCCTGTATTTATGATCATTTTGTAACATATGAATCCTTGGGCATAGTCACATGAAATTAACTCGTGGAGTTTGAACATCAAGGCCTTAATCATATGAATCCACAACTTTAACATTAACTTGCACACTATGAACTCTTGAAGTTAAATTTGTAAAACTTTGACCTCTCGCACTTGAATCGTGATACCGAGTATGTGTGGATCCCATCGAATTTATGACTTGAGTAACAACCAAAATTCCTCTCATGATTTGAATTTAGATACTGGACCAAATTAAGGATGAATTTGATCATAGTAGACAACTCTTGACAACAAAATGGAATGAATCCTAATCTTTGAATAATAGGCCCTTATATGTATCACTTCGTGACTCCCTAAACTTCCAGCAGTAACCTATCTTTCACAAAACAAAACAAACAAGTTGGTTAACACGGTTAGCTATGCATAATGATTGACTTAAATGATATGCAAGAAAAAATGCCCGAGGAGGTGGGATCTTAAGGTCAAAAATTAGGGTGTGACAGATGCCCCTATTTAAGTTACTTCTATCCGGAGATACGGAGATTAAAGTCTTCGTTTCGACGAGATAGGAGGGACTTAAATACAAACATTGCACGAATTTTTGGCCATAAGAAGCCACTGAATGCAAATGATATGAGATGATATGAAATGCAAGACAGACAGTCCTGTGGGGAAATAGTGCCACAGGGGAATAACCGAACACGGTACCCAAAGAACAGACTCAACGACGCGAGACGCCACGAGAAAAGGCAACGATCAGCAGTGTGGATTCTCCGAAATGAAGATAAGATATGATAATACCACCAGGAGTACAGTAGCTTGGACAATGAGACGGGATCTCGAGCTTGAAGGGTAGCCCACTACCAACGTGTAGCATCCTAAACAAAGATGTACGGTTGAAGCAAGAAAACGCATGTTAACCGCTATCAAACATATGATAGCCTAAGAAAAGGCAAGATAAAGGAAAGATCACCTACCACCATATGGCAGCCTAATAAAAGGTGTTTGACCAAAAGAAACGGTATATTACCTACTATCAAATGTATGAAGGTAAAGATAATATCCGAAGGAAGGAAAGATCACCTACCACCATGTGGCAGCCTAATAGAAGGTGTCTGACCAAAAGAAAGGTATATTACCTACTATCAAATGTATGGAGGTAAAGATAATATCCGAAAGAAGGAAAGATCACCTACCACCATGTGGCAGCCTAATAAAAGGTGTCTGACCAATAGAAAGGGTATATTACCTACTATCAAATGTATGAAAGTAAAGATAATAACCGAAAGAAGGAAAGATCACCTACCACCATGTGGTAGCCTAATAAAAGGTGTCTGACCAATAGAAAGGGTATATTACCTACTATCAAATGTATGAAAGTAAAGATAATAACCGAAAGAAGGAAAGATCACCTACCACCATGTGGTAGCCTAATAAAAGGTGTCTGACCAAAAGATCAAAATATGCTGGAAATTGTAGGGATCTTTAGAAGAGATGTAGGCTGGTTGATCTTGTAAAGATGTCCTCTCAAATAAAGAGAGACCAATTGCAATAAGCTTCGTCGAACTTCTCGGAAGAGATGCCATTTAATGGGAATAAACTTGTGTAAACTCGCCGGGGTGGATGAACTGTCTTGAGAGGACTGTCCTTTGTCATTTTAAAAAGAGATCTTGATCAAAACGAGTTGCTCAAATAAAGAGGTTGTTTGCAATTGTTGAGGAAGTCTTGATAATGTCTTCGGAAAATTTCTCTGGTGGATTTTCGAAGGGATGCCATTTGATGAATTGATAATCTTGATAAATCCACTGGGGATGGATAAATTGTCCTAAAGAGACTGCTATTTATCGTTTTGAATAAAATGTTGATCAAAACGAGTTGCTCAAATAAAGAGGTCGCTTGCAATCTGGATGCAAACTATTGAGGAATTCTGATGATATTGTTGGAGAAATATCTATCTTCGATAGTGATCTTTAGAAAAATCTTCTTGGGGAACTGAGTGCAAAATAAATGCACACTTAATCCTTATTCAAGAGTTGGAGATGTCCACAAATGTGATCATCAAGGACCGAAGTTCAATTCAGGAAATAACTGAAGAGAGACTATCAAGCAAGACTCGACCATTGAGGCATGAGCTTAAATGGCATTTAACTAAAACAACCGTCTTCCACGAGGATCGAACTCTATGGGGAAATAGAAGCATTGCACTTTTTCTGCCTAGGGCTGACAACACTACTTGAAGGAGAAGACACACTCAAATTACTTAGGGATAAACACAACCAAAGTGACAGAACAAACAGAACAGAGATGCAAAACGCATATGCCAGGCTATCTATCTATATGATATGCGTATGAAGAAAAACATTCCGGGCACTCAAACCAAATCTTCACAGGTCAAACATTTCTCAGAGGGTGTACACTCGCTTTAGGAGATTCCCTCAATCTTCGGAGATAGACACGTCACTTGTAGACAGGTGGAGAACCATATATGGGATCACAATCTTGCTTCAAGGCTTCAAATCTTCCTATCGGAAACGAAACCCTCTCTTAATTGGAGAAGCTTTATGGATAAAATAAATATTCATCCAATGGGAAAACTGGGTTAACAAAGTTGTCGGATACGTTGGATCAGAAACCCACTTCGACTCTCAAATGCCCCAAGTTACATGGTTCACGATAAAAGGTCATTTGGAGAGGATTTTACAAAAAACATGGCATCCAAATGCCCTACTGTTTTCAAACTCTTGGAGAGATTCGCAGAAGCTCGACGTAACTTCCCCTGATTAATGGTATAACCGAGTCTTCAAACTTGTGTTCTAAGTAAAGTCAAACTTGTATGGATCAAAACCTCCTGGAAAATAACTTGCCCCAGGTTAGCAAAGTCTTCACATTTAAATCGCTGATTTCTTCGCGTAATCTTTCCAAGACATCAAGCAAATCTAGCAAGTCATAAATGTTAATTCTGAAACTGTTAATGCAACACATATGTTTGTCTTGAAGTTTTGAAAAGAGATGGCGATAACTTGTGACAAAATCACTAGTTAGGATATTAATTTAAATTTATAATGCCAAAGTCAAATTGAGCATAGCTCATAGGAGTCAGGAAACAATATTTCGTCGAGTATGCTTTTGAACTAACCTTACTTCAATTAGGACTTTGTGGGTTATGTATATGGGTTTAGTTTATGATTTGTATAGCAGAGGAATAAAGGTCAAATTATATTTGTGCCCACCCAGATTTTGAGATGTTCATTTTTTGATACCCTGCCCTAGGTTAAAAGCGAGGTTTTAATTGGGAGAGAAAAAACAGATCTTTTCTCAAGGCTTAAAAGAAAGGTTGACTATTTCTGGTGTTTTTTTAGGATGTCTGAAACAGGAATGCCTTACATCATTAGTAGGGTTTTTTTTAATCCAAAAGCATACAAAGAGAGATCCTGCGTTTTACTTCATCATCCTCCTCCCAATTATTCACCACAGTGAGAGAATTGGGTATAGTCAGCATTATAAATTGTGAGAAATGTTTTACGAGTGAAACGAATGGATTTCTTCAAGACAAACATTTTTATTGCATTAATTATTCAAAATAAACAAGCCATACAAGCCAAACATGATTTTAATCAAAGAAATGAAATACGCATAAGCAAACACCCTAATAAGCCTTTATTCAGTCTTTATATGGAATGAAGAAGCTTGCAGAATCGTCTGATATGTCGCCTTCGGATTCATCTTCAGGCACTATATTAATATGAGCTTCCCGAATAACCTTGGATCATGTTCGCGGAGGACGAACCATGCTGAGGTGGGGGATTACCTTGCACATAAGGAACGGAACCCTTAAAAGATAAAATTCCATCTTTAACCAACCTTTGAACGTCTGCCTTCAAACCGTAACAGTTCTCAGTATCGTGGCCTGGAGCACCTTGATGGTATAGGCAAAATCTGTCAGCTTTGTACCAATACAGAAGTTTCTTGGGTACTTTAGGTGGAGCTCTCGTCTGGATGTGACCCTTTTGAATCAAAGATGGGAACAAGTCAGTGTATCTCATCGGGATAGGATCAAAGTCCGGTCTTTTGTGTAAACGATTCTGATTTTGTTGATTTTGTTGATGTGGTGGCTGATGAACCGCGGCAACCTGATGTGATGGCAGATATCCTCTCTTGGATCGCCCCTGCCGCACAACACTTGCCTCATGTTCTCTCTTTTTCCCAAAACCACTCCCATACTTTCGAGCATTATTAGAGGTACTCCCTTCCTTGACTAGTCTTCCTTCGCGAACACCCTCTTCTAAACGCATTCCCATATTGACCATTTCGGTGAAGTCACTGGGTGCACTTGCTACCATTTTCTTATAAAAGAACGGACCTAGAGTCTTCAGAAAAATCTTGGTCATTTCCTTTTCTTCCAATGGTGGTATGACTTGTGCAGCTAACTCGCGCCAACGCTGAGCATATTCCTTGAAATTTTCTTTGTCCTTTTGAGCCATGGCCCTCAATTGATCACGGTCTGGAGCCATGTCCACATTATACTTGTATTGCTTGACGAAGGCTCCTCCTAGATCGTTGAAAGTTCTAATCTTTGCATTATCCAATCCCATATACCACTTGAGCGCAGCTCCCGTTAAACTGTCTTGGAAATAATGAATGAGCAATTGATCATTATCAGTTTGGGCAGACATCTTCCTGGCATACATAATAAGGTGACTCTGAGGACAAGTATTCCCTTTGTACTTTTCAAAATCAGGGACCTTAAACTTTGGCGGAACTCTGACATTCGGAACCAAACATAAGTCAGAAGCACTTTTCCCAAACAAATCCTTCCCACTAAGGGCTCTCAATTCTTTTTGTATCTCAGAAAATTGGTCTTGAAAACCATCCATTCTTTCTTCCAAACCCACAGTTTCGCTGGGTATCCTATGGAGAATTGGTTCGTCTAGTATATGTGGAGTGATATTCACACGCGGAGGTGCGGTAGTCATGACAGCAGTAATTGCAGGAATAGCTTGAACGGTGGTCACAACGGGGACCTCGGGAACAGGTGGACGATAACCGGCCGGAGTAAAATAAGGAGGCATCCCCCACGGGAAACCTGGCGGCATGCTGTAGGTTACTTTAGCAACAGTAGACACCACTGGGATCGGTGTTGATACTATTTCGGAGATAACGGTCCCTTGAACTTCTTGATTGTTGAGTGCAGACTGGTTAGACAGAGCTTCGACTAAGCCATTCAACCTCTCCAGGTCTTCCTTCAGGGTTGCAACTTCGTCACGGAGTACTCTGTTTTCTTGTTCTAGTTGGTCCATCTTCGGACGTTGACTAGCTTGAGTGTTGTATTGGTGATTCAGTTTGAGGTCTGTGAAGACGAAGCAAGAATGAGACTCCACCGGAATGCAAAGGAAACTATGCTGATGCAAAAATGCAAAATGCAAATGCAAGAATGCAAAATGAAGGATTTCATGGAACTCAAGTATTTATAAACGTTACAGAATACCAAGTAACTTTATTTATTGGATTACAAGTGAACATTCTTATAAGAGTCCCAACATCATAGCTAAATAAAAGCTAAATAAAACCCTAAGGAAGTTCTTCATCGTGCTTGTTGATTTGTTCCTCCACTTGGATATTCTTGAAAATAAGTAGTCCATAATCGTCTTCTAAGGAGTAATGTGATAGAGGAAAATAAATCCTCTATCCCTTGTTGGAAAAACAGAAGGAAGCCCTTGTCCACTTGGATCTTCAATAAAAGTATTTTGAACTTCTCTTGTATTTGTCCCTTGAGTTTTCTTGATTCTTCAAGTAGTGCCCTTAACTTCCTTAGGTCACCCAAGTTAGGACTCTTAAAAGAATATTTCAAAACATTTTCTTTTGCAATCCCTATTGGTTTTATAATGTTTATAATCTGATTTCCATGAAACTTAATGTAGTATGATGCTATATGAATGCAACAAACACAAGTAAGCACATAAGGACACAAAGATAAACAAACAAAAGAGACCCTAGGTTTGCAATGAGCATGGAGCAAAGGGTATACCCATTCCCAAAGGTTTATGGACTAAAAGATGGATTGTACCTGCAGAACAAGGTTCTAAAGAGGTTCCCAAAGTCATTAGCCCATCTTTCGGATATTATCAATTTCTCAACTAACTCGAGGATTAATAATATTCTCAAGAGAACTTCTTTTGAGTGTAGCATCGCGTAGCACTATTTTGGGACTTACTCCCTCATAGCCTTGCACTACATCCTAATAAAGGCCAAAGTGGGGTTAAAGGTAACTAGGGTCCTTAGTATCATGGACTCCAATTGAGAATAGTAAAAGTTTTCATGACTAAACTCGTTCAACCGAACTATTTGCAAAAGGGTCTCAACTAAGCGGGATTCTCGAATCAACTTAGTTGGGACTCACTCCCTATAAGCCTCATCGAATATATCACCATCCTATCTTAATTTCTCTCAAGTTCGGGTGTAGAACTTTGTCTCACCACTCAAAGGTATCAACCTAAAAGAAATAAACAAATATAATCAGATAAGCAAATGAGCAAATATATATAAAGCGATAAAAAAAATAAAACAAGTTAGGGAAACCCACTGAAGGGTCCCCAGTGAAGTCGCCATTTCTGTCGCGGTGAAATTTAGATACCAAACTATTGATTAGTTTGAATCTTTAATTCATTTGCAACCGAACTTTGATTTGTCCAAAGGAAGGGATAAAGATCGAAATTCCCATGATGCAATGCAAATGCAAGGTTTAGAGAGTTTAGGTTCGGGGGTTGGTTAAACTTAGGGAAGGTACTAGCATCCTAAGTTTCTGTAGTATCCTACAGGAACCTCTTGTTTTATGTTTGTTTATTTCTAAGTGTTTATCTGCTTAAGGGTTGAAGACCTAGGGGTTTATTTCTAAGTATACTCGATAAGATATCACATCTTAGGCCTACATATCCTTACGGGAGTGGAACCAGAGTATTTGTAGTTCCCCTAAAGGGTTGAGGAGTTCTTTGACTGTGGTCAAAGTTCCTACGGGTTTAGGGTAGTGGATTGATCGATTTTAGGAGACAAGATGCGTTATCATTTTAAGGGAGATGTAACCGCCACAGGTTGTAGGAAAATAGTCTTTGCATTGTCTTAAGAAAAGGGCTTAAGTACTCGGATTGTTTGACGAGTATGCCTTTATCGCTCTTAAGGCAAAGTCCCTACATGTTTGGTTGTATTGTTGTGGGGTGGAGATTCTATCTCACTTAAGATGATTAACATCTATTCTCTAATGTGTTTGAATATTTGTTGTATTGTTTTGTTGATTGTTTGTTTCTATGTTGTAAGAAGGTCCTTCCTAAGGGGTAGGATCTATCTTAAAAAGATCAACTTGAATGGGATTAAGGATCAAGGGGAATGATGCGAATGAAATGCACTACACATGATTGTTGAATCATGTGTAGGTTTTTCCTTTGAACGGAATGCAATGCGAAAATGTAAATGACGATACTGTAAATTACTATAATGTAAATTGCTGAAGGTAAAGGCAGGTAAATAAACATACATGTACGCATGAAAGCGCTGAAGTATAGGTGAATGTGTCGTGAGTGCGCACGATTGATTTGTAGTTTACGCTGTTGATTGATTTTAGTTTGAATTATAAGAAAAATGTTGATTGAATTTGAGGCGGATTGATTGTTTTTAGTTGATTTGTGTTTTAGTGAGGTTTATTCGATTTTATATGTGAAACTGATTTTAGTAAAAAAGTTGTATTTGGGATAGACTAATTTTAGTTGATTTAGACTTATGAGAAAATATTTTTGGTGAGATTGATTTTAAGAAAAAGGTTGTATTATTTTATTAATTTTGAAAGAAGTGATTCTTTTAGTTATTATAAAAGATTATTATTATTAACAAGTGAGTATAAGTTATTATAAAAATGGTTATATTAAATGGTTTTCTTATTATAAAATGGTTTTTATTAAATAGATATAAGTTATTAAATTATGAAAATGATTAAAAACAAGTTATATGTTTATTTTAAAAGGTTATTAAGTTATAAAGAGAAATAGTAGAATAGGTTAATATTAAAAGATTAATAGAAAGTTCAATATTAAATTAATTAATGGATTAAATAAAGGGATTAAATTGAAATGTTATTATTTTAGTTGATTATAAAAGGTTTATTCATTCATTTGAAATAAAAAATTGATTGAAAGAGGTTGATTAGAGATTGATGGGTTGATTAACGTTAAATGATGATTAGCGGATTAAGTGGTTGTTGTCGCGAGGGTGTACGTGGTGTGTGTGTGGTGCGTGTGCTTAATTATGTTACAACAAATAAACAAAACAAAGAAAATAAACAAAAAGAAATTAAAACCCTAATCCCTTTTCCGCCGTTTTCCCCCTTTTCAATCTCATCGATCTCGCTTCTCTCTCACTATCATCTCCGATCGCAACTCCATCTTTCTTCTATTTCATTTTGTTTAAACCTGAAACAACAACAAACAGATCAAAAGTTTCAAAATGACTTGACACGAATAGAATGGATTACCGCGGGTCGTAGATGACGGTGGTTGCGGTTTGTGAAAGGTGGATCGCTCGCGGTTTTTCCGACGGTGGTCTGGTGAAGGGATTCCGATGATGGCTTCTGAAAGGATAAGTTCTCTCCTCTTTTTGTGGTTTTCGAACTCTGGGGTTTTGTGATTTTTGTGATTTTCTTTGAATGTTGTTTGTGAACCTCTGTATTGTTGTGTGTCTGTCCCCTCTTTCTGATTCTCGTGTGTGTTGGATTTATAGGCTTGATGTGATTAAGAGTCATGATTCCCATCATTGATTACGCAATATCCTTACTGAATATAAAAAATATGACCGTCCTGAATGTAATTTTTGTGATAAATGTCTTTGATTCACTCTCTTGAACTCTTTCCCAATTCGTCTTGATATGTCGTGGAATTGCTTTTAAAGCTCTCTCTTGGGTTCAAAACGTGATTATGTCTAATTCTCTGTCTCAATCTTGCCATAAATGGTTAATGACATTTAATATTCTCTTTGTTGCAAAACAGACGAATACGATTTTTGCTTATGTCTTGGAAAGATTCTTGTGTTTCTGTAATGAGTGTTTTGCTGTCTTGACAACCTCTAATACCATGTACTTAATTTGTAGGACCAGTCACTACAAGTCTAAGCTTACTCGTCTTGATCGTAATCTCGTATCAACCTCCTTGTACTGCGTTACGACTAGAATTGCTGGAAAGTGACCTGCTTTTGCCAAAATGCGAGGTATATGTGACTTCTGTTGTTATGATGTTTCTTCCATTTCTACTTACTATTTTCTTATGGGGTGTATGCGAATTTTGGCATGAGTACTTAGTTGTTTTAGTACACTTTGGTAGTCTTGGAGAGTAGCACTTGTTTCTATCCCGAATCGGCTCACTTTAATGTATCCATGTAGCAGCACAGTTATATAGGAGTAGGTTGAATACGGTAGCTGCTTTTTCCAATTCTATTTCAACATATCCGCATTTGGACTCTGCTACGGTGAGAAACTAATTGCTCTTTTGAATGCAGGGGTGATGTATTCGACAACTAGGAGGATAGTGCCTTACTCAGTCTTCATAATAAAATTGCAGATAAAGGTGAAGATAGGATCAAAAGTCTTCCGACAAAACTGTGTGGCAGGTGTGTATACAGGCTATTATGACGTTTTCCTGTTCTATGTTTTATAGGTGTAGTAAAGACGGCCGATGATCACAAGATGCATGGTCAGAACTCCCTCCGCGACACGATGTTTTGTAACTCAAGTTGCGGATGAAGTTGAAATTTATTGCCATATGTCTATTCAAAAGTTGAGCAGAACAGATAAACTTCTTTATGAATGTCTGGATATTTGATAATGGTTATGTGTGATTGAATGTTGATGCTTCCGTACTCATGTTGACCATTTATACTTTGCTTCATGTTTCAGGTGATACCGGCATACCAATCGATCTTATCCAACGACAAAGGTCGGTGTTTAGCTTGTACTTTCAACTTGTTTATGGAGTCGGTTTGGCGAGTTCAAGGCGGTGTTTCTGCTTTCACACGATCCGGCCTGATTGTGTTTTGATAGTGTTCTGATTTAACTCAGATTCATGCAGGGACATTATCCTCACTGATGTCATAACAAACGGTTAAGGCTGATGACACCCTCCTCAACAGTGGTGGCATTTAGCATTTGAGGAACACAGTCATGCGTGAAGGAAATAGGTCTAGACGGCAACGACTCACGAGTACTAGCTCACTCCCTCGAAAACTAGGCTCCATAAACTTGGTGCTTCAAGAGTTTTGCTAACAGATAAAACCGAGCTTGCGACATGTCAGCCGCCTTCTGCAACGGCAGTTTTATGTATCTGCAGAATTCTGTTCTGGTAATAGGAGCATGATGGACAGACTCTAACAATTCTTGCTTGCTTTGTGACTTGTTTTACGCAGGAAGACGAGGATGTCACCGAATGGAGCTGAGACTTAAGTTTTAACATGTCCTGCTGGTAAGACCTTATGGATTATGGAATTGGTCTTGATTTTGGCTGCTTGCTAATGATCAATAGTTGTTGGTTTATGTTTACAGGATGTTGATAAGGCTACTGATTGGTTAAAGTGCGAAACCGTAAATGTTGATGATGGTTGTGGTGTAGGAAAGTTGTGCTTAGAGAATTGGAGCAGGACCGAAGATTAGGCAGAACCAAGTTCCTTTAGGCCTAAATTTCATTTTGAGCATACTTGATCTCGTGTAACTTTCCATATTCAACTTGTTGGTGTTTAGAAGCTAAAACGTCTCGTGACAGTATAGGGCAGAATCGAAACAGGCCGGTAATTGGTATGTTGTTGCAGTGACTCGGCTTATGACACTTCAGATTTGTGCTGATAATTGGTGATTCATTATGAGTGGTCCGTTCATGATTCTTGGTAATTATCCTTTTCTGGTTTTGAATTAACAAGTCTCCTTCTGATTTTATGCGGGGAGATGTTACAAACATGCCAGGGTCATGTACCAATCTCTTCGTCTTATTTTTCGATTCATGAATATTCTGATTATTGATTGTATTGTTTTACCGGCGAAGATGCTGGCTTTAGATTCCTGTTTACTTTCTTCCTGTTGACTGTTTTACAGTTCACTCTTGGTATCTCTTGTTTGATTGTTTATTAATCCTGGAATTGTGCTTTCTAGCTTCAACAGGAACGACGATGCGGTGGCCGTTCTCATAGACTAAAGTTGCCTGGTGGTTTCTTCTTGTAGTTACCTGTACACACCTGTCATTGGAATACTGCAATGTTATGGTTGGCTCGTTTACTCCGCTAATTGACTTCTTAACTTATGTTGGCAAGCTATTTCTAACTGTCCTCTTCTTGAATTTGGAGCAGCTCTTAAATTTGATCCCAAACTCGGAGCCGACATTATACCTGGGGTATGACAGATAGTTCAAACGGTGTCGTGACCATAGGGAAAGTCCACGGTGCTTCGAATTGTTCTTGTTGGAGACTTTTTAGGCACTTATTGTGTTTTGATAATATACTTCGAAAGGAACCGTAAGAGTCACGATCACTAAGTTGGTAGTGAGGGACTGAAATTCAAACGTTGTCGTAACCGTCGTAGGAGTAAGTTCGGCATATATTCTTCTTCTTTTCTCTTCTTTTAAGTTAAACTGTCTGACTTGTGTTGTGACTGCTTAAAAAGTTAAACTTGGACTGTTTCTTTTAACACAGGTACAACCATGTTTGAGGGACACAACGAGTATGACACGAGATAGTATCGGAAATTGTGATGTTTGCTTCAAAGATCAGGACGAGTCAGAGGATGTGATAAATCATTCCCTATTCATGATGGCCAGGACGCCTTAGTGTTTTGAAGTGTAAAGCACTGCTTGGAGTTATGAAGCGTTGTGTATAGATATATCCATTTAAAACTTTCCTTACTTTACTCAACTATTTGGTGGCATGGTGTTGGAAGTCCTAATGGCCAAAACCATTATGCTGTTAGTGACTCTCTTTGTAATTATGAAGCAATTTTAATATAAGATAAAGTCTTCGATTGGTTCGTCAAATTCAAAGTAAATTTCATTCCTGTATTTATGATCATTTTGTAACATATGAATCCTTGGGCATAGTCACATGAAATTAACTCGTGGAGTTTGAACATCAAGGCCTTAATCATATGAATCCACAACTTTAACATTAACTTGCACACTATGAACTCTTGAAGTTAAATTTGTAAAACTTTGACCTCTCGCACTTGAATCGTGATACCGAGTATGTGTGGATCCCATCGAATTTATGACTTGAGTAACAACCAAAATTCCTCTCATGATTTGAATTTAGATACTGGACCGAATTAAGGATGAATTTGATCATAGTAGACAACTCTTGACAACAAAATGGAATGAATCCTAATCTTTGAATAATAGGCCCTTATATGTATCACTTCGTGACTCCCTAAACTTCCAGCAGTAACCTATCTTTCACAAAACAAAACAAACAAGTTGGTTAACACGGTTAGCTATGCATAATGATTGACTTAAATGATATGCAAGAAAAAATGCCCGAGGAGGTGGGATCTTAAGGTCAAAAATTAGGGTGTGACAATCCTGCTCGGAGAAGGATCCAGAATGGGAAGCCGAAGAGGGTGTTTGATACACCTCCGTCAACGTATGCAGAACTGTTTCAGACGCTGTTAAATTTGAATCTGGTTGTAAAGAGAATGTTGGACCCTCCCCCCCCCCCCCCCACAGGAGCGCTTCCTTACGGGTATGATACTAGTAAGCAGTGTGACTTTCATTCTGGGGCACCCGGACATGATATCGAGAGTTGTCATGCTTTTAAGCACACAGTCCAAGATTTGATTGATAGTAAAGTCATTAACTTCAGTAATGATGGTCCCAACATTGTACAAAAACCAATGCCGAATCATGGAGCGAATGCTGTTTTGACAGAGGAGGATTTGGATTTGGTTATGGACGTAAATGATCTGAAGACACCTTTGAGCTATGTTAAAAGCAGATTGTTGAAAGAGGGGTCTTCCCCGGATGTGATGAGTACTATTTGGATTGTTGGACCCGACCAGAGGGCTGTATTGATTTGAAGAGAGGTATTCAGGCCATGATTGATGAGGGAACTTTGCAGTTCGACCGCACTGCTGTTGAGAAACCTGATGAGGTAACATGTGAAAAGCAGGGTGAGGTCGCAACAATTACAATTCCATGAAAGACTATTACGATATCAGCGCCCGCCAAGCGGCCAACTATCACGATAACGAAAGCAAGACCCGTTCCTTATGAGAGTACGAAAGCCATCCCATGGAATTATGAGTTGGAAGCTTTTTGCAACGGGGAAAAGATTAATGTGGATAGCCAGCCAGCAGGGGCAGTGGGTAGTCTTGTTGAAGCGGGAGGCATGACCCGAAGTGGTAGAATCTTCACTTCACCTGAAATTGAGGCTGAAAGGATTGCTAGAGGCAAAGCCAAAGTGAATGAAGGAGGACCTTCCTAGTCAAAAGAGAAGGAAACATCAGTCAAGGATGTAGAAGAGTTTATGAGGTTGATTCGCAAAAGTGACTATAAGATTGTGGAGCACTTGCAGCAAACGCCCTCCAAAATTTCAATACTATCTTTGTTGCTTTGTTCCGAGGCCCATTGGAATGCCTTGTTGAAAATCTTGGACACGTCTTTTGTACCACAGGATGTAACTGTTAATCAGCTTGAGGGGGTACTGGCGCACGTGAATGCTGGCCACAACTTGGGATTTACTGACTTTGATTTGACGCCTAGAGGTCGGGACCATAATATGGCTTTGCACATTTCAGTGGAATGCCGAGGCACTGTTATGTCGCATGTTCTTGTAGACACCGGATCATCTTTGAATGTGTTGCCGAAGAAGGCTATGATGAAGCTAGATGTCCGAGGAATCATATGCACGCCAAGTGATTTGGTCGTGAGGGCTTTTGATGGGACCAGAAGGTCGGTGTTTGGGTTCATAACGTTGCCACTCCAGGTCGGGCCGGAAGTGTTTGACACAGTGTTCTACATCATGGACATACATCCAGCTTACAGCTATTTACTTAGGCGACCATGGATACATTCTGCAGGGGCTGTGACGTCTACGCTGCATCAGAAACTTAAATACCCTGTTGGGGACAGTGTTGTTACTATTTGCGAAAAGGAGGACATTCTAGTTAGTCATCTTTCGTCATTCAAGTACGTCGAAGTGGATGGGGAGATCCATGAGACGCCATGCCAAGCCTTCGAGGGGTTGCAAATCAAGGACAAGTCTCATGTTCCTAGCAAAGGGCCAGAGGTGGCCATGTTTTCATACAAAGACGCTCAGGCAGTGGTTCAGGCTGGAGCAACCAAAGGATGGGGCCAAGTCTTGGAAATTCCTGTCAAGATGGACAAGTTTGGGTTGGGGTATCGCCCGACGTCGTCACCTTCCGCATCAGGCGTGCCAAAGTTCAAAGGACCAGTGGTGATCACTCCAGGTGGGGTCTGTTATGAAACAATCAATGCTGTTTCCGATGCTGAAGACGGAGATAGTGACTGCGATATGGACTCGTGGATCAAGCCCGGCGTGCCAGGACAAAATCTGTGCAACTGGTCTATCCAGGAACTGGTCCCAGTGACTACGAAACAGTAATGATTTGTTTTCTCAATTATTGTATGATCCTGTGTCCTACTCGGGGCATAGTGATTCTGTTTTTAGGGCTACCTACTTATATGTGTACTTTGTTCAATCATTAATAAAGGCGTTTTTCTCATACAAATTTTATGATCCTTGTTTCTCCTGCTTTTGTTTAAGAATAAAATGGCAATGTGGTTATGTGCTTTATTTGAATTATTTGAAACATTTAACCATTCTCATTGCAGGATTCATATTTCAGACGACACTGATCCCGAACTTCCTATGACTCGCTTCGACTTCGAGCACCCGATATTTCAAGCAGAAGAAGAGATTGTTGAGAATAGCGACTTATCAGAAGAGCTGACTCGACTTTTGAAACAAGAAGAGAGAATCATTCTGCCTCATCAGGAGGAAATTGAAATTATCAACATGGGGTCCGAAGAGGTTGTCAGGAATATCCGGATAGGGGCTGCACTGCAAAGTGATATCAAGCAAAGGCTTATTGAGATGCTGCGGGAGTACAGTGATATCTTTGCTTGGTCTTACGAAGACATGCCTGGGTTGGATACTGATATGGTAGTTCACCATCTGCCATTGCGCGAGGAATGTCCGCCGGTTAAGCAAAAACTCAGAAGAACTCGACCAGATATGGCTGTGAAAATTAAGGAGGAAGTTCAGAAACAATGGGACGCCGGTTTTCTGGCTGTTACAACTTATCCCTCATGGGTCGCCAATATAGTACTTGTACCAAAGAAAAATGGTAAGGTGCGGATGTGCGTGGACTATCGAGATTTGAATAAGGCGAGCCCAAAAGACGACTTTCCACTTCCTCATATTGATGTGCTGGTCGACAACACCGCTCAATTCTCCGTGTTTTCCTTCATGGACGGCTTTTCGGGCTATAATCAAATAAAGATGGCGCCAGATGATATGGAGAAAAAAACTTCTATTACCCCGTGGGGAACGTTCTGCTACAAAGTGATTCCCTTTGGTTTGAAGAACGCCGGGGCAACATATCAGCGAGCTATGACGACACTCTTTCATGACATGATGCATAAAGAGATCGAAGTCTATGTTGACGATATGATTGCCAAATCCTAAACGGAGGAAGAGCATCTGGTCAATCTTCTGAAATTGTTCAAGAGGCTTAGGAAATTCAGGCTGAGGCTGAACCCTAACAAGTGCACCTTCGAGGTGAGATCTGGTAAGCTATTGGGGTTTATTGTAAGCGAAAAAGGAATTGAGGTTGATCCTGCTAAGATAAAAGCAATACAAGAAATGCTAATGCCGAAAACAGAAAAAGAAGTTCGTGGCTTTTTAGGGTGATTGAACTACATTGCTCGGTTTATATCTCATCTAACGGCCACATGCGAGCCATTATTCAAGTTATTGAAAAAAGATCAGGCTGTGACCTGGAATGAAGATTGTCAAAGGGCGTTTGAGAAAATAAAAGAATATTTGCAGGAACCTCCAATATTGATACCCCCAGTAGCCGGGAGACCATTGATCATGTATTTGACGGTTCTTGAGAAAAGTATGGGTTGTGTTCTCGGTCAACATGACGAGACTGGACGTAAAGAGCATGCGATTTACTACTTGAGTAAAAAGTTCACAGACTGTGAGTCCCGTTACTCAATGCTCGAAAAAACGTGTTGTGCGCTAGCCTGGGCTGCCAAACGTCTGAGGCAATACATGCTAAACCATACGACCATGCTAATTTCAAAGATGGATCCGATCAAATACGTGTTTGAAAAGCAAGCACTTTCCGGAAGGATTTCCCGGTGGCAAATGGTATTGACAGAATACGATATCCAGTATGTTTCTCAAAAGGCTATTAAAGGTAGTGTTCTGTCAGAATACCTAGCTGAGCAGCCAATTGATGATTACCAGTCGATGAGTTTTGATTTTCCTGACGAGGATATCATGTACTTAAAAATGAAGGACTGTGAGGAGCCGTTGCCGGATGAAGGTCCAGAGTTGGGTTCCAAATGGCAATTGATATTTGACGGTGCCGTCAATTCATACGGAAGTGGAATATGGGCAATCATTACTACTCCCCATGGGTCGCACATCCCATTCACTGCTAGATTGACCTTTCCAGTTACCAATAATGAGGCCGAATATGAAGCATGCATTATGGGGCTCGAAGAAGCTATTGATCTGAGAATTAAAAATATTGATGTGTACGGAGACTCTGCTCTAGTTGTGAATCAGATCAAGGGAGAGTGGGAAACTCGTCAGCCCAATCTGATACCTTATATGAATTATGCAAGAAGGTTGTTGCCTTTCTTTGACAAGGTGGAATTGCACCATGTACCATGAGCAGAAAATCAGATGGCAGACGCTCTCGCGAATTTGTCTTCAATGTATAAAGTTAACTTCTGGAATGAGGCTCCCCGGATAGTTATCTCCCTCCTGG
This sequence comes from Lathyrus sativus, assembly GCA_963859935.3. NCBI lineage: Eukaryota > Viridiplantae > Streptophyta > Magnoliopsida > Fabales > Fabaceae > Lathyrus > Lathyrus sativus. Next base: position 433,165,904 of record OZ012740.1, read on the forward strand.
ATAGGCCCGCTTTCATATTCTCCATTGAAGAAGCTTCCGATGGCAAACCGTGGTATTTTGATGTCCAGAATTTCTTGAAGAACCAAGAGTATCCGGCTGGGGCATCCAGTCGTGATCAGAAGACTCTTAGGAGATTGGCTGGCAATTTCTATCTGAATCCGGATGGGGTTTTGTACAAGAGAAACCACGACTTGATGTTGTTGCGGTGTGTGGACGAGAAAGAGGCTAAGTTTCTAATGGAAGAAATCCACGAGGGTACATTTGGCACGCATGCCGGCGGACATGCAATGACGAGAAAGTTATTAAGAGCAGGGTATTACTGGCTAATAATGGAAACAGATTGTTTCAAATTTGCAAAGAAGTCTCATAAATGCCAGATTTATGCGGACAAGATTCATGTGCCTCCGATCCCTCTGAACGTTATGTCGTCGCCTTGGCCTTTTTCCATGTGGGGAATTGACGTGATTGGAAAGATTGAGCCCACGGCATCCAACTGACATCGTTTTATCTTGGTAGCTATTGATTACTTCACCAAATGGGTTGAAGCTGCATCATATGCTAATGTTACCAAGCAGGTGGTACCCAAATTTATCAAGAAGGATATTATCTGCAGATATGGAATCCCAGAGCGGATTATCACTGACAACGGTTCGAATTTGAATAACAAGATGATGAAGGAATTGTGCCAGAATTTCAAAATTGAACATCACAACTCTTCTCCTTATCGGCCCAAGATGAATGGTGCTGTTGAAGCGGCCAATAAAAACATAAAGAAGATCGTTCAGAAGATGGTTGTGACCTACAAGGACTGGCATGAGATGTTGCCTTTTGCTTTGCACGGTTGTCATATGACGGTACGCACATCAACCGGAGCAACTCCTTTTTCACTTGTATATGGTATGGAGGATGTCCTACCATTGGAGGTTGAGATTCCTTCTCTGAGGGTTTTGCGTGATGTCCAAGTTGATGAGGCAGAATGGGTGAAAGATAGGTTGAATCAGCTCAGTTTAATGGATGAGAAGATACTGGCTTCTCTAGCATATGGTCGGCTGTATCAGAGCCGGATGAAGAAAGCTTATGATAAGAAGGTGTGTCCTTGAAGCTTTCAGACGGGTGATCTTGTGTTGAAAAAGATTCTCCCACCATAATCAGATCACAGGGGCAAGTGGACTCCCAACTATGAAGGTCCATATGTCGTTAGAAAGGTTTTCTATGGAGGAGCCATATTGCTATCCACCATGGATGGTGAGGATTTTACATCCCCTGTGAACTCGGACGCAGTTAAAAAATACTTTGCTTAAGGAGACCCGCTGGACAGAAAAAAGAGAGTCCAGGCAAAAATGGGGCATCCCGGCGAACCATAAAAAAGGAATAAAAGGTTCGAGCAAAAGTTAGGGATGAAATTAAAAAATGTACACCTGCGAAGTTGAAAACCTGAAAAGGGCGACTTCGGCAAAAAGGGGTATCCCGATGAATTGAAAACCCGCAAAGGGCGGTTCACGCAAAAGTTAGGGATTCGAAAAAGCAAATTACTGCGGTCCGAGTTTGATATTGCGTTGCTTAGTGGTTTGGGAATACCTGAGGGTCGTATATCCGGAACAATCTTTTCCGAAGATCGAATATCGGGAAAGCGTCAGAGTCAGGCGAGTCATAGGAGGATCAGCTCATGGTGTTCGTCTGTACCACGTTGCCGACATGTATACAAATTTTCATTGTGCTTCTGTAATATTTGTATTTTGTTTGTGCGTAACTTCCTCTTTTCAGGAGTTGCATCCAGTGTACAAAATTTTGCCTATTTACAGGCCCGTTATCAATAAAGCATGTTATTCAGTACTTGATGCCTGTTCTTTACTGTTTTGATGCTTATTCTTTACTGTTTTGTTTGTGAAAAATGCCGATGTTTTTGATGAACTTGCATGTGCATAAACTTGCTGGCCCTTGCCAATAATTGCTAAAACTTTGAATTGACTGAACGAACGTCACGGATACTAACCAGAATAGATCTTGTTGTATAGATTTGTTTTGTCTCGTTTGTATTTCGCAGGGTTCTCACCTTTGGAGCAAAGATGCAGGGAAGTTGTGTTCCCCAGCCAGAGTCCCGTGACTTAGTGATGGTATCACTCCTCAGCAGATGGAAGTCACATTTTATCTCAGAAGGTTTGATATGGCACTTATCCCTATTGGATGTGGTTTGTCCTCCCTAGGAGAGTATTCCCCAGGAAAGTTGCCAAGAGAGTAGCCTCAGTGGATTTTGATGTCCCCAACAAAAGGTGCATTCCCAGCAGTAAGTATGTTAACACTCAATACCCAACAGGGGTAACTCCCGCATAGTATAACCAAGTCGTCTTTGGTTCAGAAGGATTATCCTTGTACAAGACTGTTTCTTCTTCTCCCCAGCAGGTTGTTTTTTCCTCCGACAGGATGGACATCATCAACATAGCTCGTAATTTCAAGCTTGTGAGCTGTTCCCCCGACAGGATGGTTATCCCCAGCAGAGTTGGTTTCATATGTCCAGCATTTATTTTGTTGGAATGCTTTGAGATACCAGTTCATCCCCAGCGAATTCAGCTTTGTCTTCAGCATTTATTTTGCTGAAGCGCCCCTTGGCATCTTTGCATTTTGCATATATCATCATATTTTCATCTACCCAAATGCGTAGCATTTCCATGCCGTATGGAGCATTACGCCATTGTTAAACATACGCATTTTGAAACATAAGCCAGGTTGGTTACCTCTTTGCTTTCAGGTGTTATCCCTTGCAGAGGAGTGAGATTCTTGCTCAGAAGGATTTCTAGATATTCAAATTCTCGGCGTGAGATAGGTGATGATGATGTTCGTCCCCTAATAGAGTTGCTTGGTTAAGTTTCTCTCCTCAGGTTGCTGTTACGTCAGCGTTAGAAGATTTCATGCCTTAAACTTCTGGAGTTGTTACTAGTGATTTCCCCACAGAGTGGTTTGGTTAAGTTTCTCGTATTCCCTAGCAAAGTATTCTTCAAATGTATCCGTGTTGACGAAATTGTACCTGTGTCAACAGTGATTGTTATCCGTGTTGACAGAATCGCTTCCCTGTGTTGACAAAGATTATTACCTGTGATAGACGAAGATTGCTCCTGTGTTGATAGAGATTATTACCTGTGATGGACAGAGATTGTACCTGTGTTGACAGTGATTGTTGTCTGTGTTGACAGAACTCTTCCCTGTGTTGACAGTGATTGTTGCACCTGTGTTGATAGTGATGGTTACCTGTGGATGACAGAGATTGTACCTGTGTTGACAGTGATTGTTGTCTGTGTTGACGGAACTCTTCCCTGTGTTGACAGTGATTGTTGCGCCTGTGTTGACAGTGATGGTTACCTGTGGCTGACAGAGATCGTACCTGTGTTGACAGTGATTGTTGTCCGTGTTGACAGAAGTGTTACTTGTGTTGACAATGACTGTTACCCGTATGGATGGGGTTATTACCCGTGGTTGACGGAGTTGTCCCCAATAAAGTTAACAATGATTGTATCCATGTTGACGGAGTCATTACCTGTGATTGACAGAGATTGTTATTCCGATTATGGACGAAATTGTACCCATGTTGATGGAGTCTTTCCTCGTATTGACGAAGTTTAGTCCAGTTGTGGACGAAGTTGTTTCTTGCAAAGTTAATTTGATGTCTGTGGCGTCGCACAGGGGGTTAATATTGAAATCCAAAGTCTTATCAAATGTTTGATTAGTTGTTGCCGTAACAACTGGGTTCAGCACAACGGATGTTGTTCCCCAAGCAGTTCTCACAGTGTATTTCTGCGGTTGGAAAATTTCCGGATTTTCTTGGTATTCAACCGTCTTCTACCTCGATTGTTTGAAGGTCGTTCGCTCTTCACCCAGTCGGGTCCAAGCCGTTTGAATAGGGGCAGCTGTCGCACCCCAAAATTTGCTCAACCTTTTCTTACCTGGTTTATGTTTCATTGCATTAACATTTGCATAGTTATATCATTTGCATATCATGGTATCATTCATATAACAGGGGATAAAGTGTGTTTCTTCTCAATAGAAGCCTAGCAAGAGGTCTCATTCAAGTTTGAGAAGTTGTCAAAGTCATCAGAAGGTGGTTTGAGTGCCTAAGGGTTTAGATGTGTGAGTGTGAATCTTCTCCTAACTTGAGGATCAAATGAAGACCATCAGAGGGTTGTGAAGTTTTGAATGTGAGAAGAGGATGTGTATGGAGCTCATAGAATGCCTAGAGGGCCATGGGAGAGCTCAATCAAGTCATTGTGTCAAATGCAAAAGCCACAGTTGAGGTGCAAGCAATTAGGGTTTCATCTGGGGTAATCCTAGGTCAACTGTGCAATTGAAGGGTATCAAAGCCTACTTTTAGGTCATGGAGTTCATGAAATGATATGATGAGACATTTTTGGTGTTGCGCCAAGATCAAATCAAGAAGAGTCAAGAGTGTGGGAAGTTGCTAAATTAGGGTTTCAGTGCAAAGTCCCCTGTTTAGTGCCTAACTTCATGACCACATAAGTCAAGATACAAGTTTCAAATGGATCTTTGGCCAACACGAAACTTGTAGAGCATATCAATACCTTTAATTTGAGTACTAGAAGTCCTCAATGGGATTTATAGAACTCAAGTTATGACCCAGACAAGTTACAAGTCCTCAGATGCCTCTGAAATTTGTCTATGAAAATCATCTGACTCCAAAGCTATTTTTGACCTAGAAGGAGGTTTCAAATGAACTTTTGGCCAACATGAAAGTTGTTCCTCATGATATTATATTTCTAAATTGTACTATAAGTCTTCCATATGATTTGTAGAACTCAAGTTATGAGGTTTACAAGTCAGGGGTATTTTGGGAAAGTGAGATTATACGTCATTTTCAATCATAGGCCAAAATCTCCAACTTGCACTTGTCAAATGCAATTTTGTTCAACATGAAAGTTGTTCAAAATGGGATTTTTAGGCTAGCCAAGAGGTCATGATGGATTGATTGAGCTCATAGAAAGACTTGGTTTGAAATGGTCTCAAAAGGGGAAATTTTCAAATGAATTAAGGAGGGAAAATGCCAATTTTGAGTTATAGGACCAAAACATGTCTAGTAACTACATTTTTTGAATGGAAATTGAATTTTGGACACAATGAAATTAGCAGAATTTTGAGTTTAGGCCATGTTTCATGAGTTGTCATGTAGTTGCTTCAAATGCAAGTTACATAGTCAATTCATTCTACAATGCAATTCAGGCTGTGCTATCAATCCAATTTCACTCTAAAATCAATTTGCAAGCTGATAGAACCTTCTAGAGCAAGTGACACAGCCTGAAATCGTGACTGTTACATTGGATTTCAAGGAAAAATCAGAAATTGCAATTGGCTGGATTGGGCTTCAAACACACTTCAAAAGCCCATAAAAACATTCTATATATTCACTGCAGTGAATTCAGAGTGGTTTTGGCATTCATTTCGTGAAAAACACTGAAGTTGCAGTTGAAAAATTCCAAGAAGCAAGTGAAATCGTGTTTTGAGTTCCAGGCTGATTCAGAGCAAATTGAAGGTTGAAGCATCATTCTCTTGCATCCTTGAAAGATTCTGGAGAGTTTTGAAGCTTGATTCGAGTTCTAGCTACCTCTGTTAGTGGATCTACATCAGGTTAGTAAACTTTAAAATTCCTCTTGATTTAGGGAGATGTAGTTCATATTATGCATGTGGTTAGGATCTAATAGAGGAATAGATTGTTTATGGATTGAAATTGGAGCAATTAGTGACAATTTAGGTTGAAGTGAATTTTCTGTTTGGACACGAGTTGATCTGATCTTAAGGCTATAACATGATTTGGATAGATCAGGATGATCAGTGTAGCATAAGGATGATTTCTATGATCTTAATTGTGCAATTGGTGATGTTTGATCTGGATGCTATTTCTGAACATTGCTTCGTGTTTTAAAATCTATGGAGAGTAAGAACATTTGAGTAAGAGATTTGAGATCCTGATGAAATTTTGGAGAGATTGATGTAAGGATTGTTGATGTTTGATCACCTGCAACCACCTGCTCACCGGAGAAGACGACCAGAGTCTTCTCCGGCCACCGTCTCTGATCTCCACCTGGCCAGCCTGAATTTTGGAGAAGATGAGTCCATAGCCATCGGATCTTGCCTTTGACCTTGACTAGACCACAGATCCAACGACCACGACTTAAGATTTTATTTGACTTTCTGAGGATCAAAATGATGCAGTTTCATTAAATGAGGTGGCATGCCCTCAGCGCTTGGATCAGTGGACCAATCTCCTCATCCAGTGGCTCACGTTTTATTTCAGAGTTTTATTTTCTTTTATTCATTTTGTTTTATTTTAAATGCTTTATTGATTCAAAAAATCACAATAAATTCAATTTTGATCCAAAAATTATTTCAAAAATATCTCCATGATCTTGAGGGAATTTGTGATTTTCTGAAATCAATAAAATGCATTTTCATGCATTTTTCATTTTAATGTGATTTTTCTCATTTTGTTTAATTCTTTTAATTTTGCATAGTTGATCATCTATTTTGTTGAATTTTGTTCTTCTAATTGGTGATGAATTTGGCTTTTATTTTTTAGTATGTGTTAGGGTAGATATTCATGTTCCCTTAGAATTTTTGTTGGAATTTTATAACAACTTTAGGTTCTGTTTTAGGTGTTGAGATTAGAGCCTTCCCAAACTTGTGGAACACCTTGATACCCTTCAATCTAGAAATTATTTAGGTGACTTAGAAGTTGAATTAGGATTTAATATTTTAAACCTAGGTTGTTCAAACATGTATGTTCCCCTAGGAATTTTATTATAATTTTACAACTTTGTTTTCTATTTTAGTTGTATTTTGCAAGTTGCTTGTGCTTGTGGTGTTCTATTTTGTGTGCCTTTGCTTGTTTGGTTTTGTTGGTGACCTTGAAGCTGGATTTGCTTGGTTTCCTTCTTGGGAGGTATTCTAGACTTGGTGTAGTTGCTGTGGATTGAATATTGGAGCTTAGAGTTGAAGTTTTCTTTTCTTTTAGGAGTTGTTTTAGGAGCTTAGGAAATTAGGGTTTTAGGGAGAGCCATTAGAGCTAGTTTTGATTCTTTCATCAATCATAGAATGCATTGTGTGCTTCTATTCTATCCAATGATGTAAAGTCCTCCTAGGGAAACTCCATCTCTCCTTTGGAGGGATGTATGGTATGCCCATAGTTGAGTAGAACTTTGAGGATACCTTTCCATTTCAATGTTGGTACTTGATAATTTCCTTTGGTTTTCATCTGGTTCTCAACATTGCAACCTTGATCTTAGTGATTATTCTCTACTTGGAGTGTGTTTGCTAGAGCTTGAAGATGAAGTTTGATGAAGCTTGAAGATAGAAGCTAGCTTGAAGAAGTTTTGCTGTCAACCTTGCTGTCAAAAGGATTTGTTGTTCAGAGCTGTTGTTGAGGACTGAAGTTGCTGTCTGCTGAAGACTGTTGCTGTTGCTTGGGTTGTTTCCTCTATTTTTTTCTCTCTTGTTGTATTGTCTTTTTTCTTGTGTTGATTACCTCTAGGTTTGAGGTGGAGCTTGTCTCCTCTTGCCTGTTGTTTTCTCCCTTGCCTCTCTGGTACTGTTGCATAGCATGCATTTTACTATTTACTGTTTACTGCTTGCTTTCTTTTGTTGTTTCCCCTAGGATCTCTAATTTCCTCTGTGCAAGAGGGAGTTATGACAGACATTAGGTTTTGACCCATGCATGATAACTGTAGGTAGAGTCCCTTTCAACCATAGTTTTAGGGCGTCTTTCTCTTCTTATCTCAAAACAATTCAAAAACACAGTAATAAGGTTAATTGAAGTCGTGCGTTACGAGCCTTAAGCTATCTGGGAAAAGGTTGGTGGAGGGTTTCTCTCCAGTAATCTGGATGTTAGTGTGGTACCCTTTGGGTGACATACGAAGCGTTCACTCCTGGGTCATAGTCTCTAGTGCGACAGAGATTGCGAACATCCTAAAAAACAGTTCCTTCGTAAAAAACTCAAACAAACATTCAAACTCTGTTTTTGTCCTCTTGGACCTTTAATCAGGAAAACCCTTTCTTAAGGAGATAAAAAACTGTCAGACAAGCTTGTGCCTTCCGTAGCCCGAACTACGTTTGCTCTGATCTTTCATGCTGTATGAAAGTACGTAGGCACGAGATGCAATATCTCGGCGAGCAACCTTCCCCCTTAACCCGTAGTTAGGCGAACTACGTTGACTCTGATTTCTCGTTCCAGACGGGAATACGTAGGCATAAAGTGCGATACTTTACCGAGTCATTTTCTTTTCTTTTTAACCCAGACCTTTAGAGTAGATAGATGAACATACCCTTAGATAGAAAACAAGCGTGGATCCCGTCGAGTACGACGGACGTGAGGGGTGCTAATACCTTCCCCTTGTGTAACCGACTCCCGAATCCAGGATTTGGTTGCGATGACCATTCCTTTCCCTCTTTGCGTTAGGTTTACTCTGAGCGTTTCCTTTCCCTCTTTTGGGATAAATAATGCACGGTGGCGACTCTTCTGTCATAGCCGGCGCCGATTTTCGCAGTAGCGATAATGTCAAATCCTTTAGGTTGTGTCCTGTACACGTCCTCAAGAAGATTCACATTAAGGAAAGCAATCTTGACATCCATCTGCCATATTTCATAATCATGATATGCATCGATATCAAGTAAAATCTGAATAGATTTAAGCATTGCAACTAGTGAAAAGGTTTCATCATAGTCTACCCCATGAATTTGTTTATAGGCTTTAGCTACCAGTCTTTCCTTATAGGTATGTACCTTACCATCCATGTCAGTATTATTTTTGAAGATCCACTTGCATCCTATAGGATTAACTCTTATAGGAGGCTATACCAAGGTCCAAACATGGTTTGTGTACATGAAATCCATTTCATATTTCATGGCTTCTAGCCACTTCTCAGACTCAGTACCAATTATAGCCTTTTGGTAGGTTGCAGACTCGTATTGATCCATGAGTAATACATCACCTTGATCAGTTACGAGATATCCATATCTTTGTGGTTGGTGACGTATCCTGCTCGACCTACTATGGTCTTGGTCTACTTGAGCAGGTTGCTCTTCCACAACTACTTGTGATTCCTGCTCTAATTCCTCTATAGGTGTATCAATGCTTTGTGATTCTTGAATTTCTTCAAGCTCTACTTTCCTCACACTAATTCCTTTGGAAATAAAGTCTTTTCCAAGAAAACCCCAGTTCGAGCAACAAACAGTTTTCCGTCAACAGGATTGTAGAAGTAATACCCTCTTGTTTCTTTAGGATACCCCACAAATAAGCATTTGTCAGATTTGGGCTCAAGCTTAGTTGAAATTTATCGTTTCGCATAATCTTTACAACCCCAAATCTTCATGTAAGACATATGTGGTTTCTTACCACTCCATATCTAATATGGTGTCTTCTCAACCTTTTTGGATGGAACACGATTAAGTCTGTAAGCTGCTGTCAGTAGTGCATGTCCTTAAAAGGAGTTTGGAAGATCAACATGACTCATCATGGAACGGACCATGTCTAACAAGGTTTTATTTCTTCTCTCAGATACATCATTCTATTGTGGTGTTCCAGGAGGAGTGAGTTAGTATAAAATCCCACACTCTTTGAGATGGTCATCAAACTCTAGGCTTAAATATTCACCGCCTCGATCTGATCGAAGAGTTTTAATATTCTTACCTAGTTGGTTTTGTACTTCATTCTTGAACTCCTTGAATTTTTCAAAGGATTCATATTTGTGTTTCATTAAATACACATAACCATATATACTGAAATCATCAGTAAATATGATGAAGTATTTAAAGCCTCCTTTGGCTGGTATTTTCAGTGGCCCACATACATCAGTATGTATGAAGGCCAAAAGATTATTAGCCCTTTCACCTTTTCCTATGAATGGGGACTTTGTCATCTTTCCAATTAAACAAGATATGAATGTATCATATGATTCATAATCAAAAGAGTCCAAGAGTCCATCTTTGTGGAGTTTGGAGATGCGCCTCTGATTTATATGGCCTAAGAGACAATGCCAAAGGTAACTTGGATTTAACTCGTTAGGTTTCATCCTTTTAGTATTAATGCTATAAATTGACATTTCAAGATCAAGGACATACAATCCATTGTTCATTTATGCAGTAGCATAAAATTATCATTCAAATAAATGAAGCAACAATTGTTCTTTATTATGAATGAAAAACCAAACTTGTCCAAACAAGAAACAGAAATAATATTCCTACTAATTACAGGTACATATTAAAATTTCTCTAACTGAATTATTAAACCATTAGGTAAAGTCAATACATGAGTTCCTTCAGCTAAAGCAGCAACCTTTTCTCCATTTCCAACTTGTAGGTCAACTTCACCGTTCGCAAAATCTCTACTCCTTGTTAGCCCTTGCACATTAATACCAACGTGAGAACCACATCCAGTATCCAATACCCATGAGGCAGAAGTAGATAAGTTTATTTATAAAACATAAATACTTGAAGTTGAAATCTCTACTCTATTCTTCTTATCTTCTAGGGACTTTGGGAAGTTTCTCTTCCAGTGTCAGGTTTTACCGCAATAGAAGCAAGTGCACTCCTTTGCTAAGCCTCCTTTAGGCTTCAAAGCATAAGCAGTAGATTTGGGTATGATAACTTCCTTGCCCTTCCATTTACCATCCTTCTTGGTGGGCCTTTTGTTCTGCTTCTTTCCATTACTAACCATCAGAATGGACTTCCCTTTTAACTTCAGACTCTGCTCAGTAGTTCTTAGCATCTCTAGAAGACTTTTTTTCCATATCATTCATGTTGAAATTAAGGACAAATTAACTGAAGCTCTCCGCTAACAATTGGCAGATCAAAATAGTCGCAAGCTCATTTTTTAGGGGAAAACCCAATATTTCAAGGTTCCCCATATACCCAATCATCTTGAGTACATGGGACCAACCGAGGCTCCCTCAGCTAGCTTTCCTTGAAAAAAGGCTTTTGAAACTTTAAACCTCTCATGCCTTGCCTGCTCTTAATAGAGCATCTTTAGGTGTTTGATTATATCAAACGCTGCCATGTTTCCATGTTGTTTTTGCAATTCAGAATTCATGGTAGCCAGCATGAGGCAAGCAGTTTCATTGGCATCATCGACATGCTTATTATAAGTATCTCTTTTAGCCTTAGGAGCAGAACTAGGAGGCCCCTCTTCAGGAACAGGTGTCTCTAAGACGTACAACTTTTTATCATGTTTGAGGACAATCCTCAGGATTCGGTGCCAATCCAGAAAAATTTTCCCAGACAATTTGTCCTTATTAAGGATTGATTGCAAAATGTTGTTAGTGTAGAAGCAAGCTTCAAAGCCTTTGTGTTTTGATGAAGACAACTCATACAAGCTTGGTATGCAAGATACTTATGCTATATACCCGTGGGGGTATATATATCGAAGATGCTTATACTATACACCTGTAGGGGTATATATTGAAGATAAGACCAGAATCATCATTCTTCTGAAGTCTTCGCAAAAAGCAAGAGACGCAAGCAAGCAAACAAGATCAACAAAGATCAAGAGAGTATCATCGCATACGACTTTATCAATCAAAGCTTCGTCTACAAGCTACAAATGAAAATGGTGATTCAAAGAACGATATAAACATTTTTTACTTTAGAAAATTTATACAAGTGTTCTTTAAAAATCACATTTCACTACACCACTTACACTAATACTTTCAAAACATTTTAAAATACTCTTTCTATTTAAAATTAAGTATTTTTACAAAAACCTTCATTGTTAACTGATTAACCATATGGGTTAACCGATTAACACAATCTAAAATTATGTATTTTGGGACTTCACAACAGTGTTAACCGATTAACCATGTGGGTTAACCGATTAACACATGAAAATTTCAAATATTTTTAAATGTTGGAAAGGTGTTAACCGATTAACCTATTTGGTTAACCGATTAACACTGTAACAACAACCAAAAATAGCAGCTTTTCATGGAGAATTGCATTGTTCTATATTTTCTTACTAGCTATTTTTTACTGTCCCAAAATCACACCTTTTTGGAAAGGTTTTTCACCAGTATAAATTGATTTCAATTTCAAAATCAAAAACAACCTTCAAGAAACAAATTAATCAAATTACTCTTTGTCTTCAACCTTGTGAATTTTCATTAAGTGTGCAAATCATATTTTGAAAGAAGCCATTGAAATAAATTTCACATTCTCACAGTCTTCTTTCACAAAGAACACTTGTATATTTTATCTGAGTATAATTTGTTTCGAGAAGAAGATCAACCTTGAAGATTGATAAACAACTTTCCATCAATTACTTTATCAAGAACATTTTTGTGTATTACCTTGTTTTTCAGGACTGTTGGAAACAAGTGAAGTGTATTGAAGAGGATTGTTCTTCAACACTTGGAATTACCTATAAGTTTAGATAGTAAGCATCAATTTGGGTGTGATTAGGCTTTACAAAAATTCTGAACTATAGTGAAATACTCTTTCGATTCGAAAGGGGAGTGGAGTACCTTCAGAGTGCAAAGGGAACCACTATAAATCTTCCCGTGTCTTTTTCTTTCTGCCTTTACTTTCCGTAAATAACTTAACAACCAAGAAAAAGAACCAAGGAGCCTTAGCAAGGTTGCTAATAATTTTTTAAGATCCTAATTCACCCCCCTCTTAGGCGCAGTTACTACTCATAGTTAGAGGTGTTTGTTGTCATGGTAATCCACATAAAAAATGTGAAATTATAAGTATCAATTAAAACCAACATATTCAATTAGACCTTTAATTAAATATGCTCTCACTATTTTACTCAAACCGAATGACCCTCACCATTTGATTTGGAAAATCCCGTTGGAAGATTTTCTAGTGGATCGAGATCCATATTTCACTTTGTTTTATGTTAGTGTTAGACTGATTACACAAAACTCAGTTATTTAGGTAGGAACTCTTTCTAATTGTATATAATATAATTCTCAAAATATTATCAATTAGGTGAATAACTCCTTATTCTAATCCATCATATGGATTGTTCTCAACTCTTGTTTAGTTAAGTTTGACCCATTATTTTAGAAATTGGATATTACATTTATTCCATCGCACCTTACCAATATAGAACATGCAGCTCGCGTTAGGTGAAACCTACATTATTTGATACTAGTCTTGATAAGTTCTAAAACTTGAAAATCATAAACTTAATATTCAATTTTGAGGGAATTTTCAATTAGTTTGATCTCACCGACTTATTTATCATATAAATCGTCTCTCACATGCATCAACATACAATCACATGCATCAACATGCACATATAAAATGAAACAGTTATGACCCCTAGTGCAATTGTTCTCTCAAGCCAATGCGAGAACCTAAGCTAAACCTAATAACGATCTATGCTTCTCCAAGCTAGACCTCCATGGTTCTCCTCCTTTGATATTTTCTTCTTTTTTTCTTCATTATATTACATTAAAGAATACTCGTTTTACACACGAGGTAGTGAGCTGAGAAAAGAAGTTACATAAAGAGTGTATAGAGAATGGCACGACATGCAGGCCGTATTTAAAAATACCAAAACAAAATAAAAGAAGACTAAGGCCATAACCGTTCACTACAAGAAAATAATAATAAACATATTATTATTATTATTATTATTATTATTATTATTATGAATTTAAATTCTGTTAATTAAATAAATTAAATTAAACTTTGGCGATTGATCATGAGTTAATTGGCGTTTCTACTGTCTGTATTTATTAACGTATACCAAATTATTTTAAAATAAATAATAACACAATTAAATAATAACATGATATTTTATCATGTTCTTTTGAAAAAATTTTATTCTACATATACACAATAACTGTGAGGTAACCATGAATAAGCATTTCGGTACATGAAACTGGCATTTTGTATACACAGTAATACATACTACATATTACATATAACTATTATTATAATAACTTTTATTATAATTATTGTATGATATATGCAACATCTCGTTACTGTTACCGCAACATGTGTATGTATTTTATAATAACAATAACAACATTTGTCATTAAATTATTAAATAAAATAAAATAATTATAATGATAACAATTATTATTATTATATAAAATTTTCTAAACCTTAAAATAACTCTTGACAACACAACTCTTGTCTCGTCAAAAACTTTAATCCAACTCATTCATACTATCCAAATTGTAACGATCGATTATTCAAATCAATTGATCGAAATGCCATTACTTCATCATACAAATGTCAGATTCTGAAGCAAAAGAACATTGACCAATCACATGAAATACAATCATCACAGAAATCAAATAGATGAACTAAAAGGTATATAAAATATACCTCAATTGCATCTGAATATTCATATCTTATATGGAATTGATCAATAAGTTTTGTGTAACTTATGAAAGATCGATGTATCGCTGCTCCACCATAAAAAAGTCGGATTACGAAGCATAGTCAACATCGAATCATCCAAATTATAACCAACATGATGCCAAAAATTAATCTTCTTTATTATTTAATATACTATGTGTTTTAGTCGAATTAAATCAGAAAGTACCGAAAATAAACATCTATCAGATTCATGGTTTCGTAAGTGGCTTTGATACCACTGAAGGAAAATCGTGATCCAAAATGCAACGGAAAATTAAAATTTTCCCTTTAGTGATCCTTACGAATGAGCATGATCAGTGATAGAAACAATTACTGAAAGTCTGAGTTGCACCTAAGAGGGGGGGGGGTGAATTAGGTTCTTTGAAATTTTCTGATTTTTAGAGACTAATTTATTACTTTCTTGAGATATGAAAGCGGTAAAATGCAGAAAGTAAAGAACACCAAGAAATATCATGGTTCCCTTCACACTCCGAAGGTACTCCAGTCCCCTTTCAACATGAAAGAGATTTCACTATATTTAGGATCAGTGTACAATTCTTTCTAACTTATAGGTAGATCAAAGGCTCTTAAACACCTTTAAGATCTAAAACACTAAGTGCAGGAAGGACAATCCTCTTCAATGGACACACTTGCTTTTAACAATCCTGAACAACAAGGAGAAATAATACAATCTGATTTTGTAATGAGTTTGCAACAATGTATATAATGTTTATCAATGATGTAGATTGATCTTCTCTTTCAGTGAGAGTTTCCACAAGTATCTAAGACTTATTGCTCAAGAATTTTCTTTCATAGGATATGAAAATTATGCAGAAAATTCTTTGTAGAAGTGATTTTACTTAGATGTGGAAAGATGAAATTGTGATAGAGATTTTAAAGAGAATTGAAAGAGATGTGTTTTTCAATTTGAAAGATTTGGATATTTATATTATACAAACACCTCTTGATAAAAGCATGCAAATCTTCAGAAAAATTGATGAACAATTACCATGTTTCAAAGGAAACATTTCATGGAAGATTGGTTGAAGAGACGCAATTTTTCAGAATGATTTTTCAAAAAACATTCAGTGAGCAATCAATTGCACATATAGACCAATCGACTGTAGATTCATAAAAAACACTTGAAAATTCAAATTTTCAAAAGAACAATCGATTGCACCAAAATGACCAATTGATTGCACACTAAAACAGAAGCGAAAAGAAGAGAAATTTTCAAGCATGCAATCGATTGCACCAAGGCACCAATCGATTGCTTACTGAAACAGAAGCAAAAAATGATTTAAAATTTTAATCATGCAATGGATTTCTCTAAGAGTGCAATCGATTGCACTTACAAAAACTTAGAAAAATTATGTTTTAAAAAGCTTGGGTTAGTGTGAAAAGTAATGTAAAATATTTTTAATGTTTTGAGCAATCAGGACTTAAACACTTGATGAAAATTCTCATTATACCTTTTGAGGGAAATATTCTTCATGTTAAGTCTTTGTCCTGCTTCTTGATGTCTTGAAATGGTTGATCATCTTTGTCTTCTTTGTCAAGTGATTTGTCTTCATCAAATCATATGTTGATCTCTGAGAATCTTGATTTCACATTCTCCCCCTTTTTGATGATGACAAAGCATCCTCCTTTTGTTGCGATGTTCTTTCCGGCAAGTTTTTCTCCCCCTTAATATATGAAGTGTTGAGAAGTTCTGAATTTGTATTGAGGTTCGAATAACCTTGTATTTTTACCTTAAGGATTAAGGAAAGATAACAAGCAAGAAAAGGGTAATATCCTTCTCCCCCTTTTGACATTATCAAAAAGAAGGGAAAGTTTGATAAAAAACAGATATATATAGATAAGAGGCATAGATAATAATTTGAAAATAACATACCAGCTAGTAATAAATTAAAATTACAAATTTAAAGAGTATATAGAAAAAGAAAGTACAAAATTGAAAGGGCAGAATTTAAACAACATAAATAACTTTAAGAAAACATAAAGAAACAATGTTTAATAATTTATGATAGATCCATGTTTGGGTCATAGAGTTGTTGGTCTGGAAATGTTTGTTGGAGAGGTGATGGACGAGTTGGAGGGACAACCGGGTTAGAAGGATCGTAGGGCAGAATGTATAAGTGAGAGTAGAGATAGGAGAATTGTTGATTGACGACCTCTTGGAAATTGTTGATCCTAGTGTTTGTCGACTCTTGAATTGCATTGTATTGGTTGTTGATGGAGGTGTTGAGATTTCCAAACTATTGATTCATGCAATCCATCAATTGTTGGTTACTAGGGCCATGTTCATTTTGAGGAGAAGGAACATCATCATCTCCTTCATCTTCTTGCTCATCATTTTCAGCCATTCCTTCACCAAGGTACACAATGGTTTTTGTTTCCGGGTCGTATTTGACGCCCATCCGAGAGTCCACATTCTTGATGGAAATTTTGTTGACATTTGAGTCCATGAATACTTATCAAATCCTTCAAAATGTTCCAAATTTTTTGTGATAAACCATGCATATGGCAGAAACTTTGATTTTTCGTTGATTCCTTGCATGTGAACCAAAATTAAATAAGCACAACTTATTTGAATGCCATGCTTAATTGTATATAAGATCTGCATTTCTAGGTCAGTCACAATGCAGTGGTTTCCACCCCTTGGAAACACTATGTATACCAAAAAATAATGAAACAACCGATCATCAATGTTGAAAATACATGCCGACCATGAAGTTTGAGAGGGTTCCATGCCGCCTAAGGATCTGACACGTTTTGCATGGAATTCTGCTTCAGTCATTCGGCCAAGACTCCAATAAAATTCTCTTTTGTTGTATGCATTCTAGACTTCTTCGTTTTCTTCATAAAGTCTTCCACCGGAGGTTGGAATATTCAGAATCCTTCCAAGCGTCTTTGAGTGAAGTGGGATTCTCTTTCCTCTAACATATGTTACCATTTTTCCGTCTTCCATTTGTAAATTGCTATAGAACAATCGTACAAAATCCAGGTAATATGGTCCGAATAAGGAAATCAAGGATTCCAAACCGCATGCAATCAAGGATTCTTGAAAAGAAAAACATTCTTTAGGGAATGATGAGAGAATACCATACTTTGGGGTTTGCACAAGCTTCTTTTGAAAGTACTTGGTGAATCTTTCTTGTTGTTCATCATTCAAGTGTTGAAGAACAAGTGGAGTCTCTAATGAGGAGGCTGGACCTTTTCCTTTGCTTTGTGCTGAAATCTTCCTTTTTGATCGTGAAACCATGAGAAAAAGATGAAAGGATGGAGTTAGGGTTTGTGAGGGAAGGACAAGTTTTTTGTTGAGAGGTTATGTTGGAAGAGATGGTTAAGAGTGGTTATGAGAAGTTGGGTTTTATAATGATTAAGAGAGGAGTTATTGTGGGATATGAGTAGTTGAGGGTTATGTATTTTTATGACTTTGGAAAGGTAAGAAGTTTTGGTCAAAGTCTTGAGAATAGGGCTAGGTAGTAAGAGATAGTCATTGGTAGGTCAAAAGTTATAATGATAGGGTAATTGGAAAGGTTTAAAAAAACCATGGATCTATTAAATAAATAAATAAAAAACAGATTTACAGTAGGTGCAATCGATTGGCACAGTGGTGCAATCGATTGCTCTACAAAACAGAAACGAAATAAAACAAAAGCTACAGGGTGGAATAGATTGACACTAGGGTGCAATCTATTGCAAGCTTAAAAAATTCAATATTTTTAGAAAACTTATAGTGAGCAATCGATTGACACAAGGTGCAATCGATTGCAAGCAGTGAAAATTGAGAAAAACACCACAGAAGAAGATCTTTCATGATTCAACGTCAGTTTCATCCAGGATTCCAAGTTCTCTTAGAATTTTGAAGAAAGATTCCTTTGCCAAAGGCTTTGTGAATATATCGGCAAGCTGATTATGAGTATCCACAAATGTTATCTCGACATCTCCTTGAAGAACATGATCTCGCAAGAAATGATGTCGTATGTCGATGTGCTTGGTTCTTAAATGCATGACTAGATTCTTTGTTATGTTGATTGCACTTGTGTTGTCACAACAAAGAGGAATGCTACCAAGGTCGAGTCCATAGTCACGAAGTTGCTTCTTGAGCCAAAGTATCTGTGCACAACAACTACCTGCTGCTATTTATTCTGCTTCATCCGTACTAAGTGCTACGCATGCTTGCTTTTTGGACGCCCACAAGACTAGTGCATTTCCCAAGATGTGACATGTTCCACTTGTGCTCTTTCAATCAGTTTTACAACCTACATAATCCGCGTCATAGTATCCAATTAAATTGCAAATACTACCTTTAGGATACCATAAGCCGACATTTGTTGTTCCTTTGAGATACTTCATGATCCGCTTGACCGCCATTAAGTGAGATTCCTTTGTATTTGCTTGAAAGTGAGCACAGAGACACACACTGAACATTATGTCAGGGCGACTTGTTGTCAAGTATAGTAAGGAACCAATCATACCTCTGTATTTTGTGATATCAACCGACACACCAAATTCATCTTAATCTACATATGTACCGAATCCCATAGGTGTAGACAAGGTTTTGCAATTGTCCATATCAAATTTCTTCAATAATTCTTTGCAATACTTGGATTGACTGATAAAGATCCCATTATTGAGTTGTTTGATCTGAAGTCCAAGAAAGTAGTTCATTTTTCCCATCATAGACATTTCAAATTCTCCTTGCATCATGGATGAGAATTCTTCACATAACTTTGTATTTGTTGCACCAAAGATTATGTCATCAACATATACTTATACCAAGAGAGTATCTTCTTTTATTTTCTTGATGAAAAAAGTCTTGTCTACCTTTCCTTTTTCAAAGCCTTTGTCACATAAGAAATTGCTGAGACGATCGTACCATGCTCTCGGTGCTTGTTTCAATCCATAGAGGGGTTTATTTAGTTTGAAGACATGAGAATGATATTTGTAATCTTCAAAGCCAGGGGGTTGCTTGACATAAACTTCTTCATTTATGAATCCATTCAAGAATGCACTTTTGACGTCCTTTTGGAAAAGCTGAAAAATTCATAGAAGATGCATAAGCCAATAAAAGTCGAATTGCTTATAACCTTGCAACCGGAGAAAATGTTTCGTCAAAATCGATTCCTTCTTCTTGGTTGTTTCCTTGGGAGACCAATCTTGCTTTATTCCGAACTATAATTCCATTTTCATCGAGTTTGTTCTTGAAGACCCATCTTGTTCCAATAATATGCTTGTTGTTTGGCCTAGGGACAAGATTCCGAACTTGATTTCTTTTAAATTGGTTCAGTTCTTCTTGCATAGCTATTATCCATTGATCATCGTCTAAGGCTTCATCAATTTTGGCCAGTTCAATTTGCGAGACAAATGCCATGTTTAGACAAGCATCCTTGAGATTTAATCTTGTTGTAACACCTTGACTGATATCACCAATGACTTTATCGATCGGGTGATCTCTATGAGTTCTCCATTCTTTAGGTAGATCATTATGTTCTTCATTTTGTTGTGACTCCTCTTGTTTTTGTTTTGGTTGATTACTTGCAACACCATTGATATTATCATTTTGAGAGGTTTCTACTACAACATCATCATCAATAATAATATCTTCCTCCTTGGAGGGGTTAGATTCATCAAAAGAAACATGTATAGATTCTTCAATTTTTAAAGTTCTTTTGTTAAAAATTCTAAAAGCTTTACTAGAGAGAGAATAGCCGAGAAAAATACCTTTGTCGGATTTCTCGTCAAACTTACCGAGATTATCTTTGTCATTATTTAGGACAAAGCATCTACACCCAAATATGTGAAAGAATGATATGTTCGGTTTTCTTCCTTTGAAGAGTTCATAGGGGGTCTTCTTGAGAATTGGTCTGATGTTGACATGATTACTTACAAAATATGTCGTGCTTACTGCATCTGCCCAAAAATATTTAGGAAGATTTGAATCGCTAAGCGTTGTTCTTGCAAGTTCTACCAACAACCGATTCTTTCTTTCCACGACACCATTTTGTTGTGGAGTTCTTGGTGCAGAGAAGTTGTGTGAGATTCCATTTTCTTCGCAAAATTCTTCAAATAAAGCATTCTGGAATTCTCCACCATGGTCACTTCTAATGGAGACAATTGAAAGTGACTTCTCATTTTGAATTTGTTTTGCATACTTCTTGAATGCCTTGAAAGCTTCACTTTTCTGCACTAAGAAGAAAGTCCATGTATATCTAGAGAAGTCATTAACAATTACTAATGCATAAACATTACCTCCAAAATGTTTTGTTCTTGATGGTCCAAAGAGATCCATGTGTAACAATTGTAGTGGCCTTGTTGTGGACACCACATTCTTGGATATGAAAGTTGATTTGGTTTGTTTCCCTTTTTGGCATGCGCCACACAATCTATCTTTGATGAATTTTATCTTTGGGAGACCAACAACTAAGTCATGTTTGATCAATTTGTTCAAGTGCTCCATATGAATGTGAGCAAATCCTTTGTGCCATAACCAAGAGTCGTTGTTGTTCGCCATAAGACACTTAACCTTCAAAGACATGTTATCAAGGGAAATCATGAAAATATTGTTAATTCTATTACCTTTTGACATTACCTCATGAGTGACTTCGTTTTCTATTAAACATTCATCTTTAGTAAAGTTAATTTTGAAACCTTTATCACAAAGTTGGCTAATGCTAAGTAGGTTATGCTTTAGGCCTTCTACATAGAGGACATCTTCTATGGTTGTAAAACGTGGTTCACCAATGCTGCCTATGCCAAGGATCTTTCCTTTGTTGTTATCACCATAGGTTACAAATCCTTTGGCCTTAAGCGTTAGATGTGAAAATTTGGTAATGTCACCCGTCATATGCCTTGAACACCCACTATCAAGATACCATTGATATGAAGAGGTCTTCAAGCATACCTACAAAACAAGATTAAGTTTCATTAGGTACCCAAATTGCCTTGGGTCCTTCATAGTTAGTGCCTTTCTTGACCCACACATAATGCCCTTTTGCAATACTGAAGTTTCTTACATAACAGACATTAGGTGTATGACCTTTGATACCACAATAAAAACAGGTGGGCTCAAAATTACTTTTGTATCTAGGAGGATAAGACTTTTTCTTACTAGATACTTTCTTCTTGGGGTATTGATGAACCACTTTAGGCTTAACCACTTTCTCTTTAAGACTTTGTTCACTAGCTTTAACAAAGACGGTTTTGTTGGAACTTGGTTTAGAAAATTTTGAGTAACCAAGTCCACTTTTATCATTTGAGAATATTTGTTGACTAAGAACAACCTATAGTCCAATCTGTCCTTTTTCATACCTCTCAAGGACTCTTTTTAATTGGACAATTTGAAATGAAAGTGACTCACACTTTGTGCATGTAAAATTCTGTTTTTGATTACCAGTTAATTTTTGTTTTTCATTTTTGGAATTATTTTCCATTGTCTCAATCTTTTTCTCTAAATTTAAGATTTGGTTATTTTGTGATGAAATGGTTTTGTACAGAATTTTGCATTCACCCAGAAGTTCATCAATTGCCCCTTGAGCATCACTATCATATATTGAAAAATTATTACTAACCTTGTCGTCTTCATCATCAGAATGATGTGAGACCATTAGTGCTAGATTTATGCTTTGATCACTATCTGATTCTGATGAAGAACTTATCTCGTTATCCTCCCATGCTACGTATGCTTTATTTTTCTTGAACCCTTTTTTGCTTTTATAGGCATCGTTCTTGGAGAGTTTAGGACAGTTTGGTTTGATGTGTCCTTGTTTTCCACATTCATAACATTTGACATCTTGTGTGAACGTTGACGCCTCCTTCTCTTTGTTCTTTGAAAACTTCTTCCTTTTCATATAGTAAGAATTTCCAATATTACTTTTAGAACCAAAATATTTTCCTAACCTTTTTACGAGAAGCATGAAGTTTTCGTCTTCAACTGGATGATCTGCTTTTTCTACTTCTTTGGAATCAACCTTTAATGCGATGCTTTTAGATTTCTTTTCTTGATTCTCATGTTTTTACAATCGCCCAAGTTCTGTCTCATATTCTTGGAGTTTTCCAAACAGTGTAGCGGATGTCATCGTGGATAGACTTTTCTTTTCAGAAATTGTTATCACCTTGAGCTGCCATTCTCTGGATAAAGATATAAGCACTTTAAGATTCAGTTTATCATTAGCTAATGTCTTACCGAATGCTATGAGATGATTTATCAAGTGCACGAATCTTTTCTGCAAATCAAGAATTGATTCTCCTGGCTGCATTCTGAATAACTCGTATTCCTGACTCAACGTGTTTAATCTTGATCTCTTAACTTTAGTGGTTCCCTCATGGGTTTCTACTAAAGTATCCCAGATTTCCTTTGCTGTTGTACATGTTGAGACGCGAAAGAATTCATCCATGCTTAGTGCACTTTGCAGGAGATTGATTTTCTTTTTGTCATAGAGAACCTTTTTCTTATCATCGTCATCCCATGAAGCTTTGCGCTTTGTCGATCCAACATCGTTAACGACCGTTGTAGGAACGAACAGGCCATTTTGGACAGCATCCCATATTTCATCTCCTTGTGCTTCTAAGTGAGCCTTCATGCGAGTTTTCTAGAAATCAAAATATCACCACAGAACAGTGGAGGCTTGTTACTACTCCCACCGTATTTGAATACACCTCTATTGTTTGCGGAAGCCATACTGGATCGATTAGGAACAGGTTACCTAAACCTGCTCTGATGCCAATTGAAAGTCTGAGTTGCACCTAAGAAGGGGGGGTGAATTAGGTTCTTTGAATTTTTCTGATTTTTAGAGACTGATTTATTACTTTCTTGAGATATGATGAAGGTATGAAAGCGGTAAAGTGCAGAAAGTAAAGAACACCAAGAAATATCATGGTTCCCTTCATACTCCAAAGGTACTTCAGTCCCCTTTCAACATGAAAGAGATTTCACTATAGTTAGGATCAGTGTACAATTCTTTCTAACCTATAGGTAGATCAAAGGCTCTTAAACACCTTTAAGATCTAAAACACTAAGTGCAGGAAGGACAATCCTCTTCAATGCACAAACTTGCTTTCAACAATTTGAACAACAAGGGGAAATAATACAATCTGATTTTGTAATGAGTTTGCAACAATGTATACAATGTTTATCAATACTGTAGATTGATCTTCTCTTTCAATGAGAGTTTCCACAAGTATCTAAGACTTATTGCTCAAGAATTTTCTTTCAAAGGATATGAAAGTTTTGCAGAAAATTCTTTGTAGAAATGATTTTACTTAGATGTGGAAAGATGAAATTGTGATAGAGATTTTGAAAGAGAATTAAAAGAGATGTGTTTTTTAATTTGAAATATTAGGGTATTTATATTATACAAACACCTCTTGAAAAAAAACATGCAAATCTTCAGAAAAATTGATGAACAATTGCCATGTTTCAAAGGAAACATTTCATGGAAGATTGGTTGAAGAGATGCAATTTTTCAGAATGATTTTTCAAAAAACGCTCAGTGAGCAATCGATTGCACATATAGACCAATCGATTGCACCTTCATAAAAACACTTGAAAATTCAAATTTTCAAAAGAACAATCGATTGCACCAAAAGGACCAATTGATTGCACACTAAAACAAAAGCGAAAAGAAGAGAAAATTTTCAAGCATGCAATCGATTGCTTACTGAAACAGAAGCAAAAAATGATTTAAAATTTTGATTATGCAATGGATTACAAAAACTTAGAAAAATTCTGTTTTAAAAAGCTTGTGTTAGTGTGAAAAGTAATGTAAAAGATTTTTAATGTTTTGAGCAATCAGGACTTAAACACTTGATGAAAATTCTCATTATACCTTCTGAGGGAAATATTCTTCATGTCATGTCTTTGTCCTGCTTCTTGATGTCTTGAAATGGTAGATCATCTTTGCCTTCTTTGTCAAGTGATTTGTCTTCATCAAAACATATGTTGATCTCTGAGAATCTTGATTTCACATTTACCTCTTGTAATGATTAACAATTTTAATGGAGGTCCGAATGAATGATCACGAGCTTTGAATGAAGAACAACACCTACACTCAGTCCATAGAACAAAGTGCCTTCAGTCTTAGTACTAGCTGCTATGAATGAAGACTTTGAGTCAGAGAGAGAAAGACAGAAAAACGACAAGGGTTTCACCAACTGAATTTCATCAAGTTCTAAAACTTATACACAAAGATTGTATTTATAGAACCAATTGTGTGGGTTGCAAGCTAAAAAGCTCAACTTATGTGCACCATATAATAATAATAATAATAATAATAATAATAATAATAATAATATTATTATTATTATTATTATTATTGTTATTATTATTATTACTATTTTATTATAATGATTATTATAATAAACATATTTTATTATTATTATATTATAATACCTATAATAATAATAATAATAATAATAATAATAATAATAATATTAAAGCTTATTATTATATTATACGATGTTCCATATTTCACTTAAGTACACCATACCTTACGGGTGTTCCATAATTCTCTCAAGTACATTGTACCTTACAGTGTTCCTTATTTATTCAATCTCTCATCAATCTATCCTTATGTGTGTGACTCTGTAGGATCTCGTGACGTTGACAATTATATTAAATCATATATTTAATATAATAAACAGTGAGCGGTATTTAGCAACACATCACTGCTACCCAAGTCACGAAAATGTCATGTGATCTAAAAAAAACCTTTTTTGATAGTACTTGTGTGTACAATTATCCTTTTTGCCCTTATGTCTATATTGAACACAAGACATATACCGTGTCATTCTTGTCTAGTTCAATATTGGACCCTTATACATTTATTCTGTTATGCACGATGGATAAATTCCATCTAGGTCACTCATGTCCCTCAACATGCCTTGTGGAGTACCCATCAACTGTCTTTATGGTCATTTAGTTACGAACAATGTTAGATCAGTAATAAAGTACTCGACTTTACATCTAGGGTCTATTGTGGTTTCAGGTCGAAGGGTGATATACACCACTATCACCATGAGAGTAACTTATAACACTTTGCATAATATTCTATGTAGTACTCTCATAGCGGGTCAATCCAATATAAATATTACTCATAATATTCATACCTATGATAAGACTTGATAACTCCTTATCCATGATCCATGAGATATGATCATCAGTCTATCTAAAAAATAGTCTTAATGCTTTAAGGTTATCCCATTTTACAATAAAGTTCGACTACAGATACTTTAAGAATAGTGTCCTTATGTTTAATAGGATCTCATGATTAAGTCACACTTAATATTTCATTAAACGAACTAGATACTCTACGAAATTTATTATTCTAGAAATACAAACATAATAAAAAAATGCATTTTATTACTAATAAATAATTCGATACAAGTATCAAAAGTAATGTCTTCTAAGGCTTACACCAACAATATCCTCATGTCAAACTTGATTTATAACTTCATCAGCATTTTGCTTTCTGTTCACCATTAGCACCCTTGGTTCTCTTGGGATTGGTTGTTCAATTTCAGAAGATTCGACCCTAGGTGGTTCGACTCATTCCCTCTGGTTCAATATATTCGCCTGAGGCACATTTCATTGAACTTGGTTAATTGTGGGGTCTTCTTCTAAGACTAACCCTGAGTTTTCTCTTACCCATTCCCTCTGGGCTGTTGAGTAGGTTGAGGGACACCAAAGAAATTAGCTATGCGCGTCATTTGTGTTGCCAATTGTTGATTCATTTTGGTAGTATTTTAAATTAAGGGGTTGAATATGACACCTATTTGTTGGGCAAGCATTTGGACCATCTCGTGATTACTTTTGTCCATCTGCTGTCTTATCACTGTTGCAGAATTGTTAGTGGCATTAGGCTTTTGGGTTGGAAATTTTGTCCCCAAGGGCTGACTAATTCGACCCATGTTATTGATGCCTGAACCAAATCTTTGCAATGGCGAAGTTACGTTCACCACTAGGTCTTATAATATTGATGACGAATTATGTAAGCTTGCCATCAATGATGTGGGCATGCCATAAGGCTGCTCACGCCCATTGAAGGCATTGAAAATCAAGGCATATAGGGCCTGAACATGTTACTACCTACTAGAGAGAGGGTCACTAGTGGACCCTATGTTCTCACATGACATAATATGGGTCCACTTGGCGCAACCGACTACACAGGCGCCGTAGACGCCATGGATTGCACTGGTTTCAAAACTGACGCTAGAACCGTAGTTTCCCCTGTCGAAGACGAAGGGGGTGGTTCTCCATTATTTGATGAATTTTGGTTATTTGGTGGATTTTGATTCACCATCCTTCTTACATATCTTCTCATTGGTCTCTCTTTGTTGTTTGCGGCTATTTTACCACTCCTAAGTCTCATGCAACAAAGTCAAGAGAGATAGTAAAAATGAAGAACTTATAAAAAGAACTTTTCAAAAAGAGAAATAATTATCCAAACAATAGCACCATCCCACTAGGTGTGCCAATTTGTTTACCGTGAAAATTGGTAAACAACCGCTGATCTTCCAAAAATGGTTTACTTGCAGGATCAACCAGTGAATCCTTAGGACATAGCTATTATTAAAATAATTTCTGGAAATGTCAATAACACTTTGACAGTGCTCATGCTTGTGAAAGATTGTTTTAAAGTTTTGAGAAGATAAACTTGAAAAAATTATAAAGATTGCAATAAAGATAAACTTCAAAGTAAAAGTGCAGTAAATGGATAAATGGTAAATTGAAAGTAAATTTTTATTGAAATAAATGTGGTATTTCACACGTACATTTCTCAATGAAAACTCTTTTCTCACTTGACTTACATACTTTGAGTGAATTTTTTTGAGTATTTGTACAACAATGAACACACAAAAATCCTAACACTAAGACTCATATTTATAATGTGTCGAAAATAACTCTCTTCAACGAATATTCCTCCAAAAATTGACACCTTGTACTTTGCATGTCTTCATTTCGTCACAACTCTTCACGCGTCCTTTCTTGAGAAACGGATAAGGACAAAGACAATTATTATTCGTATTTTGAATTTCAAACTTCTGTCGAGGGGAAGCCACCTACACCCTCTATCGAAGTTGCTGTCCAAATTTAGAAAATATATTTAAGTGTCTTCCCAGTATGTCCTCCTTATGAAGATCCTTTTCGACTAGGATTCTTGCACAGGCTCTTGTCGAATTCGACAACTTAAGAGACACTTGATTCTTTCCAAGTATTTTTAGACAAAAATCTGGCGTCAAAATTTCCATCCAACAATGTGTCGTCCTAAGTGGCGCCTAAGAACATTTTTATAGTGCATGTGCTACTTTGAGTGACTATTTTTTTTACTTGTAATTTTTTTAAAAAGTAATTACTTTTATAATTTATTTAAAAGGGTTGTTATTTTGATATATAAATTAAAATAATATATATATATATATATATATATATATATATATATATATATATATATATATATATATATATATATATATATATATATATATATATACATATATATATATATATATATATACATATATATATATATATATATATATACATATATATATATATATATATATATATATATATATATATATATATATATATATATATATATATATATATATATATATATATATATATATATATATATATATATATATATATATATATATATATATATATATATATATATATATATATATATATATATATATATATATATATATATATATATTCGAATATGAATATGAATATTAACGAAGGAGAAGGAAATAAAACAAAAAGAAGGACATACCTTCTAGATCTAGTATATTTGCATTAAACTTAGTGTCAAGTCCATGTGAGTTATTTCACGTAAAGATCAAGTGGGAGAACAATTGTTCACTGAATTATCACTTCTACTAATATGCTGCACATGTTATTTGCTACTACTCTCTCCCCAAATACAATGGTTGCTTTTTAATAAAATTTTCAAATTAGACTAATATATATCTAGACAAAATTAATACTATATATACATAATGTTAACCCTTGACAACTATTAGAAAGATAGTACCATGGGTTAACAACTATTAGAAAGATAGTACCATATGATTTAACTATCAATCTTTTTCACCCCAAAGTTGATCTATTTAATTTGTTTGGCATAATGTCCATTGGTCCATTTGTTTGTAGCCATAATAAATACAATTGGGAGAAAATCTAACAAAACCAAACAACAATTAGGACAAGAAAAGGAAAGCACATATGTGGCAAGTGCTTCGGTTACTGAAATATTATATTTTTCATATGACCGCAATGGAGATAAAATATGGTTCTTGACTAATTAATGTGAATGCCACTAATTACACTTTATGGTATGTTATATATCTAACTTGCATCCATAAAGACTTGTCTAAAAGGTGAAGGTTATTAAATATACACATGGTAATTGGTCCCAATTCATATGTGGTTAAGGGGGCCTCCTTCTATATAATGTTTTTTCAGCTCTTTAAGCCTTGCCACACATAATATATTTTTTGAGTTTTTCCAGCTCTTTAAGCCTTACCACATATAATAAATGTGTCTTTTGAGTTGTGAAATATTGATATTATCTCTCTGATTCTATTTATAAGAGCAACTTTAGCGCAGAGTTGTTAAACCAAAATTTTGTATAACTTACGTTATTAATAAAGAATTTGCATTATACTAGAGCTGACATGTCATCTAATGAACTAAAGTTTGTTTCCGTTATCTATATAATTAAAGTTAACTATTCAATAGGAAATATATTATAATATTATTTAATACTAACAAAATATTCCAATGAAAGACATGTTTATATGTTTTTTCTAAATAACACAAATTTAAAGTGTTTGATTTTTTTAAAGTAATTTTTAATTTTAAATCACTTTTACATGAATGTATCCAAACATAAATACATTTTACTAAACTTAAATCTATTAAAATCAATTCTACTAAACTCAATTTTATCAAAATCAATTATGTACACGCCAATTCAAACACAAAATAAATCAACCATAACCAAACAAACTAATACTAACATGAATTTTTAAAACTTTGGTTTAAAAACATAAAACTTTAAACGACATGCAGATACTTGAAAATATCTTAACTTATAACTTAAAGAATCTTTAAATGAAAGTGAACTTTAAAAGTGAAAAAATACGTAAATAAACATAAAAATTTCAACTTCAAGGTTTGGGGTGGTTTTATATAAACAAAAATAAAGTTCAATATGACATTTGATTTATAGCTGTGGAAGATGAGACATTTGGTTCAATATATCTACCACCAAATTGAGTCTTTTATGTTGTTTTCACAATTATAGGATTTATTGAAGAAAAATCATGAGATTTAGAGTTAAATCATGAGGTTTCTATGATAGTTTACGTTGTGTGTATTGAAGAGAAAACGTGAGGGTTAAAGTTAAATCACAAAGGTCATATGATACTCTTCATGAGTTGTGTGTATGGTGGAGAAATCATGAGACTTATAGTTAAATCATACTCTACTTTGTGTGTATTAAAGAGAAAACATGAGGATTAAAAATAAATCATGAGGATCATATGGTACTCTTTATTGTCATGTATTATTTTATATTCCTATGAAAATGTATTTTTTTATGTATTATTGTTGTAAATTTTGTATCATTTTTAATTTTATAATAAAATATATTTAATATTATTTTTAAGTTTTTAAGGTAAGTTTAATTAAAAAAATTGTATGTATTTTAATTAAAATAATTAAATTAATGGTAACTTGAATAAAAAATATAAAATGTGGGGTCAAGTTTTGGTTTCTTATAGACAATCATCATTAAAGTAAAAACTACTCAAATCAACTATAAATTTTTTAAATCCTATAAAAATACTTTGGGCCCACAAAAAATATTTAGTTTACCCATTTAGTTTACTCCCATTAAAGATACTCTAAGAGATAAATTATTTTATACATTGAATAATTAATGTGTTATGAAAGTGATGTTTAGAAAATAGAGTATAATTTATTTTTTTATCAGAAAAAAATTATAAAGTAAAGGAAAAGATAGAATGATAAAAGAAAGACAATTCAATGTGATTTAAAATCCTAATTCTTGATTCAATTACAAATTTGGGAACAATATTTATAACTGAATCTCAACCGCACCATTTTCTCCCTCTAATCAGGATTATCAAGGATTGATAAATAAGTAATGACTAGTGTGCTATTTATAAGAAAACTAAACCTTAAATTTCAACTAACATACTAAACAATTGGCCCAATAGACTTGTCCAATTCAACATGTTAACTTTAATAACAAGCTAACATATTTCAACAGCTACACTAACTCTTCAACTTCGACATAGTTTGCTTAGCTCTTCGACTTGAACAAAGTTTACAATAACACTAGCTTATAACCCATAAGCTACAAATCTCCACCTTGGAACAAACTTTGAACCACGAAACCAACTAGTTATCATCATGCAGACCTATCAGTTGCATACAATAGAAAAACTTGTAACTAGGCAATGTCTTGGTGATCATATCAGCAACATTGTCATCAGTTGAAACCATTAGCACTTGGGCTTCTCCATGCTCAGTTATATCTCTGACGAAATGAAGTCTCACATCAATGTGTTTGGTTCTCTTATGATAGGCTGAATTCTTTGACAGGTGTTTTGCACTTTGACTATCACATTTAACATTGATAGTTTAACCTTGAAGTTTTGACTCCTTGGGAAAACATTCAAGCCACGATGCTTCTTTCACAACTTTAGTGAGGGAAATATATTTTGCTTTAGAGGTTGATAGGGAAACAACCTTCTGAAGAGTTGCTTTCCAACTGATTATTGTGTCAAACATAGTGAACACATTTCCAGAAATAGATTTTCTGGAATCCATACAACCTGCATAATCAGATTCGATAAATCCTTCAATTTCTTCTTTGCTATCGTCACCACAGGCTCCACCATAAATCAGGACTCTGCTTAAAGACCCATTTATGTACCTTAGAGACCACTTCAATGCTTACCAGTGTGCTTTTTCAAGATTGGTCATATACCTACCTACAAGGCTTACTCCGTACGTTATGTATGGCCTCGTACAAACCATATAATACATCAAAGAATGTACTTTACTATCATATGAAATGATATTCATATAAGCTCTTTCGGCTTCAGTACTAGGAATTTGAGTTGTACTTTAATTGAACTTAGGATTAGTCGGTGTTACAACAGGCTTTGAATTTGGTATACCAAACTTGTCGAGAACTTTCAGTAGGTATGTCTCTTAAGATAAGCATAATCTCGACTACTTTCTATCTCTCTGGATGTCAATCCCAAGAATCCTAGAAGCAGCTCATATATCCTTCATATCGAACTCCTTATCGAATTCAGCCTTCACCTTCATAACATCCTCGACATTGTTGCTTGCTATGAGGATCTCATCCACATAAAGCAACAAAATAACAAGTGAACTTCCAGGTCTAAATCTGAGGTAAACATAGTGGTTGAACTGGCTCCTAGTGAAACCTATGTGTGCAATGATCTTGTCGAATCTTCTATTCCATTGTCGAGGAGATTGTTTCAGGCCATATAACGACCTATTCATCTTGCACACATAATCTTCCTTTCCCTTTTCTGCATACCCTTCAGATTGCCTCATCAGAATTGTTTCATCTAGATCACCATACAGGAAAGAAGTCTTCACATCAATCTGTTCCATCTCTATATAAAACTTCTCCACCATAGAAAGAAAAAGTGAGAACACATCATTAAAGTCAACACCTTCTTTCTGAGTGAACCCCCTAGCCACCAACCTCGCCTTAAATCTCTTCGACATCACTCGTTCTATTCCTTCCTTAACCTAAAAAATCTACTTACAGCTGACTAACATGGCCCTTGCAAGTTTCTCGATCAGATTCCAAGTGTCATTATCATGAACATATTTCATATTATCATCCATGGATTTAAGCCATTAAGTCTTGTCTCGACTCCTCGTAACTTCCTTATAATCTCTAGGTTCTTCATCCAAAACCTCACTTGCAAAGATTAAGGCAAGGGCTATGAGATCTACATAACCAAGTCTCTGAGGTAGCTTGATGACTCTTTTTGACCTCTCTCTTGCCAGCAGGAAGTCATTTTTAGTCTCCTCAACTTTGTTAGCAACTTGTGCTTGTTCTTTGACTTCATCTGAATTATGCAATTCAGCATCACTATGCTCCACCTCAACATGAATCTCTTCATATTCTATCTCCTCTACGAAGATCTTCGTACTTCAACCAGCATTATCAATTTTTTTGAAAGTCATCTTAGCTTCACTAGAAACTACATCTCGACTTGTGATACACCTCCTGTGACCAGGCTTTAGGCATCATACCTTATAAGCTTTGACTTCTTCAGGGAATCCAAGGAACATACATCTCAGAGCTCTAGGTTAGACTTTGTCTTGCTTAATGTGAGTATAGGTTACACATCCAAATACTTTAAGTCTGTCGAGATTAGGTTTGTATCTTGACCAGACCTCTTCAGGTGTTTTCATCCTCAAAACAGTCGAGGGACACCTATTTATCAAGTAATGTGCAGTCATGACTGCCTTTGCCCAAAAAACCTTCTTTAATCCCGCACTAACCAACACGCACCTCAATCTTTCTAGAATGGTTCAATTAAACCTTTCATCCAAACCATTTTGTTGGGGAGTACCTGCAGTAGTTATGTGCCTTGTAATACCATACCCAACATAATAGCTATCGAAAGATCATTGAAAAATTCAAGACCATTTTCGGTTCTCAACCTTTCGACCTTCCTGCCAGCTTGGTTTTCGACCAAAGTCTTCCAACTTTTGAAATTTTCAAAAGTTTCATCCTTAACATTCTGAATGAATACCCACAATATTGTGAGTAATCACCAACTATGGATAGAAAGTATCTTTCACCTGAGTGTGAATGATTTCTTGCAGACCCTTAAAGATCATCTTGAATATGATCAAGCGATCGACGTGTTCTTTGTTTACCTGTGTGAAACTTCACCCTGCAAGATTTACCAAATACACAAGGTTCGTAAAACTCCATTTTTTGACCTTGTCACTACATAGTAGGTTTTGTTTAGACAATTA
Source organism: Lathyrus sativus (assembly GCA_963859935.3). Classification (NCBI taxonomy): domain Eukaryota; kingdom Viridiplantae; phylum Streptophyta; class Magnoliopsida; order Fabales; family Fabaceae; genus Lathyrus; species Lathyrus sativus. Next base: position 433,199,352 of record OZ012740.1, read on the forward strand.
AACCAAGCCTCTTTCACTGACATGGCCAAATCACTTATGTCATAGCTCAGTCTTCGACACAGGTCTTGTGGATGCCACATCTATTGAACCACTTACAACCTCAACCTCAAGGGTATCCATGCATTGCCTCTCGATGCCTCTCAAGACTTCCTTCGACCCCTTTATTACCCTTAGGATGCTTTTTTCTCCTTTGAAAATATATCCTTTCTTTTCGAGTTCACCAAGAGAAATCATATTCATCTTAAGTTCGAGTACATACCTAAAATTAGTCAATAGCCTTATTAAATCTTCATGGAGCTTGAATCTGACAGATCCAATTCATGCAATCTTGTAGGCTCTATTATTTCCCAACAACATTGAACCATCATATTGATCACATAATTCCTCAAACATGTATTTTTTGGAGTCATGTGTCAAATACAACCTAAATCCATAATCCACTTCTTGCTAGAGTCATTGTTTGAAACCACCAAGACATCAGATGATTCATAATCATCTTGCACAATGGCTGCATTACCATTATCCTTACAACTATGATTATTCAATTGATCAGAGAACACCTTTCTTGTATGACCCTCATTCTTACAATGATAACACATAATAGTATGAGCATTACCACCATAAGAATTTTGTAGAACTTTACCTTTGTTCTTCTCAAACATACCATCTTTCTTTGTGATTTTTCCTTTTACAGACAATCCTTCACCAACAAACGATGGCTTGTACTTCTTTCGCTTGTTCAAATCCTTAGAGTACAAGGTTGATTGAAATTCTTTAAAGTTCAACGAATCTCTTCCATACAAGAGAGTTTCTTTGAAATGAGCATGAGATTTTGGTAAAACACACAACAACAGCAACACTTGATCTTTATCATCAATCTTGACCTCAATATTTTCAAGATCAAGAATTAACATGTTGAACATATCTAACTGCTCAACCAAGATTTTGTCTTCACTCATCTTGAATAAATACAAATCTTACTTTAGATAGAGACGATTGACCAGGTATTTAGTTATATACAAACCCTCGAGTTTTCTCCACACACCCGTTATCGTCTTCTACTTCGAGACTTGTTGGAGAAACTTATCACTAATGCTCAATATGATGGCATTGTAGGATTTCTCAATCATCTTCATCCTCTCATTTTCCGTTAGGGAAACATCCATCTTCTCTGGTCCTTTCGATGATTCTAATAAACCCTGTTGAACTAGTAGGTTTGCATCTTCAAGCGCCACAGACCAAACTCATTCACTCTGGTAAATTTTTCAATCTAATACTTTGTTGACGACATCTTATCCTCCATGCTCACCGCACCAAATTATTGTGAAAGCGCCTAGAAAATATAGTATGATCGGTTTCTTTATCAGCAAGAAAAACACAGTAAAGTAACAATATGGTTTAAAACCTTGGATTCTTGATTCAATTACACATTAAGGAATAATGTTTATAATTGAATCTCACCATACCATTTTCTTCCTTTGATAAGGATCATCTGGGATTGATGAAGAAGTGGTGACTAATATGTTATTTATAAGAAAAATAAACCCTAGCTTTCAACTAACATACTAAAAAATTGGCCCAATAAGCTAGCCCAATTCAACATGCTAACTTAATCAACAAGCTAATATATTTCGGCAGCTACAATATCTCTTCGACTTCGACAAAGTTTGCTTAGCTCTTCGACTTTGACAGAGTTTGATACAACACTAGCTTATAACTTATACGCTACACAATGTATCTAGAATATATATGGACTAAATACATCGATTATTCACTGTATTTAAAAAGTACGTTATCTCTTATAAATAGGACTGGAGGGAGTAGTAAATAAGTCAGATCGTATATGTGTGGGTTTTTTTTACTGGTTTAACGTGTTTTGGCTTAATAGGTTGACTTTGTAGTTTATACTAGACAGTGTATATGTTAATTTCCTTGTTATACTAAACCCTAAGTAAGATACTTTGCAAGGTAGCTTGCTTTTTTAGATTGTGTTCGAGATTTTAATGGACAACTATGGGGTCGTATTTGCTCAATAGTCGATATTCATTTCTTGCCCTCACGTGAAAACATGGTTTGAGATTGACGTGATGGGGACTCACTTTGGCCTCTAGAGTGACTAGTTTCCAAGAGGCAGTGATCCTATTATTTTCACTTTTTGTTATTTGCCTTTAATAGTACGCTGGCACTGTGTGGTTTTTATTGCTTTCGTCATATGCTTGGAATATTTGCAATAATACCTCGACTTTGTATGTTGTGGGGTTTTGTCCCCTTTGATCATTTATCTGGAGATTCTACTATACTTTGTTGCACAAGGAAAAAGAGAAGATTGCAGTGAAAATATATTTATTCTAGCTAAAAGAAATGCCATTGCATCATAGCAGTAAATTGCTTTTATACATAAAATAAAATAAATTTTAACAAAGTGGGTTGGTTGACCACTTCTTATTGTCCTCCAGTTTATTGATGCAGATTAGTATGTCTAGCTTCATTCTTATTCCATTATTGATTCCTGCAACTCTAAGTTAGATTTTTCGAGATGTACCTACCAGGAACCTTTGTCCCTTTCTCGAGAGGTTTAATTGTCATTTCCCCTAGTTGTTTGATGATGGATACATTATTATTCTCTATGGTATTTTCCTCGTATTTTCCATTCTGATCGCATTCCAGGGTCTTATTGATCCTCCATGCTCTAGATAGGTCGGTACACACTGTCACCACTTCATCATGCACATTTTAATACTTCAGCTTGAGCTGCATCGAGAAAGCTACCGCATCCACTATTATAGTGAAACACCTACTCAGGATGCAATTGTAGATGCTACTGCAAGGAACCACCAATAATTATAGGTTAACCATCCTGGTGTCCCTTCCTTCTCCTAAGGTAAGCTTCAGTTCAATGTACCCCAGGGACGGGTCATCGTGACATTGAAAGCCTGCAAATTTGACTCTTTGTACGACCACAACTTCTTTTTTCTCAACCCAAAGTTTTCAAGATATTTTGTGTACATGATGTCGCAAGAAAATTTACCATCGATGAGGATCCTAAACACATTACAATTGGGCGTGGTTTCTATTATCACTAGAGGAAAGGTCTTATTTGGAATTCCGCCCATTTTCTCGTTGTCTAGGAAATCAAGGATGGGCCTTTTCGAATTCTCAGTCAAAGTAGTTCATTCTTTCTTGCTAATGGTTATCGATCAACAATTTTTCTTTCTATGGTCCCTTTGGAAGGATTACTCGGCCTAGGGAAGTCACTCGTGATAGAGACGATGTAGTGACATTTTCCCTTTTGGCCCCCTTCTTCTTTACTACTCTTGTCCCCATTTCCCTTAGCTCCAACTACTTCTTCAAAAGCCTTCTTACAGGAGGACATTTGTCTTTGAGGAGCCCATTTATTTTTTGACGACTCTTTGCAACCTCTAGTCTACTTTTTCTTTCTCGAGTGTACTCGGCGAGGAAACCTTTTTTTAATCAGCAGCTTGATACCATTTTTTAGATAGAATTACTTATTAGTATTGTGAATGTGATTCTTATGGAAACAAAAATACTTGGACTTATTTGTCCTCGAGGATTTCTTAACCGGATATGGTTTCTTTAGTTCGAATTCTTTAAACTCTATTAGTGCATTCTCTCTAGATCTTCACTCTTTAATTGTTTAAATGAGTGTAGAAGGAGAATTTATCTTGGGATCTGTAGCACTCCCAAAATTCGGCTTTCGTTTTAACCATAACTGGCTTTTGTTTCTTTGCATTTTTGCATTTTTGCATTGCATAACATTTGTTCTCGAGGCATGGGATCAAGGCGTTCCTGTGACTCAGGTTCATGTCGGAGCAAAAGACTGAACAGCAAACAGCGAGCATCAGAGGCTCGGGCATTTATTTTGCCCAGTGGTCAGGCGAGCGATTTTATTTTGCAGGGTAGTTTCAGATCAGAAATCAACACTCATGCTTATAACAACCATTTTCACACGGACAACGTTCAAAAAATGAGGTTCAGCAGCTAAACAGAGCTCCAGACAGTTGAAATAGGGCAAATGGATAGATTTCCCACCAAAAGGCGCCAAATTCAAATTTTTGAAGGTGTTAATCAGTTAACACATATGGTTAACCGATTAACCAAAGGAAAATTAGCCCAGAGTTGAAGTTTTAACAGTGTTAACCGGTTAACGCATATGGTTAACCGGTTAACCCTAGCAGAATTTGTCGTGTACGTGATTTTGCAAGCCAATTGCACTTGGGGTCCAATTTTGGTCACTTTGGAATTCAAATTTTCACTTGGGAAGGATCTAGAAGACCTTTAAAATTCAGATTTCCCTCCAAAATTCCATTCCACATTCCAAACCTTGATTTCCAACCCAATTTCCAATCCTTGCTTTGGATCCCAAACCTATGTCATATTTAAGTGATTTACTCCAAAGCAAACCATCCAATTTTCATTTCTCACATTCATTTTTCAGAATTGATCAGAATTCTCTCTCAATTTTCCAAACATCTCCATAACTAAAAATCACTCAAAGCTCTTTTCCAATGGAACTATTTATTTTTTATTGGAATCAATGGATTCTTGAGCATAAACCTCCATTTACCATCATCATTGGATCAATTCTCATCTTCAATTTTCGTGCAAGCTTGGATCTGAATCTGGAGTTGGATCTAGAAGTGATTATTTGAAGCTTTTTGACTCAAATTTGGTGGATCTCCATTCATACAACAACAACTATTATGGATCTTAAAGTTTTCTGAATTTCTAGCATTTGATCTACTAAAATTCAGTGGATCAACATTTACTGAATCAATTCTCCGATTCGAAGGTTAGAATTCTCGATCCGATTTAATTTTTGACCTTATCATTTTAATCTTCATATTCGATTGAATTTTGTTGATTTTGATTTGTTCAATTTGTGATGTTGTTGTGTAATTGTGTATCCATGTTGTTGGATCTCTGTTTTCTGTTGTTAAATTCGTGCTTATTTGATAAGTGGATCTGTTGGAATATTGAATGAGTTGTTTGTATGCTGAAGTGATTTTCTGCTGCTGTTTTTGGCTTCTGGTATAGTGTTAACCGGTTAACATATATGGTTAACCGGTTAACCCATTCAAATATTCAAATTTTTTTCAAAGCTTTCAGGGTGTTAACCGGTTAACGCTTGGTGTTAACCGATTAACACCTATGAATTTCCAGATTTTCATTTGTTTTACACAGGTTAACCGATTAACAGTATGTGTTAACCGATTAACACTGTGCCAGAATGCCATATTTGTTGTTTTGCTTGCATGTTCGCATACCGGTTCGATTTGAATCATCATAGATCAGTGTGATGCATTAGAATTGAATTGTTTTGGTTGTTTGTCACTGTTTGTGGTTGATTAATCATGATGTTGTTGCCATGTATGATCATTTTCCAATTGTTTGCATGTTTGTGTATATGGTTCGAATCGATCATTTGTTTGCATGTTCACTTGCTTTCATTTCTTGTTTTCTCCACATATTTGCATCATTTTTGCATCGCTGTTGAGGTTGAGACGCGCTTGGATTGAACACCTAATGTCTCTCCTACTCCCATCCTAAACGGAGGGACTAGGAATCCTATGGGGATCATGGCAAGAAAGCACAAGAAGAACAAAGGAAGGATCAATCACAAGTAAGGAATACAAACATGAAAAATGCACACTTAGAATGGTGGGAGGGAGGAAAAGTGTGTAGGAACATTAGGATAGATGTTTCCCCTTTTTTATCCGAACTTAAGGATCACTTTGCATGACAACGTTAGGGCCGAGTTTCCCTTAGACCTTCCGTGCGTCTCTCTTCTCATCTCCAACCATGCTAACTCATCTAATAAAGGCGATAAACATTGCGCACTACGAGGCTTAAGCTACATGGAGAATGATGACTGAGGGGTCTCCTCTCGCTTATCTAGAGCGTTTAGTATGCGTCCCATTTGGGGGCGATCTACGACGCATTCGCCTCCATGTCATAGTCTTTAGTGCAACGTGAATCACAAACCGAATTAATTCACTTCACTAAAAAACATAAAACAAATTTCAAACTTTTTTCCTTCGGGATTAATCAGAAACTTCCTTTTTCAGAAAAGAGTGTTGTTAAGCTTCGGTTCTACCGCAAACAAGCTTAGTCCCTAACTGCTGGAACGAATGTTTAACCCTACTCGAATTAAAACACGTAATCGACCCGTGGTTTCGTGTCCGCCCGAACTATGTTTGCTCTGATCTTTCATACCAAATGAAAGTATGTAGGCACAAGACGCGATGTCTTGGCGAGCAACCTTCCCCCTTCTCTCCCGTAGTTAGCCAAACTACGTTGACTCTGACTTTCCCATTGTACGAGGGAATACGTAGGCACAGAGCGACAATGCTCTGCCGAGTCTCTTTTCTTTTCTTTTTGTCCTGCGAGCCTATAGCGTAGATAGTTTAAACACACCCTTAGATAGACAACAAGCATGGATCTCGTCGAGTACGACGGACGTGAGGGGTGCTAATACCTTCCCCTTGCGTAACCGACTCCCGAATCCAGACTTGGTTGCGACGACCTTGTCTTTCCTTTTTTTGTTAGGTTTTTTCGATCGTTTCCTTTCCCTCTCTTTGGGATAAATAACGAAAGGTGGCGACTCTTCTATTTTCCGCCAGGTGTTTTTCGCAATTGCGACAGCTGGCGACTCTGCTAAGGACTCTGGTTTCCTATGCGAGTCACTCCTAGCGCTTGTCTGTTGCGTCTTTGGGTGTTTACTTTTGTGCAGTTTTTGCTTTATATACATTATCTGTTGTATTATTGCATTTTGCATTTTTGTTGCTTCTGTGTTGTGGGTTGGGTTGTTCCACCGAGAGATAAGCCAGACCTAGGCTTGAGTATACACATAGGATTAGAGTGGATATTAGCGGGAGCTTGTGTGGCGTTTGGCTGCACAATAGCTCGCGTGAAATTCACATTCAGACGAGGTTTTTCTTTGGAAATATTTTATCCTGCGCGTCTGGTGCAGTTGAAGGGATATTGACTTAGAGAGACTGTCGACTCTGGAGACCGTTCATTTGGGGAGTCAGCTAAGTGAGGCCGCTTTGTTAGACTATGATGCCAAACTGGAAACGGTGAGTGTATCATCGTTTTTTGAAAGTCTGTGACGCTGACCACCCGCATAGGATGCCGTACCTTTCAAGACTAGAAGCCACATGTGAGAGGGATGGGTTTTTTTTTGCAGGAAACCTGGCCTTCAACCAACCATGGTTTTCTCATCAGTGCAGAATCTTGATCCTGAGTGTTCTATCCAGTGTGTTATCTCAGTGTTCTGATTAGAGCAGAGCTCTGGTTGAATTCAGTCAACGACACAACAACAAATTTGAGCATTGGATACCTTGATCTCATGTGTGCATTTGCATATCATCCTGCATTTAACATTGCATGTTTATGTGTGTTACAGGTTCTCGTCTTTCCCTTGATTCTGGTACTTGTCTTCTTCAGAGATGGAAGTTAGCAGAAAGTGGATTATTGTGTACAAGTTTCCGGCACCTGAGTTAGGACCTTTATTTGGTCTGATTTCCATGGCTGATCCTGGTGTTCTTGCATCTTTCAGGGAATAGTATGGTGGAATTATGAAGTTTGTCCGTAAGCTTACGACTTATGAGCATGGAGCTATTCATACCCTGTTGCAGTTTTATGATCCTCCACTGAGATGCTTCACATTTCCGGACTATGTGTTGGTTCCGACTTTGGAGGAATTTGCTTACATTTTGGGTGTTCCGATCCCGAACAAAGTGCCTTTCTTCAGTTCTGAGGAAGAACCTAATCTCGAGAAGTTGTTCGCCGCTCTTTATTTGAGTGCCTCTGACTTGGTAGATCATGTTATCAGTAGAAACAGGGTTTTCGAATTTACTTTACCCTTCCTGGTCGACAAAGCCCGAGAGTATGCTGACAAAGGTTGTTGGGTGGTTTTCAGTGCTATCTTGGCTCTGTGTGTCTATGGCATTGTGTTGTTCCACAATGTACCAGACTTTGTGTATTTCGATGCTTTCCATGTCTTTGCTTCTAAAAATACCGTACCTACTCTTCTAGGGGACTTGTATCATGCATTGCATTACAAGAACGAGAAGAGAAGAGGAAAGATGGTTTCTTGTTACGCACCACTATTGCATAAGTGGTTTTTTGATCACCTTCCTCGCTCAGGAGCTTTTGTGAATTCCGCGAACTCATCTGAATGGTCGAAGAGGCTTATGGGTTTAACAGAGAAGAATATTGTCTGGTTCAATCGAGACTTGCTGGGTCGTGAGCTTATCTTCAGTTGTGGCAGCTTTCCTAATGTGCCCTTGATAGGGAGGAAAGGCGGTATCAACTATAATCCTTCTCTTGCTGTGAGACAATTCGGTTATGCTTTGAAAGGACCTCCAAAAGAAGAGGAAGTGCAGGAATCTCTGTACTTCACAGGTGTAGCTGATCCTTGTATTTCGGCCTGATTCGTGGACGCTTGGGGTAAGATTCACAAGAAGGGAAAGCTTTCTTTGAGCAAAGGAGATTGTAGAGCCTATGATCCATACTCAGATTGGATTCTGAAGAGGGTTGAAGAGGTGTTGTTACCGTTTCCTATTGAAGCACCATTGTATCCCTTAGTCATTGAGCCGCCTACAACTATTAATATCTCGAGATATGCAAAGCTTTGGGCAGAGAAGGAAGAGCTGCGCAAAGAGAATGAAGAGTTGAAGCAGGAAATCAGTCAGCTGAAACATGATAAGGTTGAAGCTGTGTATTTAGCCAAGACAAATGCAGAACTGTTGACCAAGTTAAAGGAAGAACTTGCTGATCAGGTACAAGCAAGGAAGCAAGTCGGTCTTGATCTGAAAAGCACTTGTGATGTTCTGAGAAGTAAGAAGGAGGATTTAAATAGAGCCAATCTAAAGATATCCAAATTCAATGAGTAATGGAATGCTACCTTGACTGCCAACAAGAGTAGAGAAGATCAGCTTCGTGTTTAGGTCGATAGGCTGAAGAAGCAATTCAAGGCTAAGGAGAGAGAGGTACTGCTAGAAACGTTCCGCAGGTGTACGGTCGAGCAAAAATACCAAGAGACTTTGTCAGCACTTGAAAAGTTCAAGATTCGTGCAGAGGGGAAGAAACCCAGGCTTAAGGATGCCTTCAGCGAAGATGCTTGGGAAGATCATTGTCATTATCTCTGGGATGTGATACGCAAGAGAGATGTCCTTATCCAAGAATTGGTGGAGAGGCCAGACCATCCAGATACGAAGGAGATGCTTGAGGAGTCTCAAGAGTGGTGTAGAGATCATGGCTACTAGGAGTTTTATCTTTTGTAGTTTCATTTGATTTTGTATCTTGATCATCACCAGAGATGTTGGATGAGATCAATGCATCTTTGTATGCGGATATTTCTCATTTGGTTGTATTGTTTCAGCTTTACCTGATATATGAAAAGTTTTATTATGGAGTTCTTATCCATCTCTGTTGTTCTTGTTTTATGAAATCGGAATCAAGGGGGAAGATCTCCCTGTGCATACATAGACATGTTTGCATTTTGCATCTTGCATTCTCATTTGCATTGCAGGTTGTTCTTGGTGGCCTTGTGTTCTTATCTCTGCTTGGTTTTCTTCAGTTCAAGATTGAGGAATTCATCTTCCACATGTACTCTACTCGAGGGAATCAGCAGAAGGTGATGGATCAGGTTCAGGCAGAATTGCAGGAGGTTAGGGTTCGTATGGCCCAATTCATGGAACTGATGCAGACTGTCGCCAGTGGACATGAACAACTGAGAATTCTCGTCCAACCGTTGATAGCACGGGTTGATGAAGGTGGTGTTTTTCACGGAGGGGCTAGTGTTGTTCATCCTCCGGTTGGTGGGTCTATTCCTCAAGGTATTCCTACTGTTGCTGTACCTCCGGGCGGAGGAGCTGCTGGTGAGAACGGTAATATTGCTGGTAATGGCAGTGTGTGCCCTATGCACGGCGTTGCTGGTCCTCATTGGGAGGATAATCAGGATGATATTTTCTCTGTGAAAGATCTGGAGGGCGGTTTGCCAACTGAAGCGGACCGAAGGTTCAAGTTGATTGAGGAGAAAATGAGATCATTGGAGAATCAGAACTCTTTGGGCTTGGATATGTGTAACGCCCCGATTCTGATTTCCCATTTTTGTTGAGTCTTTTAATTTATTTTGATTGATTATTCTTTTAATTGTGAAATTTGAACATTAATATGTTATGTGTGCTTATTATGTTATTTTATTATTCGGAGAGTTTTGGGGAATTAATTAGAGGGTGTTTTAGATAATCCTTAATTAGTAGATATTTGAGAGAAATTGAATAGAAAGAGTATAAGAGGAAATAGAGAGAAAATAAAAGAGATAGAAAGAAATAGAAAAGAAAGAAGAAGAGAAGAGAAAAGAGGAGGAAAAGGAGAAAACCTAGAATCATCAAGAATCAAACTTCTAAGCTTCGATTAATCGGGTAAGGGTGTGAAACTTTATTATTCTTTCGATGTGTATGATTATGTGTGTTTCTATTGGTTTGCTTTTGGATTGGGGAAAGTTTTGCTCATTTTCCGTTTTAGGTTAAATTTGAGTTAATTAGTAGAACCCGAGTTTTAACAGTTAAGAATGAGAATAAGTGGTAGAATTTAGTCGAGGGATGTTGGACTAAAGCTGCTAGAACGAGTTGGGATTGAATCAGGTAGATTTTGAGGAGTTTTGGAGTTTTGGACAGTGGGGATTTCTGAGTTTGCAGACCCTCGCTAGCACGTTCGCTAGGCGAGCAGGTCGCGAGCGTTCGCTGGGCATTCGCTGTGGCGAGCCAATAGCGAATGGTCCCAGACTTGGACATAATGGTTTTGGTGTTCTTTGCTGGTAGCGAGCATTCTCTAGGCCTTCGCAGAGCGAGCGGGGTAGCAAATCAAGTCAGTGGCTTCTGTTTGCCTTCGCGAGCTTGTTTACTAGGCGAACAGGTAGCGAGCACTCGCTAGGCGAGCAGGGTAGCGAGCGTAGCAGGATGATATTTTCTTGTATTTTCACTTCCATGTCGATTCTTCGATTCAAGTATGATCAATCCTTTCTTATTATGAATATTTGTGTGTGTGATATGAAATGTTGTGGGTAGCCGTATGGCGTGAATCCTAGATTGTGAATCGTGGAGTGTGAAATGTGGCTGTTTGACAATTTTGCGCACTTGTTTGAATTGAGTGAAAATACATGATGATATTGACGTGAATGTGCATAATTGTATGTATTTGTATGATGTGAAGAATGCATGAGTATGATTGTGAACGTGTATGCATTTCAAGAGTGTATGGAGTCGTTTTGCATATGAAGCATCATGATTGCCTTCTTGTGTGTCTGATCCCGCGTAGGATCTGCAGAAACCTCGTGTGCCCTTGTGGGGTGTGAGCGATGGTTTGTTTTTGATCCCTAGGAGGATCTGTAGAAACCTCGTGTGCCCTTGTGGGGTGTGAGCGATGGTTTATATTTGATTCTGTGGAGAATCTGCAGAACGATTGTGTGCCCTTGTGGGGTGTGAGCAATCAGATTATGTGCCCGTGTGGGGTGTGAGCAATCCTGAAACATCGTGTGCCCATGTGGGGTGTGAGCGATGGGTGAACATCGTAGGCCCGACAGGGAGTTACTTCGGTAACGAGCGATGGTTCCATTTGGTTCTTCAATTGAACCTGCTGAATGAGTCGGTACCGCATTTGCATCTGCATAAAGTCGTGAGTCGGTCTCTATGAGTGCATTATTATCTTCATATGATGTATTGGTGTAATGAACATAATTGTATATGCTTAGTGGTGAATGTTTGCATAGTGGATATGCTTGGTGAATTATATATGTGTTGCGATGTATATATGATTGAATTGTGATGTATTGCGGTGAGAAATGTGTTATGTGTATTCTGTGTTAATGTATTCATATATATATATATATATATATATATATATATATATATATATATATATATATATATATATATATATATATATATATATATATATATATATATATATATATATATATATATATATATATATATATATATATATATATATATATATATATATATATATATATATATGTATATATATATATATATATATTATATGCATTGTTTGTTATGATAATGTTTCTCACCCTTCTACTGTTTTATGATGCTCTATGAGGCATTGCAGAGTAGGTTTGCTGGAGGTCTTTTATGAAGCGTGGCTTCGTTCTTTTTGGTCGGTTGGCTCTGATATGTAGCACTGGGTAGTTAGGAATTCTTTTAGTTCTTTGTGATACATCTGTGTTTGTATCTGCCGGAATGTTTTGTAAACATGACTTATGACTTGAATTAAACTGTTGATGTATACAATGTTTATATGAATGAAGTGATTCAATGTTTAGATGTTTCCGCTTTTATTCTAAATATTGATGTGTGGGTTTTAAGGACTAAGTTCCTTTATGGTGATTTACCCTTTGTTGCATATCTTTATGAGCAGGTGTTGTATGTGTTTTGAATTTCCTGGATAATGTGATGTGCCTCTTTTATACCATGTGTTAATTATACTCTGATGAAAATTTTTATTAAGTGCTTAAATGATTTAATTGTTTATTTGGGGGTATGGAAAGGGGGTGTTACATTAAGTGGTATCAGATCCAGTGTTGAGTCAGTTGTGTCTGTCTTGTTATTGTGTTGGTTGAACGGTTATTTAACCTTGTTGTTATTTTCTGGAATCATCAGAATATGGCTGGTCATAATGACACTGCTATGGTTGCGGCGTTGGAGGCTATGGCTAGGGAGGTGCAAGGTGCACCGAATTCGAACGCTAATGATGAGTTTAGAAAGAATCAGCCGTCGGTATTCAAGGGGAGGTTTGATCCGGACGGTGCTCAGATCTGGTTGAAGGAGGTTGAGAGAGTCTTTAGAGTTATGGGGTGTGCTGAAGGAAACAAGGTGAGACTTGGAACTCACATGTTGAGGGAAGAGGCCGACGACTGGTGGGTCGGTATGAGACAAGTTCTTGAGGTAGATGAAGAAGAAATAACCTGGAATTTATTTCGCACTGAATTCTTGAGAAAGTATTATCCTGAGAGTGTAAAGGGGAAAAAGGAAATGGAATTTCTTGAGCTGAAGCAAGGCAATATGTCCGTGGTGGACTACACAACTAAGTTTGTGGAATTAGTTCAGTTTCATCCATATTATGCGGCGGTTACGGCGGAGTTCTCTAAGTGCATTAAGTATGAGAATGGCTTGCGTCCTGAGATAAAGCAAGCGGTAGGATACCAAAGAATACAAAGATTTTCAGACTTGACCGAATGTTGTAGGATTTTTGAAGAGGACAGTAGGGCTCAATCTACTCATTATAAGAGTTTGAGTGAGAAGAAATGTAAGAAGCAAGTAAGGAGTGGACCTTATGTGACGCCTGTTGATAAGGGCAAGTATAAGGGAAACTTTGATAGGAGACTCGGAGGAGGAAGTTCTGGTGCGATCATATGTTACAAGTGTGGCGTGATGGGTCACAAATCTTTTCAATGTGGGAAGTCTGAGGAGAAGTGTGCTAATTGTGGAAGTCTTGGACATGCCACTTCTGGTTGTAGAAGGAATGTGGTAAAGTGTTTTAATTGTGGGGAAGTTGGTCATATTAGCACCAAGTGTGCCAAACCAAAGCAAGCTCAGTCGGATGGAAAAGTATTTGCATTAGCAGGTTCAGACACTACTAATGCGGATCGCTTGATTAAAGGTACATGCTTTATTAATAATATGCCTTTAGTTGCTATTATTGATACTGGAGCGACTCATTCATTCATTTCTCTTGAGTGTTCTAAGCATTTGGGTTTGTGCATGGTGTCTTTGAGTGGAGACATGGTTATTGAGACTCCCACTTCGGGGTCACTGTCGCTACTGCGAAAAAAGGGGCCAGCAATGACTAACAGAGTCGCCACCTATCGTTATTTATCCCAAAGAAGGGAAAGGAAACGATCGGAAAAAACCTGACGAAAATAGGAAAAGACGAGGTCATCGCAACCAAGTCCTAGGTTCGGGAGTCGGTTACGCAAGGGGAAGGTATGAGCACCCCTCACGTCCATCGTACTCGACGGGATCCACGCACGTGTTGTCTAACTAAAAGGTTGTGTAAACTATCTACGCTAAAGGCTTATGGACAAAAGAGAAAGAAAAAGAAATGACTCGGCAGGGCATCTCCGCTCTGTGCCTACGTACTCCCTCGTGCAATGGGAAAGTCAGAGTCAACGTAGTTCGCCTAACTACGGCTAAAGAAGAGGGGAAGGTTGCTCTCCAAGACATCGCGTCTTGTGCCTACGTACTTTCGTCTGGTATGAAAGATCAGAGCAAGCGTAGTTCACGCTTACGAGAACACAGGCTGTTCAAAAGTTTTACCCGAGTAGGGTTAACAGACAGTTCTAACAGTTGGTGTATGCAGCTCGACCATTGGAGACTTAGGCGTTACCGTTTGCGATAGGACTGAAAGTTAACAACACTCTTGTTTATAAAAAGAGTTTTCCTGATTAAGACCCCAAGGGGTGAAAAAGAGTTTGAGTTGTTTTTGTGTTTTTTAAGGAAGGAGTGTTTTAAACTTGGTTTGTAACTCATGTTGCACTAAAGACTATGATCTAGGAGCGAATGCTTCGTATATCGTCCGAAGGACATACACTAACATTCTAGATAATTGAGAGGCAACCACCCAATCATCATTTCCCAAATGGCTTAAGGCTCGTAGCGTGCAACAATTGTCAAGCTTTATTAAGTGGATTGAAGTTGTTTGAAGATGAGAAGAGAAAGAGACCAACTAAGGGGGGACTAGACCAAACCCTAAAAGTTGTCATCCAAGATGCACTTAAAGTTGAGCTTGAAAGGGGACTACCTAATGTTATCATGCATGGTTAGAACCCTAATTTCTATCATAACCTCTCTTGAACAAGATAGGTTATAAATCCTAATGGAAGGAAGACAAAAAGAAGAAGAAACAATAAACAGAAACAATGTGAATGAAGACTGCAAACACAAATGCAACAAGGAAGACAAGGATGCAATGCAAGTGAGGGAGGAAATATGTGTGGGGCTGGAACCTACACAAGCTCATCTCAACCACAAGCCATAGTATTAATAAGTGTAAGAGAAGAGGAGAAGAAGATGCATAAAAAACAAGTAACAAAAACAATGAGAAAAAGTCCTCATGGATTCATTACTTTAAGCAAACTTCAGGTTCCTCCTAAGGAGGAACCAAGCAACCTTAAGTAGTATTCCAAAGTCATAGGACAGAATGGGGATGAGGATAAGAGATCTCAAAAGCCAAAGCAAAACATCATAAGCAAATGCAAACAACAACATCAAAGAATGCAAGCAAACACCACTTATGGAAACACAATGTGCAAACATGAAAGTATGAGATCAAATGAACAACTTATGCATAAGGTAAAGACCTATGAACTGGCACACAAGACCTATAACAAGCCCCTGACATGAAACAATCAAGATAAGGTTCATCAATAATGCACAACCAAGCTTTTGGAAGCAAAACAAAACAAGTACACAAGTAGAGATGCATAAACATGAAGCAACTTGTAAAATACATGAAAAATATTAAAATGCATCAAAAAATGCCAAATAAAATCTCAAGGGACCCCCAAGGAATTGGGAACCATGGGTCAAAAGGGGAGATTGAAAATCAAAAGTAAAGTGCCTCAACAGAGGGCAAACACCAAGAGTGTCCCAAACTAAAACAAAGATGGAGAGGTAATAAAAGGTAATTCAAATCACATGGAAAAAGCACTTAAAAATTATGAAACAAATATCCTAAGATCAATCAACATGTTAATGAAATGCTCAAAAAAAATTATGCAAAAATGAGGAATTTAAACATAGAAATAAAATCAAGAAAGAACAAGACTACAATTTAAATCAAATAAAATAACCCCAATATTTAATTCATTTTTTAATTGAAAATAAAGTGAAAAAATTAAAATAAAATTTCCAGAAAAAACTAGACATCTTAAAGTTTGTGAAAATTATTTTTGGTGAATTTTTAAACTATTAGAGCTATTTTATTTGAATTAAAATGGAAACAGCACAAAATAGAAAAATGAAATAAGAATTAAATGGAAATGATATGGTGCAAACAACAAACATTTTCAGTGTAAAATGCAAATGGACCTAGGCTAGGGGGGGGGGGGGGGCGAATAGCAACTCGTGAATAGGCCCAGGAAGAATAAAAAGAAAATAAAATTCTGAATGAACTATATGTGGTTGGGTTGACTATGGACCAAGGTGGAATGCATTGAAAACCGTATGATCAAATCTAAAGTAATCCAATCAAGTGGCTCACAAAGAGCCACCTCAATTAATGAATTTGAGTTGTAGTTGCATGTACACAAACAAAAACGGAACACAGTAGGTCTTGTTTACACGCACACGATTAAGAAAAACGCAATCAAACGGACGAGAGCGAGCCACGTCGCTCGTCTTCCTCCTTGGAACGCACCAGTCGCCGGAAAGTTGCTCCGGTCGTCTCCCTCCTTTCTCCGGCCGCCGCAGGTCACTCCCCCCCACCGTAGCTCTGTCAATTCTCCACCATTTTGCATGAACCTTAGATGAAAATTCATCTACTCGCCGCGAGGATCGTGAATCTAACATCTATTTCCACTAAATCTCAACAACAACTCCAGAAATCAAACAACAAGAAAAACGTGCAAAAATGAAAGTTCACCAAAACTCAAATTAATTGGTCTAAACCTCTTCTACATGTTGCAAGGAGTAAGAATCCATAAAAATTAACTCAAAACACCACAGAAATTCTTCAAACCGGATCAACATAGTTTTGAGCTCATAAAATTAAACACCATAAACTCAAACAAAAATGATTCAGAAATGATCCATACAACTCAAGGATTCAAATGCAATGAAAATGGTGAAAAACCATGGCATATTAAGAGTGTAAGGTTGAAAATTAGTTTACCTAGTGGAAAGCCTCCACTAGGCCTTGAAACTGTGATGAAGCTTAACGAAAAATGCTCAGAATCACTCCATGAACTTCAATTGAGGTGTTTGAAGGCTTGATTTGGTCTGAAAGTGGTTGAATCTGAGAATTCGTTTTTGAGTTTTTCTTCACTTTTTCAAAATGTGTTATGGCTGTTCATGCACGAAAATGACCTAGCTCTGGTCCAATTTTCATCTGGAATACTTATATGTTGGGTCTATGATCAAATGGGGCTTCAATTCAAGCTAAACAACCCATTTCAAAATTTTGCATTTCACACTTTTTTCAAATTGCCATACACGTTTTTACCACTACACCTGTTGGTTTTTTAACCCAAATCCACTACAAATCAATTGTGTTGATCAAAGGAATGAGATTTGAGGCTTAATTTTGATCCTATGGTTGATTTTCATTTTGTTACTTCAAGTGGAAGAAACCATGAAAATGGCCTATTTTAAGACCTCAAATTTCCAATGTGAGAATGGCAATGCCTTTGAATTATTATTTGCAATCAGAAATGCACAAACTTGCCTTGAAAAAGTTTAAAATCCATTAATTCTCAATTTCTCAATTTAAGCCTCCTTTATGAAAAATTCAAACCCCAAATTCTCAATCCAAGCCCCCTCCATGACAAGAGATGATTTGGTAGTGCAAATGGCCCCATTTGGAGCAAGTTTCATGTTGAAAAGATTTCCATTTGAAGTGTGCAAGTTGGTGAAATGGACCTATAATTTTATGACTTGTAATCTTACTTTCCCAAAATACCCTTGACTTGTAAACCTCATAACTTGAGTTCTACAAATCAGATGAAAGACTTATAGTACAATTTGGAAAGCTAAGATCAATACCTACAACTTTCGGGTTGGCCAAAAGTTGAGGAGAAACATCCTTCTAGGTCAAAACTGGCTTGGAAGTTTGTTGACTTTTGTTGACCAAAATCACATCCCTCAAATGATCTGTAACTTGTCTGGATCATAACTTGAGTTCTATAAATCCAATCAAGGACTTCTAGTACTCAAATTAAAGCTAAGAACATTCTCTACAAGTTCCATGTTGGCCAAAAATTGAGATGAAACTTGTATCTTGAGATAGGTGCTCTTGAAGTCAGGCACTAAATATGGGATTTTACCCTGAGAACCCTAATTTAGTAACTTCTCACACACTTAACCCTTGATGAATTGAACTTGAAATGATATCTCAAATGTCTTAAAACAACATCCCATGACCATAGAGACTTTGAATTGAGTTTTAATCTCCTTCAATTGTACAGTTGATTGAGAACTAGCTAGATGGACCCCCTAGGTACAACACCTTCAACTGTAACTCTTCACACTTGGCACAAACACTTGGATGAGTTCCACAATGACCCTCAAGGAACTCAATGAACTCCTTCAACATATCATATCCATAATAATGGCTTCACAAATCTCTTATGATCTTCAGCTGGCGTCCTAGTTAGGAGCTGACTCACACACATCCATCTGTTCTTTCAAAAGACCACTGTCCACTTCCTGATGACTTGATTACCATCCAAACTTGAGTAGAACCCCTTGCTTAGGCTCAAACCTCTGAGTAGACTCTTCTTGATATGCACAAACTCCTGATCCTCTATTACAAGAACAATGTTAGGCAATGCAGATGCTAGAAAGAAATGAAACGAAACATAAACCAAGTTAAGAAAAGGTTGGGCAAATTTTGGGGTGCAACAGTCGGTAACTATTTATTTGGTGTGTGTAAGTTTTTCTTTGACCATGTATGGTAAATACTTCATTATAAATTTGGTGTGTTTGCCGTTGGAAGGTTTGGACGTGATCTTGGGTATGAAATGGTTGCAATTTAATAGAGTTCATTTAGATTGCTATCACAAGTTAGTAAGATTTCCTTCTTTGGAAGATGATGAAGGTGAGAGGTTTCTATCCACTAAAGAGTTGAAGAAGCTTTTAGCGGATGAAGCTCAGTTGTTCGGCTTGTTTGGATCGTTGTTTTTGGAGAGCGAAGTTGAGCTTGATGTGTTTCTAGTGGTATGTGATTTTCCAGAAGTGTTTTCGGAGGAGATTACGGATGTACCGCTGGAAAGAGAAGTTGAGTTTTCTATTGATCTAGTTCCCGGTACTATACCGATTTCGATGGCACCATATCGTATATCAGCATTAGAGTTGGTAGAACTGAAGGAGCAGTTGAATGATTTGTTGGATAAGAGATTTGTAAGACCAAGTGTTTCTCCTTGGGGTGCGCCGATATTATTGGTAAAGAAGAAGGATGGGAGTATGCGGTTATGCTTTGATTATCGGCAGTTGAATAAGGTGACAATTAAGAATAAGTATCCGCTTCCAAGAATCGATGATTTGAGAAGGATGGGAGTGCGTGTTTTTAGCAAGATTGATTTGAGATCGGGTTATCACCAGATTCGAGTTAAGGAGGAGGGTATTCCAAAGATGGCTTTTAGGACACGATATGGTCATTACGAATATTCTGTGATGCCATTCGGAGTTTCTAACGCGCCGGGTGTGTTTATGGAATACATGAATTGTATTTTTCATGAGCAGTTGGATCGTTTTGTGGTTGTGTTCATCGACAACATTTTGATTTACTCTAAGTCTCAAGAGGAGCATGAAGAGCATTTAAGGATTGTGTTACAGATTTTGAAAGAGAAGAAATTGTATGCTAAGTTGTCAAAGTGTGAATTTTGGTTGTCGGAAGTGAGTTTTCTCAGACATATTATTTCTGGTAGTGGTATTAGTGTGGATCCATCCAAGATTGATGCGGTAATGCGATGGGAGACTCCTAAATCAGTTACGGAGATTCGAAGCTTTTTGGGCTTGGCAGGCTATTATCAGAGGTTTATTGAAGGATTTTCGAAGTTGGCACTTCCGTTAACGCATTTGACTTGTAACAGAAAGGCTTTCATTTGGGATGGTGGTTGTGAGGAGAGTTTCATTGAGTTAAAGAGAAGATTGACAACAGCGCCAGTCTTGATTTTGTCGAATCCTACGGAACCTTTTGTGGCTTATTGTGATGCTTCTTTGTCAGGTTTGGGTGGTGTGTTGATGCAAGAGGGAAAAGTTGTTGCTTATGCTTCGAGACAGTTGAGAGTGCATGAGAAGAATTACCCTACACATGATTTGGAATTAGCGGCCGTGGTATTTGTTTTGAAAATTTGGAGGCATTATCTGTATGGTGCAAGATTTGAAGTTTTTAGTGATCATAAGAGTTTGAAGTATTTATTTGACCAAAAGGAATTGAATATGAGGCAATGGAGGTGGTTAGAGCTTTTGAAAGACTATGACTTTGGTTTGAATTACCATCCGGGTAAGGCAAATATGGTGGCCGATGCCTTAAGTCGGAAGTCGTTGCACATGTCTACATTGATGATGAAAGAATGGGAACTTTTGGAGAACTTTAGAGATTTGAGTTTGGTTTGTGAAATGACTCCGAGAAGTGTGAGACTTGGTATGCTCCATATTACGGATGATTTTCTTGCTACCGTATGTGAAAGGCAAAAGTTGGACTTGAAGTTCGTTGATTTAATGACGAGTGAGAATGAGGATTTCAAGTTTGATGATTTTGGAGTTTTAAGATTCCGTGGTCGTATTTGTATTCCCGATGATGCGGAGTTGAAAAGGATGATATTAGAGGAAGGACACCGGAGTAACTTAAGTATTCATCTGGGAGCGAATAAGATGTATCAAGATTTGAAGAAAATCTTTTGGTGGTCCGGATTGAAGAGAGATGTAGCTCAGTTTGTGTAACCATGTTTGACTTGTCAGAAGTCTAAAATAGAACATCAGAAGCCTAGTGGATTGATACAACCGTGGGATATTCCAGAATGGAAAGGGGATAACATATCGATGGATTTTATTACGGGGTTGCCGAATACGCAAAGAGGTCATAATGCTATTTGGGTGATTGTTGATAGGCTTACTAAATCTGCTCATTTCATTCTGATTGATATTAGTTATCCTTTGGAGAAGTTAGCCGAGATTTATGTTTGTGTGGTTGTGAAGTTGCATGGAGTTCCTAAGAGTATTGTATCGGACAGAGATCCTAGATTTACTTCAAGGTTTTGGGAGAGTTTGCAAAAGGCTTTGGGTTCTAAGCTGAGATTGAGTTTGGCTTATCATCCGCAAACAGATGGTCAAACCGAGAGAACAATTCAGTCGTTGGAAGATTTGTTGCGTGCTTTTGTACGAGAGCAAGGTGGTACTTGGGATAGTTATTTAGCGTTGATTGAGTTCACCTACAATAACATTTTTCACTCAAGTATTGGTATGGAACCATTTGAGGCTTTATATGGTCGGAGATGTCGAACACCTTTGTGTTGGCATGAAACTGGTGAGAAGTTGGTTGTTGGGCCGGAGATGGTACAACAAACGAAGAAGAAGGTGAAGTTTATTCGGGAAAAGATGAAAGCTTCTCAAAGTAGGCAGAAGAGTTATCATGACAAGAGAAGGAAATATCTCGAGTTTCAAGAAGGAGACCATGTCTTTTTGAGAGTTACACCGGTTACAGGTGTGGGTCGTGCCTTGAAGTCAAAGAAAATGACTTCTCGTTTTATTGGTCTGTATCAGATTATTGCACGAGTAGGTGTTGTGGCGTATCGTATGGCGTTGCCTCCGAATCTTTCGAATTTGCATGATGTGTTCCATGTTTCGCAACTTCGGAAGTATGTTCCGGATCCGTCACATGTTGTTCCTATGGACGAGGTTGAAGTAAGAGATAACCTTACGGTTGAAGTTTCACCGATTAGGATTTTGGATCATGAAATTAAGAGGCTAAGGGGCAAGGATATTACGCTTGTGAAAGTAGCATGGGAAGGTGCTGCAGAAGGCAACATGACTTGGGAATTGGAGAGTAAGATGCGGAAGTCGCATCCGGAATTGTTTGGATCAGGTAATATTTTCGAGGACGAAAATTTCTGAAGTGGGGGAGAGTTGTAACGCCCCGATTCTGATTTCCCATTTTTGTTGAGTCTTTTAATTTATTTTGATTGATTATTCTTTTAATTGTGGAATTTGAACATTAATATGTTATGTGTGCTTATTATGTTATTTTATTATTCGGGGAGTTTTAGGGAATTAATTAGAGGGTGTTTTAGATAATCCTTAATTAGTAAATATTTGAGAGAAATAGAATAGAAAGAGTATAAGAGGAAATAGAGAGAAAATAAAAGAGATAGAAAGAAATAGAAAGGAAAGAAGAAGAAAAGAGAAAAGAGGAGGAAGAGGAGAAAACCTAGAATCATCAAGAATCAAACTTCTAAGCTTCGATTAATCGGGAAAGGGTGTGAAACTTTATTATTCTTTCAATGTGTATGATTATGTGTGTTTCTATTGGTTTGATTTTGGATTGGGGAGAGTTTTGCTCATTTTCCGTTTTAGGTTGAATTTGAGTTAATCAGTAGAACCCGAGTTTTAACGGTTAAGAATAAGAATAAGTGGTAGAATTTAGTCGAGGGATGTTGGACTAAAGCTGCTAGAACGAGTTGGGATTGAATCGGGTAGATTTTGAGGAGTTTCGGAGTTTTGGACAGTGGGGATTTCTGAGTTCGTAGACCCTCGCTAGCACGTTTGCTAGGTGAGCAGGTCACGAGCGTTCGCTGTGGCGAGCAAGTAGCGAACGGTCCCAGACTTGGACATAATGGTTTTGGTGTTCTTCGCTGGTAGCGAAGTGGTGGTAGCGAGCATTTGCTAGGCCTTCGCTGAGCTAGCGGGGTAGCGAATCAAGTCAGTGGCTTCTGTTTGCCTTCGCGAGCTTGTTCGCTAGGCGAACAGGTAGCGAACACTCGCTAGGAGCTCGCTAGGCGAGCAGGGTAGCGAGCATAGCAGGATGTTATTTTCTTGTATTTTCACTTCCATGTCGATTCTTCGATTCAAGTATGATTAATCCTTTCTTATTATGCATAATTGTGTGTGTGATATGAAATGCTGTGGGTAGCCGTATGGCGTGAATCCTAGATTGTGAATCGTGGAGTGTGAAATGTGGCCGTTTGGCAATTTTGTGCAATTATTTGAATTGAGTGAAAATGCATGATGAGATTGATGTGAATATGCATAATTGTATGTATTTGTATGATGTGAAGAATGCATGAGTATGTTTGTGAACGTGTATGCATTTCAAGAGTGTATGGAGTCGTTTTGCAGATGAAGCATCATGATTGCATTCTTGTGAGTCTGATCCCGCGTAGGATCTGAAAAAACCTCGTGTGCCCTTGTAGGGTGTGAGCGATGGTTTGTTTTTGATCCCTAGGAGGATCTGCAGAAACATCGTGTGCCCTTGTGGGGTGTGAGCGATGGTTTATATTTGATTCCGTGGAGAATATGCAGAACGATTGTGTGCCCTTATGGGGTGTGAGCAATCGGATTGTGTGCCCGTGTGGGGTGTGAGCAATCCTGAAACATCGTGTGCCCATGTGAGGTGTGAGCGATGGGTGAACATCGTAGGCCCGATGGAGAGTTACTTCGGTAACGAGCGATGGTTCCATTTGGTTCTTCAATTGAACCTGTTGAATGAGTCGGTACCGCATTTGCATCTGCATAGAGTCGTGAGTCGGTCTCTATGAGTGCATTATTATCTTCATATAATGTATTGGTGTAATGAACATAATTGTATATGCTTAGTGGTGAATGTTTGCATGGTGGATATGTTTGGTGAATTATATATGTGTTGCGATGTATATATGATTGAATTGTGATGTATTGCAGTGAGAAATGTGTTATGTGTATTCTGTGTTGGTGTATTCATATATATATATATATATATATATATATATATATATATATATATATATATATATATATATATATATATATATATATATATATATATATATATATATATATATATATATATATATATATATATATATATATATATATATATATATATATATATATATATATATATATATATATATATATATATATATATATATATATATATATATATATATATATATATATATATATATATATATATATATATATATATATATATATATATATATATATTATATGCATTGTTTGTTATGATAATGTTTCTCACCCTTCTGCTGTTTTATGATGCTCTATGAGGCATTGCAGAGTAGGTTTGTTGGAGGTCTTTTGTGAAGCGTGACTTCGTTCTTTTTGGTCGGTTGGCTCTGATATGTAGCACCAGGTAGTTAGGAATTCTTTTGGTTCTTTGTGATACATCTGTGTATGTATCTTCCGGAATGTTTTGTAAACATGACTTATGACTTGAATTAAACTGTTGATGTATACAATGTTTATATGAATAAAGTGATTCAATGTTTAGATGTTTCCGCTTTTATTATAAATATTGATCTGTGGGTTTTAAGGACTAAGTTCCTTTGTGGTAATTTACCCTTTGTTGCATATCTTTATGAGCAGGTGTTGTATGTGTTTTGAATTTCCTGGATAATGTGATGTGCCTCTTTTATACCATGTGTTAATTATACTCTGATGAAAATTTTTATTAAGTGCCTAAATGATTTAATTGTTTATTTGGGGGTATGGAAAGGGGGTGTTACAATATGTCTGATCTTGGTTTGGTTCCTGGGGTCAGGATTCCCCCCAAGTTTAAGGTGCCCGATTTTGATAAGTACAAAGGGACGACTTGTCCCAGAGTACACATCCGAGCGTACTTCAGAAAAATGTCTGCTTATTCCAGTGATGAAAAGCTATTGATAAATTTCTTCCAGGATAGTCTGGCAGGGGCTTCATTGGAATGGCATATGGGGCTAGAGAGAACCCATATTCGTATCTGGAAAGATTTGGATGAGGCTTTTGTGCGTCACTATCTCAAAGTGATCTGGAACCCAATCAGGTACAACTGCAGAGTCTGTTGCAGAAGAATTTTGAGAGCTTCAAAGAATACGCCCAGAGGTGGCGGGATCTGGCTGCGAGGGTACAACCTCCTTTGGTTGAAAGGGAGTTGATTGACTTGTTCATGGCTTTGTTACCGGGTGTGTACTTTGAGAAGATGATAGGCTGCATGTCTGCAGATTTTTCTGATTTAGTGATTACCGGTGAGCGAATTGAGAGTTGAATAAAGTCTGGTAAGATTTCCAATGGTGGTGGATCCTCTTCGGGAGGAACGAAGAAGCCATATTCTGCAAACCCCAAGAGAATGGAGGGGGATGAAAATTCTATCTCGCATAAAGGTAAGGGAAGAGCTCAGTCTCGCCAGCATCAACAGGTTGCTACCGTGAATATCCCTGCCGCAGATCCGCAACAGGGTAATGCTCAGCGACCTTATCCTGCCAAGCGCAGGATGCCTGATAGGCAATTCACAAATCCTCCAATACCATATTCTCAGTTGTTACAACGGTTGTTGCAATTAAAGTTGGTGTAGAAGAGGACCTTGGCTTCTCTCACAGGTATACTGCCTCCTGGCTACGATGCAAATGCTCATTGTGATTTTCACTCTGGCACCCCAGGCCATGATATTGACCATTGTAAAGCTTTTAAGCATAAGGTCCATGATTTGCTTGATTCTAAAGTTATTAACTTCACCAATGAGGGGCCCAATGTTACTCAGAACCCGATGCCGGATCATGGGGTGGTAGCAGCCAATGCCATTGTTGAGGGTGAGAAGTTGAATCTGGTAACTGATGTTGAAGATTTTAAAACTCCGTTGGGTTTCGTGAAAGCCTGTTTGTTGAAGAAGGGAGTATTTCTTGGTTGTTCTGCTGACTGCTCAGAATGTGAAGCGCAGCCTGAAGGTTGTGATATTTTGAAGAGGCGTATTTAGAGAATGATTGATGAGGGTTGTTTGCAGTTTGACAAAGTTGTGAAAGAAGATGCCGAGCATAAAGTGAGTGATGACGGAAATGAAGTTGCTACTATTTCCATTCCATACCGGACAATCAATATTTCAGCGCCTGCTAGGCCAGCTCCGGTGACCATTACTGTACTAGGACCCATGCCGTACGAGAGCACTAGAGCTATCCCATGGAACTATGGAAGAGAAGTGTTCTGTAACGGGCAGAAACATGAATGGATAGAATCTGCAAGCGGAAGTTCTTCGGTTGAGAACATAGTCGGTGCCAGAGGTATTACCAGAAGTGGTAGGGTCTTCTCTCCACCAGAGGTTACTGCTGATAAGAATGATAGGGGTAAGCGTAAAGTTATGATTGAAGAGAATGCTCAGCCCCAGGTTGTTACTGATAATCTCTCAAAAGATACTGAGGAATTTATAAGGTTAATTCGGAAAAGTGACTACAAAATTGTGGGTCACTTGAATCAAACTCCGTCGAAAATTTCTATCCTGTCATTGTTGATGAGTTCGGAGGCGCATCGCAACACTCTGTTGAAATTCTTGAATGCAGCATACGTACCCCAA
This sequence comes from Lathyrus sativus, assembly GCA_963859935.3. Taxonomy (NCBI): domain Eukaryota; kingdom Viridiplantae; phylum Streptophyta; class Magnoliopsida; order Fabales; family Fabaceae; genus Lathyrus; species Lathyrus sativus. The sequence goes on from OZ012740.1 coordinate 433,225,656, forward strand.
GAGATTTCTGTTAATCAGTTGGAGGGGGTAGTTGCTCACGTGAATGTCGGTAATGGTCTCGGCTTTACCGATTTAGATCTGACTCCTGCTGGGAGGAACCACAATTTTGCTCTGCACATATCTTTGGAGTGTAGAGGATCTCTGATGTCACGTGTCTTGGTTGATACCGGATCATCCCTCAATGTGCTTCCGAAGAAGGCATTGATGAAGTTGGACATTCAGGGTTTGTTGTGCACGCCAAGTGATTTGGTTGTGAGGGCTTTTGATGGATCTAAGAGATCAATGTTTGGAGAAATCACACTGCCTATTCAGATAGGGCCGGAGATCTTTGATGCAACCTTCTATATTATGGATATCCAGCAAGCATACAGCTGTTTGCTTGGCCGACCTTGGATACATGCTGCCGGGGCAGTTACCTCAACGTTGCATCAAAAGCTGAAATACATGGCGGAGGGGAGCATAGTTACCGTGTGCGGTAAAGAGGACATTATGGTTAGCCATCTATCATCCTTCAAGTATGTAGAAGTGGATGGTGAGATCCACGAAACGCTCTGCCAGGAATTTGAAACAATTCAGATTCAGGGGAAGTCTCCTGTAGAAGCCAAGGGGCCAGAGATTTTGATGTCGTCGCTCTAGGAAGCCCGTGCTATCGTAGAATTCGGCTCGTCTCAGAAGTGGGGTCAAGTTCTCGATGTTCCTGTCAAGCAAGAAAAATTCGGCCTGGGATATAAACCCTCCATTTCTTCTCAGATTCCGAGATACAAGGGACCTGTTCAGTTTACCAGCAGTGGTGTAATATTCGACAGAATCAATGTCGTTGAGGACGATGAAGGTGACAATGACTGCGACATGGATGCGTGGATTCGTCCATGTACTCCCGAACAGTAGCTGTGCAATTGGACTACCAAAGAAGTCATTCATGTTACTGCTACAGAGTAATATTCATCGTTTTGATTATGTTCAGTCCTGCATTCTGCCCAAGACGTAGTGACCCATTTGTAGGGCCTTCTTGTTATTTACAGTTTATCATTAATAAAAGACATTTCACATTCAAATATTGTGATCCCTGTTTTTCTTGTTTTTGTTTTGCATTTATACGTAACAGAAAAATGGCAATGTGTTTTGTTTGTTGCATCGCATAATGAACAAAAACATCCTCATGCATGTCTTTTCTATCAGATGCCATCGATTCAGGTTCAGCTATGACTTCATACGACTTTGATAATCCCGTTTATCAAGCTGAAGATGAGACTAAAGAAGACTGTGAACTACCCGAAGAGTTAGCCAGGCTTCTCAAGCAGGAGGAAAGGGTCATTGTGCCTCATCAGGAGGATATTGAGATTATCAATCTGGGTACCATGGATGACAGGAAAGAGGTCAAAGTAGGGGTTGCATTGGAAGACAATGTCAAGAGAAGATTGGTTGAAATGCTCCGTGAGTATAAGGATATCTTCGCTTGGTCTTACCAAGACATGCCTGGGCTGGATGCATATATTATGGTACACCAGTTACCTCTCAGAGAAGATTGCTCGCCAGTCAAGCAGAAGTTGAGACGGACAAGGCTTGACATGGCAGTCAAGATCAAAGAAGAAGTTCAAAAGTAGTTGAATGTTGGATTTCTTTCTGTCACGAATTACCCTCTATGGGTCGCTAATATTGTTCCTGTGCCTAAGAAGGATTGAAAGGTCAGGATGTGCATCGATTATCGAGATCTGAATAAAGCGAGCCCGAAAGACGATTTCCCGCTCCCTCATATCAATGTGTTGGTTGATAACACCGCTCAGTATTCTGTGTTTTCATTCATGGATGGCTTCTCTAGGTATAACCAAATCAAAATGGCCCCAGAGGACATGGAGAAAACTACTTTCATCACACCATGGGGGACTTTTTGCTATAAGGTGATGCCCTTTGGATTGAAAAATGCAGAGGCAACTTATCAGCGGGCGATGGTCTCTTTGTTTCATGATATGATTCATCATGAGGTGGAAGTCTATGTTGATGACATGATATCAAAGTCACATACAGAGGAGGGACATCTGGTTGATCTTCTGAAATTGTTTGAAAGGCTGAGGAAGTTCAAGCTGAGGCTGAATCCTAACAAGTGCACCTTCGGGGTGAGATCTGGAAAGTTATTGGGTTTCATTGTCAGTGAAAAGGGTATTGAGGTAGATCCTGCCAAAATAAGAGCTATACAAGAAATGCCTGAGCCGAGAACGGAAAAAGAGGTTCGTGGTTTCCTGGGGAAATTAAACTACACTGCAAGGTTTATATCTCATCTCACAGCCACTTGTGAACCAATATTCAAATTGCTGAGAAAAGATCAAACAAACAGGTGGAATGAAAATTTCCAAAAGGCTTTCGAAAGAATAAAAGAGTATCTACAGGAACCTCCAATACTCATGCCTCCAGTTGTAGGGAGACCACTGATCATGTATCTCACGGTTCTTGAGAATTCAATGGGATGTGTGCTCGGTCAACAGGACGAGTCAGGTAGAAAAGAGCATGCCATCTACTACCTGAGTAATAAGTTCACTGATTGTGAGTCGAGGTATTCGACGTTGGAAAAAACATGTTGTGCACTCGCTTGGGCCGCAAAGTGTTTGAGACAGTACATGTTAAACCACACAACCCTGTTGATTTCGAAGATGGATCCAATCAAGTATGTCTTTGAAAAACAAGCACTCTCCGGAAGGATTTCCCGATGGAAAATGGTGTTAACAGAGTATGATATTCAGTATGTTTCCCAGAAAGCCATTAAGGGAAGCGTTCTGTCAAAATATCTTGCGGAACAATCGATTGAGGATTATCAGCCGATGAAGTTTGATTTCCCAGATGAAGAAATCATGTTTCTGAGAATGAAAGACTGTGAGGAGCCTTTACCCGACGAGGGACCTGAGAGAGGATCTCAGTGGATATTGGTTTTTGACGGCGCGGTTAATTCATATGGTAATGGAATCGGTGCGATCATTACTACTCCTCACGGTTCTCATATACCGTTCACCGCCCGACTGACATTCGCTTGCACCAATAGTGAAGTCGGGTATGAAGCTTGCATTATGGGTTTAGAAGAGGCCGTTGATATGAGGATTAAGAATCTGGATGTAAACGGTGATTCAGCGTTGGTCGTTAACCAAATAAAAAAAGAATGGGAAACTCGGCAGGCCAACCTGGTGCCTTATAGAGATTATGCAAGAAGACTGCTGCCTTTCTTTGATAGAGTTGATTTTCATCATATGTCGAGGGCTGAGAATCAGATGGCAGATTCCTTGGCCACACTCGTTTCGATGTACAAAGTGAATTTCTGGAATGAAACTCCTGCTATCACCATCATGCGTCTTGATAGACCTACTTTTGTGTTTGCCGTTGAGAAAGAAGCCGATGGAAAGCCTTGGTATTTTGATATCAAGCATTTTCTCAAGACTCAGGAGTACCCATCTGGGGCATCCAGTAAAGATAAGAAGACTCTGAGGAAGTTAGCCGATAACTTTTATCTGAACAAGGACGATGTGCTCTACAGGAGAAACTTCGACATGGTCTTGCTGCGTTGTGTTGATAAACTTGAAGCAAACCTGTTGATGGAAGAAGTCCACGAAGGTTCTTTTGGCACTCATGCCGGTGGACATGCAATGGCTAGAAAGTTGTTGAGATCTGGGTATTATTGGATGACTATGGAATCTGATTGTTTCAAATACGCCAGAAAATGCCATAAATGCCAGATTTATGCGGATAAGGTGCATGTGCCACCAGCTCCTCTGAATGTGTTGGCGTCTCCTTGGCCTTTTGCCATGTGAGGAATCGATCTGATTGGAAATATTGAGTGCACGACTTCTAATAGATACCGCTTCATTCTGGTCGCGATTGATTACTTTACAAAGTGGGTAGAAGCAGCGTCCTTCGCTAATGTCAGGAAGCAGGCAGTCACCCGATTCATGAAGAAGGACATCATTTGTTGTTATGGTATTCCGGAGAGAATCATTACTGATAATGGTTTAAATTTGAATAACTAAATGATGAAGGAATTGTATCAGAGTTTCAATATCGAATATCACAATTCTTCTCCATATCGTCTGAAGATGAATGGTGTTGTTGAGGCAGCTAATAAAAACATCAAGAAGATTGTGCAGAAGATGGTTGTGACCTACAAAGACTGGAACGAGATGTTGCCTTTTGCTCTTCACGATTATCGTACTTCGGTGCGTACATCAACCGGGGCAACTCCTTTCTCACTGGTGTATGGTACGGAAGCTGTCCTACCATTCGAAGTGGAGATTCCTTCTTTAAGGGTATTGTCAGATGTGAAGCTTGACGAAGCTGAATGGGTGCGGACCAGGTTGAATCAGCTGAGTTTGATTGATGAAAAGAGATTGGTGTCGCTACTGCGAAAATCGGCGCCGGCTGACAGAAGAGTCGCCACCGTGCGTTATTTATCCCAAAGGAGGGAAAGGAAACGCTCGAAGAAAACCTCGCGAAAACGGGAAAGGTATGGTCATCACAACCAAAACCTGGATTCGGGAGTCGGTTACGCAAGGGGAAGGTATTAGCACCCCTCACGTCCATCGTACTCGATGGGATCCACGCTTGCTTGTTTGTACGGATTACACTTCTATCTAAACTAAAGGATGAGGTCTGAAAAGAAAAGAAAAAGATGACTCGGCAAAGCATCGCACTTTATGCCTACGTATTCCCGTCTGGAGCAAGAAATCAGAGTCAATGTAGTTCGCCTAACTACGGGGGAGGATGGGTGGAGGTTGCTCGCTAGGATACTGCATCCTATGCCTACGTACTTCCACACTGCATGGAAGATCAGAGCAAACGTAGTTCGGGCTACACACGACACAAGCTGTTCAAGTGTCTTTTATGAAAAATCTCACCTTAAACAAGGGTTTTCTTATTGCAAAAAGGTTGATGTTTGTTCAAATCTTTTGACGGAAGAAATGAATTGATCTCTGTTATAACCTTTATTAATGTTTTTCTGTTGTTTTGAAGAAAGAAAAGATGACACTCTAAAATCCTAGGGTTAAAAAGGGAATAAAATCTACCCTAATGTTATCATGCATGGGTTAAGACCTAATGTCTATCATGCTCCTCTCTTGCGCAGAGAGAAACAGAGATCTTAAGGGATAAACGGAAACAGAAACAACATATATATACAATAAAGCAGTAAAATGCATGGATGCAACAATACAAGCGAGGCAAGGGAGTCCCACTCAACCTCGAACCTAGAAAACAATAGGCAAAAGTGAACAGAATTCACTTTCAACCTAACAGGTTAAACAGCAAACAATACAGTCAGGGAAATTCACACAATACATCAAGAATTAAACAGCTAAAATTAAACAGCAAAGCAATCTTCATCAGCATCTGCCTTCAAGCAAAGCATCAACTATCCACAGGCTTCAAGCAAGCATCAGTCTTTATCTTCACAGTTTCAATGGCTTTTCTTCAAGTCCCAATCTCCCAGCTGAGGAAACCAATCACAAGAATGAACTGGGTGTTAAGCAATTAGTTGACCACCAAAGGTGGCAAACAGACTGCTATCAACACATAGAATATTTCTCTCAAGAGTTCTATCTCTTAGACACTATCACCAAGCCTTCCAAAGTAAGGGGGGTGAGTGTCTTAGAGAGACTCTGCATCACAGAGAGGGATGGAGGCAATCAAGACCTTCCATGTTTGTGAATCAAGCTTTCTACTCTAGAGCTCTGCCTAATTCCTAAATCCTACAAACTTCAACAGCTGCCAGCAAGAGATACTCCTCATCACCTCTGGAAGTTGGTCTTCATTCTTTAATCTTCAAATGGGCTTCATCAACACAGTCTTCAGCTCAAACCCCAAGCCCCAAACAAACCCAATACCCCACACAGACAAATAATAACCCTAAAGAGGGCACACCACACAGTCAATCAAATGCAAGCAATATACTAATAGTAATAGGGGAATCCTAATATTTTCTAAGGGATCTATTATCTACCATAACCCCTATAGTCCCATACCCCAAAATCACATCAAAATTCCTAAAAGAAATGATCTATCTCACCTATGTTCACTTAAAACCCTAATCTTAACCACTCTAATCTCACCTAATCAAATCATCTAAAATTAATCCTAAAATTATGAATTAAATCCTATATACAAGTTGAGGTCCTAAGCTAATCACCCTAAAAAGAATGGGCCCTAAATCTAAGGGGAGCTAATTGAACTAAAATCAACAAAGTTAAGTACTAAACTAAACTCATTAAAAAGCTATTTAAAAGAAAAATGCACAAAAAATATTAAAACAAAATAAAATGCTATTTTTATTATTGGATATTTTTCTTAACAGAATTATTGACCTACCACAAAAAGAACCAATTAAAAACAAGCTTTTTTCAATTTTATATGGATTTTTTTAAGATGCAAAAAATATTAAAGAAAATAAAAATCACAAAATGAAATAAATGGGAGGGGGTGTCAAAATCAAAGGCGCCTAGTTATAATTGCCTGATGGGCCAGGGATGGGAGGTGCGAAAATCAAACGCGCAAGGCCCAATATGCATCAGAAAATCAATTGAAAAAAATAAAAGAAAAAGGTTAAACACGCGGTGCATTTAGCAACAATTTTAAGTGCAATTTCCATTGGGCTTTGCTGGTGGGGTGAGGATAGCATGCTTGAAGTTAGGCCCAGAGGTTGCGTTTAATGAAACGCATCATTTCAAAGCTCAGATATTCCCTCCATTTTTCTTTAAATCTCAGCCATTGGATTAGAGTTTCAGTCAACCATTTTGACACGATCGAACGGACATGCTTCATCTTCTCCAACGAGCCCTAGGGTTTGCAGGATTTTCCTCTCCCATGCATGAACTTCCACAGCTCTGTTCTCTCTCCTCACTCAACCAAATCCCACGATCCAAAAACAAAAAATGGCCTACTCAAAGCCCTCTACAAGATCCTACACTTAGATTTTTCTAAAACTCACTATATAATTAAACTCGATAGCTGGAAGTTCATGGTGTACCAAACTGTCACTGAGATGGACCCTCACAATTCTTGATTCCAATGGTATTAATGTGTTCTTCACACTACACTGATCTCAACAAGCTATTACACGCTCATTAAAACTCATTACATAACCTAATCTTGATCATCAAAGTTTCAACATCCTGCCATTAAACCTCATAGAACCTTCTCAATCTTTCTGAAAATAGTCATCTAATCTAACCTAACAATCCTACACTAACAATCTAATCTAACAACACCTAATTCGTGGTGTAAAGATCAAAATGCATACCTGCAATTCTTGTTGGAACAGATGAGAAATAGCTTGATTCAGCACTTGCAATCCCTCACCAATGGTCCTTAGATGATGCTATGGTTTCTGTTGGCAAAAAGTTGGAAGAAGAATGCTTCTAATGGGAGATTCGAATCTGATATGCTTCTTGCAATTTCAAACCCTAGCTCTTAAATCTTCCATGGATGGCTCTCTAATTCAGCATGTATGCACTCAAAAGCTTCAATGGATTGTGGATGAAGAAAAAGAATGAACAGAATTGATGTTGAATATAGATTTTCACTCTTTCTTACAATGGAAGCAACAATGGAATTATCTCTCTTCTCTCTCTCTCTTCACCAACCTTTTGCACTAATGGACTCAATTCAATATATAGATGATGATGGAGATGCCTAGAAGTTTCTGGATCCCTCTAGGATGATTCTAGAAGGTAGTGGAAGAATGTGGAAATTCTCATGTAATGACACTTTGAAATATCTCATCTCATGCCTCAATTGTCCTTACAACCCTTCAATTCCACTTTAAAATCTCCTCATATGAGTTATTGGAAGGATATGAGTGTTTATCATGCTGATCCCTTGCCTTTTGCTAAGTTTCACATGGATGCCTTATGATGCAAGCAAGAACATTACAAAGCAAGTCCAAAATTTAAACCCTAACTCAAAAAAAGTGGCTGAACCAATGTCTTTAAAATGTTGTTGGGATTCAATTTGGTATATTACATGACCCATTTTGGATTTTTAGATCTCTCAAACCATTTTCCAACTTGAACTTTTTCAAGTTATATGCCTTTTTTAAGTCATTTCCCACCAACTTTTATCAAGTCTTGTTCTATGCATTTCCAAACTTCCATGACCTCTTTTCTAGACTTAAAATGACATTTTGAGCAACTTTGATGTTGTGAAGTTTTTCATTTGAAGCTTCCTTGTATGAGTTTTAGGCATAGGCTAAGAATGACCTGTAATTCTCAAATGACCAAAATACCCTTTGCTTGCCCAGACCATAAGTAGAGTTCCACAAATCATATGAAGGCATACCATACCTTCCTAGAAAGCTAATACAATAAGGAACAACTATCATTCCAGAAATCCATTTGAAATCTCCTTGAAGGTCAAAAGTTGCTTAAAAGACAGACAACTTTCACAGACAAATTTCAGTGCCCTCAGATGACCTGTAACTTGCAAGAGCTATAACTTGAATTCTATAAATCATCTTGATGACTTCCACCACTAAAATTAAAGCTATGAAGATACTCTACAAGTTTCATGTGGACCATAAATTCATATGAAGCTTGCATATTGAGTTACACTGCTTTGAAGTTTGACCTAAATCAGGGGATTTTACACTAAAACCCTAATTTGGTAACTCCATTTCTCCTTGATCCCTTCTGATTTTTCCTTAGCACAACATCATACCCATATCCATATAGCAAATAATGAATCCCACATTCTTCAAATGATCCTTGATGCCTTTCAAAACAAGTCATTGACCTAGGGTTGACCTAGTGTTGACCCAGATAAAACCCTAGTTGACTGACTTCAACTGAGGCTCTTGCAATCATTCCAATGACTTGGTTACTCCTCAAAAATGATCATCTAGGCTCTTCATAACATCCATACACACCTCATGCTCTTGGCTCATAGCTCATACACCCTCTGATGATCCCCAAATAACCTCAAGGTAAGGGAGAACTCACTGATCAACCTGTCAACTCTTCAAAGCTCAAATTCTTCTCTGATGACCTGAGTAGTCTTGAATATGAATGAAACCCTTGAATATACCTCTTGAGATAAGAATAGCACTTGATCCCCTGATTAAGATAGCTTGCTTATGCTATGCCATGCAGATGAATACACTATGTACATGATGACAATGCAAATGACTATGCAATTGAAACATAAACCTAGGTTGGAAAAGGTTGGGCAAATTTTGGGGTGCAACAGCTGCCCCTATTCAAGCGGCTTGGACCCGACTGGACGAAGAGCGCGCAGCCTTCCGACATTCGAGGTACGAGACGGTTGAATACGAAAGAACCCGGAAATTTGCCAACCGCAAAAATAAATTGCGTATACGACCACTGCTTGGGGAAACCCTTCAGGGAGATGACTTCCATTGTCACAGCAACAACTAGCCATCCATCTGTCAATCTGTTTTTGTAAAATAATCTGATATTGTCCGCAGACCACTCCATTCCGAAGAAATGAGCATACACCACACAACAGGAAATTGTTGATATCACTTATCAACCTTTGTTGATCTCACTTATCAACCAAGCACACGCTAACCAGCGGGAGAATATTGACTTTACTTGTCACGTTGACTTCACTGACCAACCTTTCATATCCTGAAGAAACGAGCAAACGCTTAACCAAGCGGGGCAATGTTCGAAGACATGAACAACCGACCCTGCGGGGGAAATGAGAACTTAACAATTAATTCATCGAAGTAACACCCTGCTGGAGCACATAATTCTGCTGGGGGAACTACGGGTAACAACCCACAAACTGCATTACCGTCTTCTAACGCTGTCTCCACAGCATCCCGAGAAAGACTCAGATGGGGGAATACAAGTAACTTAACCAAGCGACTTGTCAAAGAATACCCTGTCGGGGACCACGAGGAACTTAACCAAGTATCTCGTTGAAGACCAACCCCGCTGGGGATTACGTCTCTACTGGGGTAACTGTGGGTAACCACCCAAAATCTGTATCATGCTATTTCCACAGCACTCTGAGAAAGGACTCGGCTGGGGAGAAAGAGAAATGCTTAACCAAGCAACTCTTCTAGGGGAATATGACATGACGAACACGATCACTGCGCGTCTGGCACAACAACCCTCTGTAGCGAAATGAACATGATCACTGCGTATTCTACACCACAACCCTCTTGACAGGAGAAAACACGATCACTGCGCGTCTTGATGCCACAAACAAAATCACATAATGGGACAAACACGATCACTGCGTGCCAGACGGAATAAATCCACATAGAGTAGGCGAACACGTTCACTACGTACTTCAACCACGAACACGATCACTGCGTGTGCTGCAATAGGACAAACACGATCACTGCGTGTATTGACCGACAAACCCCCAAAATGATGTCAACATGATCACTATGTGTGCCACAACCAACCCATGTAATAGGACGAATACGATTACTGCGTATGCCGACCAACAAAACCAACTGATACAATAGCCACGATCACTGCGTGCTCCGCATCACAAGTTCCCATGGTACTATCAACACGATCACTACGTGCCATACGAATACGATCACTGCGTATCTTGAACACGATCACTGCGTATCTTGAACACGATCACTGCGTGTTTGAACACGATCACTGCGTGTTTTGAGCCACGATCCTCTTGACTGGAGAAGACACGATCACTGCATGTTGTGTGTCTCAACTAACCCACATAACATGGATGAATACGATCACTGCATACTCTAACCATACATAGGGTGAACGCGATCACTGCGCGCTTCATGTCACGGCCCTCTTGACTGGAGGAAACACGATCACTGCGTGCTGTGACACAACTTCAAACATGGGACGAATACAATCACTGCGTACTTCGGCCACCAACAACCAGATGAACACGTTCACTGCGTGCCTCACCCCATAACCAAACCGTATAACGGACGAATACGATCACTGCGTATATCGACCAACAAAAACTGGATAAACACGATCACTGCGTGTCCTGCACCACCAATAGAGTGAACACGATCACTGCGCGTCCTGCTCCACCAGTAGAGTGAACACGATCACTGCGCGTCCTGCTCAAATAAACCCCCGAGACGATACCAACACGATCACTGCGTGCTTTACAAAACAATCTTCTTAGATCGGGACGAATACGATCACTGCGCCATTCGACCACAGACACACATACCAAGATCAACACGATCACTGCGTGTCCTACAGCATGAACCCCGTAGATGGTACAAATACGATCACTACGTACTTGGGCCACAAATCCACATCTTCCTGAAACCACGATTTCTCTTATCGGCAGGGAACAAACATATCTGAAACTGCAGAGGTAACCACCTGGCTTATATTTCAAAACTGCATGTTTGATAATGACGTAATGCTTCCACACAGCATGGAAATGCTACATATTCGTGCAAATGCTCATGATGCATGCTTATGCAAAGAGTTACTTCATCAAAATAAATGCTGAAGCCAAACTGGATCCGCTGGGGATGACCGGAATACTACCGATACGCTTTCAACAAAATAAATGTTGGAAAGATGAACTAACTCCGCTGGGGATAACCATCCTGCTGGGAAAATAGCTCACAAACTCAAAACTCCAAAATCTGCTGAGGACGGTCCTCCTGACGAGGAAGAGCGACTTGCTGGGGAAAAGAAAGGACAATCCTGCTCGGGAAAACTCCTTTCAGCAGCTCCAACCACCTGATCACACTCTGTGGGGAAATCATCCCGCTATCACTGAGCTGGGGATTGAACTACACACTCACATTTGTCTTGACCTTCGCTGAGGAAGACTCTGCCCTACTTGATGAGCCAATTCTGAACTGAAGATACATTGATCTTTTCCTTTGACGCAATCTCCGCTCTCCTGGGGAGACAACATTCAATTTTGCCTGGGGCGACTTCACTGGGGGAAGACACAGCATTCAAACTCTGGAGAGGGTACCAGCCTGCCATGGACTCTGGCGGGGAACTTTGCGAGCTTTCAAATACCTGCAAAAGTCAACAAGCAAACACAAGGCAATCTATGCAAAAAAGAAACATCTTGGTAGTCACCCGCGACAACCATTCAGGTAATTTTCTGGTTTTAACAATCATCGGCCGAGGCCCGCCTGTTTACACGCATGTAAGTTTATCAAAACATCGGCGCTTTTTACAAACAAAACTGTAAAAAATTAAAACCAAAGTCACACACTACACTGAATACAACACTTTATTGATAACGGCCTGAGAATAGGCAAGATTTGTACATCAGATGCAACTCCTGAAAAGAGGTAGTCACACATAAACAAAATGCAGAAGTATACAAATATACAGAATAAAATTTGTACACATGTCGACAACGTGTTACAGACGAACACCATGAACCGATCCTCCTATGACTCGCCGGACTCTGACGCTTTCCCGATCTCTGTCTTCAGAAGAAATTGCTTTGGATAATTGACCCCCAGACGCTCCCAAACTGCTAACAATCAAACTTGGACCGCAGTCATTTGCTTCTCAAATCCCTAACTTTTGCGTGAATCGCCCTTTGCGGGTTTTCGATTCACCGGGATACCCTTTTTTGCCGAAGCCGCCTAGTGTAGGTTTTCGACTTCGTGGGTGTACATTTTTTCATTTTATCCCTAACTTTTGCCCGAACCTTTTTATTCTGTTTTTTTTTTGGTTCGCCAGGATGCCCCATTTTTGCCTGGACTCTCTTTTTACTGTCCAGCGGGTCAATTTTAAGAAAGTATTTTTTAACTGCGTCCGAGTTCACAGGGGACGAAAAGTCTTCACCATCCATGGTGGATAACAATAAGGCTCCTCCGGAGAAGACCTTTCTCACGACGTATGGACCTTCGTAGTTGGGAGTCCATTTGCCCCTGTGATTCGATTGCGGTGGGAGAATCTTCTTCAGCACAAGATCACCCGTCTGAAAGTTTCGAGGTCGAATCTTCTTGTCGAACGCTTTCTTCATCCGGCTCTGATACAGCCTACCATGTGCAATGGATGCCAGTCTTTTCTCCTCTATCAAGCTCAGCTGATTCAATCTACTTCTCACCCATTCTGCCTCGTCAAGCTGAACATCAAGCAAAACCCTCAAAGATGGTATCTCAACCTCCAATGGCAGGACAGCCTCCATGCCATATACCAGTAAGAATGGTGTTGCCCCGGTTGATGTACCCACCGTAGTACGATAACCGTGCAAAGCGAATGGCAGCATCTCATGCCAATCCTTATACGTTACCACCATCTTCTGAACAATTTTCTTTATGTTCTTGTTGGCCGCTTCAACAGCGCCATTCATCTTGGGTCTGTAGGGAGATGAATTATGATGCTCGATCTTGAAATCCCGACACAGATCTTTCATCATCTTGTTGTTCAAATTCGAACCATTATCAGTAATGATCCGTTCAGGAATACCGTATCTGCAAATTATATCCTTCTTGATAAATCTGGCCACCACCTGCTTCGTCACATTAGCGTAAGAAGCCGCTTCCACCCACTTAGTGAAGTAATCGATCGCAACCAGAATGAAGCGATGCCCGTTAGAAGCCGTCGGCTCGATCTTTCCAATCATATCAATTCCCCACATGGAGAAAGGCCATGGGGATGCCATAACGTTCAGTGGACTAGGTGGAACATGGATCTTATCTGCATAGATCTGGCACTTGTGACACCGTTTGGCAAATTTGAAACAGTCAGTTTCCATCGTTAACCAGTAATACCCCGCACGCAACAACTTTCGAGTCATAGCATGCCCACCAGCATGTGTACCAAAGGTTCCCTCATGGACTTCTTCCATGAGTAGATTGGCTTCCTTCTCGTCCACACACCTGAGGAGTACCAAATCGTGGTTCCTTCTATACAACACGCCATCGAGATTCAGATAGAAGTTGCCTGCTAATCTCCTTAGAGTCTTCTGATCGCGACTGGATGCCCCAGCCGGATATTCCTTATTCTTCAGGAAATTCTGTATGTCGAAATACCAAGGTTTACCGTCAGATGCTTCATCAATTGCAAACACAAAGGCCGGCCTGTCAAGGCGAGAGATGACAATGCTGGGAGCCTCATTCCAGCGGTTGACTTTATACATCGAGGATAACGTTGCAAGGGCGTCCACCATTTGATTCTCCGCCCGAGGTACATGATGGAACTCCACCCTATCAAAGAAAGGTAGCAACCTTCTCGCATAATTCATGTACGGCACCAGATTAGGTTGGCGCGTCTCCCATTCTCCCTTAATCTGATTCACAACCAATGTTGAATCCCCATAGACATCCAGATTCTTGATCCTTAGATCAATCGCCTCTTCTAACCCCATAATGCAAGCTTCGTACTCGGCTTCGTTATTCGTCACTGGAAAAGTCAATCTGGCTGTAAACGGGATGTGCGACCCGTGGGGAGTTGTAATGATTGCCCCGATCCCGCTACCGTATGAATTGACAGCCCCGTCAAAAATCAATTGCCACTGGGAACTCCGCTCAGGACCTTCACCAGGCAACGGCTCATCACAATCTTTAGCCTTCAAGTACATTATGTCCTCATCAGGAAACTCAAACTTCATAGGCTGATAATCCTCAATTGGCTATTCGGCGAGATATTCGGACAGAACACTCCCCTTAATGGCCTTCTGGGAAACATACTGGATATCGTATTCTGTCAATACCATCTACCATCTAGCAATCCTTCCAGAGAGTTCTTGTTTCTCAAACACATATTTGATCGGATCCATCTTCGATATCAGCATGGTTGTATGATTCAGCATATACTGTCTTAGACGTTTGGCAGCCCACGCCAATGCACAACACGTCTTTTCGAGCATAGAGTATCGAGATTCGCAATCCGTGAACTTTTTACTCAAGTAGTAAATTGCATGCTCTTTCCGCCCTGTCTCGTCATGTTGACCGAGAACACAACCCATACTGTTCTCCAGAACCGTCAGGTACATAATCAGTGGTCGTCCCGCTACTGGGGGTATCAACACCGGAGGTTCCTGCAAGTATTCTTTTATCTTTTTGAATTCCCTTTGGCAATTGTCGTTCCAGACCACCGCTTGATCTTTCTTTAACAGCTTGAATAATGGTTCACACGTGGTCGTTAGGTGAGAGATGAACCTAGCAATGTAGTTCAACCTCCCTAAGAATCCACGGACTTCTTTTTCTGTTCTCGGTGCTGGCATTTCTTGTATTGCTTTTATCTTTGCAGGATCGACCTCGATTCCTTTCTTGCTCACAATGAACCCCAGTAGCTTCCCGGATCTCACTCCGAAGGTACATTTGTTAGGATTCAGCCTCAGTCTGAACTTCCTCAGCCTCTTGAACAACTTCAGCAGATTAACCAGATGTTCTTCCTCTGTTTGAGACTTGGCAATCATGTCATCGACATACACCTCAATCTCTCTGTGCATCATGTCGTGAAAAAGCGTTGTCATGGCCCGCTGGTACGTTGCCCCAGCATTTTTCAAACCAAAGGGCATCACCTTATAACAGAAAGTTCCCCACGGGGTGATAAAGGTCGTTTTTTCCATATCCTCAGGAGCCATTTTGATCTGGTTGTACCCCGAAAATCCATCCATGAAGGAAAACACTGAAAACTGAGTCGTGTTGTCAACTAACACATCAATATGCGGCAGCGGGAAATCATCTTTCGGGCTCGCTTTGTTTAGATCCCTATAATCAACGCACATTCGAACCTTGCCATCTTTCTTTGGCACAGGCACAATATTAGCGACCCAAGTGGGATAAGTGGTAACAGCCAGGAACCCAGCATCCCATTGCTTCTGCACTTCTTCCTTTATTTTTACGGCCATGTCAGGACGAGTCCTTCTGAGTTTCTGCTTCACAGGCGGGCAATCTTCCTTCAACGGCAGACGATGAACAACCATATTAGTATCCAAACCTGGCATGTCCTCGTAGGACCAAGCAAATATATCACTGTATTCACGCAGCATCTCAATAAGCTCTCGCTTGATGTCCACTTGCAACGCGGCTCCTATACGGATATTCCTGACGCATTCTTCAGACCCCAAGTTGACAATATCAATCTCTTCCTGGTGAGGCAGAATGACTCTCTCCTCTTGCTTCAATAATTGACTAAGCTCTTATGGTAAGCCACTATCCTCCACAATCTCCTCCTCAGCTTGGAAGATCGGATGCTCGAAGTCTAAACGAGTCATAGGAAGTTTTTGGTCGGTGTCATCTGAAAATTCATGAGTCCTGCGAGGGAAACGGTTAAGTGCTTCAAAATGATGTACAAGCAAAATGCATAACCACGCTGCCATTTTACTAAAAAATAAAAATAGAAAGAAAAGGATCACAACATTTGAATGTAAAAAACGTCGTCATTTATTGATCATGCAAACATACAAGTAAACAGTTAGGCCCTAAGACAAAATCATCGATGCCCCGGGCAAGGCATGTGATCATACAATGATTGAAAAACAATGCATTACTGTTTGGTGACTTGGATGACGTCCTGGATGGACCAGTTGCATAGGCTTTGCCCCGGCGTGCTGGGTCGAATCCATGCGTCCATGTCGCAATCGCTATCCGCTTCTTCCGTATCAGACACGACATTAATCCTCTCGAAGCTAACCCCTCCAGGCGCGAACACCACAGGTCCCTTGTACTTAGGCGCACTCTGCGAGGGAGATGGGCGGTACCCCAAACCATACCTATCTTGCTTCACCGGGATGTCCAAAACCTGCCCCCACTTCTGAGTCTCTCCTGCTTGTACCAACGCCTTGGCTTCTTTATATGAGGAGACGGCCACCTCTTGCCCTTCACTCGTCACCGGAGCTTCTTCTTTAACCTTCACTCCTTCGAACGCTTGACACAGCATTTCATGAATCTCTCCATCTACCTCCACGTACTTGAAAGAAGACAAATGACTGACTAGGATATCCTCTTCGCCACACACCGTCACAATACTCCCCTCAACCATATATTTCAACTTCGGATGGAGCGTAGAGGTTACTGCCCCAGCGGCATGAATCCAAGGTCTCCCGATCAAACAGCTATATGCAGGCTGGATGTCCATGATGTAAAACACTGTGTCAAACACCTCCGGTCCTACCTGGATGGGTAACGTCACCGACCTCCTTGTTCCGTCAAAAGCCCTCACTACCAAATCACTAGGTGTGCACAACAACCCCCGAGTATCCAATTTCAACAGGGCTTTCTTTGGTAACACATTCAACGAGGACCCAGTGTCTACCAGCACATGGGATAAAACAGTGCCCCGACATTCGATAGAGATATGCAAGGCATTATTATGATCACGCCCTCGAGGTGTTAGGTCGAAATCCGTGAATCCCAGTCCATGCCCAGCGTTAACATGTGCCATGACTCCCTCCAGCTGATTAACTGAAATCTCTTGCGGCACGAAGGATGTCTCAAGCACCTTCAACAGGGCATTTCTATGCGCCTCAGAACACAACAACAGCGATAATATGGAGATCTTTGACGGGGTCTGCTGCAGGTGATCTACAATCTTGTAATCACTTTTGCGGATCAACCTCATGAATTCTTCCACATCTTTGGTTATCGGCTCTTTCTCTTTACTCCCCGAAGATTCCCCCTCAACAACCTTGTTCTTGCCCCTGGCAAGCCTCTCTGCTTCAACCTCAGGTGAAGTGAAAATTCTCCCGCTCCGGGTTATACCACCCGCTCCCACTATGTTATCCACGGATCCTGCTGGCGGATCATTCAAGTCAATCTTTTTTCCATTGCAATACACTTCAGCACCATAGCACCACGGAACTGGCTTAGCCTTAGTAATAGTAATGGTCGGCTTTTTCGATGATGCCGAAATTGTCACTGATTTGAACGGAATGGTGATCATAGCAATCTCCCTACGCTCTTCTGCAGATACTGTCTTGACAGACTTCTCTCGCCCCACAGCCCTGTCAAACTGCAAAGTTCCTTCATCAATCAAACCTTGAACTCCCCTCTTCAACTTCTCACAGCCCTCAGGTTGAACCAAACAGTCAGCACACTCTTCGCCGCAACCGGGGTAGACACCTCCTTTCAGTAAACGCTGCTTTACGTAATTCAAAGGGGTTTTTAGCTTACTCACTTCCGAAATCAAGTTCAACTCATCATCTACCATGATTGCATTGGCCCCATCCCCACCATGCTTGGGCATTGGCTGCTGCGTGATATTGGGACCTTCCTTCCCGAAGTTAATAGCCGTACTATCAAGCAAATCCTGTACTTTATGCTTGAAAGCTAGGCAATTTTCAATATTGTGCCCTGGTGCTCCCGAATGGAAGTCACAGTGCTCATTAACATCATATCCGACTGGTGGCGGGCCAGTTGGTGGTGCTAAAGTTCTCTTCTCGACTAGCTGCAATTTCAACAAAGTTTGAAGGAGCTCTGCATATGATACCGGCGGTACCTCGAATACTCTCCTCGGTCATGGGTTCTGAAGTCTGCGCTGATTATTATTAGGCTGCTGCTGAGCCTGCTGCTGTGGTTGTTATCTCTGCTGCTGAGAAGGCCCTGGAATGGTTACACTTGCAACTTGCGACTGCTGACGCCAGTTCTGACCTTTATTCCTTCGTCGAGCACTGTATACAGCATTGGTGTCACCCTGCCTTTTACCACCAAACGTCTTCTTATTACCTCCTGCGGAACTGGACTCACCCGCTTGAATTTTACCAATCTTTACCCCGTTTTCAATGCGCTCCCCCATCAAGATCAATTCAGAGAAAGTACTCATCGAAAAATTGAGCAACCGGTCATAGTACATTCCAGAGAAAGTTCCTATGAACATATCCATCATTTCGCGCTCCACCATCGGAGGGTGCACCCTAGCAGCCAAATCTCACCATCTCTAGGCGTATTCCTTGAAGCTCTCGCTAGACTTTTGAGACATGCTCTGCAGCTGGACTCGGTTAGGGGCGAGATCACTATTATACTGATAGTGTCGAACAAAAGCCTCTGCCAGCTCTTTCCAACTCCTGATCTGAGTAGGCTCCAAGCTCATGTACCACTCCAGCGATGGCCCTGACAGGCTATCCTGGAAGAAGTGCATTAGCATCTTTTCATCCTCAGAATACGCAGACATACGCCTATAAAACGCGCGCACATGCACCCTAGGGCACGTATCCCCTTTGTACTTATCAAATGACGGCGCTTTGAATTTCAGCGGGACCCTCAGCCCCGGGACTAACCCCATATTTGACATATCCAGCCCGAGAGCATTCTGGCTGGCCAATCCGTTCACTTTCTCTTCTAGCAATCTCATCCGATGATTGTCATCCCTAGCCCTTTCATAACCCTCGTTCTGACCAGAGAACACATCCTCCTGACGATCCTCCCAGCGAGGTACTGCATCATATCCAACATAATCCGCATCGCGGCCCGGACCCGTTTGGACGTACCTGGGGTCATACCTCAGATTACCCATTTCTTGAGCGTTGTATGCGCCAGTTCCATATCCAAGATTACCATAGCCACCAAACTCAGCCTTGGCGCCAGCCATGCTGCCATACCCCATATTCACATCATTGAAGCCCTGGTTACCATTAATACCATTCATTCCGACATTCTCAACGCCCCCATTGAAACCCTGGTTGACATTACCCATAAATACCCCAACAGTATCTGTATGGACATTCATGTTACCGGTGTTCCCACCTCCACCTACAGGACCAGTTTCTCCAGCATTCAAACCGGTTACGGGAATCGCATCAGCACTTTGACGATTCTCAATTCGGGGAGAAGCAGCAATGTTTTCACCCTGCGGTGTCCCGTTGTTTTCAGCCCGTGCGACTATCGGTTGAACCAGATTCTGCAGCTGCTCTTGTCCTTTGGTGATGGTCTCCATGGTTTGCATGAGCAGGGCCATCCTGTCACGCATCTCTTGCATTTCACTCTGCACGTTGTCCATGATCTTCTTCTGGTTGATCCTTGTAGAGTAACGGTGGACCCGCTTTTCTGCAATCCTGAAAATACCTGGAACGGATGCCGGAGATAAGATACATGGATCACAAACCTGTAATGCAAATATGAGTATGTATGCAAAATGCAATATGTGTCTGTGCATTAGGGATTATCATTCCCCGATTCTAGTGTGAATGTGCCAGTGCAGTGACAGTGCTAGCAATACGGAGATTGGAGCCAAATCATAGAAAACCTCGTATATTGCAGAGAAATCCAAGAATACAATATCACTGAGTGTACAAATAAGAAGGCATGACCTCAACCAACAATCCTGGTGCTGGTCAGCGCTATGCAAATAAAGCATACAAGCTAATACATGAAACGATCAAGTACTCCCATAAGCCCGGTACTCTTCTATTAACTTCTTGGTCTCTGGATGGCTTGGTCGGGTAAGCAGACCCTCGACAAGCTGGTTTCTTCTCTTGAGAACACGTCGCACGTCACCAGCGGTTTCCTCCCATGCCCCTTCTCCGAAGCGATCCTCTAGCTTCCACTTCTGAGACACAGCTTCGTTCCTGCCTTCGATGGCCTTGTTCAATGCATTCTGGAGACTATATCTGGCCATTACCTCCTCTTCATGCTTCTCAATGCTAGCCTTCAACTGCTCTTCGAGTTCAGAAATTTGCTGCTTCAATTTATCTTCCCTCTTTTTGTTGTTGGTCAGCGTAGCATTCCATGTCTTGTTACAAGAAGAGATTTCTCGGTGAGCGGCGTCGAGTGCTTTCTTTTTGGACTCCAACATGTCGTGAGAGATTCTGAACTCTTGACCCAGACGTTCACGCTTCTTCTTCTCCTCAGTCAACTCAGCACCTAGCCTGTTTACTAGTTCGATCTGCTGTTGGAAAGAACGTACAACCTTATTCGTCTCACCACGCATCTGAGCTAGCTCCTTTTCTAACTCTTCATTAATCTTCATCAAGGCTTCCTTTTCTTTCACAACTTGCTCGTAGACCTCCATAGTGACAGTGGTTGGCTCCTCTACCGGAATATGAACAGAGACTGGTGCAGCTGGAAATGGCATCAGCAGCTGTTTTGCCCTCTCCTGGATCCAAACTTTGTAGGGTGCATATGCCTGACAATCATTCTTCCCCAACAGTGGTTTCCCTTTTCTATTAATACGCGTCCAGGCATGCCGAAGCTTGGCTAGTAACTCTCCATTCAAATCACCGGTGAAGTACAGAGATTCCTGTACTTCTTCCTCCTGAGGTGGGTTCTTCAACGCATATCCAAACTGGCGGACGAACAGAGATGGGTTGTAATTGATGCACCCTTTTCTTCCTATCAAAGGAACATTAGGATACCCAGAACAACTGAAAATAAGCTCAGACCCCAGTAAGTCTCGGTCAAACCACTCAATGTCTTCAGAAGACAGCCTCATCATATGCTCTGGCCAGTCAGCTGTAGTTGCACTATCCACAAATGGTCCCTTTAGGGGAAGATGTATCTTAAACCACATGTACAGCAAAGGCACGCAACAAGAGACGTTCTTGCCTCTCCTGTTCTCATTTCTGTAGTGCATCGAATGGTAAAAGTCCCCGATCAGTGTAGGTACCGGGTTGCCAGCAGCAAATAAATGGAATGCATCCATGTCCACGAAGTTTGGGAAATTGGGAAACAACATTATCCCATAAATGCATAGAGCCAAAATAGCGTTAAAGACCACCCAACACCCATTCTTGGCGTACTCTTGAGCCTTACCAACCAGAAACTGGAGAGAGAAACCTGGAACCCCTCGCCAAGAAGTCATCAACAGCTCCGAAGCATTCATGTGCAAGGCCTTAGCTAAATCCTCCAACTTGGGCTCAGCGGCAGAGTGAATAAAAGGAACTGCATTCTGTACCGGCAGCTCAATAAACTCTACATACTCCTCCATGGTGGGCCCCAAGATAAAATCAGCAAACGTGAAACATCTCAAAGCTGGGTCATAGAATTGCATCAAGGTGTACAGCCCATTCAATTCATCATCAGTTGATCTGCGAACCAAACCCAACAGCCGTCCGTAACTCTGCCTGAAGCTTCTACGAACATCCTCATCTGCAAGAGAAATCAGACCCAGGAGGGGAGCAATATCAGGGATAGGTAGCTTGTAGGCAACTGCCATCCTCAAACCAGCCATGATCAATACTCAGAAGTCCAGACACTAGAACCAGGGAATATGCAAATGCACCTGCAACACAGACACACGTTAATGGGATGCAATGATAATGATTATGCAAATAATGTCATGCAAGTAACATGCAACAGGGACCAAATGCCATAGCTGAGAAGCCTGAATCATGTCAAAAGTCTCAAATAGACCCTCCAGAATTCCTCAAACCTTGGTCTCAGATAGACCCAATACAAAGCTCCAACATTGGTCTCTGATAGACCTCATGACTCCAACTGGTCTCTGACAGACCTCAAACCATAACTCTGACTGGTCTCTGATAGACCTCAACCCATAACTCTGACTGGTCTCTGATAGACCTCACAACTATCCATAAATACCCAGGATCTCTGATCAAGAAATAACCGGTATCTGAAGGTCTAGTTACCTGCATAACCCCAAACCCTCTCACAGGTAGGTGTCCTAGTAACTGACAAAGGTATGGCATCCTATGCGGTCGTCGGTGTCACAGACTTTCAGGGTTGATGATACGATTCCCAGGAGGAGTGGCATCATCAATTCCTGAAGAGGCCTCACTTAGCCAACTTCCAAATGATCGGTCCCCAGAGTCGACAATCCAACTAACCAGCAACCCGAGCCACCCAAAGGGCAGGACAGGAGGCCAACCAGAAGAACCTCGTCTGAGTGTGGATTTCGCGGGACACTAGGACATGCAAAGCACGTGCGCGCCCACTAATCTCCACTCTAAATCTAGGTGCACTCAATCCCAGGTCCGACTTATCTCTCAATCATAGAACCCCCATCAAGCCCACAATACAGCAATAATAATGATAATAAAGTGCTGAAATGTAAATACAGAAATGTAAATCCATACAAAATCCTCGACGAGAAAACAAGCTCTAGGATTGACTCTCTTAAGGGACGTTGGATCCCAAATGCATAAGGAACTATCGCAGTCCTTAGCAGCCAGGGGACGTTGGGTCCCCAGCAGAGTCGCCAGCTGTCGCTACTGCAAAAATCGGCGCCGGCTGACAGAAGAGTCGCCATCGTGCGTTATTTATCCCAAAGGAGGGAAAGGAAACGCTCGAAGAAAACCTCGCGAAAACGGGAAAGGTATGGTCATCGCAACCAAAACCTGGATTCGGGAGTCGGTTACGCAAGGGGAAGGTATTAGCACCCCTCACGTCCATCGTACTCGATGGGATCCACGCTTGCTTGTTTATACGGATTACACTTCTATCTAAACTAAAGGATGAGGTCTGAAAAGAAAAGAAAAAGATGACTCGGCAAAGCATCGCACTTTATGCCTACGTATTCCCGTCTGGAGCGAGAAATCAGAGTCAACGTAGTTCGCCTAACTACGGGGGAGGATGGGTGGAGGTTGCTCGCTAGGATACTGCATCCTATGCCTACGTACTTCCACACTGCATGGAAGATCAGAGCAAACGTAGTTCGGGCTACGCACGACACAAGCTGTTCAAGTGTCTTTTATGAAAAATCTCACCTTAAACAAGGGTTTTCTTATTGCAAAAAGGTTGATGTTTGTTCAAATCTTTTGACGGAAGAAATGAATTGATCTCTGTTATAACCTTTATTAATGTTTTTCTGTTGTTTTGAAGAAAGAAAAGATGACACTCTAAAATCTTAGGGTTAAAAAGGGAATAAAATCTACCCTAATGTTATCATGCATGGGTTAAGACCTAATGTCTATCATGCTCCTCTCTTGCGCAGAGAGAAACAGAGATCTTAAGGGATAAACGGAAACAGAAACAGCATATATATACAATAAAGCAGTAAAATGCATGGATGCAACAATACAAGCGAGGCAAGGGAGTCCCACTCAACCTCGAACCTAGAAAACAATAGGCAAAAGTGAACAGAATTCACTTTCAACCTAACAGGTTAAACAGCAAACAATACAGTCAGGGAAATTCACACAATACATCAAGAATTAAACAGCTAAAATTAAACAGCAAAGCAATCTTCATCAGCATCTGCCTTCAAGCAAAGCATCAACTATCCACAGGCTTCAAGAAAGCATCAGTCTTTATCTTCACAGTTTCAATGGCTTTTCTTCAAGTCCCAATCTCCCAACTGAGGAAACCAATCACAAGAATGAACTGGGTGTTAAGCAATTAGTTGACCACCAAAGGTGGCAAACAGACTGCTATCAACACATAGAATATTTCTCTCAAGAGTTATATCTCTTAGACACTATCACCAAGCCTTCCAAAGGAAGGGGGTGAGTGTCTTAGAGAGACTCTGCATCACAGAGAGGGATGGAGGCAATCAAGACCTTCCATGTTTGTGAATCAAGCTTTCTACTCTAGAGCTCTGCCTAATTCCTAAATCCTACAAACTTCAACAGCTGCCAGCAAGAGATACTCCTCATCACCTCTGGAAGTTGGTCTTCATTCTTTAATCTTCAAATGGGCTTCATCAACACAGTCTTCAGCTCAAACCCCAAGCCCCAAACAAACCCAATACCCCACACAGACAAATAATAACCCTAAAGAGGGCACACCACACAGTCAATCAAATGCAAGCAATATACTAATAGTAATAGGGGAATCCTAATATTTTCTAAGGGATCTATTATCTACCCATAACCCCTATAGTCCCATACCCCAAAATCACATCAAAATTCCTAAAAGAAATGATTTATCTCACCTATGTTCACTTAAAACCCTAATCTTAACCACTCTAATCTCACCTAATCAAATCATCTAAAAATTAATCCTAAAATTATGAATTAAATCCTATATACAAGTTGAGGTCCTAAGCTAATCACCCTAAAAAGAATGGGCCCTAAATCTAAGGGGAGCTAATTGAACTAAAATCAACAAAGTTAAGTACTAAACTAAACTCATTAAAAAGCTATTTAAAAGAAAAATGCACAAAAAATATTAAAACAAAATAAAATGCTATTTTTATTATTGGATATTTTTCTTAACAGAATTATTGACCTACCACAAAAAGAACCAATTAAAAACAAGCTTTTTTCAATTTTATATGGATTTTTTTAAGATGCAAAAAATATTAAAGAAAATAAAAATCACAAAATGAAATAAATGGGAGGGGGTGTCAAAATCAAAGGCGCCTAGTTATAATTGCCTGATGGGCCAGGGATGGGAGGTGCGAAAATCAAACGCGCAAGGCCCAATATGCATCAGAAAATCAATTGAAAAAAATAAAAGAAAAAGGTTAAACACGCGGTGCATTTAGCAACAATTTTAAGTGCAATTTCCATTGGGCTTTGCTGGTGGGGTGAGGATAGCATGCTTGAAGTTAGGCCCAGAGGTTGCGTTTAATGAAACGCATCATTTCAAAGCTCAGATATTCCCTCCATTTTTCTTTAAATCTCAGCCATTGGATTAGAGTTTCAGTCAACCATTTTGACACGATCGAACGGACATGCTTCATCTTCTCCAACGAGCCCTAGGGTTTGCAGGATTTTCCTCTCCCATGCATGAACTTCCACAGCTCTGTTCTCTCTCCTCACTCAACCAAATCCCACGATCCAAAAACAAAAAATGGCCTACTCAAAGCCCTCTACAAGATCCTACACTTAGATTTTTCTAAAACTCACTCTATAATTAAACTCGATAGCTGGAAGTTCATGGTGTACCAAACTGTCACTGAGATGGACCCTCACAATTCTTGATTCCAATGGTATTAATGCGTTCTTCACACTACACTGATCTCAACAAGCTATTACACGCTCATTAAAACTCATTACATAACCTAATCTTGATCATCAAAGTTTCAACATCCTGCCATTAAACCTCATAGAACCTTCTCAATCTTTCTGAAAATAGTCATCTAACCTAACCTAACAATCTTACACTAACAATCTAATCTAACAACACCTAATTCGTGGTGTAAAGATCAAAATGCATACCTGCAATTCTTGTTGGAACAGATGAGAAATAGCTTGATTCAGCACTTGCAATCCTTCACCAATGGTCCTTAGATGATGCTATGGTTTCTGTTGGCAAAAAGTTGGAAGAAGAATGCTTCTAATGGGAGATTCGAATCTGATATGCTTCTTGCAATTTCAAACCCTAGCTCTTCAATCTTCCATGGATGGCTCTTTAATTCAGCATGTATGCACTCAAAAGCTTCAATGGATTGTGGATGAAGAAAAAGAATGAACAAAATTGATGTTGAATATAGATTTTCACTCTTTCTTACAATGGAAACAACAATGGAATTCTCTCTCTTCTCTCTCTCTCTTCACCAACCTTTTGCACTAATGGACTCAATTCAATATATAGATGATGATGGAGATGCCTAGAAGTTTCTGGATCCCTCTAGGATGATTCTAGAAGGTGGTGGAAGAATGTGGAAATTCTCATGTAATGACACTTTGAAATATCTCATCTCATGCCTCAATTGTCCTTACAACCCTTCAATTCCAATTTAAAATCTCCTCATATGAGTTATTGGAAGGATATGAGTGTTTATCATGCTGATCCCTTGCCTTTTGCTAAGTTTCACATGGATGCCTTATGATGCAAGCAAGAACATTACAAAGCAAGTCCAAAATTTAAACCCTAACTCAAAAAAAGTGGATGAACCAATGTCTTTAAAATGTTGTTGGGATTCAATTTGGTATATTACATGACCCATTTTGGATTTGTAGATCTCTCAAACCATTTTCCAACTTGAACTTTTTCAAGTTATATGCCTTTTTTAAGTCATTTCCCACCAACTTTTATCAAGTCTTGTTCTATGCATTTCCAAACTTCCATGACCTCTTTTCTAGACTTAAAATGACATTTTGAGCAACTTTGATGTTGTGAAGTTTTTCATTTGAAGCTTCCTTGTATGAGTTTTAGGCATAGGCTAAGAATGACCTGTAATTCTCAAATGACCAAAATACCCTTTGCTTGCCCAGACCATAAGTAGAGTTCCAAAAATCATATGAAGGCATAACATACCTTCCTAGAAAGCTAAGACAATAAGGAACAACTATCATGTTGGCCAGAAATCCATTTGAAATCTCCTTGAAGGTCAAAAGTTGCTTGAAAGACAGACAACTTTCATAGACAAATTTCAGTGCCCTCAGATGACCTGTAACTTGCAAGAGCTATAACTTGAGTTCTATAAATCATCTTGATGACTTCCACCACTCAAATTAAATCTATGAAGATACTCTACAAGTTTCATGTGGACCAGAAATTCATATGAAGCTTTCATATTGAGTTACACTGCTTTGAAGTTTGACCTAAATCAGGGGATTTTACACTGAAACGCTAATTTGGTAACTCCATTTCTCCTTGATCCCTTATGATTTTTCTTTAGCACAACATCATACCCATATCCATATAGCAAATAATGAATCCCACATTCTTCAAATGATCCTTGATGCCTTTCAAAACAAGTCATTGACCTAGGGTTGACCTAGTGTTGACCCAGATAAAACCCTAGTTGACTGACTTCAACTGAGGCTCTTGCAATCATTCCAATGACTTGGTTACTCCTCAAAAATGATCATCTAGGCTCTTCATAACATCCATAAACACCTCATTCTCTTGGATCATAGCTCATACACCCTCTGATGATCCCCAAATAACCTCAAGGTAGGGGAGAACTCACTGATCAACCTGTCAACTCTTCAAAGCTCAAATTCTTCCCTGATGACCTGAGTAGTCTTGAATATGAATGAAACCCTTGAATATACCTCTTGAGATAAGAATAGCACTTGATCCCCTGATTAAGATAGCTTGCTTATGCTATGCCATGCAGATGAATACACTATGTACATGATGACAATGCAAATGACTATGCAATTGAAACATAAACCTAGGTTGGAAAAGGTTGGGCAAATTTTGGGGTGCAACAATTGGCAGCCATTGCGCATGGCCGGTTGTACCAGAGTAGGATGAAGAAAGCCTTTGATCAGAAAGTGCATCCTCGGTGCTTCCAAACAGGTGATTTGGTGTTGAAAAGAATCCTTCCTCCTCAGACTGATCACAGGGTAAAATGGACTCTTAACTATGAAGGTCTGTATGTGGTAAGAAAGGTTTTCTCTGGCGGAGCCTTATTGCTATCTACTATGGATGGTGAATAATTTTCGTCCCCTGTGAATGCGGACGTGGTTAAAAACTACTTTGCTTAAAAGAGGCCCGCTGGACATAAAAAGAAGAGTCTAGGCAAAAATGGGGCATCCCGGCGAACCATAAAAAGAAAAAGGTTCGGGTAAAAATTAGGGATAAAAAGAAAAAAGATGTGAACCCGCAAAGTTGAAAACCTGAAAAGGCAACTTTGGAAAAAATGGGTATCCCGGTGCATTGAAAACCCGAAAGGGCGATCCAGGCAAAAGTTAGGGATTTAAAAAGCAAATGATCACAGTCTGTGCTCGATCTGTAAGCTTGTGAGCAGTTATACCGAAGGAAAGGAATCAGTCCAGTTAGTCTTGTCAGAAGACGAAACAAGGGGAACATCGAAGACATACAGGTCATAGCCGAATCACACACGGTGGTTGTCTGTTTCCACATTGCCGACATTTTTGTTGTATTTGTTTTCTTGTTTTTGAGCAATTACCTCTTTCCAAGAATTGCCTCTGAATTGTAATTTTCCTATTTACAGGCCTTTCATTAATAAAGTATTCACTTCAGTCAAAGAGCTTTCTTTTTCTTTACCCATTTTACTGTTTTGTTTGTGAAATGTCTGTTATTTTGGTAAACATTGCAGGTAAAAGCAAGAGGTTGTACAGAGCATAACGAAAGCGTTGACTTTGCTTGATCAGCAAGTATCATGGATGGTAACTGAGTAACCATTTCACATGTAGAACATTTTTGGTGTTTTTCTTTGTTGCAGGTCAACAAGGTTCTCTCAGCCGGGTAAGATTCCCTTATCCTCAGTAGCTCAAGTCGCAACGAGTAGCAGTTGTTGTCAGCCGAGTATCCTCATCGGATTAAGTATGTTACTTCCGGCAGAATGGACTTGTTCCCCACAGGTAAATGCAGTCAGGCATGAACAACAAAGAGGTATGCTTCCCATAGCAGAGATTTCGCTTCTCTAGTTAAGTGGTCATCTTATCCCCGGGAGAGCTGAGTCCTCTCCCCGACATGGTTCGATTTTCAAGTTTGAAATGCTATAGCTTCAACAGAACAAAGCTTTGTCTTCGTGATAATGTGGGTCCCCCGCAGGGTGGAGTTTGTTCTCAGCGGAGCAGGATAAAAGTGTTTCCTTCAGCGGCAGGGTGGTTTGTAAACCAGTTTTCTTCTCCAGCGGAGGCAACGTCGGTGACGCCCTTTCCCACAGAGTCGGTTCAGGATTTTCTCCAGCAGAGTACGGTGCTGATTATCTCGATAGAGTAAGTGGTAGAACAGGAGTCTGGGATTTCCCCAGTAGATTCAAATTCCCCGTAGAGTAGGAGTATCTGATATTCCTCGGCAAGACAGGTTGATATTTGATGTAATCCCAAGCAGAGTGGATTTTTCTCCCCAAGCAAGATAGAATTTTCAGGAATGCCATTTAGGGCTGGTTTCTTGAGCAGGATAAAGTCAATCTTCGGTGGTCGAGTGTTTTTCCCCCGCAGAGACGGTTTCCTCAGCAGAAGGGGTTTGATTTAAGCACATAATTACTTGTGTCCCCGCAGAGTTATTCGAGTTCCCTAGAAGATTGGATCCCCAGCGGTGTGGATTTCTCTTCCTGGCATGGATTTGTTCCCTCTCCCCAGCGGAGTGGGTATCTTTTCTCCCTAGCATTTATTCTGCTAGGTTGGTTCTTTTGCATTTGCATTTTGCATTAGCATCTTCCCAAATGCGTTGCATTTCCATTTCGTATGGAGCATTACACCATTTTTAAACATAAGCATCTGAAGCATAAGCCAGGTATGGTGTTTTAGGACCAGATGTTCTTTTTAGCAGAGATTTGTTTGAATCAAGGGGTTTTCGTGTTATCCACGTCATGATGGATTTTTGGTTTGGTTATTTTGTCAGATTCTTCCCAGCTAAGTTGTTTGGGTGAATGTGTTCGCTTTCCCCAGGAGATTCACTTGCGAGTGTTGTCTTCCCTGGTCAAGCTTGTGGTTCTTTCCCAACAGAGTTGTTCCGACTTTTGGTTGGCCATCGTTGTTTATTTTAACTTTTGGTTGATGACCCAGTGGCGTTTGGATGTTATTCCAACTTTTGGTGGTTATTCTTTATTTCTCTCAGTAGAGTCGAGGATTCCAACTTTTGGTCGGTACCCTCCAGCGTAGTTCAAATGATTGTATGTGATGTTCCTTGTAACACCCCTCTAATCCCCGTAATTAATTAAAATAATCAGAGTAAAATTAACATGCATTCAACCAAGGGTGTCACACTTCAAACTTTCAAACACCTGTCATGCTCATCAACACTTCAATGAATAATCATGTTTTACAATTTTAATTAGCATGTAGCAGCGAATTCATTTATCCAATGATTTTTCATAAAGGAAATATTTGTTTTCATCACATAAATCAACAAGGCTCGGGCACTAAGGCCAACTTCTTATTATTTTAATAAATAAGAAAACATAGTATATTTCTAAAACATAAACCAAGCGATCCCAGTGTTACACGACCAGAGCATGACTCGACCCAACATAATAAAAATACTAAACAGCTGCACCTACAGCGACTTTGCAACAACGAACAGCTCTACTCTTATACCTGCACGATGTCATGTAGGACATCATTCCAGCAGAAGGGTGAGAAATATTACCATAATAATCAATGCATATAATTATGTATATAAGCAATCATAAAATACATATATGCCACATTTCTCACCACATTTCATATTCAATTCACACATACCTCTCAATTACCTCATCATATAAACTAACATGGTTGATCATCAAGCATATTATCATGCACATAGCATACTTTCATACAACACTCACATACTCACCACTCTTAAATCAACATATCATGTATATATGCACACTTCTCCTAACAATCACATATTCATCATTTTCAATTACACAAGTCATGTACACATACGTAAGCATAATTTTAATCAACAATTCTATCCATGCCATATGGCTCACGTAAAGCCCATCAATTCTACCAATTCACTATTACACATTCACATTTCTCAATTACACAAGTAATGCACATACGCATATTCCACAATTCTCACCACTATTCACCCTCTTAGTCATATATATTTACCACACATATATAGACAACATGAATATTCACAAAGCATTCCCACATCATGCATACACTCATATTTCCACAATCTTATCATTCACACATAAGCATCTCTTCATGCATATGTCATATATCAATGTGACTCAACAACTCAATGCAACTCATGCAATGCGGTACCGACTCTTGTTATCATTTTTCGGTTTTTACATTAAACCGGGTCCACTCTTCTAGACCGATAACCCGTTATCATTTTTCGGTTTTTACATTAAACCGGGTCCACTCTTCTAGACCGATAACAACAAAGGCCCGTCCTCTAATCCTTCAAACCCACTCTTCTAGGTTTGGGACAAGTCACTAGTCTCCATGAAACTAGCAAGCATTGCCTCTTGACTAAATGATACATATCCAATCGAAAATCAAATGCACTTAAGACCGACATCTTAATCTCATGCATTCCAATAATTCATCTCTTCAAGAATTATATCATGATTGCACACACAACATATTCACATAACATTCATCAATGTTTTCATAATTCAACACTATCACCACATTATCACACAATGCACACATATCCACGATATGTTCTCATGCATTCTTCACATTTATCAAACAATGCACACATATCCACAATATGTTCTCATGCATTATTCACATTTAATCACATACATACAATATGCATTTAAAACATCTATCAAGCAATGCACACATATCCAAGACATGTTCTCATGCATTCTATTCATACAACCGCATACAAACAATATGCATTCACAATTCAATATCATCACCACATTATCAACAATGCACACATATCCACAATATGTTCTCATGCATTCTTCACATTTATCATACAATGCACACATATCCACAATATGTTCTCATGCATTTCCAATCAATACAAATAATATACACATCTCAAAACCTAGGATTCACGCCATACAGCTACCCATAACACATATATAACAGCATATAACTTTTCATTCCATTAAGAATTGAACCCGATCGAACCACAACACAACATGGAATGAAATCACAGAAAAACAAAATGATGTCATGTTCGCTACTGCCTCGCCTAGCGAGCAGCTAGCGAACCTTCGCTACATGTTCGCCTAGCGAACTGCTAGCGAACCCAAACAGAGGATACATACCTCACTCGCTACCTTGTTCGCCACAGCGAACCCCCAGCGAACCATTCGCTATCCCGTTCGCTACCCAGCAAAGGAACCTCTCACATTCTGTTTCCACTCGCCACTAGCTCGCTAGGCGAGGACCCAGCGAGTGTTCGCGACCAGCTAGCGAACGTCTGCGAACCAGAATTTTCCCACTGTTCAGAAATTCCAACTCTCTCCAAAATCGACCGATTCTCATCCAATCAGTTTCCATAACCTTAGTATAACCATACCCAACTAAACTATACTACTTATTCTCGATTTTAACCGTTAAACTTCGATTTACACCGATTAAATCCATTTTGCCCTAAATGAAAAATGGTGGAAAACTCACAACAACCCAATCCAATCATACATAATCATACACATTGCTAAGATAATAATGTTTCTCACCCTTACCTTGATTAAATCGAAGCTTTGGATCGGATCTTGATGATTTTCCATGTTTTCCTTTTATCTTCCTCTTTCTCTTCTCTTCCACTTTCTTTCTCTTATGTTTTCTTATCCATCTATTTTCCTTCCACTTATCCTTATATACCTTCCATTATTTTCTTTCCATCACATTTCCCTTCTCTCAAAATATCTACTAATCAATTTCTCATAAAATATTCACTTGACCCTTTATTCACCAAAATATATCATCTTATCATTAATTGGATAGTATCTAGTAATCCCACATTATTCTACCAAATAGAATAAATCAGTTAAATCCAATAACTCACATAGATCAAATAAATCCAATTAATTAGTATAATTAATCCACTATTTTGAAAATTAGGCTGTTACAACCCTCCCCCACTTTAGGAATTTTCGTCCTCGAAAATGTCACCTGATCCAAATAACTTTGGATACGATTCTCGTATCCTAATCTCCCAAATCACCTCCACCAAAGGAATCCCTTTACCTCGAAGTTACTTCTCGTTCATCAACCTGAACTAGCAATGCCTCAATAGTCAAATCATCTCTCACTTGTATACTATCCATCTGAATCAATGTACCTCCTCAGCTTAGACACATGAACACATCATGCAATTCCCACAAGCGACAACGGCAAAACAGTCTAACATGCTATTTTTCCCACGCTTCC
The DNA here is from genome assembly GCA_963859935.3 of Lathyrus sativus. Taxonomy (NCBI): domain Eukaryota; kingdom Viridiplantae; phylum Streptophyta; class Magnoliopsida; order Fabales; family Fabaceae; genus Lathyrus; species Lathyrus sativus. The sequence continues at coordinate 433,259,076 of OZ012740.1, forward strand.
GCTGCGCCACTCTGATACAGATCAAACAAACACATGATATACTTCCGAGACTCCAAGCTTGACCAACACCAGTTACTATCGTAACTCTTAAAACACGTCCTTTCTTGGATCCTTTTGATCTTTTCAGTCGTCTCTTGCACAATCTTCGGCCTGAGTACAACACTCTCGCTGGACACACGTCTATCCAAAGGAGTCATACACCTCTTACCAAACAAAGTCTCATACGATGTTATTCCGGTACTAGAATAATAGCGGTTATTGTAGGTAAACTCAATCAACGACAATTAACCATCTCCTGATCCATCTTGATCCAACACATAAGCTCTCAACAAATTCTCTACATATTGGATAGTCCTCTTTGTCTACCCATCCTTCCACGGATGCTAGACAGAGATTATCTTCAACATGGCACCCAAACGCACCTGCAAACCTTTCCAAAATCTCAATGAAAAACTCACATTCCCATCTAACCGAATGATTCACCCTCACTGGTAAGTAACTAGTTACTCTTGTTAATCCATTCTTAACAGTTCCAATCGAATCATACTCCTTCAAATTCTTCAGAAAACCTGACACAAAATCCATGGGAATACTATCCCATCCCACTCAGAAATATTCAACAGTTGTATCAGACCCAACAGTCTCTGATATTCACACTTCGACTCCCAACAAGTTTAATCAGCATATACAAACTCAATCACTTCTCTCTTCATCTGTGGTCATCAAAATAATTCCTCAAATTCGGTCACACCTTCCCAGTACTTGCATGGATACTCCATTTATCTCAATGTCCTTCTTCCAGTGTACTCTCATCCAACTCACACTATTCATAACATATACTCCATCCTGACATCTCATGATACCATTTCCATAAATCCGAAAATCACCTCCTCGACTTTTATCCCTTAAATTCAATCAATCTATTAACTCGAATTAGAATTCCGACCTCCTCGAATCTCATCGAGAATACCAATAGTCAGTCTCATCATATAAAGTTCAACTCCATGAGAAGTCTATTCACAGACTACACTCATATTCTGAATTTACTCAATCAGTCTTAACTTCATTACCATCATCATCGGTACATACAGAGATTTCCAATGCAATAACTCAGTTACCACTTGGTCTCAATCGAATGGTAACTCAACCAAAACCATACTCTTTCAGAAGTCCCAATTATTTCCTCCACATCATATTCAACTTCTCAAATCAAACAAATACCTTAAGATCTTAAGATCATTAACCATCTCAAATCTCAACTAAACAATTGAGGCTTCCAACCTCCGGTACAAACACACAACAACAACCAACTCTAAATCACTCGTCTGATAATTCCCTTATGTACTTTAAGTTGTTTTAAATCATATCCAAAAATCATTGATGTTGCACTTAACATATCTCCCAGTCATATTAAAAAAGCATTACAACACAACGAATAGTTCCGTCGGATTCGGCAAAACCAACACAAGAGTTATTGACAACTTTCCAAAAACTCTCTGAACTTCTTCACAATGGCATATCACTGATTCTTCTCCAATACTGATAACTCTAATTCTCGATGTGCAAATTGATCCTCTATACTCTTCGACGCATCCAAACACCATCGATTACACAACGATTACTCACTCAATTAAGTATGGAGAACCCCATGTCAAACGGACACTCAGTTGTGAACTTATGGCGAAACACGAACCGCACTTACCACAACATCTAAACATATTTCATCAATAAATTCGTAATTCCATGTCACTACTTCACCATCGCATAAAGCATTGTAATAAATTTCCGCGCTTCTAATCTTGCGTCATTCCGAGTTACGGTACTCCCGTTACGACAAAAATACGAAAACAACATTTCCACACTTAGAAGTCCATTCAACACATCTTCGACTCTTGAAATGTTTAAAGGTCTAATTGTACCAATATAGTATCCCCCACTTATTTCCTTTAATAATCACCAGAAGTCACTATCCACCCTTTATATACTTGACTTCACACTATGTTGCCGCAACACACACACCAGACACAAGTCTCAAAACTACTCAACCAGTTTAATTCCTTGACTATCCAAATAGACATACAATATGGAGCTCTTAATATCGGACTAGTTCCCGTAGCTAAGTCAATCACAACTCCACTTCACATCCTGGCTGTATATCACTATCTTGTCATAATAACTTCCAGACAACCACAATTAATCGACAAACCGCCAACTTCCCACTTTCGTTAACACTCAAAATTTCCATCAAAATGAAACATCTCATCACTGTCCTGCGCCGACTCATCAAAACAATTCTTCATCACTTGGCTTAACTCCAAACAATTCACTGCTCACGTCATCTAAGCTTGCAAGACACGTCTATCCCATCCAACACAATCCCAACTACTATCAACAAGAGATTAAGGGTGATCAGTTCCTCAATTTGTCAATAGACAGCCGAAATCATAGTGGGGCATAAACCATCTTTACCAAACTATAATAGCGTTTAATCACATTGAGCTACAACTCCACACTTGCAGCATCCTGGAGAATCACAAGTTTCTTCCCCCACTTCGATCACTCCCACTTCTGCAGACAAAGGTTAAACGACAAACATGTATTGACAGTGTTTTCACACACATGTCGCATACAAGGGAACAAATAACATTAGACAACATGGCCGGACGGACCGACCTGCTCTGAAACCACTAATGTAACACCCCTCTAATCCCCGTAATTAATTAAAATAATCAGAGTAAAATTAACATGCATTCAACCAAGGGTGTCACACTTCAAACTTTCAAACACCTGTCATGCTCATCAACACTTTAATGAATAATCATGTTTTACAATTTCAATTAGCATGTAGCAGCGGATTCATTTATCCAATGATTTTTCATAAAGGAAATATTTGTTTTCATCACATAAATCAATAAGGCTCGGGAACTAAGGCCAACTTCTTATTATTTTAATAAATAAGAAAACATAGTATATTTCTAAAACATAAACCAAGCGATCCCAGTGTTACACGACCAGAGCATGACTCGACCCAACATAATAAAAATACTAAACAGCTGCACCAACAGCGACTTCGCAACAACGAACAGCTCTACTCTTATACCTGCACGATGTCATGTAGGACATCATTCCAGCAGAAGGGTGAGAAATATTACCATAATAATCAATGCATATAATTATGTATATAAGCAATCATAAAATACATATATGCCACATTTCTCACCACATTTCATATTCAATTCACACATACCTCTCAATTACCTCATCATATAAACTAACATGGTTGATCATCAAGCATATTATCATGCACATAGCATACTTTCATACAACACTCACATACTCACCACTCTTAAATCAACATATCATGTATATATGCACACTTCTCCTAACAATCACATATTCATCATTTTCAATTACACAAGTCATGTACACATACGTAAGCATAACTTTAATCAACAATTCTATCCATGCCATATGGCTCACGTAAAGCCCATCAATTCTACCAATTCACTATTACACATTCACATTTCTCAATTACACAAGTAATGCACATACGCATATTCCACAATTCTCACCACTATTCACCCTCTTAGTCATATATATTTACCACACATATATAGAGAACATGAATATTCACAAAGCCTTCCCACATCATGCATACACTCACATTTCCATAATCTTATCATTCACACATAAGCATCTCTTCATGCATATGTCATATATCAATGTGACTCAACAACTCAATGCAACTCATGCAATGCGGTACCGACTCTTGTTATCATTTTTCGGTTTTTACATTAAACCGGGTCCACTCTTCTAGACCGATAACCCGTTATCATTTTTTGGTTTTTACATTAAACCGGGTCCACTCTTCTAGACCGATAACAACAAAGGCCCGTCCTCTAAGCCTTCAAACCCACTCTTATAGGTTTGGGACAAGTCACTAGTCTCCATGAAACTAGCAAGCATTGCCTCTTGACTAAATGATGCATATGCAATCGAAAATCAAATGCACTTAAGACCGACATCTTAATCTCATGCATTCCAATAATTCATCTCTTCAAGAATTATATCATGATTGCACACACAACATATTCACATAACATTCATCAATGTATTCATAATTCAACACTATCACCACATTATCACACAATGCACACATATCTACGATATGTTCTCATGCATTCTTCACATTTATCAAACAATGCACACATATCCACAATATGTTCTCATGCATTATTCACATTTAATCACATACATACAATATGCATTTAAAACATCTGTCGCTTGCGCGAAAATAAGGTGCCGGCACAACAGAAGAGTCGCCGCCTTTCGTTATTTATCCCTCAGAGCGGGAAAGGAAACGATCGGAAAAAGCTAACGAAAAAGGGTAAGACAAGGTCGTCGCAACCATTGTCTGGGTTCGGGAGTCGGTTACGCAAGGGGGAGGTATTAGCACCCCTCACGTCCGTCGTACTCGACGGGACCCATGCTTGTTGTGTTTACTTGGACGGGTTGGTTTTATCTATCTACCTATCAAGGCTGGCTTAAACAGAAAAGAAAAATGACTCGGCAAAGCATCGCGCTTTATGCCTACGTATTCTCATCAGAGAACGAGAAATCAGAGTCAACGTAGTTCGGCCTACGACGGGTTATGGGGGAAGGTAGCTCGCCAATACCTCAGTATTGCGCCTACGTACTCTCAACAGGTATGAGAGATCAGAGCTCACGTAGTTCGGGACACTACGGTTTATTTCCTGTCTTTTACGAAAGAAGTGTTTTTTATTGTGTTTACAATTTCAATTGCACTAGAGACTATGACCTGAGAGTGAATGCGTCGCATGTCACCCAAAGGGTACCATACTAAACATCCAGACTATGGAAAAGAAACTCTCCCACAATCCTTTCTCAGATAGCTTAAGGCTCGTAACGTACGAAAGAAATCATTCATGATTACTGTATCTTAAATTGTTTTGAGATGAGAAGAGAACAGACCCAACTAGGAGGGAGACTATCAAGTCCTACTGTTGTCATGCCATGGATTCATCCTATGGTTGAGGTTTGAACAGGGAACTCCTAGAAGTTGTCATGCATAGGTTTCAACCTAAAGTTCTATCATCAATTCCTTATCAAAGGAAATGAGAGTCCTAAGGGATCATGTCAATGATACACCAAAACAGACAAAGCATCAGCTTAACAGTAAAATGCATGCAATGCAAGTGAGGGAGGAAATGTGTGTGGGGCTTCAGCCTCCACAAGCTCATCTCAACCTCAAGCCAGAATGGATAACAGTAATCATACTGAAATATAAAACAACACGCTATCAAGCAAGAACAGTAAACTGCAATCATACAGAAAAAATGAAATGAAATGCCATCAAGCAAACAAACCACATGGGCAAGGGAGCTGGGCTCTACCGAATACCCGCAAGCAAAGCCACACAGTAACAATACAAGCATAAGGAGCAACTCAACCTCTAGTGCAATCATGCTCCTAGATTCTACCTATTCTAGATATGGACCTATTCTAATGCATCAAGCAAGTCAAATCAAACACATCAATACAGCAAAAGAAAAAGATGAGAAAGAAGATCAACTCCCCTCTCAACTTCAAGCTTCAGCTCCTCCAACAGTAACTCAGTCTTCAGACTTCCATCACTCTTGACAAATATCAATTTGCTGTCCCAGGTTTCAACCCTTCAACATAAGTTTCAACTTATCTTCTCTGAGTTTCAGCTCCTTGATCAGTTCCACCTTCAGGCTTCACCTAACCACAAGAATCAACTTGATCTCCTTCAGGATCTCCAAGCTTCAAATTAAGTATCAACTTCCTTTGTTCTTCAAGTTTCAGCTCTTCAGAATAAATCTCAATCACTTAGAAGTGTCAACTTCTTCCTTCAGTCTTTACTGGATCTTCATGGGTCTTCAAGTATCAACTTGCTCTTGTTGCTCTTCAAGCTTCAGCTGGAATGGCAATACTCAAGGATTCATCCTCTTCACACTCTTCAATGGAGTCTTCATCTTCACACTCAAGCTCAGCATCTCTCAAGATACTCAAACCAGAGAAAATCACTTACTGGATAAGCTGGGGATATTGAACTGCTTATTGACCACCAAAGGTGACCTATAAGGGTTCAACATCAAAGGAATGGTTCCCTCAAAAGTTCTACCTCCTAGGTACTATCACTTATCCCTCCAAAGGAGATAGGTGAATACCATGGAAGGACTTTGAATCATAGGGAGGAATGGAGGTGAAAGATACCATCCATGTTTAAGAAAGAAGTTAACTAGGTCTAAACTCTTCCTAATCCCTAACCCTAAAACAATCAACAAAACAAATAAGATCAAGCTCTCAAGCTCCTAAATTCTCCTCAATGCTCCTACTATGCTCCTTAATGCTACTCCAAGCCATACCAAGCTCTCCAAGCCCACAAAGCAAAGCAAACAAAAATACAAGCCCACAAGGGCAACTCAAACAATCATCAACTACAAAAATCGTCTAAACATAGTATACTACTATATTAAAACCTAATATAACTTCTAAGGGATCTTATATACCTACCCTTAATACCCTATATGTCCCAATAGCTATCTTGACTTAGAAACCCAAAATTCTAGTGTTATTGTGGACCTATGTTAAGGATTAACCTAATTCTATACAACCTAATGTCATCTAATAAAAACTAATCTAAAATTCATCACAAAATTATGGAATAAATCCAGGGGGGAGCTAAAGTCCTATTCTAACTATCCTAAAAAGAATGGCCTAAAAATACTAAGGGAGCTACCTAAACAAAATTCTACAAATTCATGCATCAACATAAAAGAATATAAAAAGCTATTAAAAGAGAAAATATACAAAAAATATTAAAAATGCATGAAATGCAAATATTTTCATTTGACAATTTTCTAGACATTATCATGAAGTAGGAGAAAAAATCCCCATGCAAAAATCATTAATTTCCTATTTATTATGGTTTTTTCAAAGTTTAACATAAAATGGAGAAAATAAAATTGAAATATGAAAGGATGTGGTGCAGATAGCAAGCATGGACAGTTCAAATCATTAATGGGCTCAAAATGGGGGTGTGGATAGTATAAGCGCTAGGCCCAGTCTAAGTCAGAAAATCAATTAAAAAATGAATAGAAAATGGAAAATCAAACGGTGTGAATAGCAATGATTTCCAGCTAAATTTCACAATGGGCTAGGATTGGGGGGTGGGGATAGTTGTTCAGAACTTAAGCCCAAGGACTTATTTTAATGAAACGGGGCGTTTTATTCTTTCTCAGGGTTTCCCTCTCAAATTGGAATTAAATCGTGGCCACTGGATCAGGGAATAGTCAATGGTCAGCTCACAATCCAACGACCATGCTCTTGTCTTCAACCTCCAGCTAGGGTTCTTGGAGAATCCATGAAAATGCAGAGCTTCAAGCTCTTTCTTCCTCAAACACGAACCCCATCAATTCTTCATGGAAAACAGAAATTCAAGACCCTATCTTGTCCAGAATTTTATGCTGAATCCAACCATGATCTTAACATCAACTGAATCATCCTAAATCACTGAACCCGATCCAAGATCAAGGATATGCTCAATCACCAACTTCAACTATTCTTGAATTTTCTTGCATCAGAATACTCACCAACTCACACTGAATGAAATTAGCTATCTAACATGAATTATATATCACTATACCACGAGTTCTTGATCATCAAAGAAATGGTGACCATAACTCAATCTTCACCAACTGATCCCTAACTCTCCAAAAATGATCCCTTATGTGTCTCTAACCTTTCTACACTAACAATTCTACCTAGCAATGCATAAATTATGGTGTAGTGGAGAATTTGCAAACCTGGTTTTTCTTGATCAACAGATGGTGAGAACCTTCACTTCAAGCCTTGAAACTCTTCAGAAAGTTTCCTTGGATGATGATCTTGCTACTGTTTGCAAGAAATTGGAGGGAGGAAGCTTCAATCTCAGAATTCGATTCTGACTTGCTACCTTGAAAATTCAACTGCCAACTTCTCAATTCACTGTGGATTTGCTCTCAAATTAATCTGCACAGCTTCACTATGATCTATGGAATGTGTATGAATGGAAAGAATGAATGGAAATGGTTCATAATAGGGAATTCACTTTCAACTTGCAATGGAAGCAATTGAAATAACCAACTCTCTCTTTTCTCAAATCTTACACCAACCTTGCATCTGAGCAAGTTCTACATGTTATATAGAGTGGTTTAGAATCATCTAGAACCATCTAGAACCTTCCCATGAGAAATTGGAAATCTCATGTCATGACATTATGAATTCATCTCATATCATGTAACATATCATGCCATAGTCCTTGTAACCACCAATTCTGACTTGAAATTCTCCTCATATGAGATATATGATGTGTTGAAATGCATAACCAACTTGTTTATTGAGTTTCTTTGAGTTTTGCTTTGGTGCCTTAAGATGCAAGTAAGCCATTTCCAAAGCAGCCCTCTGATCTAGGCCTCAGATCAAAATTGTGGCTGAACCATTGTTTTTAGAATGTCCTTTAGAGTCAAAATGACCTATTATATGACATGGTTTGGATGTGTAACTTGGGATTTCCAATTTTCAATTTCAACTTATTTAACTTATGCCTCCATTTTAGGCCATTTTCATCACTTTTTGATACAAGCCTTTTCAACATCTCATGACCTCCCTAATAGCCTTAAAACATCATTCTAAGAAAGTTTGATGTTGAAGATTTTTCCATTTGAAGCTTGGAAATAGGAGATATGGCCTTATGCTTGAAATGACCTATAACCCCCAAATGACCAAAATGCCCTTGACTTGTCAAAGCCATAACTTGAGTTCTACAAATCCCATCAAGGACTTCTAGTACTCTATAGAAAGCTAAGAAGATGCTATACAACATTCATGTTGACCAAGAATCCATAGGAATCATCCTACTAGGGCAAAAGTTGGATGCAAGTTGGGTGACTTTCAAGGACCCAGATTCACATACCTCAGATGACCTCTAATTTGTCAAAGTCATAACTTGAGCTCTACAAATCCTATCAAGGACTTATAGCACTCAAATTAAAGCTAAGAACAAGCTCTACAACATTCATTTTGTGGGGAAGATGAGATGACAATCACATCTTGAGCTACACTGCCTTGAAGATAGGGATCAAACTAGGGGATTTTACACTGTCAAGCCTTAGAAACCCTAGCTTAAAACTTCTCAAACTCCACAATCATGATGAGTTGGTCTAGGAATCATCCTTATAGCATCTCAATGCATCAATCCATGATCACATGGCTCTTGGATTAGGTCTCAACCCTCTCCAAATCATCAGTTGACCTAGGGTTGACCCAGTCAAACCCTAATTCCACCACTCATGGCTGAATCTTCTGAATTCTTGTGCAATGACCTCTCTAGGCTTCATGATGGCTTTCAAGACATCTCATAAGCTCTCTCAAAGCTTCAAGTCCATCCTCATAGTCTCAGAATCATCTGAGGAGCTCCCACAACTCTCAAGTTATGAGACACACAACCTTGGTTTCAACCAATCTCTCTGAGGATCTCTTGAGTTCTCTGACAAAGGTATCAACCTTTGAACACTTGAACAACCTTCTTGGCTAGCTTCAAAGTATCATATAACTCTTACTGGGTAATCATACCTCTTGATCTACTGCACCTATATCAATGAGAAGCAGATGATCATGCTAGTGAACACAAGCTTGGTAAATAAGTGTTGGTCAAATTTTGGGGTGCAATAACATCTATCAAACAATGCACACATATCCAAGACATGTTCTCATGCATTCTATTCATACAACCGCATACAAACAATATGCATTCACAATTCAATATCATGACCACATTATCAACAATGCACACATATCCACAATATGTTCTCATGCATTCTTCACATTTATCAAACAATGCACACATATCCACAATATGTTCTCATGCATTTCCAATCAATACAAATAATATACACATCTCAAAACCTAGGATTCACGCCATACGGCTACCCATAACACATATATAACAGCATATAACTTTTCATTCCATTAAGAATCGAACCCGATCGAACCACAACACAACATGGAATGAAATCACAGAAAAACAAAATGCTGTCATGTTCGCTACTGCCTCGCCTAGCGAGCAGCTAGCGAACCTTCGCTACATGTTCGCCTAGCAAACTGCTAGCGAACCCAAACAGAGGCTACAGACCTCACTCGCTACCTTGTTCGCCACAGCAAACCCCCAGCGAACCATTCGCTATCCCGTTCGCTACCCAGCGAAGGAACCTCTCACATTCTGTTTCCACTCGCCACTAGCTCGCTAGGCGAGGACCCAGCGAGCGTTCGCGACCAGCTCGCCTAGCGAACATCTAGCGAACGTCTGCGAACCAGAATTTTCCCACTGTTCAGAAATTCCAACTCTCTCCAAAATCGACCGATTCTCATCCAATCAGTTTCCATAACCTTAGTATAACCATACCCAACTAAACTATACTACTTATTCTCGATTTTAACCGTTAAACTTCGATTTACACCGATTAAATCCATTTTGCCCTAAATGAAAAATGGTGGAAAACTCACAACAACCCAATCCAATCATACATAATCATACACATTGCTAAGATAATAATGTTTCTCACCCTTACCTTGATTAAATCGAAGCTTTGGATCGGATCTTGATGATTTTCCAAGTTTTCCTCTTATCTTCCTCTTTCTCTTCTCTTCCACTTTCTTTCTCTTATGTTTTCTTATCCATCTATTTTCCTTCAACTTATCCTTATACACCTTCCATTATTTTCTTTCCATCACATTTCCCTTCTCTCAAAATATCTACTAATCAATTTCTCATAAAATATTCACTTGACCCTTTATTCACCAAAATATCTCATCTTATCATTAATTGGATAGTATCTAGTAATCCCACATTATTCTACCAAATAGAATAAATCAGTTAAATCGAATAACTCACATAGATCAAATAAATCCAATTAATTAGTACAATTAATCCACTATTTTGAAAATTGGGTTGTTACATTCCTACTTTTGGTTGGCCTAAAAGGTGATCCCAACTGTTGGTTGGTAATCTTTGGTTTCCCCGAGCGGAGTCTCTATTCCAACTTTTGGTTGGCAATCTTTGTTATTCTAACTCTTGGTTAGTAGCTGTTGTTCTAACTCTTGGTTAGTAGTTGTTGTTCTAACTCTTGGTTAGTAGCCTTTATTTCAACTCTTGGTTGATCATTTGAGGTGATTATCTCAACTTTTGGTTGGCAGTCTCCTGTGGTGGAGTCATCTTCGTGTAGCGTCCCCTAGCTATCCTAACTCTTGGTTAGTAGCTTTTGGTTCCGATTCGTGAGCGATGAGGATCTTTCCCCAGCAATCCTAACTCTTGGTTAGCAGCTTGTATTCCGACCTTTGATAAAGGGTGTCTCATGGTGATTCTAACTATTGGTTAGTACCTTTGTTCCCAACTTTTGGTTGGATGTTACCCCTGCGGTTGTCCCAACTTTTGGTTGGTATTCCCCTATTTCCCCGGTAGGGTCGGTCTGGAATGTCTACTGTTGTTCCAACTCTTGGTTGGTAGTCTCCCTTATTCCTCCGCGGAGTTGTTATCTCAACTTTTGGTTGATAAGGATATTTGGTATTTTCCAGCTTTTGGTTGGTGGTTATGGTTTCTCTGGTAGGGTCGGTCGTAGACGTCGGTTCGTTTACCAACTCTTGATTGGTAGTCTTTGATTCTCCAATGAGGTTGCCATATCTGGTGTGGTCAATTTGTTGACGTTTTTCCAACTCTTGGTTGATAATCTTGGTTCTCTGGTTATTGATTCTGAATTTTGGTCAGTGTGCCTCCTCAGCAAAGTCATCTCGCCATGTAAATTGCGGTTAGTGTGGATTCCGACTCTTGGTTGGTAGGGGTGGTTTTGTCCCCAGAGGGTAACCCTCATCCCATCTTCTGGATGGTGCTGCTAGATCGTTGTCCTGTGATGGATGTTGACTCCCCAACAAAGTCGTCTCGTCATGGAAGTTTCGGTTAGTGTCATGATAATCCCGACTCTTGGTTGGTAGTGTTTGGTTTTTTATCCCATATCTTGGATGGTATCCTTTTGGTAGATGCTTGTTCTCCACAGGGTCGTTTGATTTACTCTTTCCCTGGTGAAGTCGCCATAAAGCTGTTTGGCTACTCTTTTGTTTCCCAACAGGGTTTGTTGCAACTCTTGGTTGGTATTCCGAGTTTTCTATCTCAACTTTTGGTTGGTATTGGTTGATGGTTTCGTCCCAACTCTTGGTTGGTATTCGTTGGTCTTTATTCTGACTCTTGGTTGGTATCCTCCGGGCGTTTTCCTGACTTTTGGCTGGTATCTTTTGGATGAATTTCAGGTTATATTGGATTGTTATCCCCAGCGTGTCGTTTTACGACTCTTGGTTGGTAGTCACTGTTTTGCATTCCCGTGGGGTGCAAATTTCCGGGTTCTTTTGTATTCAATCACCTTGTACCTTGAATGTTTGAAAGCGGATGCTTTTCCTCCCTTCAGGTCCAAGTTGTTTGAATAGGGGCAGCCGTAGCACCCCAAAATTTGCCTTTCGTTTTAACCATAACTGGCTTTTGTTTCTTTGCATTTTAGCATTTTTGCATTGCATAGCATTTGTTCTCGAGGCATGGGATCAAGGCGTTCCTGTGACTCAGGTTCATGTCGAAGCAAAAGACTGAACAGCAAACAGCGAGCATCAGAGGCTCGGACATTTATTTTGCCCAGCGGTCAGGCGATCGATTTTATTTTGCAGGGTAATTTCAGATCAGAAATCAACACTCAGGCTCATAACAAGCATTTTCACAGGGACAACGTTCAAAAAATGAGGTTCAGCAGCTAAACAGAGCTCCAGACAGTTGAAACAGGGCAAATGGACAGATTTTCCACCAAAAGGCGCCAAATTCAAAATTTTGAAGGTGTTAATCGGTTAACACATATGGTTAACCGATTAACCAAAGGAAAATTAGCCCAGAATTGAAGTTTTAACAGTGTTAATCGGCTAACGCATATGGTTAACCTGTTAACCCTAGCAGAATTTGCCCTGTACGTGATTTTGCAAGCCAATTGCACTTGGGGTCTAATTTTGGTCACTTTGGAATTCAAATTTTCACTTGGGAAGGATCTAGAAGACCTTTAAATTTCAGATTTCCCTCCAAAATTCCATTCCACATTCCAAGCCTTGATTTCCAACCCAATTTCCAATCCTTGCTTTGGATCCCAAACCTAAGTCATATTTAAGTGATTTACTCCAAAGCAAACCATCCAATTTTCATTTCTCACATTCCTTTTTCAGAATTGATCAAAATTCTCTCTCAATTTTCCAAACATCTGCATAACTAAAAATCACTCAAAGCTCTTTTTCATTGGAACTATTGATTTTTCATTTGAATCAATGGATTCTTGAGCATAGACCTCCATTTACCATCATCATTGGATCAATTCTCATCTTCAATTTTCGTGCAAGCTTGGATCTGAATCTGGAGTAGGATCTAGAAGTGATTATTTGAAGCTTTTTGACTCAAATTTGGTGGATCTCCATTCATACAACAACAATTATTGTGGATCTTGAAGTTTTCCGGATTTCTAGCATTTGATCTACTCAAATTCAGTGGATCAACATTTACCGAATCAATTCTCTGATTCGAAGGTTAGAATTCTCGATCCGATTTAATTTTTGAGCTTATCATTTTAATCTTCATATTCGATTGAATTTTGTTGATTTTGATCTGTTCAATTTGTGATGTTGTTGTGTAATTGTGTATCCATGCTGTTGGATCTCTGTTTTCTGTTGTTAAATTCGTGCTTATTTGATAAGTGGATCTGTTACAATATTGAATAAGCTGTTTGTGTGCTGGAAGTGATTTTCTGCTGCTGTTTTTGACTTCTGGTACAGTGTTAACCGGTTAACGCCTGGTGTTAACCGATTAACACCTACGAATTTCCATATTTTCATTTGTTTTACACAGGTTAACCGATTAACATTGTGCCAGAATGCCATATTTTCTGTTTTGTTTGCATGTTCGCATACCGGTTCGATTTGAACCATCATAGATCAGTGTGATGCATTTGAATTGAATTGTTTTGGCTGTTTGTCACTGTTTGTGGTTGATTAATCATGATGTTGTTGCCATGTATGATCATTTTCCAATTGTTTGCATGTTTGTGTATGTGGTTCGAATCGATCATTTGTTTTCATGTTCACTTGCTTTCATTTCTTGTTTTCTCCACATGTTTGCATCATTCTTGCATCGCTGTTGAGGTCGAGACGTGCTTGTGGCGGCTGTTGCCCCACACACTTTTCCTCCCTCCGACCATTCTAAGTGTGCATTTTTCATGTTTGTATTCCTTACTTTTGATTGATCCTTCCTTTGTTCTTCTTGTGCTTTCTTGCCATGATCCCCATAGGATTCCTAGTCCCTCCGTTTAGGATGGGAGTAGGAGAGACATTAGGTGTTCAATCTAAGTATGCTAATATTAGGGTAACTTTGCATGACAACGTTAGGGCCGAGTTTCCCTTATACCTTTCGTACGTCTCTCTTCACATCTTAAACCATGCTAACTCATCTAATAAAGGCGATAAACGTTGCGCGCTATGAGCCTTAAGCTACATGAAGAATGATGAGTGAGGGGTCTCCTCTCGCTTATCTAGAGTGTTTAGTATGCGTCCCGTTTGGGGGCGATATACGACGCATTCGCCTCCATGTCATAGTCTTTAGTGCAACGTGAATCATAAACCGAATTAATTCACTTCACTAAAAAACACAAAACAAATTTCAAACTTTTTTCCTTCGGGATTAATCAGAAACTTCCTTTTTTAGAAAAGAGTGTTGTTAAGCTTCGGTTCTACCACAAACAGGCTTAGTCCCTAACTGCTGGAATGGATGTTTAACCCTACTCGAATTAAAACATGTAACCGACCCACGGTTTCGTGTCCGCCCGAACTATGTTTGCTCTGATCTTTCATACCAGATGAAAGTACGTAGGCACAAGACGCAATGTCTTAGCGAGCAACCTCTCCCTTTCTCTCCCGTAGTTAGCCGAACTACGTTCACTCGGACTTTCTCATTGCACGAGGGAATACGTAGGCACAGAGCGGTGATGCTCTGTTGAGTCTCTTTTCTTTTCTTTTTGTCCTGCGAGCCTATAGCATAGATAGTTTAAACACACCCTTAGATAGACAACAAGCAGGGATCCCGTCGAGTACGACGGACGTGAGGGGTGCTAATACCTTCCCCTTGCGTAACCGACTCCCGAATCCATACTTGGTTGCGACGACCTTGTCTTTCCCTTTTTCGTTAGGTTTTTCCGATCGTTTCCTTTCCCTCTCTTTGGGATAAATAACGAAAGGTGGCGACTCTTCTGTTTTCCGCCGGGTGTTTTTCGCAGTTGCAACAGGATCCTAGCTCCTCATCTTATCTTAGATGGTTATTATATTTTTCTAAGGCCTAGTGATATTCAAGGTTACCCACACCATAGAAGCTCCTCTTCCTAGTTCATGAATGGTAGTGCCCAGATCAACAAGTCGCTTAAACTACAAGTTCCCTTAAACCCTAGTTTCTCCAAGAGCATACAATATGTACTTAAACCTTTCTTGAATATCCACACATTCAGTTCTTCGTATGCACCACCTACTTCCACTACCACTTTAATGAAATATTCTAAGTGTTCATGTATTACTTCTTTCATCCCCTACATGATCTCAACAAGGATTGTCGTAGTTGTAGTTTTCCATTTCCGGGTAGTCACATAGATTATTCCATGAGTCCTTGCATCCATCCAAAAGGGTCTTATACTACGTCATAGCAGCTCTGGTGAGAGTTAGTGCATAGAGATTGCAATTTACGGTCTCATGAGCATGGTAGTTGTAAGTGCTCTTGATTGGATGCATTTTGTGGCAAAATATGAGTGTATGTATGAGTGCCATGTCTGATGTTGATACATTCATAATAGGGACTGTGCAGGGTAAGTTAACGAAGCTAACTATAAGTTAAGCTTGATGTCATACTCAATGTTATGACATAGGTCGTATGACATCAAGCGTAGGTTTGTTATTCTGGTAGCTAGAACTTAGGAAACAAATCAGAAGCTCAAGCTGGAATGCAGGAGACATTTTAGACACCCTGGGAGAACTAATATGTACCTAATTAAAGTGGCAAACGTGCAGAATACTGAAGAGAGGTTTTATGATGGATAAAACCTAATTTATGCGCCCAGGCCCAAGGACTGATCTGCCGCTATAAATAACAGGAGAAGCAATCCTAGAAGGAAGCAGTTGGAGATAGAGAAGCAGAGAAATCACCATAGTGGTTTAGAAGTGAAGAGGTTGTTCTTCACGATTGTGTCTTAGGAACACTTGTAATCCAAGCAACTGTTGATTGCATTGGTTAGGTAGTTTCTAGTCTGTGTACCACTCGAAGCTGTTAAGTAAGAGTGTATGTCACTTGATCAAAGCTTTGAAGCAAGATCAAGGTGTGTGTGTAGTTGAAGTGTCTCTTCATTCTACTGTTTAATTTGTAACTGTTTGATATCACTGTTGTGTGATTGTAGGGAGTGAGTGGGTATACTCAAGTCTAGAGTGTCTCTAGGTTAAATTGTCATTGGGTAGGTCTTAAGTGAGGAGTGCAAATTGGAGGTTTGAATCTAAATTAATTCTAATGATAGTGAAATTTCTCCCTGGCTTGGTAGCCCCCAGATGTAAGTGTGTTGCACTGAACTGGGTCAACAACCAACTGTGTTATTTACTGCTTTATAATTACTGCATAATAGTGGATCTGTAGTGAATGTCACAGTGGATGTAACGCCCCAATTTCGATTATCCCTTTTTCGTTAAGTCCTTTTTGATTTTAATTGGGTGAATATTATTTTGATGTGGAATTTTCGTGGAAATATGTTATATTTACATATTATTCTATTTTACCCGATTTTGGGAGTTTTCGGAGAAAATAGTTGGAGGGTATTTTGGACATTTCCAATTTAAGTGATAAGTTGGATATTTTATGAGATATTGAGTTAGTAGATGTTTTGGGAAATATAATAGGAAAATATTAAAGAGGAAATAGAAGAGAAAGAAAGATAGTAAGAAAGGAAAGAAAGAAAAGGAAAAGAAAGAAGGAGAAGAGAAAGAGGAGAGAAAGAAGAGGAAACTTTGGAAATCATCAAGAATCAACCTTAGCTTGCGGTTAATCAAGTAAGGGTGAGAAGTTTTATCATCTTCATAATGTGTATGATCATGTATGTGCTATATTGGATTTGTTGGATTGTTTTCTATGTTTCCTTTTCTAGCTCGGAAGTTGATTTAATCGGTAGAAACTGAGTTTTATCGGTTAGAATTTGGAATAGACGGTGTAGTATAGTCGGGTGATGAGTGGGTTGTGCTACTGGGACTAATTTGGATTAAATCGGCCGGGTTGTGAGGTTTGGGCTTTTGGACAACCATGGAAGTTCTGAGTTTGCAGGTTCGACAGGCGAGTGACAGCGAAGCTTCGCCGGGCGAGGCCTAGCGAACCAAGTCAGAAGCATCCACCTTGTCTTCACGGGCAAGTTCGCCAGGCGAATGAGAGTGGCGAAGGTTCACCAGGCGAGTGTGCTAGCGAGTGCTAGCGAGTAATTTCAGAATAAATCCCAGTGGTCTTCGCTGGCAAGTTCGCCAGGCGAACGAAGTAGCGAAGGTTCGCCAGAGGCTTCGCCAAGCGAAGGTTAGCGAACACAGCAACATATTTTCTTTCCTTGTGTTTTCCATTCGTGGATCGGTTGTGTGGTTTGGTTGCGATCATTCCTTGTCTGAGATTGCTAAATATATGCTTTTTATGTGTGCTGTGGATAGCCGTATGGCGTGAATCCTAGTTTGTGATTGGTAAAGTGTGGAATGTGGTCGTTTGGCAATTTGGAGCATTTACTTGAATTGAATAGAAATGCATGTTGAGATCGAATGATAAATATAAACCAGGTATGAATTGGTGTGAATGAATGGTGAATAGGTATATATGTATTGTGATATGTATATATATTGTGAATGCATAATGAATATATGCGATGAATGTGAAGAATGAATGAGTATGTTTGTCAACATGTGTGCATTTCAAGAAGTGTATGGAGTCATTTTGCATGTGAAGCATCATGAAGTACATTCTAGTGCTGTTGATTCCTAGGAGAGTCTGATGAGTGATAGGATTCCTAGGAGAGTTCGATGAGTGATGTGATTCCTTAGAGAATCTGATGAACGATGTGATTCCTCGGAGAATCTGATGAACGATGTGATTCCTCGGAGAATCTGATGAGCGATGTGATTCCTCGTAGAATCTGATGAGCGATGTGATTCCTCGGAGAATCTGATGAGCGATGTGATTCCTCGGAGAATCTGATGAGCGATGTGATTCCTCGGAGAATCTGATGAGCAATGTGATTTCTCGGAGAATCTGATGAGCAATGTGATTCCTAGGAGAATCTGATGAGTTATAGTGTACCCGTGAGGGGCGTGAGTGAATTGATTCTTAGGAGAATCTGATGGACGATTAAGTCGGTATCGTATTACATTTGCGTTGAGTAGCGAGTTGGCCTCTATGATTTTGCATTTATCATCTTTGCATGATGTATGGTGAATAAACATGATTGTAGATGTTTATGTAAATTGTTGATAATTGGCATGAATGGAATGTTTGAAGATACATGTGTGTGTGAGTATATCTGTATATATGTGTATGTTTATGAATTAATATAAACATTGTTGATGCATATTGTATATGCTTACTGTTCTATTTGTAAATAGATATTTGTGAATACATTGCGATGTACGGTGTAGTGAGATGAGTTGTGGTGAGAACGCGAACGATGTTATTGGATGTTATATGTATATGTATATAAGTTTATATGAATTATGTATTATGATATTGTTTCTCACCCTTCTGCTGTTTTATAATGCTCTATGAGGCATTGCATATTAGATTGCTGGAGTTTTGTGAAGCGTGACTTCATTCTTTTTGGTCGGTCGGCTCTAATATGTAGCACCGGGTAGCTAGGGATTATTTTGATTCCTTTGTGATACATCTGTGTATGTATCTGCTGATGATATGTTTTGTAAACATAGTAAATGATAATTGTATATGTGAATACATGTTTTGGATATTATGAAATATTTGGATGTTTCCGCCTTTGTTCTAAATATTTTCTTGTGGGTGTTGCCCCGATGTTGCATATCTGTTGAGCAGGTGTTGTATGTGTTGAATTTTTGGTATAATGTGATATGCCCCTTTTATCCCATGATATAAATGTACTCTGATGAAATTTTGAATTATGCCTGAATGATTATTTGTATTAATTGGGGGTATAGAAAGGGGGTGTTACATTAAGTGGTATCAGAGCCAGTGTTGAGTCGGTTGTGTCTATCTCGTTGTTTTGTTGGTTGAACGGTTGTTTAACTTTGTTGTAATTTTTGGGAATAATCAGAATATGGCTGGTCGTAATGACAATGCGATGGCTGCGGCATTGGAGGCAATGGCTAGAGCGGTGCAGGGTGCACCGAATATGAATGCTAATGATGAGTTCAGAAAGAATCAGCCGCCGGTGTTCAAAGGAAGGTTTGATCCGGATGGTGCTCAAATTTGGTTAAAGGAGATCGAGAGGATATTTAGAGTTATGAATTATGCTGAAGGGAACAAGGTGAGAATTGGGACTCACATGCTGAGAGAAGAAGCCGATGACTGGTGGGTCGGTATGAGACAAGTCCTTGAAGTGGATGACGAGGAAATAACTTGGGATTTATTTCGTGCTGAATTTTTAAGGAAGTATTACCCTGAGAGTGTGAAGGGAAGGAAGGAAATGGAATTCCTGGAATTGAAGCAAGGCAATATGTCCGTGGTAGACTACACGGCTAAGTTCACAGAGTTAGTAAAATTTCATCCTCACTACGACGCGGTGACGGTGGAATTTTCTAAGTGTGTTAAGTATGAGAACGGTTTGCGTCCTGAGATCAAGCAAGCGGTGGGCTATCAGAGGATAAGGAGATTTTTAGACTTGACCGAATGTTGTCGAATTTTTGAAGAGGATAGTAAAACTCGTTCTACTCACTACAAGAGTTTGAAGGAGGAGAAAGAAAGGCAACAGGTAAGGAGTGGACCTTATGTGACGCCTACTGATAAGGGCAAGCATAGGGAGGACTTTGTTAAGAGGCCTGGAGGAGGGAGTTCTGGATCCATTAAATGATACAAGTGTGGTGAGATGGGTCATAAGTCTTATGTGTGGAAAACCCAAAGTTAAGTGCTCTAACTGCGGAGTTATTCGGCATGATTCTACGGATTGTAGAAAGGGTGTGGTGAAGTGCTACAATTATGGAGAAGAAGGTCACATCAGTGCTAAGTATCCTAAACCTAAGCAAGCTCCAACAAGTGGAAAAGTATTTGCATTGGCAGGATCAGACACTACTAATGCGGATCGTTTGATTTGAGGTATGTGCTTTATTAATAATATGCCTTTAATTGCTATTATTGATACCGGAACGACTCATTCGTTCTTTTATTTTGTGGACGCTAAGCATTTGGGGTTGTGTTGTACTCTTGTAAGGGTGGTATGGTTATTGAGACGCCCGCTTCGGGGTCAGTAACTACATCTTTAGTATGTTTAAGTTGTCCCTTGACCACGTATGGTAAAGAATTTATTATGGACTTGGTGTGTTCACCATTAGAAAGATCATATGTAATCTTGGGTATGAGCTGATTGCAGTATGATAGAGTTAGTGTAAATTGTTATTTCTCGTTGGTAAGGATTTCTTCTATGAAGGATGGAAAGGATGAGAGTTTCTTATTCCCGAAAGAGTTGAAGAAATTTTTGAGGGACGGAACTCAAGTGTTCAGCTGTCTGCATCATTGTCGGCGGAGAGTAAGGCTGAACTTGATGTGTTTCCAGTGGTGCGTGACTTTTCAGAGATGTTTCTGGAAGGATATTAAGGATGTACCGCCGGGAAGAGAAATTGGATTTGAAGTCCGTGGATTTGATGATGATAAGAGGGGAGACTTCAAGATAATGATATTGGAATATGTATATGTCCAAGGTTCGATCTCATTGGGGTAGAATGACTAGTATGTCGTTCCTAATAAGGTATAAGCGGTATAGTTGTAATCACTGGGGTAGAATGACTATGTGTCGTTGCTAGTGAGACGATCACCAGGGTAGAATGAACGAGATGTTATTCCTGGTGGGGTACGGGCGGTGTACCCATAATCTCCAATGGATATTGTTGTGAATTGAAGGTTTTATAGGAGCCACATGGCATAGCTATGATTGCGGTATGAAGTGTGCATGCGTGCGATCGTGTACGACTTTGGAATTGGGGAGTAAGATGGGTGAGTCGCATCCAGAGTTGTTTTGGATCAGGTAATATTTTCGAGGACGAAAATTTCTAAAGTGGGGGAGAGTTGTAACGCCTCGATTTCGATTATCCCTTTTTCGCTAAGTCCTTTTTGATTTTAATTGGGAGAATATTATTTTGATGTGGAATTTTTGTGGAAATATGTTATGTTTACATATTATTCTATTTTACCCGATTTTGGGAGTTTTCGGAGAAAATAGTTGGAGGGTATTTTGGACATTTCCTATTTAAGTGATAAGTTGGATATTTTATGAGATATTGAGTTAGTAGATGTTTTGGGAAAAATAATAGGAAAATATTAAAGAGGAAATAGAAGAGAAAGAAAGATAGTAAGAAAGGAAAGAAAGAAAAGGAAAAGAAAGAAGGAGAAGAGAAAGAGGAGAGAAAGAAGAGGAAACTTTGGAAATCATCAAGAATCAACCTTAGCTTGCGGTTAATCAGGTAAGGGTGAGAAGTTTTATCATCTTCATAATGTGTATGATCATGTATGTGCTAGATTGGATTTGTTGGATTGTTTTCTATGTTTCCTTTTCTAGGTTGGAAGTTAATTTAATCGGTAGAAACTGAGTTTTATCGGTTAGAATTTGGAATAGACGGTGTAGTATAGTCGGGTGATGAGTGGGTTGTGCTACTGGAACTAATTTGGATTAAATCGGCCGGGTTGTGAGGTTTGGGCTTTTGGACAGCCATGGAAGTTCTGAGTTTGCAGGTTCGACAGGCGAGTGACAGCGAAGCTTCGCCGGGCGAGGCCTAGCGAACCAAGTCAGAAGCATCCACCTTGTCTTCACGGGCAAGTTCGCCAGGCGAATGAGAGTGGCGAAGGTTCACCAGGCGAGTGTGCTAGCGAGTAATTCCAGAATAAATCCCAGTGGTCTTCGCTGGCAAGTTCGCCAGGCGAACGAAGTAGCGAAGGTTCGCCAGAGGCTTCGCCAAGCGAAGGTTAGCGAACACAGCATCATATTTTCTTTCCTTGTGTTTTCCATTCGTGGATCGGTTGTGTGGTTTGGTTGCGATCATTCCTTGTCTGAGATGGATAATTATATGCTTTTTATGTGTGCTGTGGATAGCCGTATGGCGTGAATCCTAGTTTGTGATTTGTAAAGTGTGGAATGTGGTCGTTTGGCAATTTGGAGCATTTACTTGAATTGAATAGAAATGCATGTTAAGATCGAATTATAAATATAAACCAGGTATGAATTGGTGTGAATGAATGGTGAATAGGTATATATGTATTGTGATATATATATATTGTGAATGCATAATGAATATATGCGATGAATGTGAAGAATGCATGAGTATGTTTGTCAACATGTGTGCATTTCAAGAAGTGTATGGAGTCATTTTGCATGTGAAGCATCATGAAGTACATTCTAGTGTTGTTGATTCCTAGGAGAGTCTGATGAGTGATAGGATTCCTAGGAGAGTTCGATGAGTGATGTGATTCCTTAGAGAATCTGATGAACGATGTGATTCCTCGGAGAATCTGATGAACGATGTGATTCCTCGGAGAATCTGATGAGCGATGTGATTCCTCGTAGAATCTGATGAGCGATGTGATTCCTCGGAGAATCTGATGAGCGATGTGATTCCTCGGAGAATCTGATGAGCGATGTGATTTCTCGGAGAATCTGATGAGCAATGTGATTCCTAGGAAAATCTGATGAGTTATAGTGTACCCGTGAGGGGCGTGAGTGAATTGATTCTTAGGAGAATCTGATGGACGATTAAGTCGGTATCGTATTACATTTGCGTAGAGTAGCGAGTTGGCCTCTATGATTTTGCATTTATCATCTTTGCATGATGTATGGTGAATAAACATGATTGTAGATGTTTATGTAAATTGTTGATAATTGGCATGAATGGAATGTTTGAAGATACATGTATGTGTGAGTATATCTGTATATATGTGTATGTTTATGAATTAATATAAACATTGTTGATGCATATTGTACATGCTTACTGTTCTATTTGTAAATAGATATTTGTGAATACATTGCGATGTACGGTGTAGTGAGATGAGTTGTGGTGAGAACGTGAACGATGTTATTGGATGTTATATGTATATGTATATAAGTTTATATGAATTATGTATTATGATATTGTTTCTCACCCTTCTGCTGTTTTATAATGCTCTATGAGGCATTGCATATTAGATTGCTGGAGTTTTGTGAAGCGTGACTTCATTCTTTTTGGTCGGTCGGCTCTAATATGTAGCACCGAGTAGCTAGGGATTATTTTGATTCCTTTGTGATACATCTGTGTATGTATCTGCTGATGATATGTTTTGTAAACATGGTAAATGATAATTGTATATGTGAATACATGTTTTGGAGATTATGAAATATTTGGATGTTTCCGCCTTTGTTCTAAATATTTTCTTGTGGGTGTTGCCCCGATGTTGCATATCTGTTGAGCAGGTGTTGTATGTGTTGAATTTTTGGTATAATGTGATATGCCCCTTTTATCCCATGATATAAATGTACTCTGATGAAATTTTGAATTATGCCTGAATGATTATTTGTATTAATTGGGGGTATAGAAAGGGGGTGTTACATTAAGTGGTATCAGAGCCAGTGTTGAGGCGGTTGTGTCTGTCTCGTTGTTTTATTAGTTGAACGGTTGTTTAACCTTGTTTTTATTTTTGGGAATAACCAGAATATGGCTGGTCGTAATGACAATGCGATGGCTGCGGCATTGGAGGCAATGGCTAGAGCGGTGCAGGGTGCACCGAATGTGAATGCTAATGATGAGTTCAGAAAGAATCAGCCGCCGGTGTTCAAAGGAAGGTTTGATCCGGACGGTGCTCAGATATGGTTAAAGGAGTTCGAGAGGATATTTAGAGTTATGAATTATGCTGAAGGGAACAAGGTGAGAATTGGGACTCACATGCTGAGAGAAGAAGCCGATGACTGGTGGGTCGGTATGAGACAAGTCCTTGAAGTGGATGACGAGGAAATAACTTGGGATTTATTTCGTGCTGAATTTTTAAGGAAGTATTACCCTGAGAGTGTGAAGGGAAGGAAGGAAATGGAATTCCTGGAATTGAAGCAAGGCAATATGTCCGTGGTAGACTACACGGCTAAGTTCACAGAGTTAGTAAAATTTCATCCTCACTACGACGCGGTGACGGTGGAATTTTCTAAGTGTGTTAAGTATGAGAACGGTTTGCATCCTGAGATAAAGCAAGCGGTGGGCTATCAGAGGATAAGGAGATTTTTTGACTTGACCGAATGTTGTCGAATTTTTGAAGAGGATAGTAAAACTCGTTCTACTCACTACAAGAGTTTGAAGGAGGAGAAAGAAAGGCAACAGGTAAGGAGTGGACCTTATGTGACGCCTACTGATAAGGGCAAGCATAGGGAGGACTTTGTTAAGAGGCCTGGAGGAGGGAGTTCTGGATCCATTAAATGCTACAAGTGTGGTGAGATGGGTCATAAGTCTTTTATGTGTGGAAAGCCCAAAGTTAAGTGCTCTAACTGCGGAGTTATTGGGCATGATGCTACGGATTGTAGAAAGGGTGTGGTGAAGTGCTACAATTGTGGAGAAGAAGGTCACATCAGTGCTAAGTGTCCTAAACCTAAGCAAGCTCCAACAAGTGGAAAAGTATTTGCATTGGCAGGATCAGACACTACTAATGTGGATCATTTGATTTGAGGTATGTTCTTTATTAATAATATGCCTTTAATTGCTATTATTGATACCAGAACGACTCATTCGTTCTTTTCTTTTGAGGACGCTAAGCATTTGGAATTGTGTTGTACTCTTGTGAGGGTGGTATGGTTATTGAGACGCCCGCTTCGGGGTCGGTAACTACATCTTTAGTATGTTTAAGTTGTCCCTTGACCACATATGGTAAAGAATTTATTATGGACTTGGTGTGTTCACCATTAGAAAGATCATATGTAATCTTGGGAATGAGCTGATTGCAGTATGATAGAGTTAGTGTAGATTGTTATTTCCCGTTGGTAAGGATTTCTTCTATGAAGGATGGAAAGGATGACAGTTTCTTATTCCCGAAAGAGTTGAAGAAATTTTTGAGCGACGGAACTCAAGTGTTCAGTTGTCTGCATCATTGTCGGCGGAGAGTAAGGCTGAACTTGATGTGTTTCCAGTGGTGCGTGACTTTTCAGAGATGTTTCTGGAAGGATATTAAGGATGTACCGCCGGGAAGAGTAATTGGATTTGAAGTCCGTGGATTTGATGATGATAAGAGGGGAGACTTCAAGATAATGATATTGGAATATGTATATGTCCAAGGTTCGATCTCATTGGGGTAGAATGACTAGTATGTCGTTCCTAATGAGGTATAAGCGGTATAGTTGTAATCACTGGGATAGAATGACTATGTGTCGTTGATAGTGAGACGATCACCAGGGTAGAATGACCGAGATGTTATTCCTGGTGGGGTACGAGCGGTGTACCCATAATCTCCAATGGAGATTGTTGTGAATTGAAGGTTTTATAGGAGCCACATGGCATAGCTATGATTGCGGTATGAAGTGTGCATGCGTGCGATCGTGTACGACTTTGGAATTGGGGAGTAAGATGGGTGAGTCGCATCTAGAGTTGTTTTGGATCAGGTAATATTTTCAAGGACGAAAATTTCTAAAGTGGGGGAGAGTTGTAACGCCTCGATTTCGATTATCCATTTTTCGCTAAGTCCTTTTTGATTTTAATTGGGAGAATATTATTTTGATGTGGAATTTTTGTGGAAATATGTTATGTTTACATATTATTCTATTTTACCCGATTTTGGGAGTTTTCGGAGAAAATAGTTGGAGGGTATTTTGGACATTTCCTATTTAAGTGATAAGTTGGATATTTTATGAGATATTGAGTTAGTAGATGTTTTGGGAAAAATAATAGGAAAATATTAAAGAGGAAATAGAAGAGAAAGAAAGATAGTAAGAAAGGAAAGAAAGAAAAGGAAAAGAAAGAAGGAGAAGAGAAAGAGGAGAGAAAGAAGAGGAAACTTTGGAAATCATCAAGAATCAACCTTAGCTTGCGGTTAATCAGGTAAGGGTGAGAAGTTCTATCATCTTCATAATGTGTATGATCATGTATGTGCTAGATTGGATTTGTTGGATTATTTTCTATGTTTCCTTTTCTAGGTCGGAAGTTGATTTAATCGGTAGAAACTGAGTTTTATCGGTTAGAATTTGGAATAGACGGTGTAGTATAGTCGGGTGATGAGTGGGTTGTGCTACTGGATCTGATTTGGATTAAATCGGCCGGGTTGTGAGGTTTGGGCTTTTAGACAGCCATGGGAGTTCTGAGTTCGCAGGTTCGACAGGCGAGTGACAGCGAAGCTTCGCCGGGCAAGGCCTAGCGAACCAAGTCAGAAGCATCCACCTTGTCTTCACGGGCAAGTTCGCCAGGCGAATGAGAGTGGCGAAGGTTCACCAGGCGAGTGTGCTAGCGAGTAATTCCAGAATAAATCCCAGTGGTCTTCGCTGGCAAGTTCGCCAGGCGAACGGAGTAACGAAGGTTCGCCAGAGGCTTCGCCAAGCGAAGGTTAGCGAACACAGCAGCATATTTTCTTTCCTTGTGTTTTCCATTCGTGGATCGGTTGTGTGGTTTGCTTGCGATCATTCCTTGTCTGAGATGGCTAATTATATGCTTTTTATGTGTGCTGTGGATAGCCGTATGGCGTGAATCCTAGTTTGTGATTTGTAAGGTGTGGAATGTGGTCGTTTGGCAATTTGGAGCATTTACTTGAATTGAATAGAAATGCATGTTGAGATCGAATGATAAATATAAACCAGGTATGAATTGGTGTGAATGAATGGTGAATAGGTATATATGTATTGTGATATGTATATATATTGTGAATGCATAATGAATATATGCGATGAATGTGAAGAATGCATGAGTATGTTTGTCAACATGTGTGCATTTCAAGAAGTGTATGGAGTCATTTTGAATGTGAAGCATCATGAAGTATATTCTAGTGCTGTTGATTCCTAGGAGAGTCTGATGAGTGATAGGATTCCTAGGAGAGTTCGATGAGTGATGTGATTCCTTAGAGAATCTGATGAATGATGTGATTCCTCGGAGAATCTGATGAACGATGTGATTCCTCGGAGAATCTGATGAGCGATGTGATTCCTCGTAGAATCTGATGAGCGATGTGATTCCTCGTAGAATATGATGAGCGATGTGATTCCTCGGAGAATCTGATGAGCGATGTGATTTCTCGGAGAATCTGATGAGCAATGTGATTCCTAGGAGAATCTGATGAGTTATAGTGTACCCGTGAGGGGCGTGAGTGAATTGATTCTTAGGAGAATCTGATGGACGATTAAGTCGGTATCGTATTACATTTGCATAGAGTAGCGAGTTGGCCTCTATGATTTTGCATTTATCATCTTTGCATGATGTATGGTGAATAAACATGATTGTAGATGTTTATGTAAATTGTTGATAATTGGCATGAATGGAATGTTTGAAGATACATGTATGTGTGAGTATATCTGTATATATGTGTATGTTTATGAATTAATATAAACATTGTTGATGCATATTGTATATGCTTACTGTTCTATTTGTAAATAGATATTTGTGAATACATTGCGATGTACGGTGTAGTGAGATGAGTTGTGGTGAGAACGCGAACGATGTTATTGGATGTTATATGTATATGTATATAAGTTTATATGAATTATGTATTATGATATTGTTTCTCACCCTTCTGCTGTTTTATAATGCTCTATGAGGCATTGCATATTAGATTGCTGGAGTTTTGTGAAGCGTGACTTCATTCTTTTTGGTCGGTCGGCTCTAATATGTAGCACCGGGTAGCTAGGGATTATTTTGATTCCTTTGTGATACATCTGTGTATGTATCTACTGATGATATGTTTTGTAAACATGGTAAATGATAATTGTATATGTGAATACATGTTTTGGAGATTATGAAATATTTGGATGTTTCCGCCTTTGTTCTAAATATTTTCTTGTGGGTGTTGCCCCGATGTTGCATATCTGTTGAGCAGGTGTTGTATGTGTTGAATTTTTGGTATAATGTGATATGCCCCTTTTATCCCATGATATAAATGTACTCTGATGAAATTTTGAATTATGCCTTGTAGAAGCATGCTTCAGTCTCAAGTTTTAATGATGTCAATACTACTCAAGGTCATCTCTTGATTGCAAAAAGACAAGCCGTTCAAAGATCTCAAGATCAAAGCAAGATATCTTTCAAGTCAAGCTACATATGGAACTATGATTCTTCCAGACTTGGATGCATTACTGGTATATCAAATTCTACCCTTATAATTTGATATACAAGTGTTCAAAAACATCAAGCATTTTTGCATAATACATAAGCATGTTTTTGAAACCTTAGAATTGGTATAACATTAATTTTTTAAAAAAGCATTTTTCTGAAAATTAGCAGTGTTAACCGA
Organism: Lathyrus sativus; assembly: GCA_963859935.3. NCBI lineage: Eukaryota > Viridiplantae > Streptophyta > Magnoliopsida > Fabales > Fabaceae > Lathyrus > Lathyrus sativus. The sequence continues at coordinate 433,287,877 of OZ012740.1, forward strand.
TTAACCATATAGGTTAACCGGTTAACCAATTTGAATTTTGAAATTTCTGGGCTAACGTACCAGTGTTAACCGATTAACACTGAACGTACAGTGAAAAATTGCTTTGTTTCAAGTTCAAAAATTATTTAAAAATTATACCATTTCATATTTTTGATGTCTACTCAATGTACCTTTTTGAAAGGGTATTTTACTCATATAAATTCTGAGTTTTTCATTTTTTGAAAAAAAAACACAACATAAAAAACTTTTCAATCTCCAAACACTTTCTACATTTATTTTCAAATTGTCTTAGAATCAAATTCACCTTTTTTCAAAAACTTTCATTAAGTGTTCATATGTGCATAAATTTTATATTCATCCTTGAACACTTGTATTGAAAATTGTAAGAGTGAATTCTGATCATTTGGAGAAGATCAACTTTGATATCATTACTCTCAAATCAAAATCTTTACAAACTTGTGTATTTTGACTTGTGATCCAGGATTGTTGGACACAAGGGTGAGTGTTTACAAGAGGATTGTTCTTGTACACTTGTTAGTTTTATTGTTTGATAGTAGGCCTCACCGGTTGATGGTGTGATAGGTTGTACTTTATTAAACAATAGTGAAAACTCTCTTTCATGTTGAAAGGGGAGTGGAGTACTCTCGGATTGTGAGGGGAACCACTATAAATCCTGGTGTCCATTGTTCTTTTATTTTTCTTTTTCTGCTTTCATAACCAAAAACACAAACCAGTAATATTTCAAGATACCATAAAAACCGGAAAAATTTCAAAAGTCCTAATTCACCCCCCCCCCCTCTTAGGCATACTCTGTTCTTACAATTGGCATCAGAGCAGGTTAAGGTAACCTGTTCCTAACGATTCAGTATGGCTTCCGCAAGTACCAACCCAGTTTTCAAAGATGGTGGAAGTAGTAACAAGCCACCACTCTTTTCTGGAGAATACTTTGATTTTTGGAAAATCCGTATGAAGGCACATCTTGAGGCTCAAGGAGATGGTATATGGGAAACCGTTGAAACTGGTCCACATGTTCCTACAAGTGTGGTAAATGGTGTTGGAACCCCAAAGATTAAATCCTCATATGATGAAGATGACAAGAAGAGAATCTTGAATGAGAAGAAAGCAATCAACATACTTCAAAGCGCTCTCAGTATGGATGAATTCTTTCGCATATCACAGTGTCAATCGGCAAAACAGATTTGGGATACCTTGGTAGAAACGCATGAAGGAACAACAGAAGTAAAAAGATCAAGACTTAACACGTTAAGTCAAGAATATGAGATGTTCCGTATGCAGCCCGGTGAATCTATTGTTGCCTTGCAAAAGAGGTTCGTTCATCTAACAAATCATCTGATTGCTCTTGGGAAGACCTTCACCAACGATGATCTCAACTTAAAAGTCCTAAGATCCTTAACAAGAGAATGGCAACCAAAGGTGACCGCCATTTCGGAAAAGAAAAGTCTTTCAACAATGACATCCGCTTCATTATTCGGGAAACTTCAAGAGCATGAACTGGAACTTGGAAGGCTTGAGAAACATGAAAGTCAAGACAAGAAGTCCAAAGTAATTGCCTTGAAGACTGACACAAGGGATGATAAAATTGACGAATCTTCCGAAGACGAAAATTTCATGCTTCTATTAAAGAAGCTTGGTAAGTTTTTTAATAATAATAAAACTTCTTCTTTTTCTAAAAAGAATAGACATTTCAGGAAAAAGGAGGCATCCACATCAAACCAAGAAATTACATGTTACGAATGTGGGAAACAAGGTCACATAAAGCCAGATTGCCCAAAACTCGCAAATAAAGGAAAATTCAAGGGCAAGAAGGATTTCAAAACAAAGAAGGCTTATGTCGCATGGGACGATAACGAAGTGAGTTCATCATCAGAATCAGATAGCGATGAATGCGCAAATATTTCCTTAATGGCCTCTCACCATTCCGATGACGAAAATGAGGTTAGTAGTAATTTTTCTGTCTATGATAATGATGCTCAAGAAGTTATAGATGAACTTCTAAAAGAGTGCAAAACTTTGTATAAAAACATCTCATCACAAAAGAAAAGAATTTTACTTTTAGAAAAACAAAATTCTGATTTCTTGAAAAATATTGAAGATGAAAAACAAAAGGTGATGAATGAAAAACAAAGTCTTATATGTAAGAATTGTGAGTCTTTGTCTTTTCAAATTGTTCAACTTAAAAGAGTTTTAGAAAGATACGAAAAAGGTCAAATTGGCTTGGAAGAAATTCTTAAACATCAAAGGTATCCTAATGATAAAAGTGGATTGGGATATTCTAAACTTTCAAAACCAAGCACCAATGAGACCATTTTCGTAAGAGCAAGTGAACAAATTGTTAAGGAAGAGATAAACACTTCTAAAATTCAGCATCAAAATCATAACAAGAAAAGAATTTATAAGAAAAAAAAATTATATTCCTAGATATAGAAGTCATTTTCAACCTACATGTTTTTATTGTGGAATTAAAGGGCACACACCTAATGCCTGCTGTTGCACCCTAAAATTTGACCAACCGATTCTCCTATCTGACTCATGGTTTAAATTCATATTCACAGCTCAGACAGATGATTTTTGTGCACAAGCAGGGGATATCAGAGTTTACAGCTTGATTTTTGTCTATCAGATATGGCAGACCCAGTCCAGATTGCCAGGGTTTTATCTTCAGGAAATTGTGCGCTCCTCGGTGATTTTTCAGTGATTTTGGGGATATTCTGATGCCCGGGGATTTCCGTGCGATTCGATCTGGTCTCGTGCGCTCTTTTATGGGGGTCATTTGCATTCATCTGCATTTTTTAGGATTTTAATAGGCTTTTGTGAATTTTTAGCAGGCTTTATAGAATTTTTCTGGAATTTAAATAGGGCTTTTGAATATTTTAATAGCTTAATTTTCTTTTTAGAATTTTATAGGATATTTTAAATAGACTTTAATCATTTGTAGAATTTTAATAGAATTTAAATAGCTTTTATCATTTTTAGGATATTAGTGAATTTTCTCTTAGCATATTAAATAGAGTGACAAATTAGGGTTAATAGGAATTAATTGTTTTTTAAATAATATAGTTTTTCTTTTTTAATAATAGATTTTTAGTAGATATTAAATAATATTAGAAGTTTAATAGAGTTAGTAGAGATATAGAATTAATTAGACTTTAATCATTTTTTAGAGTTTAATTAGGATTAATTGGATTTTTAGAGTTAATTAGAGGTTAATTGATTTTTTAGATTTAATTAGTATAATATAGAATTAGTTAGACTTTTAATCTTTTTAGAGTTTTAATTAGGTTAATCATGTTTTAGATTTAATTAGATTGATTTAGAATTAATTAGGCTTTTAATAATTGATTAGATATAATTAGGTTAGTTAATTGTTTTTTTCAGTTTTTCTTTACAGTTTTGTTTTCGAATGGGCCCAGTGGGGTGTTTTTTGGTAAAGCCCAATTGGCTCATCAGCAGAAAAAAGTCCAAACAGTCCAAAGTCCAGCGCACACCAGAATGTTCTAGAGAATTCCAGCGAACTCCAAGGGTATAAAAGTGACGCGTGTCACACATGCAGAGGCCCCACCCGTTTTTCTCAGAATCCTCCACGCGTTTGCCACCAATCCACCCACTTCAGACTCTCTCTCATCCTGCCACACAGCCCCCACACGTGGCATCACCTCAACCCACACCCAGCCACGCGTCCCGCATGCACTTCTCACCGGGAAAGTCCCCGCCGGCCATGCAAGCCCGGTGACAACCTACTCCGACCACCCTCCTCCACCGCAACGGTCACCTGAAGCCGGTAATCTCACCGGAATCTGCGAATTTCCCTAGCAATCCCAGTTTCATCCAATCTTCTCCGTCAGCCATTCATCAACCTCCTCACCGGAAAACGCACAGACCGCCGGAACCTTCATCGGTGTTGAAGTTTTTCCAGAACGACGCTACTCATCATTTATTCTTCAGATTTACAAGAACTTCATCCATCAACGCTCAAGCTTGCCAAGAACTCCACCTCCGTTCTCCAGATTCGTACGATCTTCATCCACCTTCAAGTATCTTCAAGATTCCCAGAAAGAACTCCAGGACCTTCATACACCTTCTTCAAAGAAATCAAGGTCAAGACCTTCATCGTTGCTTCTGTCAGAAATTACTGAGGTGCTCTCCATTTCTCCGTTCAAGATCATCATCGAGCGTGATCCCAGGCTTCGTGTTGATCTTCTCCGTCCAAGATCTTCATCTTGCATGTTCGTCCAGAGTACTGTGTTCGCCCAGATCTCCAAGATCTTCAAGTTTTTCAGTGATCCTTGAGAGCCTTCATCAAGACTCCTTGCGTAACGTCTTGAGATTATCCAGTCTTCTTCAGCAAAGGAACTCCACGAGCTGTTCGTATTCCATATCCAGGTACGTGTTCATGCGATTCTGTTTGCGTTTTTCCTTCTGATTGCTGAGATTTTCTGATTTCGTTTTGATTCAAATAGAGTCTAGATTAGGGTTGAATGGATTTGAGTTTGGGAATGGTGGTTTGTTTGAGATTTGTGAGAGTTTGAGAGTTTCAGAAGAGGGTTTGAGAGAGAATCTCAGAGCGGCGTTAGGGTGAGAGGTGAGGATGAACAGTGCTAGGGTTAGGGGAGGAGAGCTGAGTTTTGATGTATATTGGGTTAGGGTTTGGACGTTGGGCTTAGGCCCAAACGTGTCTCTGAACGCGCTACACCCCCTCAATTGCTAGTTCCCCCCCCCTGTTTGAGAGACCTGAGAATAATTGGGGTGGGCCTTAGGCCCAATTGCTGTTAACACCCCTCATTTGAGCCCAGTAATGATAATCAACTAGGAATTACTAAGTCAGCACCCCCCTGCGCCCAGCTCAGCTTTTTTTTGTTTTTTTCTGGATAATCAATCTGGGCCCTGCGCCCCATTTGCTAGTGGCACCCCCAGAATCAGGGCCCAGCTGAATAATAACCCATAAACTCTTGCTGTTTGCACCCTCCATGTTATTTTCTTTTATTTTGATTTTTTCTTTTATATTTCCACATTAAATGAATCATAATAAAATGTAAATAAATGTTTTTTTTCAATAATTCTTTTTCAACCCTTTCATGAAAAATGTTAAGAAAATTAAATAAAAATAAAAAAGGACATTTTATTTTTATTTTCTATTTTAGCGCATATTTTTCAATTAATTGATTTGTTTTTAATATTTTCAATGCATGCATATCATTAGAAAATTCATAAAAAATGGTAGAATTAGTCAAATAATTCCGTTCTTTTTTCTATAGACTCGTGATTCAGTGTAGAATTTTATAGCATAAAAACATTAGCTTAATCATGCATTTTCATTTTAATTGCATTTTTTCATTGTTATTGATGTTGGATAAATTGGTCTGTGGATATGTCTGTGTTGCTGATTTTATTTCTTTCATCTGGTGTTGAACTTTGTTCTGATTTTTCAGTATGTTGTCCTAGAGCCATGTAGGTCTCCCCTAGATTTTTATTAGATTTTTGTAGGGTGTCCTGATGTGATTTGTCTGAGCCTGAAAATAGGAGAAGCTTTGATGACTTCTGACTTTGAAGTTCAACTGTGGTTGAACTTCAGAGATAGTCTCCTGTGGCTTGTTGGCCTGTGGGTTCTTCCTGAAGGTGGGAGCTGATGGAGGTCCTGTTGGAGCTTGCAAGGATGCAGTAGTTTGAGGCTTAGTCTAGGAGCTTGTTGTCTGTTTGTGAGGTTCGAGATCCTGAAGTTTGAAAGGAGCTTGTGGTACTTTCCTGAGGAAGGCACTATGAATGACTTTCATCCTTCCTTCTCACCTCTTTCGTAAGTATCCAATGATGTCGGAGCCGACATGTGAGTTTAATTTCTCCTGAGGAGGAATATAAACTGATCACATATTGTTGAGCCACATGGGATACGATTCCTAAGTGGAAGCCTCCTAGCACTTTCCTGAGGAAGGTCCTATGGGTCTATTCACTTAGTTCCAGTAGTTTGTCTAGGATTTCGTAAGTATCCAGTGATGTAGGAGCCGACTTGTGAGTTTAATTTCTCCTGAGGAGGAATGTAAACTAATCACAGTTGTTGAGCCACGTAGGATATGATTCCTAAGTGTTAGCCTCCTAGTACTTTCCTGAGGAAAGTCCTATGAGTCTGCTCACTTAGTTCCCTTAGTGCATATAGGTTCTTTCCCAAATATCCAGTGACGCCGGAGCCTTCATGTGAGTTTAATCTCTCCTGAGGAGGGATGTAAACTGATCACAGTTGTCGAGCCGCATAGGATATGACTCCTGAGTAGTAATCTCCTGGTACTTTCCTGAGGAAAGCACTATGAGCTTGTCTGCTTAGCTTCCTTTCTCTGGTAAGCTTGTTCTGAAGCTTGGAGAATGGGATTGATTCCTCTTGCCTAGGAGTTTGTTTAGATCCTTGCTTAGGGTTTTGATTAGGTGTTTGCTTAGATCCTTGCTTAGGGTGCTGTATAGAGTTTTGTTTAGAGATAGATTAGGAGATTGTTTCAGGTTTGTTTGAGGCCCTGGTCAGGGTTAGTCTCTTTGTGTTGTTTGACTTGTGTGATGTTATGTTGCATTAGACTTAGGTGTTCATCCAGATAGTTCTGAATAGGTGCATCTTAGAAGTAGACTTTGTGTGCATAAGAAGTTGAGGTGGTCCTCCTTCTGCTTGTTTGTTATTGCGTGGCTTTGCTTGTTGGTATTTGGTAGAGCTGAGCTCCCTTGCCTTTGTGGTTTGTGGCCTCTGTGCCTTGTTCGTCTAGTTGTTGCATTCATGCATATTTTTCAGTATTCATTTACGTTGCAGTTTCTTGTTTGTGGTTTAATCCTGTTGCCATGATCCCTTAGGAGCTCTGACTTCTCCGCTGCGGAGTTGTTATGATAGACATTAGAATGGTCAACCAGGTGTGGTAGCAGTAGGTAGATTCCCCTTTCTTAGATATAGTTTTTAGGGTTTCCCTTTCCTTTCTGTAGGAGCTTTTGAGTAGCTTGATCCGTAGTTAGCTGAACTACAGCTGCTCTGATTCTTCGTTCCAGACGAAGATATGTAGGCATAGGATGCGATATCCTAGCGAGCACACTAATGACTAACCTTTGTTCTCTCGCGGCTGTGCGATCGAGACTTTCCCGCTAACGACTAATTGTTATCCCTTTTTCTCTTGCCTGAGCGCGTTTGAGACCAGATCGTAGTTGTAGGTTCCCGAGCCTTAGAGACCAGTTCGTTTTCTCACTGTTGTGTGAGAACCCCTGTTTACCCGTAGTTAGCCGAACTACGTTTGCTCTGATCTTTCATTCCAGATGAAAGTACGTAGGCACAGGACGCGATGTCCTGGCGAGCAACCTTTCCCCCGTTTAGACGTAGGCAGTCGAACTACGTTGACTCTGACTTTCCCATTGCACGAGGGAATACGTAGGCCCAGAACACCGTATGTTCTGTCGAGTCCTGTCCTTTTATTTTCTTTTCAGACCAGCCATTAGCGTAGATAGATAACACACCCTTTTACCTATAAACACCAAGCGTGGATCCCGTCGAGTACGACGGACGTGAGGGGTGCTAATACCTTCCCCTTGCGTAACCGACTCCCGAATCCAGGTTTTGGTTGCGATGACCATACCTTTTCCCGTCTTTGCGAGGTTTACTTCGAGCGTTTCCTTTCCCGCTCTGAGGGATAAATAACGCACGGTGGCGACTCTCCTGTCAAGCCGGCGCCGATTTTCGCAGTAGCGACAGCTGGCGACTCTGCTGGGGACCTATAGCATCTAGGGACTTTTCCCATCCCTTATGCTGGGACCGTTTCCCATCCCCTACGCGAGTCAATCCTAGCGCTTGGATGTTTATTCGTTGGGTGTTGTGCATAGTGTGTTTTACTTTTCTGCACTTTACTTTCTGTACCTTTACCTTTCCGCATTTATTTTCCAGCATTACATTATTGTGATTATTGCTGTGGGCAAAGGGAGGTTACTGTGAGTGGAAAGCCGGACCTGGGCTTGAGTACACACCTAGATATAGTTGTGGAGAAGTAGTAGACGAACCTGTCTGCTGAGCAGGCACAGTTCCCTACGAAAATCTGCGCTCAGACGAGATTCTTGCAGAGGTGCTCCTTTCCGGTCCTGAGGATCTGAGAGGAGTCCAGACGTGAGGATTGTCGACTCTGGGGACCGATCATTTGGAAGTCAGCTAAGTGAGGCCTCTTCATGACTTGATGATGCCACTCCTTCTGGGAATCGCATCGTCACTCATGAAAGTCTGTGACGCTGATAACCGCATAGGATGCCGTACCTTTGTCCGTGGATTAGGTCTATCCTACCTGTGAGAGGGACTGGGTTATTGCAGGAAAACTGGCCTTCAGAAACCATGATTCATTATCTTTATCAGATGGTATTCTTGATTCATCTCCAGGTGTGTTGTCTGGGTCAGATGGGTTTCTTATCTGAGGTTGAGGCTATTATCAGATGGTATTCTCGTCAGATACAGAGGTTCAGATGGTTTTCTTACCAGGGGATTGATATTTTTGAGCATCAGATGATAGTTAGTGGCATGAGGTTCTGATGACCGTGATTGGTTTTCTGTTCTTGATCACAGAGATATTCCTCTTCAGGCTACAGCATAGCCCCTGTGTTCGCAGATTGCATTATTTATCATATTGCATCATTGCATTACCATCTGCATTCAACTAACGTGTGTGTATTGCAGGTACATATTTTCCCTTCCAGTTCTGGTGTTTGTTCCTAGCAAGACATGGAAAACCTGAAGAGAGTATTGCCCTATAAGTTTCCGTCGCCGAATATCAGTCCATTGTTAGAGTTGATTGCTATTGCTAAGAAGAGAGGAATGGGTGACTTCAGAAAGAGATATGGGAGGATTCTGACCTACGTTTATCAGCCATCTGTCTACGAGACCAGCGGCATCTACACTCTGTTACAGTTCTACGACGCGGAGCTCAGGTGTTTTGTATTTCCCGACTTTGTTTTGGCTCCTACCCTGGAGGAGTACTCTGCACTTCTGGATATACCGATCCGTGAGCAGATGCCTTTTTTTCGTACGGACGCTGAGCCTAAGCTGGCTGAGCTTTCTGCCATCCTGTGCTTGAAAGAGTCTGAGTTGTCTGGGAAGATGATCAGAAGAGGAGACGTATGGGGGTTTCCGTTGGATGTCTTAGTGGAGAAGGCTCGAGAGTATGCCCAGAAGGGTAGATGGGATGTTTTTGACGCCATTCTTGCTGTATGTGTGTATGGCATCGTGTTATTCCCGAACATTCCTGATTTTGTTGATTCAGATGCCTTCTATATTTTGGCTGCGGGAAACCCAGTTCCTACTTTGCTGGGAGATATCCACCATTCAACTCATTACCAGAATGAAAAGCGACGAGGAAGGAATGTATCTTGTTGCGTACCTCTCCTATGCAGGTGGTTCACCAGTCATTTGCCTAAGTCAGGCCCGTTTGTCACATCTATCAATTCTCTAGGATGGCCCGAGCGCTTAATGGGATTAACTGCTGAGAACGTGGTATGGACCAACAAAGAGGTATTCGGAGCTGAAGTCATACTCAAAGGCGAAGGATTCCCGAATGTTCCGTTAATAGGAAGGAAAGGTTGTGTCAACTATAACCCTTCCTTATTGATCAAGCAATTTGGGTACATACCTCATGGAGCGCCAAAGCCCGAGGAGATACAGGAATCTCTGTATCTCACCGGGGCAATAGGGAAAGAAATGCTGACTAAACTTGAGAAAGCCTGGAAAAACTTGCACAAGAGAGAGAAGCTTTCAGGTAGCAGAGGGGATACTCGAGGTCCTAGCTCATATGAAGAATGGATTCGTGAGCGAGCTGTGAAGTTCCTTATGCCGTATCCAGCAGTTCAGCCATTGCATCCTCCTCCGGTAGAGGAGCCTACCACTGTGGACATTCAGGTTTACAAGCAGCTGATGGCGGAGAAAGAAGAGCTAGCGAGGGCTAAAGAGGCTTTAGAGCAGGAGAATGCCCAGCTTCGGCATGGAAATATTGAAACAGGATATATTTCTAAGCAACAGGCTGAAACTCTGAAACATCTGAAGGCTACGCTATTGGAATTGACTGAAATCAAGAAGCGTCTAGAGTTAGATGTCGACTCAGTTAGTAGTGTGTTGGCCACCAAAAAGCAAGAACTGGAAAGGGCCTACACAAAGCTAGCCAAGTTCAGAGAACACTGGGATCTCACTATGACCAAGCGCAAGGAGCGAGAAGGAGAGCTGAAGACACAGATTGCTCAGTTAGAAGAACAGGTCAAAGTGAAGAATGAAGAGCTTGAAGAAGAAGCCTGTCGCCGATACGAGGCCGAGCGCAAGTTGACAGATGCCATGAAGAACTTGGAAGATTTCCAGCATAGAGCAGATGCCAAGAGACCCAAACCTGGGGATGGTGCTAATGATAAAGCTTGGGAAGACTTTGTCAGAGACATCCAGGGGACGGTCAGGAAGAGGGATCGACTGATAGAAGGTTTGATTTATCAACCGGATCATGCAGAGACAAAGAAGATGGTCGAGGACTTCCGCAACCGTACCCGTATTTGATTTCTCTTGTATTCTGTATGTTGAGATCACCACCAGGCCTGTTGGTCGGGATCCTCTTTGTCATATCAGCTGTATGGAGCATAGTTATGTAACTTCTTGACAAGACTGTTATTCTAATCAATATATGAGGGATTTTCCAAATATTGTCTCTATGGTTTATCTCGTCTTGCTACCACTGACACCGGAATTGGAGGGAAAATATCTCCAATGCACACATGCACGTTAGCATTTTTGTATTTCTGTTTGCATAAATCATATTGCATAGCATTTAGCAGGTCAGAACACTTATCCAGCCTTTATTTTCACCAGAAAGTGATTCTCGGGGAACTATTTGAGGCAAGAGCAGAGTGTTGAAGACGACCAAGGGGCTGAAGCGGATTTGAGCAGAATCAAGCAGTGTAATCAGTTACCGGTAATTGGCAGCTATGGCTGAAGGCAATTTCCAGGTTCCTGACACCCAGGCAGGGTTTACTGTGGCGTCCAACCATCAGTATGATTCTATGGAAGGCTTCCCGCAAGCGAACAATCTTACTGCAGACCAAGTTGTGCAGCCTGCTGTTGAGAACCGAGATCAGCATGAGCAGTTTCTTGCCCGAAATGAACGTTATCCTACTGTTAACAATCAATGTGTTGCTTTCCCTGCGATGAATTACCGGAGAGATATTCCAATGACCGGGTTAGTAGATCCAAGAGCTCTTGACGATGGTAGAAGACTCCGAGTGTTGGAAGAGCAAATGAAAGCCTTGGAAGCGAAAGATGCCGTTAACCTGGATGCTGTAGCCATGTGTTTGGTCCCTGACCTCGTGTTACCGCACAAGTTCAAAATGCCGGAATTTGAAAAATACACGGGAGATAGCTGTCCGAAGTTGCATTTGATGATGTTTTGTCGAAGGATGACTTCGTTTGTGCGAAATGACAAATTGATGATCCATTGCTTTCAGTATAGCCTGACTGGGGCATCCCTGAGATGGTATGTGCAATTAGAGAGTAATCAGATTCGATCATGGGTGGATTTAGCCAGAGCTTTCATAAAGCAATATGATTACAACTTGGATTTGACTCCTAGTCTCGTAGATCTGCAAGAATTGTCGCAAGCGGAGAATGAATCATTCAGAGCGTATTTGCGAAGGTGGAAAGAATTGTCTGCTAGCGTTCAACCACCGCTTCCGGAAAGGGAACTGGTTGACATCTTCTTGGGTACTCTGAAAGGCCATTATTTTGACAAATTGTTCAGTTGCACAAGCTTTGTGGGCTTGATGAGGCTGGGAGAGATTGTTGAGAGAGGACTCAGGAGTGGAAAGTTTCGAGGTGTTCCTTATGTCCCAGTTGATAAGATTGAGTCAGTTGTCAGTTCTCAAGAAAAGTGGGAAGGAGATGATGCCACCTCAGAATCTCTAGCACCTCAGGATCAGTTTTCAGACACTTCAAGTCAACGGTCATCTTATCGCCGATCGCGTCAGCATGCTCCACGAAGACCAAGGAAGCCTGAAAGGCAGTTTACTCAGCTACCGGTGTCGTACAGCCAGTTGTTGCCAGATCTGGTCAGAAGTGGATTGATAGTACCGAAAGAGACTAAGCCGGTGATTCCACCGTATCCTCCAGGTTTTGATGCCAGCGCCCGCTGTGAGTACCATGTTGGGGCACAGGGGCATTCAACAAATGATTGTAAGGTGCTTAGAAGTCAGATTCAGGATCTGTTAGACTCTAGCCGTATTTGCATCACTCCTCAAGGTTGTGTTCAGATTAATGATTTTCCGTCTTCTAGTTGTGCGGGTTCGTCAGTTAATATCATGGAAGGCTCCACAGGAAGTGTGTGCTCTGAAGATTGTCAATCAGAGAGTTCAGTTGAATATGGGGGAAGTTTCTAGAGGTTTATATGCCGGGTGTCGCATCTGTTTCTCTGCCTAACCCGTTTAGCTTTTGTGCATCAGTATTTGTCGATCACCACCAGGATTGTTGGATGGGGTCGTTATATTCAGACTCATTTGTGCTTACCTGCTGATTTTGTTGGTTGTACATGTGTTGGAGATGTTCATCTGTGTGCTTATAGTTTGAGTTTCTCTTTATCTCGTTATGAATATGTGTTTGTTTGCTGCACTGCATTATCATTTAACAGGTATATCAGAACCGTGGGCCTTATTTCCTCATCGTCCAGTTTATTGCAGGAATTCCCTCAGAGACATGGAACAGAATCAGTCTGAATTGATCGAAGTCCGAAGCCAGCTGGGGCAGATGATGAGAGACATGCAAGAGATGCGTCTGGAGCAGAAGATTCTCAAAGAGGAGAACAGTCAGCTGAAGACCCAAATGAGCTTGATCATGGAAGTAGTCAAGAATGTGCTTAGGAAAGAAGACGATCAGCTATTCGAAGCCGCAATGAAGAAGCTCGTGCCACCTGTGCATGTGGAACCTGAGCAGCAGCAACAGAAGATACATCCGGTTCAGCGGAAGATCCAGGAAGGAAAGCCAAGGAGAATATTTGAGGCACCGCCTATGGCATATGCGGAGCTCTTGCAGATCTTATTGAGGTTTAATCTGGTTGAGAAAAGAACGTTGTCACCACCAACAAAAGCGTTTCCTCAGGGATACGATGCCAATAAACAATGTGAATTTCATTCCGGGGCATTCGGACATGACATCGAGGGTTGTCATGCTTTCAAGCACAACGTTCAAGACCTGATTGACTCGCACGATATTGAATTCACGCCGGGCGGCGTAGCTGTGCATATTGCTCCTGTCTCAGTCGATGCTAAGATGACAGATGTTTCCAAAGCTGCAGTGGGTCAGAAGCGTATCCTGGATTCCATAGTGTCAGAATCTCCAGGCCCACAATTGTTGCCTATTCCTGGGGCAGATCTGAGAAAGCAAATGGCTAAGCATAAGGAGAGCGTTAATCAGTACATCGAAGATCAAGAAGCCGATGTTGCATTTGATACGAAGGGTGCTCAAGGGTCAACCCGATACCGGCAGCAGCAGCCTCAGCAACAGAATAATCGGGGGTATAAGAGAGGTCAGAATCCAGGTCCTTTGGCAAGCCGTCATTTGGAAACTCCCCCTATACCATACGCACAGCTTCTGCAGACATTGCTTCAGCTCCAATTGGTTCGTAAAAGGACATTGGCTCCCTTAACGGGACCACCACCACCGGGGTACGATGCTGACGCTACTTGCGAGTTCCATACCGGGGCACCTGGCCATACAGTTGAGAACTGTAAAGCATTTAAACACAAAGTGCAGGATCTGCTTGATAGTGCAGCAATCAGCTTCGGGCCGGGAGGTCCCCACATCATCTGAATGAAAGAGGAAGAGCTCTATAGTTTGGTTGGGTCATTGAAAGCAGATCAAGACAGCATCGGGTTACCTCTAATAAAGATAGCTGGTTCAGCAGCAGGGTAGATGCAAAAGCCCAGTTCTCGGGAGCTAGCATATTTTCTTTGTTTTAGCTTGTCATTTCTTGGCATTTGTAATTGCTTTCCTGTTTGAATTTGTAAACTTGTTTGTAAAACTTGTTGTTTCCATTTCAATTGATGATAATGAAATAAATGTGCATGTTTTGATTGAATCCATTCGTGTTCACTAACTGTTTTGCAAATGTCCAACACTTGGTTAAGTAGAATTTGGGGAGGATGACGAAAATGACCGACATGCAAATATCGATAATGTATGCTTTTGAAATAAAACCTGTTGATGATGTACAGGCATTGTTTCAAATCCTTAAACACCGGAGATATAAGGAAGATAATCCCTTGTCAACCCCTTTGAGCCTTGTAGTAGGAGTTTCTTTCTGTGAACGAAAAAACCCTCAATCTTAACCTGGGGCAGGGTAGGTGTTAGCTAATTTGACCGAGCGTCCAAATTGCAAAAGGAGTGTCCGTTCGAGGATCAATCACACCCCTAGAGGTCGTACCTAAAAGACCACAGTGGTTCAATCAAGAGTGGGATAGCCACATCATTCCCAAAGATTCAGGCAACCAGTGTCACACGACTTGTTCGAAAGGAAAAAAAAATGAAAGAAAAAGGATCAAAAGCCCGCTAAGTCAAGAAAATTTCAAAACAAATGACTTAGGCAAAAATGAGGGCATCCCGCTGGACTGAAAAATCAAAAGAAACTCAAAAGGAGTCAGTCCAGGCAAAAGTTAGGGATATGAAAAGAAAAAAGATGAAAAGGATCAAAAGAAAAATCCTCGATGAAAATACAAGTCGTGTGACCACAAATGTCAAAGACGAAAAGTGAGTGACTGTCACTCCAAAATCCAAAAGTTTCTCGAACTATCATTCCTATTTTCTTTCAGCCTCTGAGAGGTGAGAGCTAAGGTCGAATTAGCTGAACGTAGGATGGGAGAACATCAAGGAGAATGGGTGGGTTAAAGTAAACTTTGAGCCTTTATCCTTTCTTTCAAAACCATGAACCTGACCACGTTACAACCTTCAAAAGTCCTAATTGAAGCAGGTTGTTTCGAAAGCATACTCCGGTAAAGGTCGTGTCGATTCTGACTCCTAAGGTTCCTCTTACCATGTTGATACTGATGTTGATAAATGTTTTGTGCATCATATGCCATAAACTGTTTTTCCTTTTTCCCCGTGAACGGATTGGATGTCAAAGCTGTCATATGTGTTGCATTAATACATCTTTTATGCATAACAACTTGTTTTACTTGCGAGTAAGCGCTTGACAGCAGAAAAGCTTCCTACAATGGAAAGTATGGTCAAGATAGAACACAGAACGCCCGAAGGTTCCGAGGGCAGGGGCAAGCTTTTACTGTGATCCCCCAGTCAGGTCAGCCTTTCGAAGACAGTTATTCTGGGGCAATCAGGTTGAGATTCAGGCGAATACGGTCAAGAGCGCTACTCTGAATCAGATAATCGAGGCAAGGTCATTGCAGTCAGGAGCAGACCATCTTAAGCACGCAAAGATTGCGCGAGAAGCATTCAAGGTGAAGTATCTCTCAGGAGTTCAGAACGCTGAGGCATGTTGTATCAGGCCATCAAGGAACAAATTTGCAGATTCTCTTTCAAGGGCTATCCCCACAGAGGTCCCGTAGGCTGAGGCATATCAGAAGCAAGAGGATTGTTGTTCTCCGTACCCACAGGGTCATTCCGAGTTATTCGAGCAGATGCAGTCGATTTTCGAGAGCGAAGATGAATGCGGGAGGTCGTGTCACCATCCCTTGACTCTTCAAGGCTGTGTATTCAGGAAGAATATTTTCCAGCGTCAGGTGTACCTGATCCAGTAAGATGGCTTAAGAGCTCAAATCCAAGTTTGCGATTACTGTGAAGACCATCCGTGTTGGTGCATCAATTTCCAGATCCGAGCTTCGTCAGTACGCGGGAGGACTCCCTCCATTTTCTCCAGCAAAGTCCAATTGGTCATTGGTATGGGTAAGCTATTCCCAGAGGAGTCTAATCATATTCAGCACGTCTGCTATTTTACAGTGGAATTACATTCCCCAGCAGGGTATTACTCCGTCGAGGTGTTCGGTTAAGTTCCCGGTATCCCCAGCAGGGTTGATTTCACTCTCCCAGCATTTATTTTGCTAGGACGATTCAGTGATATCCGGGTTATCCCCAGCAAAGTTGGCCTCGCCTTCAGCATTTATTTTGCTGAAGTGGTTTTCTGTACCCGGCCTTCTCCGGCAGCTCGAGCCTGCTAACATATTGCATGCATCATATTTGCATCATACCTGCATATCATTGTCAAAATGCGTAGCATTTCCATCTAGAATGGAGCATTACGCTGTAGAAAGATTAAAGCATTTGCATAGGCATACAAAGCGTAAGTCAGGTTTTCTATCAGCTTCATATGGCACGTGAATTACTCTGTGATCAGGGGCATTTATCCAGCAACAGTATTCAGACAGTTCAGCGGATTATTTGTATCTCAGATCATACAGCGATTATGCTTTGATCAGTCAGTCATCTGATGTTGACAAGCTTTTCTTCCCGTCAATTCATATTGGCGATGTGTTCCTCCAACGAATGGATTTCTCCGACGTCTGGAGTACGAATGTGGTTTTCTTTCCGTCTATCCATAGACGATGTGAAGTTGCGGGTGATCGCAGTAAGATTTCAAGAAGGGGTTTCTCCCAGGATATGCTTTTCTTTCCGTCTATCAGTAGACGATGTGAAGTTTCGAGCTACTGTTCAGCGGGTTTCTTATTGCCGGATCATACATATGATGAGGTGTTTCCCCAGCGAGTCTTCTCCGGCTATCCTTAGTTGTTGAGGGGTTTCAAAATGATTTCGAATATCGGTTCTCTTTCTGGTTATTGGATGAGATGACGTTTAAGAGGGACTTTTCTGACCATCAATCCCTATTGATGACGAGGCTCTTCGAAGAATGTTCAGTTTGCATGATTGTCGATTCTTATTGACGACATGTTTCTTAAAAGGTGGTTTTTCTTCCCGTTAGTCCATACTGACGATGTGGCCCCTTCAAAGATATTGATCTTTCCATCAATTCCCGTAGACAGAAGGATTCTGAAATTCAAAGGATGGTGTTGAATTGCGTTATGGTGACTTCCCGTCTATCTTTAGACGATGTGTGCATGGAGATTCTGGTGTCTTTCCGTCTATCCTTAGATGATGTGAGAATGGAGATTAAGGTTTTCTCCCGTCTGTCAGTAGACAGCGTGAATTCAGAGATTATTTCTTTCCGTCTACTCTTAGACGATGAGAATAATGAGTTGTTCATCAATCAGGATGATCCCGTCTACTCTTAGACGATGAGAATAATGAGTTGTTCATCAATCAGGATGATACCGTCTGCCCTTAGACGATGAGAATATTGATTTGTTTCATCAATCAGGATGATTCCGTCTGCCCTTAGACGATGAGAATATTGATTTGTTTCGTCAATCAGGATGATTCCGTCTACCCTTAGACGATGTGTATATGGAGATTAATGATTTCTTCCCGTCTATCCTTAGACGATGTGAGTTGTTTTGTTTCATCAATCAGGATGATCCCGTCTACCCTTAGACGATGTGAATTGATTTGTTCATCAATCAGGATGATTCCGTCTATCTTTAGACGATGTGTGTATGGAGATTAATGTTGTCTTTCCGTCTATCATTAGACGAGGTGAGTATTCAATAATGGTGTCTTCCCGTCCATCTTTGGACGATGTGAGTATATTTCTCTTCCTGCCCATCAGTAGGCAATGTGAAAGGATCAGGTATTTTGTTGTAGCCCTCAGAGTTTTGTTACATGGGGTATCACAAGCAACGGGTATTCAATCAGGAGTTCTTTATCAGATGATCAATCAGTTTGGTGCCGCAATAGCTGGACTCGGTTTTCTGGACTTTATTCTCCAAGCAGTGGACAGTATATGCTCGCGGTTGGCAAATTTTCGGGTTTTATTTGTATTCAACCGTCTCGTACCTCTGAATGTTTGAAGGCTGAGCGCTCTTCAAACCCTTCAGGTCCAAGTCGCTTGAATAGGGGCAGCTGTTGCACCCTAAAATTTGACCAACCGATTCTCCTATCTGACTCATGGTTTAAATTCATATTCACAGCTCAGACAGATGATTTTTGTGCACAAGCAGGGGATATCAGAGTTTACAGCTTGATTTTTGTCTATCAGATATGGCAGACCCAGTCCAGATTGCCAGGGTTTTATCTTCAGGAAATTGTGCGCTCCTCGGTGATTTTTCAGTGATTTTGGGGATATTCTGATGCCCGGGGATTTCCGTGCGATTCGATCTGGTCTCGTGCGCTCTTTTATGGGGGTCATTTGCATTCATCTGCATTTTTTAGGATTTTAATAGGCTTTTGTGAATTTTTAGCAGGCTTTATAGAATTTTTCTGGAATTTAAATAGGGCTTTTGAATATTTTAATAGCTTAATTTTCTTTTTAGAATTTTATAGGATATTTTAAATAGACTTTAATCATTTGTAGAATTTTAATAGAATTTAAATAGCTTTTATCATTTTTAGGATATTAGTGAATTTTCTCTTAGCATATTAAATAGAGTGACAAATTAGGGTTAATAGGAATTAATTGTTTTTTAAATAATATAGTTTTTCTTTTTTAATAATAGATTTTTAGTAGATATTAAATAATATTAGAAGTTTAATAGAGTTAGTAGAGATATAGAATTAATTAGACTTTAATCATTTTTTAGAGTTTAATTAGGATTAATTGGATTTTTAGAGTTAATTAGAGGTTAATTGATTTTTTAGATTTAATTAGTATAATATAGAATTAGTTAGACTTTTAATCTTTTTAGAGTTTTAATTAGGTTAATCATGTTTTAGATTTAATTAGATTGATTTAGAATTAATTAGGCTTTTAATAATTGATTAGATATAATTAGGTTAGTTAATTGTTTTTTTCAGTTTTTCTTTACAGTTTTGTTTTCGAATGGGCCCAGTGGGGTGTTTTTTGGTAAAGCCCAATTGGCTCATCAGCAGAAAAAAGTCCAAACAGTCCAAAGTCCAGCGCACACCAGAATGTTCTAGAGAATTCCAGCGAACTCCAAGGGTATAAAAGTGACGCGTGTCACACATGCAGAGGCCCCACCCGTTTTTCTCAGAATCCTCCACGCGTTTGCCACCAATCCACCCACTTCAGACTCTCTCTCATCCTGCCACACAGCCCCCACACGTGGCATCACCTCAACCCACACCCAGCCACGCGTCCCGCATGCACTTCTCACCGGGAAAGTCCCCGCCGGCCATGCAAGCCCGGTGACAACCTACTCCGACCACCCTCCTCCACCGCAACGGTCACCTGAAGCCGGTAATCTCACCGGAATCTGCGAATTTCCCTAGCAATCCCAGTTTCATCCAATCTTCTCCGTCAGCCATTCATCAACCTCCTCACCGGAAAACGCACAGACCGCCGGAACCTTCATCGGTGTTGAAGTTTTTCCAGAACGACGCTACTCATCATTTATTCTTCAGATTTACAAGAACTTCATCCATCAACGCTCAAGCTTGCCAAGAACTCCACCTCCGTTCTCCAGATTCGTACGATCTTCATCCACCTTCAAGTATCTTCAAGATTCCCAGAAAGAACTCCAGGACCTTCATACACCTTCTTCAAAGAAATCAAGGTCAAGACCTTCATCGTTGCTTCTGTCAGAAATTACTGAGGTGCTCTCCATTTCTCCGTTCAAGATCATCATCGAGCGTGATCCCAGGCTTCGTGTTGATCTTCTCCGTCCAAGATCTTCATCTTGCATGTTCGTCCAGAGTACTGTGTTCGCCCAGATCTCCAAGATCTTCAAGTTTTTCAGTGATCCTTGAGAGCCTTCATCAAGACTCCTTGCGTAACGTCTTGAGATTATCCAGTCTTCTTCAGCAAAGGAACTCCACGAGCTGTTCGTATTCCATATCCAGGTACGTGTTCATGCGATTCTGTTTGCGTTTTTCCTTCTGATTGCTGAGATTTTCTGATTTCGTTTTGATTCAAATAGAGTCTAGATTAGGGTTGAATGGATTTGAGTTTGGGAATGGTGGTTTGTTTGAGATTTGTGAGAGTTTGAGAGTTTCAGAAGAGGGTTTGAGAGAGAATCTCAGAGCGGCGTTAGGGTGAGAGGTGAGGATGAACAGTGCTAGGGTTAGGGGAGGAGAGCTGAGTTTTGATGTATATTGGGTTAGGGTTTGGACGTTGGGCTTAGGCCCAAACGTGTCTCTGAACGCGCTACACCCCCTCAATTGCTAGTTCCCCCCCCCTGTTTGAGAGACCTGAGAATAATTGGGGTGGGCCTTAGGCCCAATTGCTGTTAACACCCCTCATTTGAGCCCAGTAATGATAATCAACTAGGAATTACTAAGTCAGCACCCCCCTGCGCCCAGCTCAGCTTTTTTTTGTTTTTTTCTGGATAATCAATCTGGGCCCTGCGCCCCATTTGCTAGTGGCACCCCCAGAATCAGGGCCCAGCTGAATAATAACCCATAAACTCTTGCTGTTTGCACCCTCCATGTTATTTTCTTTTATTTTGATTTTTTCTTTTATATTTCCACATTAAATGAATCATAATAAAATGTAAATAAATGTTTTTTTTCAATAATTCTTTTTCAACCCTTTCATGAAAAATGTTAAGAAAATTAAATAAAAATAAAAAAGGACATTTTATTTTTATTTTCTATTTTAGCGCATATTTTTCAATTAATTGATTTGTTTTTAATATTTTCAATGCATGCATATCATTAGAAAATTCATAAAAAATGGTAGAATTAGTCAAATAATTCCGTTCTTTTTTCTATAGACTCGTGATTCAGTGTAGAATTTTATAGCATAAAAACATTAGCTTAATCATGCATTTTCATTTTAATTGCATTTTTTCATTGTTATTGATGTTGGATAAATTGGTCTGTGGATATGTCTGTGTTGCTGATTTTATTTCTTTCATCTGGTGTTGAACTTTGTTCTGATTTTTCAGTATGTTGTCCTAGAGCCATGTAGGTCTCCCCTAGATTTTTATTAGATTTTTGTAGGGTGTCCTGATGTGATTTGTCTGAGCCTGAAAATAGGAGAAGCTTTGATGACTTCTGACTTTGAAGTTCAACTGTGGTTGAACTTCAGAGATAGTCTCCTGTGGCTTGTTGGCCTGTGGGTTCTTCCTGAAGGTGGGAGCTGATGGAGGTCCTGTTGGAGCTTGCAAGGATGCAGTAGTTTGAGGCTTAGTCTAGGAGCTTGTTGTCTGTTTGTGAGGTTCGAGATCCTGAAGTTTGAAAGGAGCTTGTGGTACTTTCCTGAGGAAGGCACTATGAATGACTTTCATCCTTCCTTCTCACCTCTTTCGTAAGTATCCAATGATGTCGGAGCCGACATGTGAGTTTAATTTCTCCTGAGGAGGAATATAAACTGATCACATATTGTTGAGCCACATGGGATACGATTCCTAAGTGGAAGCCTCCTAGCACTTTCCTGAGGAAGGTCCTATGGGTCTATTCACTTAGTTCCAGTAGTTTGTCTAGGATTTCGTAAGTATCCAGTGATGTAGGAGCCGACTTGTGAGTTTAATTTCTCCTGAGGAGGAATGTAAACTAATCACAGTTGTTGAGCCACGTAGGATATGATTCCTAAGTGTTAGCCTCCTAGTACTTTCCTGAGGAAAGTCCTATGAGTCTGCTCACTTAGTTCCCTTAGTGCATATAGGTTCTTTCCCAAATATCCAGTGACGCCGGAGCCTTCATGTGAGTTTAATCTCTCCTGAGGAGGGATGTAAACTGATCACAGTTGTCGAGCCGCATAGGATATGACTCCTGAGTAGTAATCTCCTGGTACTTTCCTGAGGAAAGCACTATGAGCTTGTCTGCTTAGCTTCCTTTCTCTGGTAAGCTTGTTCTGAAGCTTGGAGAATGGGATTGATTCCTCTTGCCTAGGAGTTTGTTTAGATCCTTGCTTAGGGTTTTGATTAGGTGTTTGCTTAGATCCTTGCTTAGGGTGCTGTATAGAGTTTTGTTTAGAGATAGATTAGGAGATTGTTTCAGGTTTGTTTGAGGCCCTGGTCAGGGTTAGTCTCTTTGTGTTGTTTGACTTGTGTGATGTTATGTTGCATTAGACTTAGGTGTTCATCCAGATAGTTCTGAATAGGTGCATCTTAGAAGTAGACTTTGTGTGCATAAGAAGTTGAGGTGGTCCTCCTTCTGCTTGTTTGTTATTGCGTGGCTTTGCTTGTTGGTATTTGGTAGAGCTGAGCTCCCTTGCCTTTGTGGTTTGTGGCCTCTGTGCCTTGTTCGTCTAGTTGTTGCATTCATGCATATTTTTCAGTATTCATTTACGTTGCAGTTTCTTGTTTGTGGTTTAATCCTGTTGCCATGATCCCTTAGGAGCTCTGACTTCTCCGCTGCGGAGTTGTTATGATAGACATTAGAATGGTCAACCAGGTGTGGTAGCAGTAGGTAGATTCCCCTTTCTTAGATATAGTTTTTAGGGTTTCCCTTTCCTTTCTGTAGGAGCTTTTGAGTAGCTTGATCCGTAGTTAGCTGAACTACAGCTGCTCTGATTCTTCGTTCCAGACGAAGATATGTAGGCATAGGATGCGATATCCTAGCGAGCACACTAATGACTAACCTTTGTTCTCTCGCGGCTGTGCGATCGAGACTTTCCCGCTAACGACTAATTGTTATCCCTTTTTCTCTTGCCTGAGCGCGTTTGAGACCAGATCGTAGTTGTAGGTTCCCGAGCCTTAGAGACCAGTTCGTTTTCTCACTGTTGTGTGAGAACCCCTGTTTACCCGTAGTTAGCCGAACTACGTTTGCTCTGATCTTTCATTCCAGATGAAAGTACGTAGGCACAGGACGCGATGTCCTGGCGAGCAACCTTTCCCCCGTTTAGACGTAGGCAGTCGAACTACGTTGACTCTGACTTTCCCATTGCACGAGGGAATACGTAGGCCCAGAACACCGTATGTTCTGTCGAGTCCTGTCCTTTTATTTTCTTTTCAGACCAGCCATTAGCGTAGATAGATAACACACCCTTTTACCTATAAACACCAAGCGTGGATCCCGTCGAGTACGACGGACGTGAGGGGTGCTAATACCTTCCCCTTGCGTAACCGACTCCCGAATCCAGGTTTTGGTTGCGATGACCATACCTTTTCCCGTCTTTGCGAGGTTTACTTCGAGCGTTTCCTTTCCCGCTCTGAGGGATAAATAACGCACGGTGGCGACTCTCCTGTCAAGCCGGCGCCGATTTTCGCAGTAGCGACACCTGCTATGTACGTAATATTGGTATTGCAAAGGGGCATTATGTGTGGGTGGAAAAGGGTACTAACTATCAAGGACCCAAAGCAATTTGGGTACCTAACACTACCTAATTTTGTTTTGTAGGTATGCTTGAAGACAACCACAAATCAATGGTATCTTGATAGTGGCTGCTCGAAGCATATGACGGGAGATATAAACAAATTTTCAAGTCTATCATTAAAGGCCAAAGGATACGTCACTTACGGTGATGATAATAAAGGAAAAATTCTTGGAGTTGGAACCATTGGTGCACCTCCATGTACAATTATCGAAGACGTTCTTTTTGTTGAAGGCCTTAAGCATAACCTGCTTAGCATCAGTCAATTGTGTGACAAAGGGTTCAAAATCAACTTCACAAAGGAGGAATGCTTGATCGAACACGAAGTCACTCATGAGATTCTGCTAAAAGGTAAAAGATATAATAATATTTTTATGATCTCTTTTGATGATTCTTCCTTGAAGGTAAAATGTCTTATGGCAAACAACAACGAGGCATGGCTTTGGCATAAAAGATTTGCTCACATTCACATGGAGCATCTAAACAAATTAATCAAGCATGATCTGGTTGTTGGGCTTCCGAAGATAAAATTCATCAAGGATAAATTATGCGATGCATGTCAAAAGGGAAAACAGACCAAGACAACTTTCAAATCCAAGCAAGTGGTTTCTACATCAAGACCACTTCAATTGTTGCACATGGATCTTTTTGGTCCATCAAGAACGAAGAGCTTTGGAGGTAGTATTTATTCTTTAGTTATTGTTGATGACTTTTCTCGATATACCTGGACAATGTTTTTAGCGCAGAAAAATGATGCGTTCAAAGCATTCAAAAAGTATGCAAAACAAATTCAAAACGAGAAGTCACTCACTATAGCCTCCATAAGAAGCGACCACGGTGGAGAATTTCAAAATTCAGACTTTGAAGAATTTTGCGAAGAAAATGGAATTTCTCATAATTTTTTCGGCACCAAGAACTCCTCAACAAAACGGCATCGTAGAACGGAAGAATCGTTCACTAGTTGAACTTGCTAGAACAATGCTCAGCGACACAAATCTTCCAAAATATTTTTGGGCAGAAGCAGTAAGCACGGCGTGCTTTGTAAGCAACCGCGTGAATATTCGACCGCTACTCAAAAAGACTCCGTATGAGTTGTTCAAGGGGAGGAAACCGAATATATCATTCTTCCACATATTTGGCTGCAAATGCTTCGTTCTCAACAAAAATAAGGACAATCTCGGTAAGTTTGATGAGAAATCTGACGAAGTTATATTTCTTGGTTACTCTCTTTATAGTAAAGCTTTTAGAATTTTTAATAAAAGAACTCTTACCATTGAAGAGTCTATTCATGTTTCGTTTGATGAAACTAACCCCTCGAAAGAGGATAATATTGTTTTGGATGATGATGATGATTTTGTAGATACTCCACAAAATGAAGAAATTGTTTCAAATGATCAAACAATATTATGAGAAGATGTTACTCAAGAAAATCAAGATCTTCCGAAAGAATGGAGAACACACAAAGATCACCCAATTGATAAAGTTATTGGTGATATTAGTCAAGGTGTTGCAACTCGACTTAATTTAAAGGATGCTTGTCTCAACATGGCGTTTGTATCTCAAATTGAACCATCAAAGATCGATGAAGCTTTAGGCGACGACCAATGGATTATAGCAATGCAAGAAGAACTTAATCAATTTGAAAGAAATCAAGTTTGGACCCTTGTACCAAGACCAGACAATAAGCATATTATAGGAACCAGATGGGTGTTCAAGAACAAACTTGACGAGAATGGGATTATAGTTCGTAACAAGGCAAGATTGGTCGCACAAGGCTACAACCAGGAGGAAGGAATTGATTTTGATGAAACATTCGCTCCGGTAGCAAGGTTTGAAGCAATTAGATTACTACTTGCTTACGCTTGTTCTATGAATTTTCGGTTATTCCAGATGGATGTCTGTTGCGGTGGAAATAGGATTACAAACTATTAATGAGTTTGAATCGCAATTCAATTCACAACCGCTCTTTGATTTATCCGAAGGAAAAGGTCAAAAGAGGGAAAACCTATTTTGCATCGTAAACACAATGCGGGGAAAGATCTAGGGTTCGGGGGTTGGTTAAATTTAGGGAAGGTATTAGCACCCTAAACTTCTGTAGTACTCTACAGGAACCTTTTGTTCAAATGTTTACTATTTGCTTTATTTATTTGCTTAAGGTATATGTACAAAGGATTAAAAGTGAGAAAAGAGACCTAAGGGGTTAATTCTAAGTTTACTCGGCAAGACATCGCATCTTGTGCCTACGTATCCTTACGGGAGTGGAATCAGAGTAATCGTAGTTCCCCTCAAAAGGGAGGTTAGAGACTTCTTGACTGTGGTCAAGGTCTCAAGGGGAATAAACGCATCTTAAGGACACGCTTACGTGGAGTGTAGAAACTCCAAATCTCTACGTTGAAATGTTAAGTTGTAATCAGGGTTAAATTAGGGATTCCACGGCGGGAAACCCTAAAATGAGCGCGGCGGCTCTTTGACCTAATGCTAAGGGTAAAATTGTAATTTTGCCTGCGGCGAGGCATTTGTGAAAATTAGGGTTTGATCCATTAAAGGGGTAAGGCTATTGACTCGGCGGCCAAAAGGCTGGACCTAATCCTTCGGAAGGATAAAACTGTAAAAAATGTGAAAATATGACAAATCATTATATGGAGGAATAATTAAGGTACAGAAATAAGAAAAGTAATAAAGGCAGAGGGTATAAAGAAACAAAGAAACATTTCTGAAAACATGAAGAATATGAAAATATGTAATAACACTTAGAATGAAGTGAGGGAGGAAAATAGTGTGGGGCTGTGGCCACCACAAGCACATCTCAACCTCAAGCATGCAAATGAAATGCAGGAATAAAGAAAATAAAAGGTACACAAAATGACACGGCAAAGGAGTTCCTTACGAAAAGGTTTTAATTTTTTAATATTTTAATTATGTAAAAAAATGTTTTAATTTTTTTAATATTTTAATTATATATATAAAAAGGTTTTAATTTTAAAATGGAATTACTTAGTTAAAAAAAAATTTAAGTTTAAATTATAAAAAAAATGTTAAGTTTAAATTATATATAAAAAAAAATGTTTTTGGGAACAAAAAGGTTTTTTTTAGAAAAAAATGTTTACGGGAACAAAAAAAGGCTTTTTTTAGAAAAAAAATGTTTACGGGAACAAAAAAAGGCTTTTTTTAGAAAAAAATGTTTACGGGAACAAAAAAAGGCTTTTTTGGAAAAAAATGTTTACGGGAACAAAAAAAGGCTTTTTTGGAAAAAAAATGTTTACGGGAACAAAAAAAAAGGTTTTTTTTGGGAAAAAATGTTTTAGTTTTAATAAAAAAGGTTTTGATTTTGAAAAAGGTTTTGATAAAAAAAAATAACAATAGAATTGCAAATGCAAACAGACAATTAATGGACATGCAAACAATCCTATACGACACAATCATGGTTCATACAGATCAAAATCTACGGATCTAAACAACAATGAAGGTTAACATGGCAAGGATGCAAATAAATATGAAAAATGCAAAGGATTTAGTAATTTAACGGACCTAAACACATTAACATGGCAAAATATGCACATAAACATGAAAAGGCAAAAGGTTTAGTAATTTAACCTACGAAGCGGAGGTTTGCTTCGGTAAATGTGAAAAAGGTTTGAATAAGGGAACACTGGAGAGCTCCAATCCTTCTTAAGAGTTGTGGGAACGACCGCCTTTCTTCTCTGGGGATCTCCTTTGTTTCTCCCTCTCTCTCCTCTTTTCTGAAGAAAACCTTCTGACCCCTCTTGGGTTTTTTTTCATTCTCCTCCTTTCCAACAAGGCAACACATGTATATATAGGGAACAAATTAGGGTTAACACCAAATTGTCAATAATGTCCCTAAAGCCCATTTTAAAGCCCAAACTAAATAATTAGTTAAGAAAAAATAAAATTTAAATAATTTAAAATGATTAAAATAAACTTAAAATAAAAACTAATAATCCTATTGATTCCTAAAATAAAAAATATTATAAAAGGAACAAAATTTTTCAATATTTTTTTATTTTATGATTTTTTGGATATTTTTATGAATAATTTAGAAAAAAGTGAAAAAAATAATATTTTAAAAAATGATTTAATTAAAATACGAAAATAATAATTAAATAATAATAAAAAACTATTTTTGTTATTTTTTTTAATGAAAGATAGAAAAATTTAGAGTAAAAATAATAAAGAACAAAAAAAGTGACAAAGGTGAGATTTAATTTTTAAAATAGTTAGAAAAAAAGATTTAATTTTAAAAAAGAATTTAGAGGAAAAAAAGATTTAATTTTAAAAAGAAGTTAGAGAAAAAAAAGATTTAATTTTAAAAAAGTTAGAAAAAAAAAATTTAGTTTTAAAAAGGTTAGAAAAAAAGATTTAATTTTAAAAAGTTAGAAAAAAAAGATTTAAAGTTAGAAAACAAGATTTAGCTTTAAAAATAGTTAGAAAAAAAGATTTAATTTTAAAAAAGATAGAAAAAGATTTAACTTTAAAGAGGAGTTAGAAAAAGATTTAAAAAAAGTTAGAAAAAAGATTTAATTTTAAAAAGAAGTTAGATTTTTATTTTTAAAAAAATATTAGAATTTGATTAAAAAATGTGTTAGAAATTAATTTAAAAAAAGGTTATAAAAAATTTACTCTTGAAGAAAAGAAAAAAAAAAGTTAAATTTTAATCTAAATCCTAAAAGTTAGTAAGAAGAGCTTTAAATAAATAAACTAAATAGAAAAAAGAAAAAAAAAAGTTAATAAAAAAATATTAGTAAAGTTATAAAAAAAATTTAATTAAATTATTATTAGTTAAAAAAAACAAGATCTAAAAAAAAAGGTTAATTTATTAGGTTAATAAGAATTTAAAATAAAAATAAAAAAGAAAGGGTAAAATTTGGGGTATTACAGTTGCCCCTATTTAAATAGCTACACCAGATGATTTGAGTGACGGAGACTCAAGGAATCATGGTGGGGGGATTTAAATATAGATAACCGAAAATTTTGCCCTTATATGCGACGATATGCAATGCTATGGACAAAACTGGAACGACTTAATGCAGATGATGCCATGACTATGATATGATGCGTATGCTGGAATAATGAATGCGAAAATGCTGACGAAACATGACGACACCGAGACAGACGCCACGAGAAGAAACACACTGGGGAAAATGACGCGCTGAGACACAGTACATCACTGGGGAATTCTAAAAATGATAGTCAACTGGTGCGAATGACCAATTGTCACTTTTAGAAAAGGAACGAGATCCTCGAATGGAGATGGTACCTATGAGACGGCCTCCACTGGGGAATCTAAAAATAAAACTGGATCACGTACGATTGTAAGATCGATTACAGAATGCTGGAGCATTGAGCAAGGAATAACATCCAAGCTTCTGTAAACTACCCCTCGTGACAGGATCAAACGGACTTTTCGGAACTCCGTAGCAAATATACAAGGTAAAGACCGACTGTATGCCAAAATAAATGGACTTTGATGGGAATTGCCCTGATAAGCTTCTCGAGGGAGAACTGTCACTTATCGTTGGAAGGGACTTATGTGCAAAGAATGGATAAGCACTCAAATAAAGAGGCTGCTGCTTATCTGATAAATAAATCTTCTCGCATTTAATGGATAAATAAACTTCTTCATGCTTCAAGATTATGTTCTCCTGAACATGAAAAGGGTAAACTGAACTTCCTCATACTTCAGAATCGTGCTCTCCTGAATATGATATTGGATGACTGAATTTCTTCATATTTCAGAATCGTGCTCTCCTGAATATGAAACTGAATGACTGAAGATACTCATATTTCAGAATCGTGCTCTCCTGAATATGAAACTGGATGACTGAAGATACTCATATTTCAGAATCGTGCTCTCCTGAATATGAAACTGGATGACTGAATTTCTTCATATTTCAGAATCGTGCTCTCCTGAATATGAAACTGGATGACTGAAGATACTCATATTTCAGAATCGTGCTCTCCTGAATATGAAACTGGGTAATCGAACTTCCTCATAACTCAGAATCGTGCTCTCCTGAATATGATTCGGTTCCTGAAATTTCTTCATTCTTCAGAATCGTGCTCTCCTGAAAAACGGCCAACTGAACTTCCTCATAACTCAGAATCGTGCTCTCCTGAATATGATTCCGTTCCTTCTTTTACTAAAGGATAAATGAACTTCTTCATAACTCAGAATCGTGCTCTCCTGAATATGATTCGGCTTTTTCTTTTACTAAAGGGTAAATGAACTTCTTCATAATTCAGAATCGTGCTCTCCTGAATATGATTCCGCTCAAACCTCCCCGTACTTCAAGATCGTGCTCTCCTGAATACGATTTGGTTCAAACCTCCCATACTTCAAGACGACAGGTAAATGGAAGCCCAACTGCTCCATGGAGATGGCCATTTGCTGCGAGTCATAACGAAGATAGGATCGGTTTCTTAGGTGAGAAATGTTGTATACCGATGTTGTAAGATGTAAAGTGTTGTACCGATGTTGTAACATGTAGGATTGTAAAGTGTTGTACTGATAGATTTTCCAGGCGTGAACTGGCGTGTATCTGTAAATGATTGTAGTTGATTTTCTTGAAAGATAGTGCAAAATAAATGCACGTCCGGGTACAGTGATAAATTTCTCGGCGAGATAGTCGCGTATCTGTCATGGTATGGTGAAAACCTTTAGATGGTGCAAAATAAATGCACGTCCGGTTGGGCTTGACGACCGACAATACTGAGATTCAATCTAGGATCGAGCTAGAAAGAAGACTGGTAATCAAGACTCCATCGAGGGAATGATCTCGGAGGGTAAATATCTTATCCTGGTGAGGAAAGATAGCTGAAGTAACCGTCATCCACGAGGATCGAGCTCTGTGGGGAAACTGGAAACAAGTAAGTATTTTATGCTTATGGCTGACAATCTATTTGGAGAGAATGGGCAAACCCCAGTTACTTGGCGGTAACGACCAATGATGGAGACACGATGAACCTGTGAATGCTAACGCATATGTTGATGCATATGTTAATGTGAATGTATGTTAATGTCTATGTATGTTAATGTTTATGTATGCAAGATGTTATGAAATGAGTATGTAATGAGTATGTAATGAATATGTAATGAATATGTAATATGTAATGAATGTGTAATGAAATAGGCATGTGATGCTTATGCCCCTGTGTATGCTGACGAAACTGACTAGAGACGGGACGAGAGATGAAATAAACATCTCGACGGAAATACCCTGCGTTCTCTGCAACCAATACGTCAATCATGGGTAAGAGAGATCAATGGTAGAACCAAATCTGGTTTTAAAGTTCTGAATTCTCTGAGGGAAGGTAATCTGCTTGTGGTGTACAGTATCACGCCTTCTTATGGGGAGAAGAAAACCTGAGGGACACTTTCGAGTTACCCAAAAAAAAAGTTGTCAGCTTATAGTCTCGCTGGGGACTGTCACTGGGAGCATGTCAGTGAAATCTCTGATGCCTTAGGGACCACTGGCTCCATCCAAAGTATTGTCAGCTTAGAGTCTCGCTGGGGACTAAATCAGAGCAATGGTTTAGGAACCTGTTGCAACACTGAGGCTTACTGGGGTATGAAGGCCGCTGTGAGTAAAATCCATCGGGTGCATGAAAAAATTGTGAAATCCCATGGTTTTGATCTTGCAGGACCTTATAGTAGCCGCCATTTGTTTCTTCAAAAACATGGTGCCCCAGGATACTTGCGTTGCGAGGTAGGGTCATCTCAAGAGGATTCTATAGAGAACACCGAGTCCGGTTGCCCCATTGTTCTCAAACTCTTTGAGAGATTTGTCAGGTCTCGACGTAACTGGCACAAATTAATCGTGTTACGACGAAATCTTTGGTAAATAGCTCTTAAGAACGTCAGACTCGCGTTGGTAAGCGAATTGGGAAACTGCCTGCCCCTGTTCAGTAGGATCTTCAAGTTCCACGGGTTATGTTCATATGTAAATCTCTAAGATATCAAGCAAAGTTGTCATGCCTGAAATGCCTATCCTGAGCTTGTCAATGTACACATATATTTGTCTTGAAGTTTTGTTTTGAAAAAAAGATATCGCAACAACTTGTGACCGAAATCACTAGTCCGGATATAAGTTTTAATTATAATGCCAACATGAATTTTTTCTGAGCATAGCTCGTAGGAGTCAGGAAACGTGATCTTGTCGAGTATGCTTTCAACCGAAGTCCTACTTCAATTAGGTCTTTTAAAGGTTGTATCGTGGCTCGGTTCATGGTTTAAGAAACAAAAGGATAAAGGCTCAAAGTTATATTTGTACCCACCCCTTCTTCGTGATGTTCTCCAATCCTATGTCCGTTAACCGGATACGAACGCTCATATCTCAAGCGGATTTGCTATGGTCGAGAACTTATCAAGGCTTTGGACATGGCAGTCACTCACCTATTTCTTTTGGCGTTTCTATCACACGACCTTGTTCTTTAATAGGGATTATAAAAAACTACTGGTTTGTTGTTCTTATTCCCTAACTTTTGCCTGGACAACGTCTTTTGATCTGACTTTGGAGTCCAGCGGGATGCCCCAGTTTTGCCTAAGTCTCCTTCATAGGTTTTGACTTAGCGGGCTCTTATTTTTTTTTGAATATTCTTTTATGCACAAGTCGTGTAAATCTTTTGAAAGGCTCGTGACTGCCCCACTCCTTAGGTAACCGAGGGATAGTCATTGTATTGGACTTCTTAAGATGCCAAGGATAAATTCTCGAAGGTTTGCTCTTCCTTTTTAAGAGTCTAAGCGCTCGATCGGTTTAACTGAAACCTACCCTGCACCAGGTTAGGATGAAGGTTCTTTAAAAGAAAGAAAAACTCCTACTTCAAGGCTCAAAGGGTTGACTAGGGGTTAACATCCTTATATCTCCAGTGTTTGGGATTTGAAACAATGCCTTACATCATCAGCGGGTTTCAATCGAAAGCATACGACAAGAAATCTGACGTTTTAGGTTCGTCATCCTCCTCCCAATTCTCCATCTGAACAAGAGATCGGGTAAAGTTGGCATTATAATTTATGAAAAATATATTTTGAATGAGTGAAACGAATGGATTTATTCAAGACAAACATATGCGTTGCATTAATTAATCAAAGATAAACAAGTTCGTGCATGCTAAATATGATTAATCGAAGAGAAATACATATAAATAAACAAATGAACTGTCGGAAAAATCCTTCTAAATGTTTATGAAATCTTGCATTCAAGAGTAACAGTTTCCTTTGGCGGAGCCTCAATGGAAAGGACGTCTGGTTCATGATCACTGTGAGTCGTCATGGCTTACCCCAGTTATGCTGGTCACATCTTCAACAGTTTTCAGTCGTTGCTTCAAAATAAATTTCCCAGATCCTTTGTTGATCCCGGTCATATCACCTTGAGGGTTACTGAAATGAAGCGGGCTAGGCCTTTGAATAATGACTGGATTCGGCTGATAGGCGTAGCATGCTTTGCAGAATTTGCACTTGACGAGTGAGGAACCCCGAAAGGAGTCTCGATCTTCAGCTGAGCATCGCCAAAAGACAACTTCTTCGTTTCTAGCAAATTTCTGACAACTTTCTTAAGAGCATAGCAATTCTCTAGATCATGGCCGGGCGCACCCTCATGAAATAAACAATGAGCGGTAGCGTTGTAACTTGCAGGTAACGGATTAGACGGAGGACCCAAAGCACGGGTGATAATCAGACCTTGTTGTACCAAGTGGGGGTATAACTCAGTAAAAGTCATCGGGATCGGCGGACAAGGTTTATACGTTCTTCTGTTTGGCATATTCTGGCGAGGAGCCGGACTCTTTGGCTGTTGAGGAGCAGGAGTATTGGGTGCCTGTAGGTAGTTGACAGGAGGCGGATAAACAGGAGGTTGTTGCATAGGTTGATACATGGGAACCTGTTGATTGAAAGAAGGTGTAATAGCTGCCACATAGGGTTGTTGAGCATATTGGACTGGGTACCCTTGAGGTTGAGCATAACCTTGCGGATGTCGATAAAAGCGTTCCCTTGGTCTACCAGAGGATATAGTATTAGTCTCACTCTCCTTCTTTTTCTGGGAGCTATACGGAGGTTTCTTCGGCTGATCCTTAGAAGCGCCATGATTATTTGTCATTTTACCACTCTTCATACCCAATTCAATCTTGACACCCACAGCAACGATGTCGGAGAAATTTGAAGTCACACTACCCACCATTCTCTCGTAAAATTCTGGACGGACTGTGTCGACAAACCAATCAGCTAACTCTTTTTCGGTCAAAGGAGGTTCTACCTGCGAAGCAGTCTCTCTCCACCTTTGAGCATACTCTTTGAATGACTCAGAATTCTTTTGTGACATACTCAGCAGCTGTCTTCTGTCAGGAGCCAGATCCATATTGTACTTGTAGTGTTTGATGAAAGCGTCAGATAAATCTTGAAAGCTCTTAACGCGAGACTGGTCTAAAGTTAAATACCACTTGGAAGAAGCACCCTTCAAACTGTCTTGGAAGCAATGAATCATCAGTTTATCATTCTCAACATGGGCAGCCATTTTGCGATAATACATGATCAAATGACTCCTAGGACAGGTGGCACCTTCATAACGATCGAAGTTCGGAGTTTTGAACTTCGGGGGAATAACCAAACCTGAGACCAAACAAACATCCCTTGCAGCAGTCCCGAAAATTTGATCACCCTCTACCTTTTTCAATCTCTGGACGATGGTGTTCACTTCCTCACGAAGCTTATCATGTCTCTCATAACCCTCAACATTCTCATCAAGATCATCAAAAACTGTCTCATTGAAGTACGGTTGCGCACGAGTGTGTACAACAGGTGGTGCAAAGATAGGAGCCCCCCTAGAAACTTCAGAAAACAAGGGCACGGCTTGCTGAACAGGTTGATTAATCGGAACAGTGGCTTGAGGAGGCACAAAACCTGGAGCAAGACCAATAGGTGGGTCCCTTGCTACGGTCACACTTGGTGAAGGGTCCACAGTAACGCCGGTAATCTCAGACACAACAGTGGGCTGGGTATCCATCTTAGCATTCATGACATGTAACAATTCCATCATACGCCCCATACCCCCTCGAAGGTCTTCAAGTTCATTGCTAAGGCGATCAATCTCTTTTGCCTGATCCTCCATTCTTTTCCGAGTTTGAGCTCTGGTGTTGTATTGGTGCCGAGAACTCAGGGTGACAAAACTGGAAGGTGAGAGAACCGAGTGTGAGAAATCGGGAGACACATGCAATGCAAGAAAGTAAATGATGCTAAAATGTGGATGAAGATTTCATGGGATTCAATCATTGACGAATGTCGTGGGGTACCAAGGAAATCTTTTTCTTGTTTTTTCATTTTATATTTTTTTTATTTATGGTATCCCGCGATATCCATTAATGATGTTTGAACTCCATGAAATACAATGCGATGAGATGCTTTATGGATGCAATGCATGAAAACACACAAAGTCTTAGGTTAAAGGCTTGCATGAGGTTCAAAGGCAAATACCCTCCCCTGAAGTTAGATGGTTCATCCTGTCCTACAAAAGTAACCAGGTTCTAAGGGATCTCAATATCATTGATCCTTCACAGGGGTGGTTGTTCAGAAGGCAACTTACTTACCAACCAAAACCCTCCAAGTTTAAGATCTCAATGAGCGTAGTATCGAGTGTCAACCAACTTCAGTCTGCACCAAAGCCGGTTACCTCACTACTTTCTAAAGGCCAAGATGAGTTAACTAGGGTTCTAAAAGTCAGTTAGTGCATTGACAACATATGGCAGCCTCAATATTATCCTCAACTTGACTTAAGGAATATAAGCACCAACCAAGAAGTCGCACTAACTATGGCCACCAGATCAACCGTATCGATATACGTCGTACAGTTTCCTTGGTCTATTGCCATTTACCTAAGGTACACTAGATCCGGGTGTAGGACCTATCTCACAGCACAAGGAACAGTCCCACAATCAAAGCACAAATATATACATGCAAATGAATAATGTCACAGATAGTAATAAATATGAACAAGTTAGGGATAACCCTCAAAAGTTAAAGTTAGTCCCCAGTGAAGTCGCCATTTTCTGTTGCGGTGGAAATAGGATTACAAACTATTAATGAGTTTGAATCGCAATTCAATTCACAACCGCTCTTTGATTTATCCGAAGGAAAAGGTCAAAAGAGGGAAAACCTATTTTGCATCGTAAACACAATGCGGGGAAAGATCTAGGGTTCGGGGGTTGGTTAAATTTAGGGAAGGTATTAGCACCCTAAACTTCTGTAGTACTCTACAGGAACCTTTTGTTCAAATGTTTACTATTTGCTTTATTTATTTGCTTAAGGTATATGTACAAAGGATTAAAAGTGAGAAAAGAGACCTAAGGGGTTAATTCTAAGTTTACTCGGCAAGACATCGCATCTTGTGCCTACGTATCCTTACGGGAGTGGAATCAGAGTAATCGTAGTTCCCCTCAAAAGGGAGGTTAGAGACTTCTTGACTGTGGTCAAGGTCTCAAGGGGAATAAACGCATCTTAAGGACACGCTTACGTGGAGTGTAGAAACTCCAAATCTCTACGTTGAAATGTTAAGTTGTAATCAGGGTTAAATTAGGGATTCCACGGCGGGAAACCCTAAAATGAGCGCGGCGGCTCTTTGACCTAATGCTAAGGGTAAAATTGTAATTTTGCCTGCGGCGAGGCATTTGTGAAAATTAGGGTTTGATCCATTAAAGGGGTAAGGCTATTGACTCGGCGGCCAAAAGGCTGGACCTAATCCTTCGGAAGGATAAAACTGTAAAAAATGTGAAAATATGACAAATTATTATATGGAGGAATAATTAAGGTACAGAAATAAGAAAAGTAATAAAGGCAGAGGGTATAAAGAAACAAAGAAACATTTCTGAAAACATGAAGAATATGAAAATATGTAATAACACTTAGAATGAAGTGAGGGAGGAAAATAGTGTGGGGCTGTGGCCACCACAAGCACATCTCAACCTCAAGCATGCAAATGAAATGCAGGAATAAAGAAAATAAAAGGTACACAAAATGACACGGCAAAGGAGTTCCTTACGAAAAGGTTTTAATTTTTTAATATTTTAATTATGTAAAAAAATGTTTTAATTTTTTTAATATTTTAATTATATATATAAAAAGGTTTTAATTTTAAAATGGAATTACTTAGTTAAAAAAAAAATTAAGTTTAAATTATAAAAAAAATGTTAAGTTTAAATTATATATAAAAAAAAATGTTTTTGGGAACAAAAAGGTTTTTTTTAGAAAAAAATGTTTACGGGAACAAAAAAAGGCTTTTTTTAGAAAAAAAATGTTTACGGGAACAAAAAAAGGCTTTTTTTAGAAAAAAATGTTTACGGGAACAAAAAAAGGCTTTTTTGGAAAAAAATGTTTACGGGAACAAAAAAAGGCTTTTTTGGAAAAAAAATGTTTACGGGAACAAAAAAAAAGGTTTTTTTTGGGAAAAAATGTTTTAGTTTTAATAAAAAAGGTTTTGATTTTGAAAAAGGTTTTGATAAAAAAAAAATAACAATAGAATTGCAAATGCAAACAGACAATTAATGGACATGCAAACAATCCTATACGACACAATCATGGTTCATACAGATCAAAATCTACGGATCTAAACAACAATGAAGGTTAACATGGCAAGGATGCAAATAAATATGAAAAATGCAAAGGATTTAGTAATTTAACGGACCTAAACACATTAACATGGCAAAATATGCACATAAACATGAAAAGGCAAAAGGTTTAGTAATTTAACCTACGAAGCGGAGGTTTGCTTCGGTAAATGTGAAAAAGGTTTGAATAAGGGAACACTGGAGAGCTCCAATCCTTCTTAAGAGTTGTGGGAACGACCGCCTTTCTTCTCTGGGGATCTCCTTTGTTTCTCCCTCTCTCTCCTCTTTTCTGAAGAAAACCTTCTGACCCCTCTTGGGTTTTTTTTCATTCTCCTCCTTTCCAACAAGGCAACACATGTATATATAGGGAACAAATTAGGGTTAACACCAAATTGTCAATAATGTCCCTAAAGCCCATTTTAAAGCCCAAACTAAATAATTAGTTAAGAAAAAATAAAATTTAAATAATTTAAAATGATTAAAATAAACTTAAAAT
Organism: Lathyrus sativus; assembly: GCA_963859935.3. NCBI lineage: Eukaryota > Viridiplantae > Streptophyta > Magnoliopsida > Fabales > Fabaceae > Lathyrus > Lathyrus sativus. Next base: position 433,325,275 of record OZ012740.1, read on the forward strand.
AAAAACTAATAATCCTATTGATTCCTAAAATAAAAAATATTATAAAAGGAACAAAATTTTTCAATATTTTTTTATTTTATGATTTTTTGGATATTTTTATGAATAATTTAGAAAAAAGTGAAAAAAATAATATTTTAAAAAATGATTTAATTAAAATACGAAAATAATAATTAAATAATAATAAAAAACTATTTTTGTTATTTTTTTTAATGAAAGATAGAAAAATTTAGAGTAAAAATAATAAAGAACAAAAAAAGTGACAAAGGTGAGATTTAATTTTTAAAATAGTTAGAAAAAAAGATTTAATTTTAAAAAAGAATTTAGAGGAAAAAAAGATTTAATTTTAAAAAGAAGTTAGAGAAAAAAAAGATTTAATTTTAAAAAAGTTAGAAAAAAAAAATTTAGTTTTAAAAAGGTTAGAAAAAAAGATTTAATTTTAAAAAGTTAGAAAAAAAAGATTTAAAGTTAGAAAACAAGATTTAGCTTTAAAAATAGTTAGAAAAAAAGATTTAATTTTAAAAAAGATAGAAAAAGATTTAACTTTAAAGAGGAGTTAGAAAAAGATTTAAAAAAAGTTAGAAAAAAGATTTAATTTTAAAAAGAAGTTAGATTTTTATTTTTAAAAAAATATTAGAATTTGATTAAAAAATGTGTTAGAAATTAATTTAAAAAAAGGTTATAAAAAATTTACTCTTGAAGAAAAGAAAAAAAAAAGTTAAATTTTAATCTAAATCCTAAAAGTTAGTAAGAAGAGCTTTAAATAAATAAACTAAATAGAAAAAAGAAAAAAAAAAGTTAATAAAAAAATATTAGTAAAGTTATAAAAAAAATTTAATTAAATTATTATTAGTTAAAAAAAACAAGATCTAAAAAAAAAGGTTAATTTATTAGGTTAATAAGAATTTAAAATAAAAATAAAAAAGAAAGGGTAAAATTTGGGGTATTACAGTTGCCCCTATTTAAATAGCTACACCAGATGATTTGAGTGACGGAGACTCAAGGAATCATGGTGGGGGGATTTAAATATAGATAACCGAAAATTTTGCCCTTATATGCGACGATATGCAATGCTATGGACAAAACTGGAACGACTTAATGCAGATGATGCCATGACTATGATATGATGCGTATGCTGGAATAATGAATGCGAAAATGCTGACGAAACATGACGACACCGAGACAGACGCCACGAGAAGAAACACACTGGGGAAAATGACGCGCTGAGACACAGTACATCACTGGGGAATTCTAAAAATGATAGTCAACTGGTGCGAATGACCAATTGTCACTTTTAGAAAAGGAACGAGATCCTCGAATGGAGATGGTACCTATGAGACGGCCTCCACTGGGGAATCTAAAAATAAAACTGGATCACGTACGATTGTAAGATCGATTACAGAATGCTGGAGCATTGAGCAAGGAATAACATCCAAGCTTCTGTAAACTACCCCTCGTGACAGGATCAAACGGACTTTTCGGAACTCCGTAGCAAATATACAAGGTAAAGACCGACTGTATGCCAAAATAAATGGACTTTGATGGGAATTGCCCTGATAAGCTTCTCGAGGGAGAACTGTCACTTATCGTTGGAAGGGACTTATGTGCAAAGAATGGATAAGCACTCAAATAAAGAGGCTGCTGCTTATCTGATAAATAAATCTTCTCGCATTTAATGGATAAATAAACTTCTTCATGCTTCAAGATTATGTTCTCCTGAACATGAAAAGGGTAAACTGAACTTCCTCATACTTCAGAATCGTGCTCTCCTGAATATGATATTGGATGACTGAATTTCTTCATATTTCAGAATCGTGCTCTCCTGAATATGAAACTGAATGACTGAAGATACTCATATTTCAGAATCGTGCTCTCCTGAATATGAAACTGGATGACTGAAGATACTCATATTTCAGAATCGTGCTCTCCTGAATATGAAACTGGATGACTGAATTTCTTCATATTTCAGAATCGTGCTCTCCTGAATATGAAACTGGATGACTGAAGATACTCATATTTCAGAATCGTGCTCTCCTGAATATGAAACTGGGTAATCGAACTTCCTCATAACTCAGAATCGTGCTCTCCTGAATATGATTCGGTTCCTGAAATTTCTTCATTCTTCAGAATCGTGCTCTCCTGAAAAACGGCCAACTGAACTTCCTCATAACTCAGAATCGTGCTCTCCTGAATATGATTCCGTTCCTTCTTTTACTAAAGGATAAATGAACTTCTTCATAACTCAGAATCGTGCTCTCCTGAATATGATTCGGCTTTTTCTTTTACTAAAGGGTAAATGAACTTCTTCATAATTCAGAATCGTGCTCTCCTGAATATGATTCCGCTCAAACCTCCCCGTACTTCAAGATCGTGCTCTCCTGAATACGATTTGGTTCAAACCTCCCATACTTCAAGACGACAGGTAAATGGAAGCCCAACTGCTCCATGGAGATGGCCATTTGCTGCGAGTCATAACGAAGATAGGATCGGTTTCTTAGGTGAGAAATGTTGTATACCGATGTTGTAAGATGTAAAGTGTTGTACCGATGTTGTAACATGTAGGATTGTAAAGTGTTGTACTGATAGATTTTCCAGGCGTGAACTGGCGTGTATCTGTAAATGATTGTAGTTGATTTTCTTGAAAGATAGTGCAAAATAAATGCACGTCCGGGTACAGTGATAAATTTCTCGGCGAGATAGTCGCGTATCTGTCATGGTATGGTGAAAACCTTTAGATGGTGCAAAATAAATGCACGTCCGGTTGGGCTTGACGACCGACAATACTGAGATTCAATCTAGGATCGAGCTAGAAAGAAGACTGGTAATCAAGACTCCATCGAGGGAATGATCTCGGAGGGTAAATATCTTATCCTGGTGAGGAAAGATAGCTGAAGTAACCGTCATCCACGAGGATCGAGCTCTGTGGGGAAACTGGAAACAAGTAAGTATTTTATGCTTATGGCTGACAATCTATTTGGAGAGAATGGGCAAACCCCAGTTACTTGGCGGTAACGACCAATGATGGAGACACGATGAACCTGTGAATGCTAACGCATATGTTGATGCATATGTTAATGTGAATGTATGTTAATGTCTATGTATGTTAATGTTTATGTATGCAAGATGTTATGAAATGAGTATGTAATGAGTATGTAATGAATATGTAATGAATATGTAATATGTAATGAATGTGTAATGAAATAGGCATGTGATGCTTATGCCCCTGTGTATGCTGACGAAACTGACTAGAGACGGGACGAGAGATGAAATAAACATCTCGACGGAAATACCCTGCGTTCTCTGCAACCAATACGTCAATCATGGGTAAGAGAGATCAATGGTAGAACCAAATCTGGTTTTAAAGTTCTGAATTCTCTGAGGGAAGGTAATCTGCTTGTGGTGTACAGTATCACGCCTTCTTATGGGGAGAAGAAAACCTGAGGGACACTTTCGAGTTACCCAAAAAAAAAGTTGTCAGCTTATAGTCTCGCTGGGGACTGTCACTGGGAGCATGTCAGTGAAATCTCTGATGCCTTAGGGACCACTGGCTCCATCCAAAGTATTGTCAGCTTAGAGTCTCGCTGGGGACTAAATCAGAGCAATGGTTTAGGAACCTGTTGCAACACTGAGGCTTACTGGGGTATGAAGGCCGCTGTGAGTAAAATCCATCGGGTGCATGAAAAAATTGTGAAATCCCATGGTTTTGATCTTGCAGGACCTTATAGTAGCCGCCATTTGTTTCTTCAAAAACATGGTGCCCCAGGATACTTGCGTTGCGAGGTAGGGTCATCTCAAGAGGATTCTATAGAGAACACCGAGTCCGGTTGCCCCATTGTTCTCAAACTCTTTGAGAGATTTGTCAGGTCTCGACGTAACTGGCACAAATTAATCGTGTTACGACGAAATCTTTGGTAAATAGCTCTTAAGAACGTCAGACTCGCGTTGGTAAGCGAATTGGGAAACTGCCTGCCCCTGTTCAGTAGGATCTTCAAGTTCCACGGGTTATGTTCATATGTAAATCTCTAAGATATCAAGCAAAGTTGTCATGCCTGAAATGCCTATCCTGAGCTTGTCAATGTACACATATATTTGTCTTGAAGTTTTGTTTTGAAAAAAAGATATCGCAACAACTTGTGACCGAAATCACTAGTCCGGATATAAGTTTTAATTATAATGCCAACATGAATTTTTTCTGAGCATAGCTCGTAGGAGTCAGGAAACGTGATCTTGTCGAGTATGCTTTCAACCGAAGTCCTACTTCAATTAGGTCTTTTAAAGGTTGTATCGTGGCTCGGTTCATGGTTTAAGAAACAAAAGGATAAAGGCTCAAAGTTATATTTGTACCCACCCCTTCTTCGTGATGTTCTCCAATCCTATGTCCGTTAACCGGATACGAACGCTCATATCTCAAGCGGATTTGCTATGGTCGAGAACTTATCAAGGCTTTGGACATGGCAGTCACTCACCTATTTCTTTTGGCGTTTCTATCACACGACCTTGTTCTTTAATAGGGATTATAAAAAACTACTGGTTTGTTGTTCTTATTCCCTAACTTTTGCCTGGACAACGTCTTTTGATCTGACTTTGGAGTCCAGCGGGATGCCCCAGTTTTGCCTAAGTCTCCTTCATAGGTTTTGACTTAGCGGGCTCTTATTTTTTTTTGAATATTCTTTTATGCACAAGTCGTGTAAATCTTTTGAAAGGCTCGTGACTGCCCCACTCCTTAGGTAACCGAGGGATAGTCATTGTATTGGACTTCTTAAGATGCCAAGGATAAATTCTCGAAGGTTTGCTCTTCCTTTTTAAGAGTCTAAGCGCTCGATCGGTTTAACTGAAACCTACCCTGCACCAGGTTAGGATGAAGGTTCTTTAAAAGAAAGAAAAACTCCTACTTCAAGGCTCAAAGGGTTGACTAGGGGTTAACATCCTTATATCTCCAGTGTTTGGGATTTGAAACAATGCCTTACATCATCAGCGGGTTTCAATCGAAAGCATACGACAAGAAATCTGACGTTTTAGGTTCGTCATCCTCCTCCCAATTCTCCATCTGAACAAGAGATCGGGTAAAGTTGGCATTATAATTTATGAAAAATATATTTTGAATGAGTGAAACGAATGGATTTATTCAAGACAAACATATGCGTTGCATTAATTAATCAAAGATAAACAAGTTCGTGCATGCTAAATATGATTAATCGAAGAGAAATACATATAAATAAACAAATGAACTGTCGGAAAAATCCTTCTAAATGTTTATGAAATCTTGCATTCAAGAGTAACAGTTTCCTTTGGCGGAGCCTCAATGGAAAGGACGTCTGGTTCATGATCACTGTGAGTCGTCATGGCTTACCCCAGTTATGCTGGTCACATCTTCAACAGTTTTCAGTCGTTGCTTCAAAATAAATTTCCCAGATCCTTTGTTGATCCCGGTCATATCACCTTGAGGGTTACTGAAATGAAGCGGGCTAGGCCTTTGAATAATGACTGGATTCGGCTGATAGGCGTAGCATGCTTTGCAGAATTTGCACTTGACGAGTGAGGAACCCCGAAAGGAGTCTCGATCTTCAGCTGAGCATCGCCAAAAGACAACTTCTTCGTTTCTAGCAAATTTCTGACAACTTTCTTAAGAGCATAGCAATTCTCTAGATCATGGCCGGGCGCACCCTCATGAAATAAACAATGAGCGGTAGCGTTGTAACTTGCAGGTAACGGATTAGACGGAGGACCCAAAGCACGGGTGATAATCAGACCTTGTTGTACCAAGTGGGGGTATAACTCAGTAAAAGTCATCGGGATCGGCGGACAAGGTTTATACGTTCTTCTGTTTGGCATATTCTGGCGAGGAGCCGGACTCTTTGGCTGTTGAGGAGCAGGAGTATTGGGTGCCTGTAGGTAGTTGACAGGAGGCGGATAAACAGGAGGTTGTTGCATAGGTTGATACATGGGAACCTGTTGATTGAAAGAAGGTGTAATAGCTGCCACATAGGGTTGTTGAGCATATTGGACTGGGTACCCTTGAGGTTGAGCATAACCTTGCGGATGTCGATAAAAGCGTTCCCTTGGTCTACCAGAGGATATAGTATTAGTCTCACTCTCCTTCTTTTTCTGGGAGCTATACGGAGGTTTCTTCGGCTGATCCTTAGAAGCGCCATGATTATTTGTCATTTTACCACTCTTCATACCCAATTCAATCTTGACACCCACAGCAACGATGTCGGAGAAATTTGAAGTCACACTACCCACCATTCTCTCGTAAAATTCTGGACGGACTGTGTCGACAAACCAATCAGCTAACTCTTTTTCGGTCAAAGGAGGTTCTACCTGCGAAGCAGTCTCTCTCCACCTTTGAGCATACTCTTTGAATGACTCAGAATTCTTTTGTGACATACTCAGCAGCTGTCTTCTGTCAGGAGCCAGATCCATATTGTACTTGTAGTGTTTGATGAAAGCGTCAGATAAATCTTGAAAGCTCTTAACGCGAGACTGGTCTAAAGTTAAATACCACTTGGAAGAAGCACCCTTCAAACTGTCTTGGAAGCAATGAATCATCAGTTTATCATTCTCAACATGGGCAGCCATTTTGCGATAATACATGATCAAATGACTCCTAGGACAGGTGGCACCTTCATAACGATCGAAGTTCGGAGTTTTGAACTTCGGGGGAATAACCAAACCTGAGACCAAACAAACATCCCTTGCAGCAGTCCCGAAAATTTGATCACCCTCTACCTTTTTCAATCTCTGGACGATGGTGTTCACTTCCTCACGAAGCTTATCATGTCTCTCATAACCCTCAACATTCTCATCAAGATCATCAAAAACTGTCTCATTGAAGTACGGTTGCGCACGAGTGTGTACAACAGGTGGTGCAAAGATAGGAGCCCCCCTAGAAACTTCAGAAAACAAGGGCACGGCTTGCTGAACAGGTTGATTAATCGGAACAGTGGCTTGAGGAGGCACAAAACCTGGAGCAAGACCAATAGGTGGGTCCCTTGCTACGGTCACACTTGGTGAAGGGTCCACAGTAACGCCGGTAATCTCAGACACAACAGTGGGCTGGGTATCCATCTTAGCATTCATGACATGTAACAATTCCATCATACGCCCCATACCCCCTCGAAGGTCTTCAAGTTCATTGCTAAGGCGATCAATCTCTTTTGCCTGATCCTCCATTCTTTTCCGAGTTTGAGCTCTGGTGTTGTATTGGTGCCGAGAACTCAGGGTGACAAAACTGGAAGGTGAGAGAACCGAGTGTGAGAAATCGGGAGACACATGCAATGCAAGAAAGTAAATGATGCTAAAATGTGGATGAAGATTTCATGGGATTCAATCATTGACGAATGTCGTGGGGTACCAAGGAAATCTTTTTCTTGTTTTTTCATTTTATATTTTTTTTATTTATGGTATCCCGCGATATCCATTAATGATGTTTGAACTCCATGAAATACAATGCGATGAGATGCTTTATGGATGCAATGCATGAAAACACACAAAGTCTTAGGTTAAAGGCTTGCATGAGGTTCAAAGGCAAATACCCTCCCCTGAAGTTAGATGGTTCATCCTGTCCTACAAAAGTAACCAGGTTCTAAGGGATCTCAATATCATTGATCCTTCACAGGGGTGGTTGTTCAGAAGGCAACTTACTTACCAACCAAAACCCTCCAAGTTTAAGATCTCAATGAGCGTAGTATCGAGTGTCAACCAACTTCAGTCTGCACCAAAGCCGGTTACCTCACTACTTTCTAAAGGCCAAGATGAGTTAACTAGGGTTCTAAAAGTCAGTTAGTGCATTGACAACATATGGCAGCCTCAATATTATCCTCAACTTGACTTAAGGAATATAAGCACCAACCAAGAAGTCGCACTAACTATGGCCACCAGATCAACCGTATCGATATACGTCGTACAGTTTCCTTGGTCTATTGCCATTTACCTAAGGTACACTAGATCCGGGTGTAGGACCTATCTCACAGCACAAGGAACAGTCCCACAATCAAAGCACAAATATATACATGCAAATGAATAATGTCACAGATAGTAATAAATATGAACAAGTTAGGGATAACCCTCAAAAGTTAAAGTTAGTCCCCAGTGAAGTCGCCATTTTCTGTTGCGGTGGAAATAGGATTACAAACTATTAATGAGTTTGAATCGCAATTCAATTCACAACCGCTCTTTGATTTATCCGAAGGAAAAGGTCAAAAGAGGGAAAACCTATTTTGCATCGTAAACACAATGCGGGGAAAGATCTAGGGTTCGGGGGTTGGTTAAATTTAGGGAAGGTATTAGCACCCTAAACTTCTGTAGTACTCTACAGGAACCTTTTGTTCAAATGTTTACTATTTGCTTTATTTATTTGCTTAAGGTATATGTACAAAGGATTAAAAGTGAGAAAAGAGACCTAAGGGGTTAATTCTAAGTTTACTCGGCAAGACATCGCATCTTGTGCCTACGTATCCTTACGGGAGTGGAATCAGAGTAATCGTAGTTCCCCTCAAAAGGGAGGTTAGAGACTTCTTGACTGTGGTCAAGGTCTCAAGGGGAATAAACGCATCTTAAGGACACGCTTACGTGGAGTGTAGAAACTCCAAATCTCTACGTTGAAATGTTAAGTTGTAATCAGGGTTAAATTAGGGATTCCACGGCGGGAAACCCTAAAATGAGCGCGGCGGCTCTTTGACCTAATGCTAAGGGTAAAATTGTAATTTTGCCTGCGGCGAGGCATTTGTGAAAATTAGGGTTTGATCCATTAAAGGGGTAAGGCTATTGACTCGGCGGCCAAAAGGCTGGACCTAATCCTTCGGAAGGATAAAACTGTAAAAAATGTGAAAATATGACAAATCATTATATGGAGGAATAATTAAGGTACAGAAATAAGAAAAGTAATAAAGGCAGAGGGTATAAAGAAACAAAGAAACATTTCTGAAAACATGAAGAATATGAAAATATGTAATAACACTTAGAATGAAGTGAGGGAGGAAAATAGTGTGGGGCTGTGGCCACCACAAGCACATCTCAACCTCAAGCATGCAAATGAAATGCAGGAATAAAGAAAATAAAAGGTACACAAAATGACACGGCAAAGGAGTTCCTTACGAAAAGGTTTTAATTTTTTAATATTTTAATTATGTAAAAAAATGTTTTAATTTTTTTAATATTTTAATTATATATATAAAAAGGTTTTAATTTTAAAATGGAATTACTTAGTTAAAAAAAAAATTAAGTTTAAATTATAAAAAAAATGTTAAGTTTAAATTATATATAAAAAAAAATGTTTTTGGGAACAAAAAGGTTTTTTTTAGAAAAAAATGTTTACGGGAACAAAAAAAGGCTTTTTTTAGAAAAAAAATGTTTACGGGAACAAAAAAAGGCTTTTTTTAGAAAAAAATGTTTACGGGAACAAAAAAAGGCTTTTTTGGAAAAAAATGTTTACGGGAACAAAAAAAGGCTTTTTTGGAAAAAAAATGTTTACGGGAACAAAAAAAAAGGTTTTTTTTGGGAAAAAATGTTTTAGTTTTAATAAAAAAGGTTTTGATTTTGAAAAAGGTTTTGATAAAAAAAAAATAACAATAGAATTGCAAATGCAAACAGACAATTAATGGACATGCAAACAATCCTATACGACACAATCATGGTTCATACAGATCAAAATCTACGGATCTAAACAACAATGAAGGTTAACATGGCAAGGATGCAAATAAATATGAAAAATGCAAAGGATTTAGTAATTTAACGGACCTAAACACATTAACATGGCAAAATATGCACATAAACATGAAAAGGCAAAAGGTTTAGTAATTTAACCTACGAAGCGGAGGTTTGCTTCGGTAAATGTGAAAAAGGTTTGAATAAGGGAACACTGGAGAGCTCCAATCCTTCTTAAGAGTTGTGGGAACGACCGCCTTTCTTCTCTGGGGATCTCCTTTGTTTCTCCCTCTCTCTCCTCTTTTCTGAAGAAAACCTTCTGACCCCTCTTGGGTTTTTTTTCATTCTCCTCCTTTCCAACAAGGCAACACATGTATATATAGGGAACAAATTAGGGTTAACACCAAATTGTCAATAATGTCCCTAAAGCCCATTTTAAAGCCCAAACTAAATAATTAGTTAAGAAAAAATAAAATTTAAATAATTTAAAATGATTAAAATAAACTTAAAATAAAAACTAATAATCCTATTGATTCCTAAAATAAAAAATATTATAAAAGGAACAAAATTTTTCAATATTTTTTTATTTTATGATTTTTTGGATATTTTTATGAATAATTTAGAAAAAAGTGAAAAAAATAATATTTTAAAAAATGATTTAATTAAAATATGAAAATAATAATTAAATAATAATAAAGAACTATTTTTGTTATTTTTTTTAATGAAAGATAGAAAAATTTAGAGTAAAAATAATAAAGAACAAAAAAAGTGACAAAGGTGAGATTTAATTTTTAAAATAGTTAGAAAAAAAGATTTAATTTTAAAAAAGAATTTAGAGGAAAAAAAGATTTAATTTTAAAAAGAAGTTAGAGAAAAAAAAGATTTAATTTTAAAAAAGTTAGAAAAAAAAAATTTAGTTTTAAAAAGGTTAGAAAAAAAGATTTAATTTTAAAAAGTTAGAAAAAAAAGATTTAAAGTTAGAAAACAAGATTTAGCTTTAAAAATAGTTAGAAAAAAAGATTTAATTTTAAAAAAGATAGAAAAAGATTTAACTTTAAAGAGGAGTTAGAAAAAGATTTTAAAAAAGTTAGAAAAAAGATTTAATTTTAAAAAGAAGTTAGATTTTTATTTTTAAAAAAATATTAGAATTTGATTAAAAAATGTGTTAGAAATTAATTTAAAAAAAGGTTATAAAAAATTTACTCTTGAAGAAAAGAAAAAAAAAAAGAGTTAAATTTTAATCTAAATCCTAAAAGTTAGTAAGAAGAGCTTTAAATAAATAAACTAAATAGAAAAAAGAAAAAAAAAAGTTAATAAAAAAATATTAGTAAAGTTATAAAAAAAATTTAATTAAATTATTATTAGTTAAAAAAAAACAAGATCTAAAAAAAAAGGTTAATTTATTAGGTTAATAAGAATTTAAAATAAAAATAAAAAAGAAAGGGTAAAATTTGGGGTATTACAATGTCAAAAGCGCTTTCCTGAATGGATACATTAATGAGGAAGTCTACGTCAAACAACCTCCGGGTTTTGAAGACTTCAAAAATCCCTCACATGTTTTCAAACTGAAGAAGGCTCTCTACGGTTTAAAATAAGCACCACGAGCATGGTATGATCGCCTTACCAACTTCTTATGTGAGAAAGGATTTACAAAAGGAAAGGTTGACAAGACGCTGTTTATAAAGAAGATCAAGGGTAACACCTTGTTAGTACAAGTCTACGTCGACGACATCATATTTGGATCAACAAACAAAGAACTCTGCGAAGAATTCTCACTCATGATGCGAGAAGAATTCGAGATGTCCATGATGGGAAAGTTAAATTATTTTCTTGGACTACAAATCAAGCAAACCAAGGATGGAATCTTTCTCAACCAATCCAAGTACTATAAGGAATTAATAAAGAAATTCAATATGGATAGTTGCAAGATGATGTCTACTCCTATGGGATCCAGAACGTATGTTGATCAAGATGAATCTGGTACTCCAATTGATATTACTAAATATCGAGGTATGATTGGTTCATTACTATATTTGACGGCAAGCCGTCCTGACATTATGTTTAGTGTTTGTTTGTGTGCACGCTTCCAAGCAAATCCGAAGGAATCGCATCTCACTGCTGTGAAGAGAATTATCAAGTATCTCAAAGGAACGACCAATGTAGGATTATGGTATCCTAAAGGTAGTACTTGTTCTTTAGTTGGTTATTCTGACGCTAACTATGCAGGATGCAAAACCGATAGAAAAAGTACAAGTGGTACATGTCACATTCTCGGAAATGCTCTAGTATCATGGGCCTGCAAGAAGCAAGCTTGTGTAGCACTCAGCACCGCCGAAGCAGAATACATCGCCGCAGGAAGTTGCTGTGCACAAATTTTATGGCTGAAACAACAACTTCTGGATTATGGTGTTGACCTCGGATGCATTCCTCTACGATGTGACAATACTAGTGCCATAAATATCACAAAGAATCCGGTTATGCATTCCAGAACAAAGCACATCGATATCAGGCATCATTTCCTTCGAGATCACGTATTAAACAGAGATGTTGATGTTACTTTCGTCGACACACACAACCAACTCGCCGACATCTTCACCAAGCCTCTGGCAAAAGAACCATTCTACAAAATTCGGAGAGAACTTGGGATTCTTGATGAAGGTGACATCTGACCTTTTTCTCTATCATATGTATGCATTATTTGTGATATGTTTTCATGTGTATGCATTCTGTTTTTAAGTATTTTTCAAAAATTCGAGCATGTTAATCGATTAACCATATGGGTTAACCGATTAACACTGTTGAATTTTCAATTCTGATTAAATTTTTTAATGTGTTAACCGATTAACCTATATGGTTAACCGATTAACACTGTTAATTTTTCAAAAAATCAGAAACGAAAATTAATTAAAATTAATTAAAATTTTTGAAAAATTTTATTTTTTTAATATATTTTGTGTGGTCCATATTCTCTTAAATATCCAAATCCATATCCAAAATCCATATTCCCTCTTAAAATCCTAACTTCTCTCTCCCACTCTCAAAAGTTGGAAAAACTCCCCACAACTTCTCAAACCCTAACTTCCTCAGAACCCACAACCATCCATGGCTTCAGCATCAAACTGCGGCAAGGGAAAACTTCCAGAACATCACTCTGCATCTGATGAAGATATTCCTATGGAAACAACCAAGAAGCGCAGAATGGATTTCAAAGTCCGAGTTCGTTCTATCCTTCCGGTAAAGTATGTGAACCTTAAGGCTTTTCCCACATCATCTTTTGATTTTCCTGCTTTGATCAAATATCAGAGGATCGATAAATTTGTGTCTGATTCTGGAAACTGCTACCCGGATCTTGTCAAATCCTTTTTGCATAAACTGTCTGTGTTTCTAAATGCAAATGATGAGCATATTATGAAAACAATTGTTAGAGACTGTGTTGTTGAAGAAAATCTGTCTGATGTTGCTGCAATGCTGAACATACCATCATCTGGGTACTTTCTGAGAAAGGGAGTTAACCACGTGGAAGGGCCATGGTCCAACTACGACAAGATGGAGTTCTATTATCAGATCTGCAGATTTCCAAAGGAGATGATTATCACCAACCAACGTACTGCTCGTCTGTTGTGCTATGCAAAGAATCTTACCGTCTCTGATCGGATGCTTCACTACATAATTTGTTATGTGCTGATTCCCAAGGATTCGAATCATGCACAAATTAATGATCTGGAAATGCAACTTCTTTTCGCCATCAAGAACAAGATTCGTGTCAATTGGATTCTGACCATCATGTATCACCTTCAACAACAACTATCTCTTTCAACCCGTCTTCCTTATGCACGGCTGGTATCAAGAATTTTGGAATTGACTACTTTGGATCTTAACCGTGAACCAACCATCAAGATGAAATCAACCACCAATGAGATCAACGAGATTACAATTGTCAAGAATACTGGAATTTTTAAGGATAATGACGGTACTTACAAGTATTCAGAAGAAGGAGCCAATGCTAACCAGGCCTTTCCCGTACCTGAAGGAGGCATCACAAACGAGTTCCTTTACCAAACTATCATGACTCAGCATAGAGAAACCTCTCGGGCCATTGCTTCTCTCCGGAACCTTGTACTTTCTTCTCACCACACCAACCCTGACAGCCCTGTTGTATCTGATGAAGAAAATGAAGGACAAGAAGAAGAAGAGGAGGAGGATATGGCGGATGAGGATTTTTAGAGAATATGCTGCTGATGATGTTTTTATTGCTTTGCTTTCTAGTCTTAAGTTTTATGCTTTCATTTGAACTATGTTTTATTGTAACAAGTACAATTTCTATTTGCTGCATTTTATATGTACTACTGTTTGTGCTTTGTGTTTACTTGGCTTTGCATGTGCTTATTACTATATATGCTGCTATCTTGTGATTTCTTTGAAAGCTCTTCCTTTTTGCTGATGTCAAAGGGGGAGAAGAGCTTGGTTCTGTTAATGTCTCTCTGTGTGCAGATTTTTTTTCCTCTGTTAAGATAGGGGGAGTTTCTAGACATAGGGGGAGAATCAGATCAAGAACCAAGAGATATCGCACAACATTTTTTATTGCCATCATCAAAAAGGGGGAGAATGTAGAAGCATGCTTCAGTCTCAAGTTTTGATGATGTCAATACTACTCAAGGTCATCTCTTGATTGCAAAAAGACAAGCCGTTCAAAGATCTCAAGATCAAATCAAGATATCTTTCAAGTCAAGCTACATATGGAACTATGATTCTTCCAGACTTGGATGCATTACTGGTATATCAAATTCTACCCTTATAATTTGATATACAAGTGTTCAAAAACATAAAGCATTTTTGCATAATACATAAGCATGTTTTTGAAACCTTAGAATTGGTATAACATTAATTTTTAAAAAAAGCATTTTTCTGAAAATTAGCAGTGTTAACCGATTAACCATATAGGTTAACCGGTTAACCAATTTGAATTTTGAAATTTCTGGGCTAACGTACCAGTGTTAACCGATTAACCATATGGGTTAACCGATTAATACTGAACGTACAGTGAAAAATTGCTTTGTTTCAAGTTCAAAAATTATTTAAAAATTATACCATTTCATATTTTTGATGTCTACTCAATGTACCTTTTTGAAAGGGTATTTTACTCATATAAATTCTGAGTTTTTCATTTTTTGAAAAAAAAACACAACATAAAAAACTTTTCAATCTCCAAACACTTTCTACATTTATTTTCAAATTGTCTTAGAATCAAATTCACCTTTTTTCAAAAACTTTCATTAAGTGTTCATATGTGCATAAATTTCATATTCATCCTTGAACACATGTATTGAAAATTGTAAGAGTGAATTCTGATCATTTGGAGAAGATCAACTTTAATATCATTACTCTCAAATGAAAATCTTTACAATCTTGTGCATTTTGACTTGTGATCCAGGATTGTTGGACACAAGGGTGAGTGTTTACAAGAGGATTGTTCTTGTACACTTGTTAGTTTTATTGTTTGATAGTAGGCCTCACCGGTTGATGGTGTGATAGGTTGTACTTTATTAAACAATAGTGAAAACTCTCTTTCATGTTGAAAGGGGAGTGGAGTACTCTCAGATTGTGAGGGGAACCACTATAAATCCTGGTGTCCATTGTTCTTTTATTTTTATTTTTCTGCTTTCATAACCAAAAACACAAACCAGTAATATTTCAAGATACCATAAAAACCGGAAAAATTTCAAAAGTCCTAATTCACCCCCCCCCCCCCCTCTTAGGCATACTCTGTTCTTACATGCCTGAATGATTATTTGTATTAATTGGGGGTATAGAAAGGGGGTGTTACATTAAGTGGTATCAGAGCCAGTGTTGAGTCGGTTGTGTCTGTCTCGTTGTTTTGTTGGTTGAACGGTTGTTTAACCTTGTTGTTATTTTTGGGAATAATCAGAATATGGCTGGTCGTAATGACAATGCGATGGCTGCGGCATTGGAGGCAATGGCTAGAGCGGTGCAGGGTGCACCGAATGTGAATGCTAATGATGAGTTCAGAAAGAATCAGCCGCCGGTGTTCAAAGGAAGGTTTGATCCGGACGGTGCTCAGATTTGGTTAAAGGAGATCGAGAGGATATTTAGAGTTATGAATTATGCTGAAGGGAACAAGGTGAGAATTGGGACTCACATGCTGAGAGAAGAAGCCGATGACTGGTGGGTCGGTATGAGACAAGTCCTTGAAGTGGATGACGAGGAAATAACTTGGGATTTATTTCGTGCTGAATTTTTAAGGAAGTATTACCCTGAGAGTGTGAATTCCTGGAATTGAAGCAAGGAAATATGTCCGTGGTAGACTACACGGCTAAGTTCACAGAGTTAGTAAAATTTCATCCTCACTACGACGCGGTGATGGTAGAATTTTCTAAGTGTGTTAAGTATGAGACCGGTTTGCGTCCTGAGATCAAGCAAGCGGTGGGCTATCAGAGGATAAGGAGATTTTCAGACTTGACCGAATGTTGTCGAATTTTTGAAGAGGATAGTAAAACTCGTTCTACTCACTACAAGAGTTTGAAGGAGGAGAAAGAAAGGCAACAAGTAAGGAGTGGACCTTATGTGACGCCTACTGATAAGGGCAAGCATAGGGAGGACTTTGTTAAGAGGCCTGGAGGAGGGAGTTCTGGATCCATTAAATGCTACAAGTGTGGTGAGATGGGTCATAAGTCTTTTATGTGTGGAAAGCCCAAAGTTAAGTGCTCTAACTGCGGAGTTATTGGGCATGATGCTACGGATTGTAGAAAGGGTGTGGTGAAGTGCTACAATTGTGGAGAAGAAGGTCACATCAGTGCTAAGTGTCCTAAACCTAAGCAAGCTCCAACAAGTGGAAAAGTATTTGCATTGGCAGGATCAGACACTACTAATGCAGATCGTTTGATTTGAGGTATGTGCTTTATTAATAATATGCCTTTAATTGCTATTATTGATACCGGAACGACTCATTCGTTCTTTTCTTTTGAGGACGCTAAGCGTTTGGAATTGTGTTGTACTCTTGTGAGGGTGGTATGGTTATTGAGACGCCCGCTTCGGGGTCGGTAACTACATCTTTAGTATGTTTAAGTTGTCCCTTGACCACGTATGGTAAAGAATTTATTATGGACTTGGTGTGTTCACCATTAGAAAGATCATATGTAATCTTGGGTATGAGCTGATTGCAGTATGATAGAGTTAGTGTAGATTGTTATTTCCCGTTGGTAAGGATTTCTTCTATGAAGGATGGAAAGGATGAGAGTTTCTTATTCCCGAAAGAGTTGAAGAAATTTTTGAGGGACGAAACTCAAGTGTTCAGTTGTCTGCATCATTGTCGGTGGAGAGTAAGGCTGAACTTGATGTGTTTCCAGTGGTGCGTGACTTTTCAGAGATGTTTCTGGAAGGATATTAAGGATGTACCGTCGGGAAGAGAAATTGGATTTGAAGTCCGTGGATTTGATGATGATAAGAGGGGAGACTTCAAGATGATGATATTGGAATATGTATATGTCCAAGGTTCAATCTCCTTGGGGTAGAATGACTAGTATGTCGTTCCTAATTAGGTATAAGCGGTATAGTTGTAATCACTAGGGTAGAATGACTATGTGTCGTTGCTAGTGAGACGATCACCAGGGTAGAATGACCGAGATGTTATTCCTGGTGGGGTACGGGCGGTGTACCCATAATCTCCAATGGAGATTATTGTGAATTGAAGGTTTTATAGGAGCCACATGACATATCTATGATTGCGGTATGAAGTGTGCATGCGTGTGTTGCACCCTAAAATTTGCTCAACCTTATTTCACTTGGTTTATGTTTCAATATCATTAGCATTTGCATATAGAGTCATGTACATAGTCTACTCATAGGCATAGCATAAGCATAGCAAGTCATCCAACAGGGGACCAGGCATTATTCTCATCTCTATGAGCCTATCAAGAGGTTATTATCTGAATTCAAGCTCATTCAAGTCATCAGAAAGCATCTGAAAGCTAAAAGAAGTCAGTGGATCAAGCAAGCCATCTATCTCCTATTTGAGGGTATTTGGGGATCATCAGAGAAATTGTGAGTTGTGGGCTGAGCATGGATAGTATCTGGGCATCATGGGAGACTTAGAAAGTCATTTGGAGAAGGAAACAAGTCATTGATATGATCACAAGTATTACAGTTGAAGACAATCAACTAGGGTTTCATCTGGGGTCAACTCTAGGTCAACTCTAGGTCAATTGACTGATTGAAGGACATTAAGGGCTATTGGAGAGATGTGGGGTTCATCATTTGGCATGTGGAGAAGGATATGGTGATGTGCTAAGAAGAAATCAAGAGAAATCAAGGAGAAGAGGAGTTTCTAAATTAGGGTTTCTGTGTAAAATCCCCTAGTTTAGGTCAAATTTCCAAGCAAGATAAGTCAAATTTTCAAGCTTCAAATGGATCCTTGGTCAACATGAAACTTGTATAGTATCGCAAGACCTTTAATTTGAGTGGTGGAAGACATCAAGGAGATTTATAGAACTCAAGTTATGGTCCTTGCAAGTTACAGGTCATCTGAGGTATCTGAAATTTTGTCTGTGAAAGTGACTTGACTTCCAAGCAATTTTTACCCCTCAAGGAGATTTCAAATGAATTTCTGGTCAACATAAGAATTGTTCCTCATTGTCTTAGATTTCTAGAATGGTATGGTATGCCTTCATAAGATTTGTGGAACTCTACTTATGGTCTTGGCAAGCAAAGGGTATTTTGGTCATCTGAGAATTACAGGTCATTTCAAGCCTATGCCTAAAACTCATACAAGGAAGCTTCAAATGGAAAACGTTACAACATAAAACTTGCTCCAAATGACATTTTGGGTCTAGAAAAGTGATCATGAGAGGTTGGAGAGATTCATAACACAAGGTTTCAAAATTGTTGGATTTAATGAACAAAAATGACCTAAAAAAATGAGATTTTTCATATTTTGGCCAAATGGGACAAAATTATAGGTCATTTTGAATGGAAAAGTCATTTTGAGAACATTGGCTAAAGTGGAATTTTGAGGTTAGTTCAAGTTTTGAAAGTTATTCAAGGTTTCTTACAAAGGAAGAAACATAAGCCAAATCCAAGGGAAATCATACAAGGGAAGTTTCTCCAAGTTTCTAGGAGGTTCTAATGACATGTATATATTGAATTGAGAGGGTTCATGCCATGGTTGGTGATCACATTTGCTCATAATCACAAGTTTCACACACTTTCTTCAATTTGCAAAATCAATTCAAACTCTCTCAAACTATCATCAATTTCCACCATTATTGATCTGATCTTCATCATCATCATCTAAGGATCATGATCCACACATTCATTTGGTAAATTGAAGGAGGATTCGTGTCATTCATCATCATCACTCAAAGTGCAAGAATCTTGGAATTGGGAGATTCAAAGTCTTGGAGCTTCATTGGTTGCATACAGAACTCATCACCAAGTTCATTGATCAGTTTCCACTCACTTCAAGCCTTGGATCAAGAGGATTTGATACCTGTTTTCATCAATTACACCAGGTATGTTTCTCATTCGAATTGCATGTTTAGGTGAGAATTATTAGGTTTTGTTAGCATAGAAAGGTTAAGGTAGGATAGAGGATTGAATTTGGTGAGTTTGGAGAGCTTTCATGGAGTTTGCCATAAGTGTACCATAACTGTTAGGGTTTGTAACTCATGATTTAATACACGAAAATCTTGGATATATGGCTTGTTATGATCAGCATGAGGTGTAGATGAGTTTAGGGCAAGAATTGGTGAGCTTTGGATAAGTTGATCACATGTGAAAATGGTGGATTCCAACTGTTGTACCTATCGGGTTCCGTTGTTGCTTGAGTTTTAGGAGGAGTTATGGTTATGGCTGTGTAGAGGGGAGTTTTTAGAGCAATTTTGCTTTTTGGATCGAAGGAATCCATGAATAATGGAGAGAGAACAGGGAGCTCGAAGATTGCATGCATGGAAGGTGATCTCAGAATTAGGGTTTGTCCAAGGTTGAAGATGACCTTTGGACCATTTGATCTGGCTTTGACTATTGACCTGGCTCCTAAACCAACGGCCATGATTGGACTAAAAACGGAGGGAAGTTTAAAAAATGAAACGCCCCGTTTCATTTAAGTTCGCTGATGGGCTCAGATAATTTGTTGCTATACACACCCTACCCAAACCAGGCCCAATGCAAATGAACTGGAAATATTGCTAGTTGCACCGCTTCCTCGTTTTTATTTTTTGTTGGTTTTCTGATTGCATGCTGGGCCTAGCGCCATTTGATACTAACACCCCCATGTCTGGCCCAGTTCTCCCTTTTAACTGATTTTACTTACTTTCTGCACCCCTTTCATATTAATTCATTTCATTTTATTTCAAAAAACATTAAATCTTTAGAAAATCATAACTAATTGTAAAATGTATATTTTTCATTGGTTGTTTTTGCATTCTTTTATTAATTTTGTCAAGAAAATTGTTATGCAAAAAAATTAATAGTTCATTTCATTTTTATATTTTTGGTATATTTTCCTTTTAATTAGGTGTAAATAATATTTTGTTTAGTACATGATTTTGTTAATTTTAGTTTGATCAATTGCTTTAATGTTTTTTGTCCATTCTTTTTAGGTTGATTAGTAGACATTATTAGCTTGTATATGCAATTTAGTTCATATTTTTAGGAATTAAATTTTAGGTGATTAGTTTAGGTGAGAACAACATGAACAAAATTAGGGTTTAAGGGATGACTTAGGAGAATTGAATCATTTCCCTTAGGATTTAGAGATTGTACATTTTAGATATGGGACTATAGGGACTATGGGTAGTTATTAGATCCCTTAGAAATCATTAGGATTCCCCCACTGCTATTAATACTATCTGTATTTGTTTGACTGGTGTGGTGTGCCCTCTGGGGATTATTGCTTGTTTGTGTGGGGTACTGGGATTGCTTGGGGATTGGGAGAGCTGAAGACTTGTGATGATGAAGCCATTGGAGATCCAGAGACTGAAGACCAACCTCTAGAGTGAAGAGGAGATTCTTGCTAGCAGCTGTTGAGGTGACTAGGGTTTAGGAGCTAGGCAGAGCTCTAGATTAGAAAGCTTGTTTCTCAAACATGGAATGCCTTGTCTGCATCCATCCTTTCTCTATGATTCAAAGTCTCTTTCAAATATCCACCTCCTTCCTTTGGAAGGATCAGTGAATGCATTTGAAAGATAGAACTTTTGAGGGAAAACTGTCTGTTTAATGTTAACAATTGATGAACCACCCTTGGTAGGTAATTGACTGTCTAACATTCATTCACTTCATCTGGTTGACTGATATTCCTCCTGGAGTTTGGGACTTGAAGAAAAGCCACTGTAGACTGAAGACTGATGATCAAAGACCTTGCTTGAAGGCTGTGTAGATGGAGATTGATGCTTGCCTGAAGCTTATAGTTGTTTGATGATGACTTGAAGATAGGTGTTGATGCAGAGCTGCTGTGGCTGTTTATTTTTGCTATATTTCATTTCTGATGTATGGATTGGTTTTCCTGACTGTATTGTTTGCTGTTTATCCTGTTGGGTTGAAAGTGAATCCTGTTCACTTTTGCCTATTGTTTTCTAGGTTCGAGGTTGAGTGGGACTCCCTTGCCTCGCTTGTACTGTTGCATCCATGCATTTTACTACTTTACTGTGTATATTTGCTATTGTTTCTGTTTCCGTTTATCCCTTAGGATCTCTGTTTCTCTCTGGGCAAGAGAGGAGCATGATAGACATTAGGTCTTAACCCATGCATGATAACATTAGGTTTGATTCCCTTTTCAACCGTAGGTTAGAGTTCCGTCTCTTCTTTCTCAAAACAACCAGAAAAAATACAATAAATATTTCAAACACGATAAAAGACACTTCGTCCGTAAAAGAATGTGAACTCATCAAAACGTCATTTTTGTCCGCTTGGACTGCTAATCAGGAAAACCCTTTTTCAGAAGGAATAAAAACAATCAAAACAGACTTGTGTCGTACGTGGCCCGAACTACGTTTGCTCTAATCTTTCATGCTGTATGAAAGTACGTAGGCATAGGATGCGATATCCTGCGAGCAACCTTCCCCTCCTTTCCCGTAGGTAGGCGAACTACGTTGACTCTGATTTCTCGTTCCAGACGGGAATACGTAGGCATAAAGTGCGATACTTTGCCGAGTCATTTTCTTTTCTTTCAACCCTTAACCCTATAGAGTAGATAGAAATAACAATCCGTACCAGAAAACAAGCGTCGATCCCGTCGAGTACGACGGACGTGAGGGGTGCTAATACCTTCCCCTTGCGTAACCGACTCCCGAATCCAGGATTTGGTTGCGATGACCATTCCTTTCCCGTCTCTGCGGTAGGTTTACTCTGAGCGTTTCCTTTCTCTCCTTTGGGATAAATAACGCACGGTGGCAACTCTTCTGTTCAGCCGACACCGATTTTCACAGTAGCGACAGCTGGCGACTCTGCTGGGGATCCAACGTCCCCTGGCTGCTAAGAACTGCGATAGTTCTTATGCATTTGGGATCCAACGTCCCTTAAGAGAGTCAATCCTAACGCTTGTTTTCCCGTCGAGGATTTTGTATGGATTTATATTTCTGACCTTTATTTTCAGCATTATATATATTGATTATTATTGCTGTATTGGGGTGTGATGGGTGGTTCTATGATTGAGAGATAAGCCGGACCTGGGCTTGAGTGCACCTAGAATTAGAGTAGAAAGTAGTGGGCGCGTGCCGGCTTTGCTTGCATTAGTGTCTCATGAAATCTACACTCGGACGAGGTTCTTCTGGTTGGCTTCTTTTTCTACCCTTTGGGTCGAAGGGGTTGTTGGTCAGCTGAATTGTCGACTCCGGGAACCGACCATTTGGAAGTTGGCTAAGTGAGGCCTCTTCAGGATTTGATGATGCCACTCCTTCTGGGAATCGTATCATCAATCCTGAAAGTCTATGACGCCGACGACCGCATAGGATGCCGTACCTTTGTCAATTACTAGGACATCCACCTGTGAGAGGGTTTGGGGTTATGCAGGTAACTAGACCTTCAGACTACCGGTTTATTTCTTGATCTGAGATCCTGGGTATTTATGGAGAGTTCTGAGGTCTGTCAGAGACCAGTTGGAGAGTTCTGAGGTCTGTCAGAGACCAGTTGGAGAGTCCTAAGGTCTGTCAGAGACCCGTTGGTGATGTGATTTGAGGTCTACCAGAGACCAGTTGGAGTTATGGTTTGAGGTCTGTCAGAGACCGTTGTTGGGGCTTTGTTTTAGGTCTATCTGAGACCAGGGTTTGAGGACTTCTATAGAGTCTATCTGAGACTTCTTGATATGGTTCAGGCTATTCAGCTACGGCATTTGGTCCCTGTTGCATGTTACTTGCATTGCATTGTTTGCATACTCATTATCATTGCATCCCATTAACGTGTGTCTGTGCTGCAGGTGCATTTGCATATCCTCCGATTCTAGTGCCCAGACTTCTGAGTATTGATTATGGCTGGTTTGAGGAAAACAGTTGTGTATAAGCTGCCGACACCTGATATTACTCCTTTGCTCGGTCTGATATCTCTTGCTGATGAGGAGGTTAGGAGAAGCTTCAGAATGAGTCATGGGAGATTACTGAGACTAGTCTGCAAGCCCACTGCTGATGAGATGAACGGGCTGTACACCTTGATGCAGTTCTATGACCCCGCATTGAGATGTTTTACATTTGCTGACTTCATTCTAGGGCCTACCATT
Organism: Lathyrus sativus; assembly: GCA_963859935.3. Lineage (NCBI taxonomy): Eukaryota > Viridiplantae > Streptophyta > Magnoliopsida > Fabales > Fabaceae > Lathyrus > Lathyrus sativus. The sequence goes on from OZ012740.1 coordinate 433,348,637, forward strand.
GAATAGTATGTGGAGTTTACTGAGCTACCCGTGCAGAACAAGGTCCCTTTTATTCACTCTGCTGCTGAGCCCAAGTTGGAGGACTTAGCCAAGGCCTTGCATATGGACGCTGCAGAACTGTTAGTGACTTCTTGGCTTGGGGTTTCAGGTTTCTCTCTTGATTTCCTGGTTGGCAAAGCTCAGGAGTATGCCAAGAGCGGATGTTGGGTGGTTTTCAATGCTATTTTGGCTCTATGCATTTATGGAATTGTGTTATTCCCTAACTTGCCCAATTTCGTAGACTTGGACGCTTTCCATCTATTTGCTGCCGGCAATCCAGTGCCCACGTTGATCGGAGACTTCTACCACTCATTGCACTACAAGAACGAAAACAGAAGGGGGAAGGTTGTTTACTGCTGTGCTCCTTTGTTGAATATGTGGCTCAAGAGTCATCTTCCCATGAAGGGATCTTTTGTGGAGAGTGCAACCACCGCTAGCTGGTCAGAGCGCCTGATGAGGCTATCTTCCGAAGACGTTGAGTGGTTTGATCGAGACCTGCTAGGGTCTGAGCTTATATTCAGTTGTTCTGGGTACCCTAATGTTCCGCTGATAGGAAGAAAAGGGTGTATCAACTACAACCCATCTCTGTTGGTCCGTCAGTTCGGATATGCGCTGAAGAACCCACCCAAGGAGGAGGAAGTACAAGAATCTCTGTACTTCACCGGAGATTTGAAGGGGGAGTTATTAGCCAAGATGCAGCATGCCTGGACATGTATTAACCGAAGAGGGAAGCCGCTGTTAGGGAAAAATGACTGTCAGGCCTATGCACCTTACAGAGTTTGGATCCAGGAGAGAGCAAGTCAGTTGCGGATGCCGTTTCCAGATGCACCAGCCCTTGTTCCTATTCCGGTAGTAGAGCCAACTACTGTTTCTAGGGAGGCCTACGAGCAAGTTGTGAAAGAAAAAGAAGCCTTGATGAAGATCAACGAAGGGTTAGAGCAGGAGCTAGCCCAGATACGCAGCGAGAAAAACAAGGCCGTGCATGCTTTCCAACAGCAGATTGAGCTAATGAACAGACTAGGGGCTGAGTTGACTGAAGAAAGGAAGAAGCGCGAACGTCTGGGGCAAGAGTTCAGAAGCTCCCATGACATGCTTGAATCCAAGAAGAAACCACTTGACATCGCTCACCGAGAGATCTCTTCTTGCAATAAGACCTGGAATGCCACACTCACCAACAATAAAAAGAGGGAAGATAAGTTGAAGCAGCAAATTTCCGACCTCGAAGAGCAGTTGAAGTCCAGCATCAAGAAGTGTGAGGAAGAAGTGATGACCCGGTATAGTCTCCAGAATGCACTGAACAAGGCCATCAAAGGCAGAGATGAAGCTGTGTCTCAGAAGCATAAACTAGAGGATCGCTTCGGAGAAGGGGCATGGGAGGAAACTGCTGAAGACGTGCGACGTGTTCTTAAGAAAAGGAACCAACTTGTTGAAGGGCTGTTTACCAGACCAAGTCATCCGGAGACCAAGAAGTTGCTAGAAGAGTACCAGACTTATGGGAGTGTTTGATCCTTTCATGTAGTAGCTTGTATGCTTTATTTGCATAATGCTGACCATCACCAGGATTGTTGGTTGAGGTCATGCCTTCTCTTTGTACTCAGTGATATTGTATTCTTGGCTCATTGGTTCTCTGCAATATATGAGGCTTTCTGTGATTCAGCTCTGATCTTTATATTGTTAGCGCTGTCACTGCACTGGCACTTCACACTAGAATCGGGGAATGCTATTCCCTAATGCACAGACACACACTGCATTGCATTCATATTCACATTGCATTACATGTAATCATTGGATGGTATCTTATTTCCTGCTCTGTACCAGGTATTTTCAGGATTGAAGATCAGCGCCCACACCACTACTCCACTCGCACCAACTGTCGAAGAATCATGGATCAAATGCAGAGCGAGATGCAAGATATGCGTGAGAAGCTAGCACTCTTCATGCAGACCATGGAGACTATTGCAAAAGGCCAGGAGAATTTGCAAGCCATGGTGCAGCCTCTGTTGGTCAGAAACACCGGCCACGGTAATGAGGATCATCAGTCTGTGCGAGTCGATACTGTTCATGGAGATGGCACCCCCACGCCAGTGGCTCCACCTGTAGTCAACATACCTGCTGCTAATGTCAACAACGCTACCGCTGCTGGGAATGGTAACGTCGGAGTTGGGAACGAGACTGTTGTCCATAACGTTGGGCTTGGTGATATCAACTTGGGTGATAATATGGGAGGCAACGGCTTCGGCAATGCTGGATTCGGGTTCAACGATCAGGGATTCGATAACACTGGGAAATATGGTTTCAATGCTCAAGGCTTTGGGCAAGATGGTTATGGTGTGGCCAATCAGGGTTACAGAGGTTTCGGAAATGGAAACGGCGCTGGGTTAATGGCTTTTGGGCCTGCTGGAGGTGTTCAGGGGTACGGCAACAGAGGCCGAGGCCCGGTAATAAATCAGATCAGAGATGGTCGTAATAATGGATACGATGGGTATGGAGCTGGGAATGGTATGTGGCAAGAAGATCAGCAGGAGGACGCTTTCTCCGACGGAGGTTTCGAAGGGCCGATGGATGACTCCCAGAAGATCAGAATGCTAGAAGAGCAGATGAGGGGGGTCCTGAACCAAAGTACTGTGGGCTTAGACATGGCAACGATGGGTCTGGTACCTGGCTTGAGGGTGCCAATCAAATTCAAAGCTCCTACGTTTGATAAGTATAAAGGAGATACCTGTCCGAAAGTGCACGTGCGGGCTTATTACAGAAAGATGTCTGCGTACTCAACTGATGAGAGAATGCTAATGCATTTCTTTCAAGATAGTCTATCAGGCCCTTCCCTAGAATGGTATATGGGGCTGGAGCCAACTAATATAAAGACATGGAAGCAACTGGCAGAGGCATTTGTCGTTCACTACAAGTATAACAGCGACTTGGCGCCCAATCGGGTCCAATTGGTAGGGCTGTCTCAGAAAAAGGATGAGAGCTTTAAAGAGTACGCGCAAAGATGGCGCGACATGGCTGCTAGGGTCCGTCCTCCTTTAGAAGACAAGGAAATGAATGACATGTTCGTCGGCACATTCACAGGCATGTTTCATGACAAGTTGTTTCATACATCTCTGGCCAGTTTCTCAGACTTAATTCTGATGGGAGAAAAGATTGAACGTAACATTAAGCAGGGAAAATTCCAAGTTGAGGAATCAACTGCATCTGGCAGTAATAGGAAGGCTTTTGGTGGGCGCCGTCAGGGCGAGACAAGCGCAGTGTTTAGGGGCCGAGGCCGAGGCAGAGGTCGGAACCAATATCATCAGTCGCAGCAGGTGGCGAGTGTTACTATTCCATATCAGCAACCACCATTGCAACAACAATCGATTCAACAGCAGCAGCAGCAGCAGCAGTCACAGCAGGGGGCACAGCCTGCTCAGCGAAGATTCCAGGGTGGTAAACCAAGAAGAGTGTTTGAGAAGCCTCCCTCAACGTATGCTGATTTGTTACAGACATTGTTGGGTTTGAACCTGGCAGAGAAGAGAACTCTGGCACCAATAACGGGAACTCCTCTGTATGGTTATGATGCAAGCAGGCATTGTGATTTTCATTCTGGGGCTCCGGGCCACGATGTAGAGGGTTGCCATGCCTTTAAGCACGTTGTGCAAGATTTATTAGACAATAAGGCTATCAATTTCGGAACGGCAGGTCCGAATATAGTGCAGAAGCCCATGCCCAATCATGGGGCAAACGCCATTCTAACTGAGGAAGGGAGGAATCTGATTGTGAATGTGGATGATCTAAAGACGCCGCTGAGCGAGATAAAAAGCAGATTATTGCAGGGAGGTGTCTATCCAGGGTGCGACGAGTATTGTTTAAAATGCTGGACCCTAGCTGGGGGTTGTGATGATTTAAAGAAAGGTATTCAGGCTTTAATAGATGGCGGCACATTGCAGTTTGACCGAGCAGCGATCGAAGAGTCTGCAGGAGCCGTAGCAGATAATCAGAGTGATGTGGCCACTGTGACGATTCCTCGAAAGACAATCACTATCACGGCACCGGCTCAGCGACCGCCGATCACCATAACTAAGGCCGGACCAATCCCGTACGAAAGCACAAAAGCAGTCCCATGGTCATATGGGTTGGAAGTGTATTGTGACGGAATAAAGATTGATGTTAATAAGCGGCCAGCCGAGACTGTAGACAACGTTGTTGGCTCAGGAGGTATGACAAGGAGTGGTAGGATCTTTATATCGCCTCAGGTAGAGGCCGAAAGGCTGGCAAAAGGAAAAGGGAAGATGGTTGAAAATGTCCCAGTACAGGCAAGCGAAAAAGCATCGGCATCGAAAGATGTAGAAGAGTTCATGCGCTTGATTCGAAAAAGTGATTACAAGATTGTGGAGCATCTGCAACAGACGCCTTCAAAGATATCTATCCTGTCATTGCTATTGTGTTCTGAAGCTCACAGAAACGCCCTGTTGAAAGTCCTGGATACTTCCTTTGTACCCTAAGACGTCTCCATGAATCAGCTGGAAGGAGTGTTGGCACATGTAAATGCAGGCCATAGCTTGGGCTTTACCGACTTCGATTTGACCCCGAAAGGGAGAGATCATAATATGGCGCTGCACGTATCTGTCGAGTGTAGAGGATCAGTAATGTCGCATGTATTGGTCGATACCGGCTCATCCTTAAATGTGCTGCCCAAGAAAGCAATGATGAAGCTAGATGTCAGAGGAATCCTGTGCACGCCCAGTGACTTGGTAGTTAGAGCGTTTGATGGCACGCGGAGAACAGTCTTTGGATCGATAACATTGCCTCTACAGGTGGGGCCAGAGGTGTTTGCTACTGAATTCTATATCATGGATATACAACCTGCATATAGCTGCCTGCTCGGAAGACCCTGGATTCATGGGGCTGGGGCAGTCACGTCTACCCTGCATCAGAAGTTGAAATATATGGTCGGAGACAGTGTGGTCACCGTATACGGAGAAGAGGACATCCTGATCAGCCATCTGTCGTCATTTAAATATGTGGAGGTCGACGGAGAGATCCACGAAACACCCTGCCAGGCATTTGAAGGGTTGCGTATCAAGGACAAAGATCCCGGGCCGAGCAAAGTGTCGGAGATAGCCGTCTCGTCGTATAAAGAAGCCCAAGCTCTGGGGGAGGCAGGAGAAGCAAAGGGCTGGGGCAAAGTACTGGACATCCCTGTAAAGATGGACCGGTTCGGGCTGGGGTACCAACCATCGTCATCAACTCCTGCTGTGGGGGCACCCCGTTTCAGAGGGCCAATAACCATCGCTGCCAGTGGAATATGTCATGAAACCATCAATGCTGCTTCGGAGTCTGATGAAGGAGACAGCGACTGTGATACGGATGCCTGGATTCAGCCAAGCACGCCAGGACAAGGACTGTGCAACTGGTCTATTCAGGAGCTTGTTCCTGTGACTCTTAAACAGTAATGCTTTGTTTTATTAATTGTTGAACAATCTGATATCTTGCCCGGGGCATCAGGATTTGCTTAGGGCTGTGCTGTTATGAACATTGCGTGTTAATCATTAAATAAATGGCGTTTTTCATGTGCAAATATTTCGATCTCTGTCTTTCTTGTTTTGTATTTTTCAATAAAATGGCAACGTGGGTATTCGCTTTATACGCATTTTTGAAGCATTTAACCATTCTTTTTGCAGGATAACATTTTCAGATGATATCCTTGAACCACCTATGACTCGTCCCGACTTCGAGCACCCAATATTTCAGGCCGAAGAAGAGGTTGTCGAAGATAGCGACGTTCCTGAAGAATTGTCTTGGTTGGTGAAGCAAGAGGAAAGAGTCATTCTGCCTCACGAAGAGGTCATCGAAATTATCAACTTGGGGTCGGATGGGGCTGAGAAGAATATTCGTATCGGAGCCGCACTGCAGAGCGATATCAAGCGAAGACTGGTTGAGATGCTCCGAGAGTATAGTGATGTATTCGCTTGGTCGTATGAAGATATGCCAGGGCTCGATACAGATATGGTTGTGCACCGTCTGCCATTGAAAGAAGAATTCCCACCGGTCAAACAAAAGCTTCGCAGAACTAGACCAGACATGGCAGTAAAGATCAAAGAGGAAGTACAAAAACAGTGGGATGCTGGTTTCTTGGCCGTGACAAAATATCCCTCACGGGTTGCTAACATCGTACCAGTGCCAAAGAAAGACGGCAAGGTTCGGATGTGCGTGGATTATAGGGATTTTAATAAAGCAAGCCCAAAGGACGATTTTCCACTTCCTCATATCGACGTGCTAGTTGATAATACTGCTCAATACTCCGTATTCTCCTTCATGGATGGCTTTTCAGGCTATAATCAGATTAAAATGGCGCCAGAGGATATGGAGAAGACCACTTTCATAACGCCTTGGGGAACATTTTGTTACAAAGTGATGCCCTTTGGTTTGAAAAATGCTGGGGCAACATATCAGCGTGCGATGACGACTCTTTTCCATGATATGATGCATAAAGAGATCGAAGTTTATGTTGACGATATGATTGCCAAATCCCAGACGGAGGAAGAGCATCTGGTGAATCTGCTGAAGCTGTTCAAAAGGCTTAGGAAGTTCAGGCTGAGACTGAACCCTAACAAATGCACCTTCGGGGTGAGATCGGGTAAGCTGCTGGGGTTTATCGTAAGTGAAAGAGGAATAGAGGTCGATCCTGCTAAAATAAAAGCGATCCAAGAGATGTCGACGCCTAAAACAGAGAAAGAGGTGCGCGGGTTTTTAGGGAGGTTGAACTACATCGCTCGGTTCATATCTCACCTAACGGCTACGTGTGAACCATTATTCAAGCTGTTGAAGAAAGATCAAGCTGTAACGTGGAACGAAAATTGTCAAAAGGCGTTCGATAAAATAAAGCAGTATTTGCAGGAGCCTCCTATTTTGATACCTCCAGTGGCAGGGAGACCCTTGATCATGTATTTGAAAGTTCTTGAGGGAAGCATGGGTTGTGTTCTCGGTCAACACGACGAGACAGGGAGAAAAGAGCATGCAATTTATTACTTGAGTAAGAAATTTACAGATTGTGAATCTCGATACTCAATGCTTGAGAAAACTTGTTGCGCGCTAGCCTGGGCCGCCAAGCGTTTGAGGCAATACATGCTGAATCATACAACCATGCTCATCTCGAAGATGGATCCTATCAAATATGTATTCGAAAAGCAGGCGTTATCAGGGAGAATTGCCCGTTGGCAGATGGTCTTGACTGAATACGACATCCAATACGTCTCGCAAAAGGCTATAAAGGGGAGTGTGTTGTCTGAGTATTTGGCGGAGCTGCCTATTGAAGATTACCAATCGAGGAGGTTTGATTTTCCTGACGAGGATATCATGTACCTAAAGATGAAAGATTGCGAAGAGCCGTTTCCAGACGAAGGACCAGAGTTGGGTTCCAAATGGAAGATGATATTTGACGGAGCTGTGAATGCTTACGGTAGCGGAATTGGGGCAGTCATTACTACGCCACACGGGTCGCACATCCCGTTTACTGCCCGATTGACCTTTGCTGTTACCAATAATGAGGCCGAATACGAAGCTTGTATAATGGGGCTTGAAGAAGCCATTGATTTGCGAATCAAGAATCTGGACGTATACGGAGACTCAGCTCTGGTCGTGAATCAGATAAAAGGGGAATGGGAGACACGTCAGCCCAACTTGATACACTACATGAACTATGCAAGGAGATTGTTGCCTTTCTTCGACAAGGTTGAATTGCATCATGTACCGCGGGCAGAGAATCAAATGGCTGACGCCCTGGCCACTTTATCTTCCATGTACAAAGTCAACTTCTGGAACGAGGCTCCCAGAATCATTATCTCTCGGCTTGATAGGCCTGCCTTCGTATTTGCTATTGATGAAGCATCCGATGACAAACCGTGGTATTTCGATATCCTTAATTTCCTGAAGAACAAAGAGTATCCGGCTGGGGCATCCAGTCAAGATCAGAAGACTCTTAGGAGATTAGCGGGTAATTTCTATTTGAATCCGGACGGTGTCTTATACAGAAGAAACCACGATTTGGTGTTGTTGCGTTGTGTAGACGAGAAAGAGGCGAAGCTGCTCATGGAGGAAATACACGAAGGTACCTTTGGTACACATGCTGGTGGGCATGCTATGACGAGGAAGCTGCTGCGGGCAGGTTATTTTTGGCTGACTATGGAAACTGACTGTTTCAAGTTCGTGAGGAAGTGCCACAAATGCCAAATTTATGCTGATAAGATCCATGTGCCTCCAAGTCCTCTAAATATGATGTCATCGCCATGGCCATTCTCGATGTGGGGAATCGATATGATTGGAAAGATCGAGCCGACGGCTTCTAATGGGCACAGGTTCATTCTAGTAGCAATCGATTATTTCACCAAGTGGGTAGAAGCGATGTCATATGCAAATGTAACGAAGCAAGTGGTGGCCAGATTCATCAAGAGAGATATCATTTGCCGATATGGGATCCCCGAGCGGATAATCACAGACAACAGATCAAACCTGAACAACAAAATGATGAAGGAGCTCTGTCAGAATTTCAAGATCGAACATCACAACTCCTCCCCTTACCGACCCAAGATGAATGGTGCTGTCGAAGCGGCCAATAAAAATATCAAGAAGATCGTTCAGAAGATGGTGGTGACCTATAAGGATTGGCATGAGATGCTACCTTTTGCTTTGCACGGTTATCGTACGACGGTACGCACATCAACCGGGGCAACCCCGTTCTCATTAGTATACGGAATGGAGGCGGTACTACCATTGGAAGTTGAGATCCCTTCTCTGTGGGTATTGCGAGACGTTCAACTAGATGAGGCAGAATGGGTGAAAGACAGGTTGAACCAACTGAGTTTGATGGATGAGAAGAGGCTAGCTTCTCTAGCATACGGTCGTTTGTACCAGAGCCGAATGAAGAAAGCATATGATAAGAAGATACATCCGCGAAGCTTTCAGACGGGCGACCTTGTGCTAAAAAGGATTCTCCCGCCGCAGGCAGATCACAGGGGCAAGTGGACCCCCAACTACGAAGGGCCATACGTCGTCAGGAAAGTCTTTTCAGGAGGAGCTTTATTGTTGTCTACTATGGATGGTGAAGACTTTACGTCGCCTGTGAATTCGGACGCAGTTAAAAAATACTTTGCTTAAAATTGACCCGCTGGACAGAAAAAAAGAGAGTCCAGGCAAAAATGGGGCATCCTGGCGAACCAAAAACAGAATGAAAGGTTTGGGCAAAAGTTAGGGATAAAATTGAAAAAATGTACACCCGCGAAGTTGAAAACCTACACTGGGCGGCTTCGGCAAAAAGGGGTATCCCGGTGAACTGAAAACCCGTAAAGGGCGGTTCACACAAAAGTTAGGGATTTGAAAAGCAAATGACTGTGGTCCGAATTTGATATTGCATTGAGAATTGGTGCGGGAGAATATGCCTGAGGGGTCGATTATCAGATACAATATCTTCGGAAGTGTGGATACTGGGGAAAGCATTAGAGTCGGACGAGTCATAGGAGGATCAGTTCGTGGTGTTCATCTGCATCCCGTTGCCGACATGTGTACAAATTTAGTTTGTCAATATATTTATGCTTCTTGTGCATACTTGTATATCTGCTTTGCGTAGCTTCCTCTTTTCAGGAGTTACATCCCGTGTACAAAAACTCCGCCCATTCAGGGGCCCAATCAATAAAATATGTTATTCAGTATTTGATGCTGGTTCTTTACTGTTTTGTGCATGATAAAGCGCCTAAGTTTATTGAAACTAGTATGTGTATAACATCACTGGCCCCTGCCAACGATTGCTAAAGCTTTGAATTAAATGAAAATAACGTCACTAACCTGAATCGATTTTGGTTGCATAGGTTTGTCCTGTCTTGTTTGTGTTGTTGCAGGTTTCGTAGCCGTACGAGGAAGACGATCAAAAGATTGCAGTAACGAAAGACTCGCTCCCCATGCAGGTTGTGCTTCTGAGATAACAATATTCCTTGCTGAAGAAGGATCAAATTCCCCAGCTAATCGTAGCTTATTCCCAAGGGCATTTTCCAGCAAAGTTGTCCATCCTCAGCAGATTTTGGCGGTTCCAAGATTGTAGGCTGCATTCAGACAGTGTATCTCAAGCAGAGTGGTTCAGCTGCAGAAGATTAATATTTGTGAGCTGTATTCAGACAGTTCACCTCTCCCCGCAGGGTCAGTTTACTCTCTCCCAGCGGAGTCAGTTGATTTTCCCAAGAGAATCATCCCATCCCCAGCGGAATTCTCTTTCCAACCAGTGTTTTCATTCCCCCCAGTGGAATTCGAAGATTAAGACTCTCCCCGACAAAGTTGGTGTGGCGCATTGGCATTTATTTTGTCAGAATACCGTGTGATATTCGTTCACTCTCCAGCATAAGTCCGATCATACCGAGCGTATCTGCTATTCCCCAGCAGAGTTATATTCCCCAGCAGGGTATTACTTCAACAAGGTGTTTGGTTTAAGTTCCTAATTTCCCAGCTGAGTCGACGTCACTCTTCCAGCATTTATTTTGCTGGAATAATTCTGCAGCATATGGCTATCCCCAGCGGAGTAGGCGTTATCTTCAACATTTATTTTGCTGGAGCAGCTCCTGTATCTCAGCAGTTCAAGTCTGCATTTGCATCGGCATGTAGTGTCATACTTGCATCCACCAAGTAAAAGCGTAGCGTTTCCATGTCAAATGGAGCATTGTATCGTTGTCAAACATGCGCATTTTTGAAACATAAACTAGGTTGGCTAACTGTTTGTTTCAGGTACTGTCTCTCTTGCAGGTAGAGAGAGCTCTTGCTCAAATGAAGTATCAAGCATTCTAGGTCTCGACGTGAGACATTCAATGAAGTGTCAGCTTTGGCATTATTCCCCACAGAGTTTTCACGATGAAGTTCTCTTTGTCTCCGAGCAGAGTTATTTGTGAATTTCTCGTGTTTTCCCCGCTGGAGTGAGTAGGCAAATTTCTCCCCATTTCTCAAGCAGAGTTATTTGTCATCAACAGGTTCATGAATCAGAATTTTACAGGCTGCCACCGGTTATCAGAACAGGCACCCGGTAGTTTGGTTTCCAAATATCCCCAGTAGAGTCCGCCTCAAAGTCGCTGTCACGTCAGTGCTAAGAAGTTTGTGGTTTGAGACCAATGGAGGAATGAGTCCTAACGTGGACAATGTTATTGACAAATTCTTCGTGCTAGAAAAGTGGGAGGCCTAACATGGACAGATTTATTTCCTCATGGTTGATAAGAGGTGCTAGTCCTAACGTGGATGGGTTCATTTTTTCCGAGTTGTTGGAATGTGGAGTCCTAAAGTGGACATTTCTTCCAGGTGGCGGTATGTGCTAGTCCTAACGTGGACAGGTTCGATTTTTTCAGAATTGTTGTTATGTGGAGTCCTGACGTGGACATTTCTTTCAGTTTGACGATATGTGTTAGTCCTGACGTGGACTGATTCGAGTTCTCGGTATTGATTGAGTGTGAAGTCCTGACGTGGACAAGGTTGGTTACTCTTCGTGTTGGTGGCCTGACATGGACAATGCATTGCCAACAGACAACTCTATTCGTAATGGTGAAATGTGAGTCCTGACATGGACACAGTCTTATTTCCCCGGCAAATCGAAGACGCGCAAGTTCTGACGTGGACAAGTCTCACTTCCCAATGGGACAGAGGTGCATGAGTCCTGACGAGGACAAGTTCTATCTCCTCAGCGAGTCAAGAGGCGAGTCTTGACGTGGACAAATCAAGACGAAACGTGATTCCTGACGTGGACAAGTTTCTTCCTTACGTGGAATGATAAGTTTTAGTCCCTTACGTGGAAAAATCGAATTCCTTACGTGGAAAGATTGTATTCCTTACGTGGAAAGAGTGGGGTCCTTACGTGGACAGATTGACATAGTATTCCTTAAGTGGAAAGGTACGGTTTCTTTATGCGAAAAAAAGCGAGTCCTTACGTGGACGAATCCTAGGTGTTTCCTTACGTGGAAAGAGATGGCATTCCTTACGTGGAAAGATTGATTCCTGACGTAGAATAACGATGTATTCCTTACGTGGAAAAGAGAGTCCTGACGTGGACAGATTTAGAAGAGAAGTTGGTTTCCTTACGCAGAAAGAGGTGATTCCTTACGTGGAAAAATTGAGTCCTTACGTGGACAGATTCAAATCGAGATTGTATTCCTTACGTGAAAAGATAGTATTCCTTACGTGGAAAGAGGCTTGTATTCCTGACGTGGAAAGAAAGAGTGTATTCCTGACGTGGAAGGGGTTTAGTCCTGACGTGGACATATTCAAAAGAAGACGTATTCCTTACGTGGAAGAGTTTGACGAAGAAGACGGTTATTCCTTACGTGGAAAGGTGAGCCCTAACGTGGACAGTGTTGTTCCTAACGTGGAACGGTTATTCCTTACGTGGAAGGGCGAGTCCTGACGTGGACAATGTTATTCCTAATGTAGACAAGAGTTTATTCATAACATGGACAATGTTATTCCTAATGTAGACAAGAGTTTATTCATAACGTGGACAATTTATTCTTGATGGAAAAGACGAGTCATCCCCAACACGGTCGCACGAGATCAGTGGATTGCCATAACAGTCAGATTCAGTTGGTGAATGTCGTTCCCCAAGTAGGAGCGCAGTTTATTTCTGCGGTTGGCAAATTTCCAGGTTCTTAGTATTCAACCGTCTCGTACCGCGAATGTCTGAAGGCTCCATGCTCTTCACCCAATCGGGTCCAAGTTGCTTGAATAGGGGCAGCTGTTGCACCCTAAAATTTGCTCAACCTTATTTCACTTGGTTTATGTTTCAATATCATTAGCATTTGCATATAGAGTCATGTACATAGTCTACTCATAGGCATAGCATAAGCATAGCAAGTCATCCAACAGGGGACCAGGCATTATTCTCATCTCTATGAGCCTATCAAGAGGTTATTATCTGAATTCAAGCTCATTCAAGTCATCAGAAAGCATCTGAAAGCTAAAAGAAGTCAGTGGATCAAGCAAGCCATCTATCTCCTATTTGAGGGTATCTGGGGATCATCAGAGAAATTGTGAGCTGTGGGCTGAGCATGGATAGTATCTGGGCATCATGGGAGACTTAGAAAGTCATTTGGAGAATGAAATAAGTCATTGATATGATCACAAGTATTACAGTTGAAGACAGTCAACTAGGGTTTCATCTGGGGTCAACTCTAGGTCAACTCTAGGTCAATTGACTGATTGAAGGACATTAAGGGCTATTGGAGAGATGTGGGGTTCATCATTTTGCATGTGGAGAAGGATATGGTGATGTGCTAAGAAGAAATCAAGAGAAATCAAGGAGAAGAGGAGTTTCTAAATTAGGGTTTCTGTGTAAAATCCCCTAGTTTAGGTCAAATTTCCAAGATAGGTCAAATTTGAAAGCTTCAAATGGATCCTTGGTCAACATGAAACTTGTAGAGGATCTCAATACCTTTAATTTGAGTGGTGGAAGACATCAAGGAGATTTATAGAACTCAAGTTATGGTCCTTGCAAGTTACAGGTCATCTGAGGTATCTGAAATTTTGTCTGTGAAAGTGACTTGACTTCCAAGCAATTTTTACCCCTCAAGGCGATTTCAAATGAATTTCTGGTCAACATAAGAATTGTTACTCATTGTCTTAGCTTTCTATAATGGTATGGTATGCCTTCATATGATTTGTGGAACTCTACTTATGGTCTTGGCAAGCAAAGGGTATTTTGGTCATCTGAGAATTACAGGTCATTTCAAGCCTATGCCTAAAACTCATACAAGGAAGCTTCAAATGGAAAAATTTACAACATAAAACTTGCTCCAAATGACATTTTGGGTCTAGAAAAGTGATCATGAGAGGTTGGAAAGATTCATAACACAAGGTTTCAAAATTGTTGGATTTAATGAACAAAAATGACCTAAAAAAATGAGATTTTTCATATTTTGGCCAAATGGGACAAAATTATAGGTCATTTTGAATGGAAAAGTCATTTTGAGAAAATTGGATAAAGTGGAATTTTGAGGTTAGTTCAAGTTTTGAAAGTTATTCAAGGTTGCTTACAAAGGAAGAAACATAAGCCAAATCCAAGGGAAATCATACAAGGGAAGTTTCTCCAAGTTTCTAGGAGGTTCTAATGACATGTATATATTGAATTGAGAGGGTTCATGCCATGGTTGGTGATCACATTTTCTCATAATCACAAGTTTCACACACTTTCTTCAATTTGCAAAATCAATTCAAACTCTCTCAAACTATCATCAATTTCCACCATTATTGATCTGATCTTCATCATCATCATCTAAGGATCATGATCCACACATTCATTTGGTAAATTGAAGGAGGATTCGTGTCATTCATCATCATCACTCAAAGTGCAAGAATCTTGGAATTGGGAGATTCAAAGTCTTGGAGCTTCATTGGTTGCATACAGAACTCATCACCAAGTTCATTGATCAGTTTCCACTCACTTCAAGCCTTGGATCAAGAGGATTTGATACCTGTTTTCATCAATTACACCAGGTATGTTTCTCATTCGAATTGCATGTTTAGGTGAGAATTATTAGGTTTTGTTAGCATAGAAAGGTTAAGGTAGGATAGAGGATTGAATTTGGTGAGTTTGGAGAGCTTTCATGGAGTTTGCCATAAGTGTACCATAACTGTCAGGGTTTGTAACTCATGATTTAATGCACGAAAATCTTGGATATATGGCTTGTTATGATCAGCATGAGGTGTAGATGAGTTTAGGGCAAGAATTGGTGAGCTTTGGATAAGTTGATCACAGGTGAAAATGGTGGATTCCAACTGTTGTACCTATCGGGTTCCGTTGTTGCTTGAGTTTTAGGAGGAGTTATGGTTATGGCTGTGTAGAGGGGAGTTTTTAGAGCAATTTTGCTTTTTGGATCGAAGGCATCCATGAATAATGGAGAGAGAACAGGGAGCTCGAAGATTGCATGCATGGAAGGTGATCTCAGAATTAGGGTTTGTCCAAGGTTGAAGATGACCTTTGGACCATTTGATCTGGCTTTGACTATTGACCTGGCTCCCAAACCAACGGCCACGATTGGACTAAAAACGGAGGGAAGTTTAAACAATGAAACGCCCCGTTTCATTTAAGTTCGCTGATGGGCTCAGATAATTTGTTGCTATACACACCCTACCCAAACCAGGCCCAATGCAAATGAACTGGAAATATTGCTAGTTGCACCGCTTCCTCGTTTTTATTTTTGTTGGTTTTCTGATTGCATGCTGGGCCTAGCGCCATTTGATACTAACACCCCCATGCCTGGCCCAGTTCTCCCTTTTAACTGATTTTACTTACTTTCTGCACCCCTTTCATATTAATTCATTTCATTTTATTTAAAAAAACATTAAATCTTTAGAAAATCATAACTAATTGTAAAATGTATATTTTTCATTGGTTGTTTTTGCATTCTTTTATTAATTTTGTCAAGAAAATTGTTATGCAAAAAAATTAATAGTTCATTTCATTTTTATATTTTTGGTATATTTTCCTTTTAATTAGGTGTAAATAATATTTTGTTTAGTACATGATTTTGTTAATTTTAGTTTGATCAATTGCTTTAATGTTTTTTGTCCATTCTTTTTAGGTTAATTAGTAGACATTATTAGCTTGTATATACAATTTAGTTCATATTTTTAGGAATTAAATTTTAGGTGATTAGTTTAGGTGAGAACAACATGAACAAAATTAGGGTTTAAGGGATGACTTAGGAGAATTGAATCATTTCCCTTAGGATTTAGAGATTGTACATTTTAGATATGGGACTATAGGGACTACGGGTAGTTATTAGATCCCTTAGAAATCATTAGGATTCCCCCACTGCTATTAATACTATCTGTATTTGTTTGACTGGTGTGGTGTGCCCTCTGGGGATTATTGCTTGTTTGTGTGGGGTACTGGGATTGCTTGGGGATTGGGAGAGCTGAAGACTTGTGATGATGAAGCCATTGGAGATCCAGAGACTGAAGACCAACCTCTAGAGTGAAGAGGAGATTCTTGCTAGCAGCTGTTGAGGTGACTAGGGTTTAGGAGCTAGGCAGAGCTCTAGATTAGAAAGCTTGTTTCTCAAACATGGAATGCCTTGTCTGCATCCATCCTTTCTCTATGATTCAAAGTCTCTTTCAAATATCCACCTCCTTCCTTTGGAAGGATCAGTGAATGCATTTGAAAGATAGAACTTTTGAGGGAAAACTGTCTGTTTAATGTTAACAGTTGATGAACCACCCTTGGTAGGTAATTGACTGTCTAACATTCATTCACTTCATCTGGTTGACTGATATTCCTCCTGGAGTTTGGGACTTGAAGAAAAGCCACTGTAGACTGAAGACTGATGATCAAAGACCTTGCTTGAAGGCTGTGTAGATGGAGATTGATGCTTGCTTGAATCTTATAGTTGTTTGATGATGACTTGAAGATAGGTGTTGATGCAGAGCTGCTGTGGCTGTTTATTTTTGCTATATTTCATTTCTGATGTATGGATTGGTTTTCCTGACTGTATTGTTTGCTGTTTATCCTGTTGGGTTGAAAGTGAATCCTTTTCACTTTTGCCTATTGTTTTCTAGGTTCGAGGTTGAGTGGGACTCCCTTGCCTCGCTTGTACTGTTGCATCCATGCATTTTACTGCTTTACTGTGTATATTTGCTATTGTTTTTGTTTCCGTTTATCCCTTAGGATCTCTGTTTCTCTCTGGGCAAGAGAGGAGCATGATAGACATTAGGTCTTAACCCATGCATGATAACATTAGGTTTGATTCCCTTTTCAACCGTAGGTTAGAGTTCCGTCTCTTCTTTCTCAAAACAACCAGAAAAAACACAATAAATATTTCAAACACGATAAAAGACACTTCGTCCGTAAAAGAATGTGAACTCATCAAAACGTCATTTTTGTCCGCTTGGACTGCTAATCAGGAAAACCCTTTTTCAGAAGGAATAAAAACAATCAAAACAGACTTGTGTCGTACGTGGCCCGAACTACGTTTGCTATGATCTTTCATGCTGTATGAAAGTACGTAGGCATAGGATGCGATATCCTGCGAGCAACCTTCCCCTCCTTTCCCGTAGGTAGGCGAACTACGTTGACTCTGATTTCTCGTTCCAGACGGGAATACGTAGGCATAAAGTGCGATACTTTTCCGAGTCACTTTCTTTTCTTTCAACCCTTAACCCTATAGAGTAGATAGAAATAACAATCCGTACCAGAAAACAAGCGTTGATCCCGTCAAGTACGACGGACGTGAGGGGTGCTAATACCTTCCCCTTGCGTAACCGACTCCCGAATCCAGGATTTGGTTGCGATGACCATTCCTTTCCCGTCTCTGCGGTAGGTTTACTCTGAGCGTTTCCTTTCCCTCCTTTGGGATAAATAACGCACGGTGGCGACTCTTCTGTTCAGCCGGCGCCGATTTTCGCAGTAGCAACAGCGTGCGATCGTGTACGACTTTGGAATTGGGGAGTAAGATGGGTGAGTCGCATCCAGAGTTGTTTTGGATCAGGTAATATTTCCGAGGACGAAAATTTCTAAAGTGGGGGAGAGTTGTAACGCCCCGATTTCGATTATCCCTTTTTCGCTAAGTCCTTTTTTATTTTAATTGGGAGAATATTATTTTGATGTGGAATTTTCGTGGAAATATGTTATGTTTACATATTATTCTATTTTACCCGATTTTGGGAGTTTTCGGAGAAAATAGTTGGAGGGTATTTTGGACATTTCCTATTTAAGTGATAAGTTGGATATTTTATGAGATATTGAGTTAGTAGATGTTTTGGGAAAAATAATAGGAAAATATTAAAGAGGAAATAGAAGAGAAAGAAAGATAGTAAGAAAGGAAAGAAAGAAAAGGAAAAGAAAGAAGGAGAAGAGAAAGAGGAGAGAAAGAAGAGGAAACTTTGGAAATCATCAAGAATCAACCTTAGCTTGCGGTTAATCAGGTAAGGGTGAGAAGTTTTATCATCTTCATAATGTGTATGATCATGTATGTGCTAGATTAGATTTGTTGGATTGTTTTCTATGTTTCCGTTTCTAGGTAGGAAGTTGATTTAATCGGTAGAAACTGAGTTTTATCGGTTAGAATTTGGAATAGATGGTGTAGTATAGTCGGGTGATGAATGGGTTGTGCTATTGGAACTGATTTGGATTAAATCGGCCGGGTTGTGAGGTTTGGGCTTTTGGACAGCCATGGGAGTTCTGAGTTCGCAGGTTCGCCAAGCGAGTGACAACGAAGCTTCGCCGGGCGAAGCCCAGCGAACCAAGTCAGAAGCATCCACCCTGTCTTCGCTGGCATGTTCGCCAGGCGAATGAGAGTGGTGAAGGTTCTCCAGGCGAGTGTGCTAGCGAGTGCTAGCGAGTAATTCCAGAATAAATCCCAGTGGTCTTCAATGGCAAGTTCGCCAGGAGAACGGAGTAGCGAAGGTTCGCCAGAGGCTTCGCCAAGCGAAGGTTAGCGAACGCAGCAGCATATTTTCTTTCCTTGTGTTTTCCCTTCGTGGATCGGTTGTGTGGTTTGGTTACGATCATTCCTTGTCTGAGATGGCTAATTATATGTTGTTTATGTGTGTTGTGGATAGCCGTATGGCGTGAATCCTAGTTTGTGATTTGTAAAGTATGGAATGTGGTTGTTTGGCAATTTGGAGCATTTACTTGAATTGAATAGAAATGCATGTTAAGATCGAATGATAAATATAAACCAGGTATGAATTGGTGTGAATGAATGGTGAATAGGTATATATGTATTGTGATATGTATATATATTGTGAATGCATAATGAATATATGCGATGAATGTGAAGAATGCATGAGTATGTTTGTCAACATGTGTGCATTTCAATATGTGTATGGAGTCATTTTGCATGTGAAGCATCATGAAGTACATTCTAGTGCTATTGATTCCTAGGAGAGTCTGATGAGTGATAGGATTCCTAGGAGAGTCCGATGAGTGATGTGATTCCTTGGAGAATCTGATGAACGATGTGATTCCTCGGAGAATCTGATGAACGATGTGATTCCTCGGAGAATCTGATGAACGATGTGATTCCTCGGAGAATATGATGAGCGATGTGATTCCTCGGAGAATCTGATGAGCGATGTGATTCCTCGGAGAATCTGATGACCGATATGATTCCTCGGAGAATCTGATGAGCAATGTGATTCCTAGGAGAATCTGATGAGTTATAGTGTACCCATGAGGGGCGTGAGTGAATTGATTCTTAGGAGAATCTGATGGATGATTAAGTCAGTATCGTATTACATTTGCGTAGAGTAGCGAGTTGTCCTCTATGATTTTGCATTTATCATCTTTGAATGATGTATGGTGAATAAACATGATTGTAGATGTGTTGTACCCCAAAATTTGACCAACATTTATTCACCAAGCTTGTGTTCAGTGTATTCATCATCTGCTTCTCATTGATATGGGTACAGTAGATCAAGAGGTATGATTACCCAGCTAGAGTTATATGAGACTTTGAAGCTAGCCAAGAAAGTTATTCAAATGTTCAAGGATTGATACCTTTGTCAGAGAACTCAAGAGATCCTCAGAGAGATTGGTTGAAACCAAGGTTGTGTGTCTCATAACTTGAGAGTTATGGGAGCTCCTCAGATGAGTCTGAGACTGTGAGGATGGACTTGAAACTTTAAGAAAGCTTATGAGATGTCTTGAAAGCCATCATGAAGCCTAGAGAGGTCATTGTACAAGAATTCAGAAGATTCATCCATGAGTGGTGGAATTAGGGTTTGACTGGGTCAACCCTAGGTCAACTGATGATTTGGAGAGGGTTGAGACCTAATCCAAGAGCCATGTCATCGTGGAATGATGTATTAAGATGCTATAAGGATGATTCCTAGACCAAATCATCATGATTGAGGAGTTTGAGAAGTTTCAAGCTAGGGTTTCTAAGGCTTGACAGTGTAAAATCCCCTAGTTTGATCCCCATCTTCAAGGCAGTTTAGCTCAAGATGTGATTGCCATCTCATCTTCCCCACAACATGAATGTTGTAGAGCTTGTTCTTAGCTTTAATTTGAGTACTAGAAGTCCTTGATAGGATTTGTAGAGATCAAGTTATGACTTTGACAAATTACAGGTCATCTGAGGTATGTGAATCTGGGTCCTTGAAAGTCACCCAACTTGCATCCAACGTTTTCCCTAGTAGGATGATTCCTATGAACTCTTGGTCAACATGAATGTTGTAGAGAAGCTTCTTAGCTTTCTAGAGAGTACTAAAAGTCCTTGATAGGATTTGTAGAACTCAACTTATGGCTTTGACAAGTCAAGGGCATTTTGGTTATTTGGAGGTTATAGGTCATTTCAAGCATAAGGCCATATCTCCTATTTCCAAGCTTCAAATGGAAAAATCTTCAACATCAAACTTTCTTAGAATGATGTTTTAAGGCTATTAGGGAGGTCATGAGATGTTGAAAAGGCTTGTATCAAAAAGTGATGAAAATGGCCTAAAATGGAGGCATAAGTTAATTAAGGTGAAATTGAAAATTGGAAATCACAAGTTATAAATCCAAACCATGTCATATAATAGGTCATTTTGACTCCAAATGACATTCTAAGAACAATGGTTCAGCCACAATTTTGATTTGGGGCTTGGATCATAGGGCTGCTTTGGAAATGGCTTACTTGCATATTAAGGTACCAAAGCAAAACTCAACAAAACTCAATAAGCAAGTTGGTTATGCATTGTAACTCATCATAAATCTCATATGGGGAGAATTTCAAGTCAGAATCAAAGGTTACAAGGACCATGGCATGAGATAGCACATAAGGAGAATTGAAATCAAAATGTCATAACATGAGAAGTTCAAATACTCATTGGATGATCCTAGATGGTTCTAGATGATTCTAAACCACTCTATATAACATATGTAACTTGCTCAGATGCAAGGTTGGTGAGAATTGGTGCAGAGAAGAGAGAGTGAGATCAAGAATCTTCCATTGCAAGTCAAGTTTCATTTCTTCATTCTTCTTCATTTCCATTCACTCTTTCCATTCAAACACATTCCACACATCATAGTGAAGCTGTGCAGATTGAATTGAGATCAAATCCATGGTGAATTGAAGAGTTGGTGATTCAAATTTCAAGGTAGCAAGTCAGAATCGAATTCTGAGATTGAAGCTTCCTCCATCAAAATTGTTGCAAACAGTAGCAAGATTGGCATCTAGGGAAACTTTCTGAAGAGTTTCAAGGTCTGAATTGGTGAATTTCATCATCTGTTCATCAAGATTAACCAGGTTTGCAAATTCTTCCCTACACCATGTTTTAGGCATAATTAGGTTGATTTGTTAGTGTAGAAATGTTAGAGACCAATAGGTGATGGATTTTGGAAAGTTAGAAAGCAATTGGTGAAGATCGGATAGTGGACACCATTTCTGTTTGACCTTGTATCTTGTTGAATCTTGAGAGGTAAGCCTAGTTTAATAGCAAGAAATGTTCAGGGAAGCATGAGGATGAGTTTAGGACCATTAATTTTGAGAATTGTTAAGATTGGTTCTTGGTCAATAATTTGAAGTTGCTATCGTGTTTCATGTTAGAGGAAGTTTCAGTTGATTTTAAGATTATGGTTGGATTCAGCATAAAATTCTAGGCAGGATAGGGTCTTGAATTTCCATTTTCCATGAGGAATTGAGGGAGTTCATGTTTGAGGAAGAAAGAGCCTGAAGCTCTACATTTTCATGGAGTTTCAGCAAACCCTAGCTGGAGGTTGAAGATGAGCTCATGACCATTGGATGAGGAGCTGACCCATTGACTTTTTCTTGATCTGAGGGCCACGATTCAATTGCATTTTGGGAGGGATTTTAGAACGAGCGAAACGCACTGTTTCATTAAACGGTGGTTTCTTGGGCTTTAGTGAAGTTTGATACCCACACCCCCAATCAAGGCCCATGAATGATTTACACTATATTGGGTTACTTCCTGCACCGAATCTTTCCTATTTTTCTTTACATTTTCTTAATTGTTTTCTGACTGAATTGGGCTTAGCGCCCTTACTTTCTGAACCCCCCAGTTTGGGCCCATGCGTGTATTCAACTATGTTTTGTTACTTCTTGCACCCCAGTTCCAACATTTCATTTTATTTTTCTTCCATTTTATTTCAATCTTGGAAAAATCATATCAATTTGAAAATTAATAATTTTTAAATGGGAATTTTTGCTCCCATTTCATATTCATGTCTAGAAAATTATCACATAAAAATATTTTCCTTTCATGCATTTTTAGTATTTTTTGTGTATTTTCTACTTTTATTGCATTTTATTTCTTTTATGTTGATCCATGAATTTGTAGAATTTTGTTTAGGTAGTTCCCTTAACATTTTTAGGCCATTCTTTTTAAGATAGTTAGATATAAGCTTTAGCTTCCCCCTGGATTTATTCCATAATTTTGTGATGAATTTTAGGATAGTTTTCATTAGATGACATTAAGGTGTGTAGAATTAGGTCAAACTTCAACATAGGTCCATAATAACTCTAGAATTTTGGGTTTTTAGGACAAATTAGACTATGGGACATATAGGGCATTAAGGGTAGGTATGTAGGATCCCTTAGAAATTATATTAGGATTTAATATAATAGTATACTATTTTTAGATGATTTTTGTAGTTGATGATTGTTTGTGTTGCCCTTGTGGGCTTGTATTTTTGTTTGCTTTGCTTTGTGGGCTTGGAGAGCTTGGTATTGTTCTAAGGAGCATTGAGGAGCATAGTAAAATATTTGAAGATGCATTGAGGAGCTTGAGAGCTTGATCTTATTTGTTTTGTTGATTGTTTTAGGGTTAGGGATTAGGAAGAGTTTAGACTTAGATAACTTCTTTCTTAAACATGGATGGTATCTGTCACCTCCATTCCTCCCTATGATTCAAAGTCCTCCCATGGTATACACCTCTCTCCTTTGGAGGTATAAGTGAGGTATCTAGGAAGTAGAACGTTTGAGGGAACCATTCCTTTGATGTTGAACCCTTATAGGTCACCTTTGGTGGTCAGTAAGCAGTTCAATATCCCCCAGCTTATCCAGTAAGTGATTTCCTCTGGTTTGAGTATCTTGAGAGATGTTGAGCTTGAGTTTGAAGATGAAGACTTCATTGAAGAGTATGGAGGAGGATGAGTCCCTGAGCATTGCCATTCCAGCTGAAGCTTGAAGAGCAACAAGAGCAAGTTGATACTTGAAGACCCCTGAAGATGAAGTAAAGACTGAAGGATGAAGTTGACACTTCTAAGTGATTGAGATTGATTCTGAAGAGCTGAAGCTTGAAGAACAAAGGAAGTTGATACTTACTTTGATACTTGGAGATCCTGAAGGAGCCAAGTTGATACTCATGATTGAAAGTTAAGCTTGAAGGTGGAGTTGATCAAGAAGCTGAAGCTTAAAGGAGAAGATAAGTTGAAACTTATGTTGAAGGGTTGAAACCTGGAAAAGCAAATTGATATTTGTCAAGAGTGATGGGAGTCTGAAGATTGAGTTGCTGTTGGAAAAGCTGAAGCTTGAGGTTGAGAGAGGAGTTGATCTGCTTTCTTCTGCTTTCTTTTCTTTTTCTTTGTTGTATTGATGTGTTTTGTTTGACTTGCTTGATGCATTAGAATAAGTTCATATCTAGAATAGGTAGAATCTAGGGGCATGATTGCACTAGAGGTTGAGTTGCTCCCTCTGCTTGTATTGTTACTGTGTGGCTTTGCTTGCGGGTATTCGGTAGAGCCCAGCTCCCTTGCCCATGTGGTTTGTTTGCCTGATGGCATTTTATTTCATTTCTTTCTGTATGAATGCAGTTTACTGTTATTGCTTGATAGCATGTTTTATATTTCAGTATGATTACTGTTATCCATTCTAGCTTGAGGTTGAGATGAGCTTGTGGAGGCTGAAGTCCCACAAACATTTCCTCCCTCACTTGCATTGCATGCATTTTACTGTTAAGCTGATGCTTTGTCTGTTTTGGTGTATCATTGACATGATCCCTTAGGACTCTCATTTCCTTTGATAAGGAATTGATGATAGAACTTTAGGTTGAAACCTATGCATGACAACTTCTAGGAGTTCCCTGTTCAAACCTCAACCATAGGATGAATCCATGGCATGACAACAGTAGGACTTGAGAGTCTCCCTCCTAGTTGGGCCTGTTCTCTTCTCATCTCAAAACAGTTTAAGATACAGTAATCATGAATGATTTCTTTCGTACGTTACGAGCCTTAAGCTATCTGAGAAAGGATTGTGGGAGAGTTTCTTTTCCACAGTCTGGATGTTTAGTATGGTACCCTTTGGATGACATGCGACGCATTCACTCTCAGGTCATAGTCTCTAGTGCAATTGAAATTGCAAACACAATAAAAAACACTTCTTTCGTAAAAGACAGGAAATAAACCGTAGTTTCCCGAACTACGTGAGCTCTGATCTCTCATGCTTGTTGAGAGTACGTAGGCACAAGATGGAGATGTCTTGGTGAGCTACCTCCCCCATAACCCGTCGTAGGCCGAACTACGTTGACTCTGATTTCTCATTCTCTGATGAGAATACGTAGGCATAAAGCGCAACGCTTTGCCGAGTCATTTTTCTTTTCTTTTTAAGCCAGCCTTGATAGGTAGATAGATACAACCAACCCGTCCAAGTAAACACAACAAGCGAGGATCCCGTCGAGTACGACGGACGTGAGGGGTGCTAATACCTTCCCCTTGCGTAACTGACTCCCGAATCCAGACAATGGTTGCGACGACCTTGTCTTACCCTTTTTCGTCAGGTTTTTCCGATCGTTTCCTTTCCCGCTCTGAGGGATAAATAACGAAAGGTGGAGACTCTTCTGTTGTGCCGGCACCTTATTTTCGCGCAAGCGACAAGATGTTTATGTAAATTGTTGATAATTGGCATGAATGAAATGTTTGAAGATACATGTATGTGTGAGTATATCTGTATATATGTGTATGTTTATGAATTAATATAAACATTGTTGATTCATATTGTATGTGCTTAGTGTTCTATCTGTAAATAGATATTTGTGAATACATTGCGATGTACGGTGTAGTGAGATGAGTTGTGGTAAGAACGCGAACGATGTTATTGGATGTTATATGTATATGTATATATGTTTATATGAATTATGTATTATGATATTGTTTCTCACCCTTCTGTTGTTTTATAATGCTCTATGAGGCATTGCAGATTAGATTGCTGGAGTTTTGTGAAGCGTGACTTCATTCTTTTTGGTCGGTCGGCTCTAATATGTAGCACCGGGTAGCTAGGGATTATTTTGATTCCTTTGTGATACACCTGTCTATGTATCTGCTGATGATATGTTTTGTAAACATGGTAAATGATAATTGTATATGTGAATACATGTTTTGGAGATTATGAAATATTTTGATGTTTCCGCCTTTGTTCTAAATATTTTCTTGTGGGTGTTGCCCCGATGTTGCATATCTGTTGAGCAGGTGTTGTATGTGTTGAATTTTTGGTATAATGTGATATGCCCCTTTTATGCCATGATATAAATGTACTCTGATGAAATTTTGAATTATGCCTGAATGATTATTTGTATTAATTGGGGGTATAGAATGGGGGTGTTACAGTGGATGTTATAACTTCTGTTAGAACATCTATCGTGGGCTGGCCATAATTTTCAATTGGCATCAGAGCAGGCACCCTGCCTGTTTATTACTGGGTGAGATCTAGGGAAACAAAATTCTGGTACTATGGATAAAGATATTGGATTCACCAATAGACCTCCAATTCTGGATGGTTCTAATTATGACTATTGGAAGCCTTGGATGATTGCTTTCCTAAGGTCCTTAGAAAGCAAGGCTTGGAGAGCTGCAATCTTTGGCTGGGAACATCCTGTGAAGATTGATAAGGATGGAGTATCTGTGCAAATTCCTGAAGAGGAATGGACCAAAGTGCAAGAGGCATTGGCTCTTGGAAACTCTAAAGCATTGAATGCACTTTTCAATGGTATAGACAAAAACATCTTTAGACTGGTCCACCACAGTGAACTAGCAAAGGATGTTTGGGACACTCTCAGAACTACTCATGAAGGAACCTCCAATGTCAAAATGTCAAGACTTCAAATGCTGACCACAAAATTTGAAAGTCTAAGAATGAAGGAAGATGATACCATTCATGACTTTTACATGAATGTTCTTGAACTAGCTAACACCTCAGAAGCTTTGGGGGAAAAGATGACTGAAGAGAAACTTGTAAGAAAGATTCTGAGGTCACTACCTAAAAGGTTTGCCATGAAGGTAACATCCATTGAAGAAGCTCAAGACATGTGCCACATGAAAGTGGATGAACTCATTGGATCCCTTCAAACCTTTGAGATGGGGATGTGTGATCAGGCTGTTGAGAAAAAAAGAAAAAGTATAGCTCTTGTTTCAAACTCTGCAGAGGCTTCAGATCATGACAAGGAGGAAGATCTATTAGAGGCAATAGCCATGCTTGGAAGACAGTTCAACAAACTGGCCAAAAGGATAGATGCTAAGTCTAAACCTTATTTCAAAAGCTTGCCTGTTGACAAATAAAAAACTGAAGATAAAGTCAACCAAAGCAGAGGAGTATAGTGCCATGAGTGTGAAGGATATGGACATGTTAGACATGAATGTCCCACATACCTCAAAAAGAAGGGAAAAGGTCTAACAACCACTTGGTCTGATGAAGATTCTGACAGTGGATCAGAAGGAGAATCATCCAAACATGTCATTGTTCTCAACAGTGTGTGTATGTATTTGATGGTGACTCAAGTGAAGAGGAGCTAACTTATGATGAACTAGCTGAATCATATAAGAAGTTATCCATCAGAAGCACAGAGCTGTACTAACAAGGAGAGCATCAGAAGAAGCTCATCAAAGAGCTAGAAGCTGAAAAGAGAGAGCATCTAGTTACTATAAACTCACTCCAAGGAGAGTTAAAGGAGTTGAAAGGAGAAAAGGAGCAAATGACAAAATCCATAAGGATGCTCAACTCTGGAACTGACACCTTAGAGAAGATTCTTCAGAGTGGTCAAACTGCAGGAAATAGGTCTGGTCTAGGATTTGTTGAAAAACAAAATCCTGTCTTGAAACTCAAGAGGTTGCAGCCTGAGATTCAAAAGGTACAAAGGATGTCACATTCAAAGTTACAACATCCTTCACACAGAAATTGGAATCAAGTCACGAGACAATTCCAAAGGCATAGATGCTACCACTGTGGAAAACTTGGGCATATTCGAGTTGTGTGCTTCTGGTTGTATGGATTCCCTGGTCAAAGCAAGACCAAACAAGGTAAGTATGGAAAAGTACAACATCATGATACACATGGAAAAAGACAACTTCATACCAAGCCTGGCAAGAGGCAGAATCAGGCTAAGAAAGAAGTGCATAACAAGCAAAATCAATGGATTGCCAAGACTGTTGCACTAGCAGTGCACACTTCTCCAAGGATGCCTACCAATGAAGATTGGTACTTTGACAGTGGCTGCTCCAGGCATATGACTGGAATTCAGGATCTGTTGATCAAACTCAAACCCTATTCATCTAGTCATGTAACCTTTGGGGATGGAGCTAGAGGAGAAATCACAGGTGCTGGACAACTTGACAGTCCTAAGGCTCTAGAATTGAAGGATGTCCTGTTAGTTAAAGGACTAACTGTTAACCTAATAAGCATAAGTCAGCTATGTGATCAAGGTTTAAAAGTACACTTTTCCAAAGATAAGTGTGTGGTGATCAATGAAGAGGGTAAGGAAGAAATGAGGGGATCTAGATCCAAGAATAACTGTTACATATGGGAGCCCAGTAGTAACATAAATGGACTGGTAAATGAAGAAAAGGATCACCTAGGGCTAGAGAAAAGAACCAGGTCCAAATCATCAACATAAGGATCCTCAAAATATGCTTCAGAAAGAAGGACAGGTTGTAATAAAAGTCAGGTGGGAAGGCTAGACAAGAAGGAATACCCAAAGATTGGTCATCAGGGCACCATTCTAACAAGCTCTGCTGAGTTCAAGGGAGACAGGCTTAGGGGTAACATGTGGAAAGGGCAAAAATCGTGTGCAAAACCTGGTGGCTATGTCTTAAATATTGCTGATAAGGAGTCAAGAAGCATCAAGGAACCTAAATTTAAAAAATTAAGTTCCTCTAGTGCTGATGAGTTATAGCAATTAAAGGAAATGGGGAATTACATTTTGATACTAAGTCATTTAATGATGAGTCAAAACGGTACGTTCCCTCCTAGTGGGCAATCATACCTCACTCCCACGCATATAACACACTCTCCCTACTCTTGGTTTCTTCACAAACGCTCCAGCTTCCATACCGTCTCAAACAAGCACAAAAAAGTTCCCTCATCTCCATCAACGTCAACAATTATGGCGCAACCAACCTCTAGGATGAACACCAGCCCCGCTGAAGCGAACCCTAATGAGGCTCTAGAGATTGCTCCACTTCGTATGATGACTCCTGAAGGATTGCTGGTAAAGAAACCTAAAAGGATGCATGCAAGACAACCAAAAACCTTTGGCTCAGGTCAAACTCCTCCTACGATTACATCTGATGACCTAAACATAGAGGAAGCTAGACAAACGCACCTTGAAATTACTGTGATGGTTGCTAGTGCTCTCAACATTCCCACATCATCTACCATTAAGGGGACTGAGCCTAATCAAGGGGATCAAAGTAATGTCCCACACAATGTCAGCATTGGGAAACAACTCTCCAGAAGGGAAGAATAAGGATGAAAGGTCTGATAAAGGGAATGATGATTTGCATGAAGCCAAAGATGCTGAGGTAGTAAACCTAGACGAATACTCTGCCAATGATCTCATAGAAACGATCAATCCAGGAATTGCCAAAAGATTGATGAAAAGAAAATGGAAAAAGGTGGCTGACCAAAGCTCACCCAAGAAAAGGGATGTTGAGAAGACTACTGAGCAAGAAGATACCACCAAGAAGGTTGGAACTAAGAGTGTTGCACCCCAAAATTTGCCCAACCTTTTCTTAACTTGGGTTATGTTTCATTTCATTTCCTTCTAGCATTTGCATTGCATAGCATTTTTCATTAAATAGGGGATCAAGAGTTTGTGCATAGAAAGGGGAGTCTATTCAGAGGGTTGAGCCTAAGCAGAGGGTTTTACTCAAGTTTTGATGGTCATCAAGTCATTAGGAAATGAACATTGGTCTTGTGAAAGAAAGGATGGATGTATGTGGGTCAACTTCTAACTTGGAGGTCAGTTTAAGATCATCAGAGGTTTGTGAATTTGTGGTTGAGAGAGCTCATTGAATGCCTTGAGGGTCATTGTGGAGCTCATCCAAGTGTTTGTGCTAAGTGTGAAAGGTTACAGTTGAAGATGTTGCAATTAGGGTTTTCATCTGATTAATCTTCAGTCAACTATGGGATTGAAGGAGATTAAAACTCAATTCAAAGACTCTATGGTCATGGGATGTTGTATTAAGATGTTTGAGATATCATTTCAAGTTCAATTCATCAAGTATCAAGTGTGTGAGAAGTTACTAAATCAGGGTTCTCAGGGTAAAATCCCCTATTTAGTGCCTAACTTCAAGACCACCTATCTCAAGATACAAGTTTCATCTCAACTTTTGATAAACATGGAACTTGTAAAGCATGTTCTTAGCTTTCGTTTTAGTACTAGAAATCCTTGATTAGATTTATAGAACTCAAGTTATGATCTAGACAAGTTACAGGTCATCAGAGGGATGTGATTTTGGTCAACAAAAGTCAACCAACTTACAAGCCATTTTTGACCTAGAAGGATGTTTCTCCTCAACTTTGTGCCAACATGAAAGTTGTAGGTCTTGGTCTTAGCTTTCCAGAATGTACTAGAAGTCTTTCATCTGATTTGTAGAACTCAAGTTATGAGGTTCACAAGTTAGGGGTATTTTGGGAAAGTAAGATTACAGGTCATAAAATTATAGGTCCATTTCACCAACTTGCACACTTCAAATGAAGATTTTTCCAACATCAAACTTGCTCCAAATGGTGTTATTTGCTTAGTCAAACATTAAGAAGTCATGGTTTATGCTTGAAATGAAGATTGGATATGTGAATTTTCATGGAAGAAGGTTTAAAAGGGCATAATTGGAATTATTTCATTTTTTATCAATTTGGTGTAAATAAGTGCATTTTTTGAGTGCAAATTTCATTTTGAACACATTGGAAATTTTACAATTTGGATTTGAGGTGTTTAAATGAGCCATTTTCAAGGTTTCTTCACTATGAAGTTACACAACCAACATGAGTCATTGAGATCAATTAAGGCTCTAATCTTGACCATTCATACTCCATGTGGTACCAGTAAGTGTTTCCAACCATTTTGGAGCCAATTTTGAGTGAAATACGTGTACACAAGGGAGCTCCATTCTCAATTCCTTGGATTTTGATATGGGCTGTTAGAGGCTGAGTTTGGGCTCAAATATCATCAAGATCCATCATATATAAGGTTTTGAACCTTCAAAAATCACCAGAAGTGGAAATTGGAGCCAAATTGATCAAGTTCAGTTTTGAAAAAGTGTTGAAAATTCAAATTTCAAATTTGGAGATTGAGGACATTTCAAGAAAAATTGTGAATTGAGAAAGCTCTATTGGAGATCAGTGAACGATTCTGGGCAATTATCTTCAAGCTTAAGCTCCATTTGAAGGCTCAGTGGAAGTTCTTCACTAGGTAATTGAAATTCAACATTACACTCTTGATAAGCATCAATTCACTGCCATTTTTGCATATTTGAGACGTAGAAACAATGTAGATCATTAATGTGTAAAACGAACTGGCATTGGTTGTGATTGTTGGATGATGATCAAAAATGTTTGGATCTGTTTTGGCTTGTTTATGCATGTTCTTGCTTGTTTGACACTTGATCTATAACCTACGTGACTTCTAGATGAGTTTTAAATCAAATTGGAGAGGTTTTGATGAACTTTTGGATTTTGATGTTCAAGCTTGTTGGCTTCGGGTTTGGAGTTTTAAGCATGTTTAGTGGTTTTTGAGGCCAGAAATGAGATCCTCATGATCTCTAGACAAATTTTGATATAAAATTTGGTCAGAATGGTTGAGTTTTGATGTATGTGTTATTGCTTGGCTCTGGTCACGGTGGGGGATGGCCGAAGAAGACGATGAATAGTGTTCTCCGGCCGGTGTTGTGTTTTAGGGTTTCTGGAGGAAGAAGATGACCTTGTGGCAGTGTGTGGCGCGTTTGATCTGATGACTTTTGTCTCCAACGGTGGAGATTAAGACCTACGATGGTCCATTGTTGACTGGATCCACTTGATTACATTTGAATCTTCATTTATTCGCTGGCATGATTTCCACCCTTTGATTGATGACTTTTTGATCAGACGCTCCTCATTGAGTGTCCATGATACACTCAGTTTGACTCCTCACATGTAATTCCCAGGTTTTTTTTTTGTGTTTTGTGGATTTTCTGAGTGGACTTATCACGCGTGTGCTATTTACACCCCAGCTTGGGCCCAGTTCTTTGTTTGAACTTCAATTTGTTGCTATTTGCCACGCCATTTTATTATTTTCTTTGTATTTCTTTTGTTTTTTTATTTTATTTTCTATTTACAATTTTAATTAATTAAAATAGCTCCAATATGTTAAAAATTCACCAAAAATATTTCTTATCAACTTTGAGATGTCTACTTTTTTTTGAATATTTTTATTTTATTTTCAATTTAAAAATGAATTAAGTATTGGAGTTGTTTTAATTGAATTGAATTGTGACATGTTTTGCTTTTGCATTTATTTCTCTCATTCCTTTTTGATCCAATGATTGAAAATTGATCCTCATCTCAATGATGAGTTGATCAATTTTAGAGGAACATTTTGCCCCTGGTTGTTGACTTTTGGGTTGACTTTTGTGGCTTTTCTTCTTGCTCTTGTTTCTTCCATTTCAAAGTGGTACATCCAAATGAATTGATTCTTTTGATGGTGCTTTGAGAGGATATTTGTCTTAGTTTCTTGGCCTCTGATTGCCAACTTGTTTACCTTCTTTGTGTATTTTATTTGATATTTTTTGAGCCTTTTTCCTATTTTTGAAGTGACTTACATGTTAGGTCATTCCATTGGACAGCTCACACAAGTGCATGACCTAGTTTGGATTGGAAATGACCTTTGTGGATCCAATAAGCTCTCAACTCTTCTTGTTTCATATTTTAGACATGTTGAGCTTGCTGTATGTTCATTTTTAGGTCAAAATATTGTTTATTGCTTGTTGATTGATGCTTTTCTTTTTGCACTTTCAACTTAAACTCTTAAATAAGGTGTGCTTGCTTCCTTTGTGCTATTGCTTGCATTTCTTCTTGTTTTGTTTTGGTATTGCTTTTGAGTGTTGCACCCCAAAATTTGCCCAACATTTCTTTACCTAGCTTATGTTTCATCTCATGCACATTAGCATTATCATTTGCATTTCATTGACATGTATGCAGGAGATCAAGAGGTATGATTACCAATCAAGATCTATACAAGACTCTGAAGCTAGCTAAGAAGGTTATTCAAGTGTTCAAGGGTTGATATCCTTGTTAGAGAAGTTAAAAGATCCTCAGAGAGAGTGATTGAAGCCAAGTGTGAAGGTCTCCTAACTTGAGAGTTAGGGGAAGCCATCAGAGGATTCTGAGGTCATGGAGATGGACTTGAGGTCTTGAGAGAGCTCATGAGAAGTGTTGAAGATCACTTTGGGGATTAGACAAGTCATTATGCAAGAATAAGAAGCCTCATCCATGATTGGTGCAGCTAGGGTTTGACTGGGTCAACCCTAGGTCAACTGATGATTTGAAGAAGGTTGAGACCTAATCCAAGATCCATGTGATCATGGATTGATGCATTGAGATGTTATAAGGATGATTCCAAGGTTAATTCATCATGATTGAAGAGCTTGAGAAGTTTCAGGCTAGGGTTTCTAAGGCTTGATAGTGTAAAATCCCCTAGTTTGACCACTCTTCAAGGCAATTTAGCTCAAGATGTGATTGTCATCTCCTCTTGACCTCAACATGATTGTTGTAGGGCATGATCTTATATTTAATTTGATTGCTAGAAGTCCTTGATAGGATTTGTAGAACTCAAGTTATGGCTTTAACAAGTTACGTGTCATCTGAGAAATGTGAATTTGGAGCTTGAAAGTTACCCAACTTGCATGAAACGTTTGCCCTAGAAGGATGATTCCTATGAACTTTTGGCCAACATTAATGTTGTTCCTTATCCTCTTAGATTTCTAGAGAGTACTAGAAATCCTTGATAGGATTTGTAGAACTCAACTTATGGCTTTGACAAGTCAAGGGTATTTTGGACATTTGGTGGTTATAGGTCATTTGTGATCATAAAGCATTTTCACCAACTTAGAGGCTTCAAATGAAATTTTGTTCAACTAGAAAGTTTCTCAAAATGGGGTTTTAACCTTGACCATGCATCAATGAGGCATTGAAATGGCTCAAGGAGAGACTTGGTTCAAGAAACTTTGAAAAAGAAAGAATTAAAAGGATTTAATGGTCAAAAATTCAAATAAGTAATTTTGTGACCAAATGAAACAAAATTATAGGTCAAATTGATTGGAAAAATGATTCTAGAAACAATGGCAAGGTTAGAATTTTTATTTGAGGTCATTTGAATGGCATTCCATTTCATTTCTTCATGATGAAGCAACATAATCAAATGCATACCTTTGGCTTGCAAACAAGGAAAATAACACTCTAAAATCATTCAATATCTCATGAGAACTTGATTACACACATAGCCATGCCAAGAAGGAGTCAGAATGGTGGTTGCCATGGGTGATATTTTGAAGAGATTTTGAAAATCCAAAATCTCATTTGGATGGATCCAGAAGTTTCTAGATGAGTCTAATCATTTCTATATAAGCTAGTGAGTGAGCTCAGCCATTTTTTTTGGAAGGAATTGAAGCTGGTAAGAGAAGGAGCCATTGAAATTTTGAAGGTTCAAGTTGAAATCGGGTTTTCAATTCAAGGGAGAATCAAGCAAAATCAAGGTGTGCAAAGGCTTGGAGAGTGAATTTGGAGCGTGTCTGCATCATCTTGGCAGTTGAAGTGAGCAAAAACCACCTCTGTTACCTCTCTGAAACCAGGTTTGTATATTTCATCATTATGCATGATTTAGGAGGAGAAACTTAGAAATATATATGTGGTTAAGATCCTTGCAACCTGTAGTTGGATTTAGGATCATAAGTTGGTGAATTAGAGACAAAATAGGTGTGTGACCATTTTCTGTTGAGGATGATATCTCATGATTCTTGAAGGCTTATTCATGATTGGATGGTGGAAATTGATTAGTGAAGAGTGAGGATTAATTTGAGGCCTTTAATTTAAAGAATGGTGAAAATCAAGATTTGGATGAACTCTGAAAATGTGATCGTGTTTTGAGTTAGAGATGGAATTAGAAAATTCTGAGGGTGGATTCGTGATCAGCATCAAATTTGGAGTGGGATAGTGATTGGTTTTGTGATTTTTGATGACCTGTGGAGGTTAGCTCACCGGAGAAGACAGTGGTGCCACTGTTCAGGCCACCGTATGCATTTTCCCCCCCAGCTGAGTTCAAATGGGGACGATGAGCATGGGCCATTGGATGATGGTTTGGACTTTGACTCAGGCGTGTGTTGGAGGGCCAGTATTGCACTTCAAGTTCTGAAGAGAAATTCCAAATGAAACGCACCGTTTCATTATTTGGAAGGTTTTGGGCTTAACACTCAGAGTGATATCCACACCCCCTTTCTGGCCCAACCCAAGAATTGAACTAAACTGGATTGCTATTTACCACGCATCTTTTATTAATTTCTTTTAATTTCTTTTATTTTTCCTTATTTCATGTGACTTAGAGATTAATTCATAAAAAATAGAAGACTAACTCAATTAATTCCAAACTTTTTTTCCCTGATTCATGATTGATTCTAGAATTTTGTAGATAAAAAATATTAATAATTCAAGCATTTTTTATTTTTATTTTCATTTTTGAATATTAATTGATATTAGAATAACCATGGTTGATACCTTGTTTTGATGAATTTGGTTTGAGCACTTGATGATGATTCTTGCCTTGATTTTTTGTGTGTAGCTAGCATAGATATGCATGTTCCCCCTAGAGTTTTCTCACATTTTTGTGATGAATGTAAGTGGTAGTTTTAAGTTGAAACTTTAGGTGCTCCATTTTTAGGTTTTATGTTTAGTACCTTGTGATTTAGGTTTTATTTGTAGGACTTGGTGGATGATTCAACCTCTGAATTTTGTATGGTAGATTCATAATTAAATTAGTGTCCCATAGTTATTTTTGTAGGATTTTACAATTGGTTTTAGTATTTTAGTTAGGACTAACTTTAGTGTTAGGTTTTAGGTGATCCTAACTTGTTAATTCAACTAGATTTATTTCTTTAGTTCCCTTAGATTAGGGTTTTGCCTCTCTTGCTCTTGGATGATGATGAAGACAAGCTTGGGTTGCTGAGGAATGCTTGAAGAAGCTTGGATGTGAAGCTTTCCCTTCTTTTGGTGTAGTGTTGATTAGGTGTTAAGATTAGGGTTTGTAGGCAGAGCTTCTAGATAGATTCTCTTCTTTCATAAACATGGAAGGTGTTGATCACTTCCATTCTTCCCTATGATGTAAGGTCCCCTTGTGAAGGCCTCATCCCTCCTTTGGTAGGATGTGTGGCTCTTTACAAGTTGGTAGAACCTTTGAGGGTCCCTTTCTCTAATGATAGGATGCTTAGTGGTGACCTTTGGTCTTCACTCTGCTGTCAATCATCCAAACCTTGCTCTTGTTAGATGAATCCTTCTCCCATGATAGAGGATAGAGTCCTTGTTAGAAGCTTTGAAGAGGATGGAGGTTGCTACTTCTTTATGGTTGAAGACTACCCTTGGAGTTGAAGCTTGAAGATCAAGAGGAACAAGTTGAAACTTGTGGGAAGAAGATCAAGCTGAGATTGAAGAAAGAGCTGAAGCTTGAAGAAGATGAAGAACAAGTTGATACTTGTGAAGGGGATCCATTGAATATTGAATGAAGAAGCTGAAGCTTGAGGTTGGAAAGCAAGTTGATACTTGTGAGTTCAATGCTTGGAGTACCTGAAGGAACAAGTTGGCACTTGCTATTGAGATTGAAGCCTGAAGGTGGAGTTTACTTTGGAGCTGAGGCCTGAAGAAGAAAGGATAAGTTGATACTTATGTTTGATATATTGGAAGCTTGAAGAAGCAAGTTGACACTTGTTATTAGATATGAAAGACTTGAAGAGCAGTTGAGGACTGAGGACTGAACTGCTGTCAAAAGATTGCTTTGCTGTGAGGCTGTGGAAGCTGTTGATCTGCTTTCTTGACTGTATGTTTGCTTTCTGTGCAGCTGTATTGATGTGACTTGCTTGATTTGCTTGATGCATTAGAATAAGTTCATATTTAGATTGACTTAAGCTAGGAGCATGATTTCACTAGAGGTTGAGTTGCTCCCTCTGCTTGTATTTTTACTGTATGGCTTTGCTTGCTGGTATTTGGTAGAGCCCTGCTCCCTTGCCTGTGTGGTTTGTGATTTGCTTGATGGCATTTTATTTCTTCCTGTATGATTACAGTTATTCATATCTGGATTGAGGTTGAGATGAGCTTGTGGAGGCTGATGCCCCACACATATTTCCTCCCTCACTTGCATTGCATGCATTTTATTTACAGTTGTTTACTGTTTAAGCTGATGCTTTACCTGTTTCTGTATATCATTGACATGATCCCCTAGGAATCTCACTTCCTTTGATAAGGAAGTGATGATAGAACTTTAGGTTGAAACCTATGCATGATAACTTCTAGGAGTTCCCTGTTTCAAACCTCAACTATAGGATGAATCCTTGGCATGACAATAGTAGGACTTGATAGTCTCCCCGTAGTTGAGCCTGTTCTCTCTTCTCATCTCAAAACAAATCAAAATACAGTAATAAAGGTTAACTGATGTCGTACGTTACGAGCCTTAAGCTATCTGAGAAAGGATTGTTGGAGAGTTTCTTTTCAACAGTCTGGATGTTTAGTATGGCACCTTTTGGATGATATGCGACGCATTCACTCTCAGGTCATAGTCTCTAGTGCGATATTGGTTGCAAACATCCATAAAAAACAGTTCCTCCGTAAAAGACAGAAAACAAACTTCAAACCTTTTTGCCCCGTGGGCCCATAATTCAAAGGAAAGCTTTTCTGAAGAAAAGAGTGTCGTTAACTCCTAGTTCTACCGCAAACGGTAACGCCTAAATCTCCAAGGGTTGAGCTGCGTACACCAAACTGCTGGAACTGTTTGTTAACCCTACTCGATAAAAACAGATGAATCTGAATTTCCATAATCCGTATTATCCCGAACTACATAAGCTCTGATCTCTCAAGCCTGTTGAGAGTACGTAGGCACAATACTGATGTATTGGCGAGCCACCTTCCCCATCACCCGTAGTTAGTCGAACTACGTTGACTCT
Organism: Lathyrus sativus; assembly: GCA_963859935.3. Classification (NCBI taxonomy): domain Eukaryota; kingdom Viridiplantae; phylum Streptophyta; class Magnoliopsida; order Fabales; family Fabaceae; genus Lathyrus; species Lathyrus sativus. Next base: position 433,386,048 of record OZ012740.1, read on the forward strand.
GATTTCTCATTCTCTGATGAGAATACGTAGGCATAAGGTGTGACGCTTTGTCGAGTCATTTTCTTTTCTTTTCAGACCAGCCTTGATAGGTAGATAGTAAAACCAACCCGTCAGATAAACACAACAAGCGTGGATCCTATCGAGTACGATGGACGTGAGGGGTGCTAATACCTTCCCCTTGCATAACCGACTCCCGAACCCAGACAATGGTTGCGATGACCTTGTCTTATACCTTTTTGTCAGGTTTTTCCGATCGTTTACTTTCCCGCTCTGAGGGATAAATAACGAAAGGTGGCGACTCTTCTGTTTTGGCGGCACCTTATTTTCGCGGAAGCGACAGCTGGCGACTCTGCTGGGGACTTGATAGTTTCCTAGGATCCAACGTCCCTTATGCGAGTCAATTTGGGGATCCAACGTCCCTGTGAGAGTCAATCCTAGCGCTTGTATGATTACTTGTTGGGTTGTGTTTATTTATCGCATTTTATTTTCCGCACTTTATTTTCAGTATGATATGATTATCTGTGCTGTTGTGGGAGGGGCATTCTGATGAGTGAGAGGCCAGACCCAGGCTTGAGTGTACCTAGCATTAGTTGTGGAAATTAGTGGGCACGTGCTTGCTTTGCAGGCACTACTGTCTCATGAAATCCACGCTCAGACGACGTTCTCCCGATTGACTTCTTTTCCAGCCCTTTGGGCCTGAGGGGTTGTTGGTTTGGAGGATTGTAGACTCTGGGGACCGATCATTTGGGATTCAGCTAAGTGAGGCCGCTTCAGGGGATGATGATGCCACACCTTCTGGGTATCGTATCATCTCTCTTGAATGTCTGTGACGCTGATGACCGCATAGGATGCCGAACTTGTGTCAGTTTAGGTCTATACCTGTGAGCAAGGTCGGGTTTGTTGCAGGAAACCTTAACTTTCAGACTACCTGGTTTTCTTGATAGTGAATCAGTTTCGGTGGTATCAGAGGTTCTTATCATCAGATATGTGTTTGTTCTTGATAGAGCAGATTTATGGTCCGATATCAGGGTTTTCTTCTCATCAGAGATTGGGTTGTTCTTGACAGACCAGTATTGTGGTTTTGTTGATACAGAACCTTCATCTCTTCAACAGCACAGTCGTCTTGATCTCCTGCTGCATGATTGCATTTTGCATTGTTTTACATACTCATTTGCATATCATTAACGTGTGTCTGTGTTGCAGGTACCGTTTCCCCCGGTTCAGGTTTTCTTGCCTTCTATTGTGCTACTATGGGTTCTCTGAGGAAGACTGTGGCCTACAAGCTCCCCACTCCTGATGTTGTTCAGTTGGCTGGTTTGATTGCTTTGGCAGATGATTCTGTGAGAGGTGAATTCAAGAAGTCGTATGGGAAACTGCTCAGCCTGGTTCGTAAACCCTCTGTGTTCGAGTTGAATGGGTTGCACGCCTTGCTGCAGTTCTACGATCCTCCTTTGAGATGCTTTACCTTCTAAGACTTTATTCTCGCACCCACACTAGAGGAGTATGCTGATTTGTTAGGTGTGCCTATCAAGAGTCAAATGCCTTTTGTTCATATGGATGCTAAGCCTAATTTGGCTAGTCTAGCCCCTTCACTTCATCTAGATGCCTCCGAGTTGGTCTTGTCTAGTTGGAACAGGGTTCCCGGTTTCTCCTTGCAGTTCTTAGTGGGAAAAGCTCAGCAGTTCGCCAAAGACGGGTGTTGGATCGTGTTCAACGCCATCCTTTCTCTGTGCATATACGACATTATTATGTTCCCTAATATGCCTGACTTTGTAGACTTCGACGCATTTCACATCTTCGCATCAGGGAATCCCATCCCTACCCTGATAGGAGATGTCTACCATTCCGTCCACTACAAGAACGAGAACCGAAGGGGCAAGAATGTCTCGTGTTGTGTACCCCTACTCTATAGATGGCTTGATAGTCACCTACCCAAGAAGGGTCCCTTTGCTTCGTCTGCAGCCACAGCTGAGTGGTCTGAGCGCTTGATGAGTCTGTCAGCGGAGGATATTGCCTGGTTTGATAGAGATAGGTTGGGTACTGAGATTATCTTTAGCTGCAGCGGGTTTCCGAATGTGCCTTTGATAGGCAGGAAGGGCTGTATCAATTATAATCCATCTCTGTTGGTCCAACAGTTTGCTTATGCTTTGAGAGCTCCGCCGAAGGATGAAGAGGTGCAGGAATCTCTGTACCTCACTGGTCTTCTAGAGAGGGATATGTTATCTAAGCTTCAGCACGCTTGGAATGGTATTAGTAAGCGGGGAAAGCCGTTGTTGGGGAAAAGTAATAGCCAAGCCTACGCTCCGTATGTGACTTGGATCAGAGCCAGAGCATATATTATAGGGATTCCGTTTCCACCTGCCCAGCCAGAAAGCCCTCCAGTGATTGAAGAGCCTACCACTGTGCCTATTCAGCAGTATAATCAGGTGTTAGCTGAAAGAGATGAGCTGAAGAAGGCAAATGAAGAATTGGAGAAAGAATTGGCTCAACTCAGAAGCGAGAGAAGCGAAGTCATCCATTCCTTTAAGAGGCAAACAGAGCTGGTAAACTAGTTAGGGACGGATTTGACTAAGCAGATGGCTGAGCGTGAGCGTTTGGGTCGGGACTTCAAAGCTGTCAATGACGTACTGGCCACTAAGAAGCAGCACTTGGATGAAGCGTACCGGAGGATATCCAAGTTTAATCAGCATTGGAAGGCCACCCTAGCCAACGGCAAAGAACGGGAGGATAAACTGAAACAACAGGTCTCCAAGTTGAAAGCCCAGGTGAAGGCTAGTGAGAAGAGGTTTGATGAAGAAACCGCTCGCAGATATGCCGCTGAAGGCCTGCTCAACAAGGCTCTTGCTAACCTGAAGGAGCGCAGACTGACGTTTGAATCCAAGAAGCGTAAGTTAGAAGATTGTTTCGGCGAAGGAGCATGGGAAGATTCAGTTGAAGGTCTCCAATACACTATTACGCAGAGGGAATTACTCGTCGAAGGGTTGCTCACTCGGCCTGATCATCCAAAAACGAGGAATCTGTTAGAAGAGTTCCGCGCCCGTGGCCGTGCTTGACTATATTTGTAATCCTTTTGTTTTGATCATTATTGTATGCTGACCATCACCAGGCTTGTTGGTCGAGGTCATGCTATTGATTCTGCTTGTACTCAGTGACATTGTATACTGCCTTGATGGGCTTTCTTCGTATATATGAGATGTTATTTCCATGACTGGACTCGGACTTCTTATTATCAGCACTGACACTCAGGCACTAGGATCGGGGGGAAATCTCCCTAACGCACAGACACACGTTTGCATTTGCATGAAGCATCTGCATAACGGGCACTTTGTCGTTTTTTCTAACCCTTTTGTGTATACAGGTTGTTTCAGGTTGTTCTAGGATTGATCAAAGACCAATCCACCGTTATCCGACCAGAGCAAATCAAGCCAGAGCAATGGAACAAGTGCAGACTGACGTTCAAGAGCTCCGAGAGAGGATGGACCGCTTCATGGAGCTCATGCAAGTGGTTGCCAACGGCCAAGACCAGCTTAGAACATTGGTCCAGCCTCTGATCTCAATGGTTGATAGCAATGGTGTACTCCATGGCGGGAATGTTCCAACCCCTCCACCTGTTGAAACTCCTCAGAATGGCGTCCCCGTGACTTGGGGGAACGGTAGTGCCAACGGCAATGTGATCGCTAACATGGGGCTCAATGGTAATACGACTGGCGTCGGTAACGGAAATTTTGAAGCGAATGTCAATTTTGGACTGTGCAACGGCAACGCGGGTGTTGGAAATCTGTATGGGCCTCAGCCATGGTTAGAAGACCGTCAAGAAGACTTGTTCTCACAAAAAGGTGCTGAAGGAGAGCTGACTGCTGAAGCACATCTGAGGTTTAAAGCACTCGAGGACAAGATGAGGAATTTCGAGAACCTGAACACTATGGGTGTCGATATGTCCAAATTGGGATTGATTGCTGATTTCAAGGTGCCTCCCAAGTTCAAGGTACCCGACTTTGAGAAGTACAAGGACACCACTTGCCCTTGCGTCCACCTGAGATCATACTACCGGAAAATGTCCGCTCACTCTGAAGACAAGAAGATGCTGATGCACTTCTTTCAGGATAGCTTGTCCGGGCCATCCTTGGAATGGTACATGAGTTTGGAGCCTACCAGTGTGCGCACGTGGAAGGAACTTGCTGAAGCATTCGTGCACCATTACCAGTATAATAGTGACTTGGCTCCGAACCGGGTCCAACTGCAGAATTTGTCACAGAGAAACAACGAAGGGTTCAAGGAATACGCCCAGAGGTGGCGTGAATTAGCAGCTAGAGTTCAGCCGCCGATGGTTGAACGAGAGCTTGTTGAGATGTTTGTAGCCACCCTCCCAGGGGTTTATTACGCGAAATTGGTCAGCAGTATGTCTAGAAGCTTCTCAGATCTCATCATCACGGGCGAGCACGTTGAAAATAGGATCAAACTGGGGAAAATTCAAGGCGCCGATCTAGCCTCGGCTAGAGGAGGAAAGAAACCGTATGGTGGCAAAAGGCGGGAAGGAGAGACGAGCGCCGTGTCCAACGCTCGAAGGAAAAGTAAAGGCCCTCACCAGCAGGTGGTCAGTATAACCATCCCTGCTGTCCAACAACCCCAGCCACAGCAGCAGTAGCAGCAGCCGAATCAACAAGGGTACAGAAAGTATCAGAACAGGGCACCTCTATCCAGTCGTCACCTTGAGACACCTCCCATGTCGTATGCTCAGCTGTTACAAACTCTGCTTCAGTTGCAGTTAGTCTAGAAGAGAACCCTGCCTCCCTTGACAGGGGCACCTCCGCCCGGTTATGACGCGAATGCAACCTGTGAGTTTCACTCGGGGGCACCAGGCCACACGATAGAAAACTGCAAAGCCTTCAAGCACAAGGTGCAAGATATGGTGGATGCTAAGATCATTAATTTCTCAAATAATGTGCCAAATGTCACGAAGAACCCTATGCCGAATCATCGGGGATGGTGAGGTGAATGCCATTATTGAGGACGAGAATTTAGATGTGTTGACTGACATCAGAGATTTGAAGACGCCGCTCAGCTTCGTTAAAGCTAAGCTGATGAAGAGAGGCTTCTTTCCGGGCTGTGGAGAACTATGTATGGGCTGTGCGACTCGTCCTGATGGATGTGAACAGTTGATAGAGGGGATCCAGAGTCTGATGACCGAAGGAATCTTGCAGTTTAGTCGAAGGGCCGAATGTGGATCTGGAGAGGTAATGCTGAAGCAAGATGATGAGGTTGCTACCATCACCATCCCTCGCCGGACGATCACCATTTCTGCACCCAGACCGCCCATGATTACCATCACCAAGGCTGGGCCGATACCTTTTGAAAGCACCAATGCTGTCCCGTGGCATTATGGGGCGGACGTCTACTGCAACGGGCAGAAGTTAGAATTGGAACCCTCGGGGAAATCTGTGGATAACCTAGTGGGAATTGGCGGAATCACGCGCAGCGGAAGAGTATTTGCCCCACCCGAGATTGTGGCGGACAAAGCGGACAAAGCTGAAATAACCGACAAGGGAAAAAGTAAAGTCGTTGAGGAAACCCCTCAGGGGGGTAGAGAAGGACTTACTTGTTAAGGACGCTGAAGAATTCATGAGGTTGATTAAGAAGAGTGATTACAAGATCGTGGATCATCTCCATCAAACACCCTCGAAAATTTCTATCCTGAATTTGTTGCTGTGTTCGGAGTCACATTGCAACGCGCTATTAAAGGTCTTGAATGCCACGTATGTACCGCAAGAAATATCGGTCAACCAGTTGGAAGGGGTCGTAGCCCACGTGAATGCTGCAAACGGGTTAGGGTTCACTGACCTGGAGCTGACGCCAAAGGGAAGAAACCACAGCAGTGCCCTGCACATCTCGATAGAGTGTAGGGGAACGATTATGTCTCATGTGTTGGTGGACACGGGGTCATCACTCAATGTTCTCCCGAAGAAAGCATTGATGAAGTTAGATACGCGAGGAGTGATTTGCACACCCAGTGATCTGGTGGTGAAGGCTTTCGACGGAACCAAGCGTCATGTTTTCGGAGAGGTAACGCTACCAATCAAAGTTGGGCCGGAAACTTTTGACACAATCTTCTATATCATGAACATCATGCCTGCCTACAGTTGTCTCCTAGGCCGGCCATGGATCCACTCTGCTGGTGTCGTGACCTCCACGTTGCACCAGAACCTCAAGTACGCTGTTGGAGGCAGCATCGTAACCGTATGTGGCGAGGAGTATATAATAGTGAGCCATTTGTCGTCCTTCAAATATGTGGAGATGGATGGGGAAATCCACGAAACCTTATGTCAGGCGTTCGAAGCTGTTAAAGTCAAGAACGTAGCTCCTGTAATCACTGAGAAACTAGAGATAACTCTCTCTTCCTTCAAGGAGGCCCGAGCCGTTGTGCAGGCCAGATTTACCCCAGGGTGGGGGCGAATTCTAGAAATACCTAACAAACAGGACAAGTTTGGGTTGGGATACTCTCCTGCGGCTGAAGCCTCTTCTTCTCATAGTGCGTCGCGAGGTAAAGGGCCGATCCAGTTTACAAGCGGCGGAGTAATATTCGAAAGTGTCAACGTGGTGTCTGAAGACGGCGAAGACAGTGATTGCGACCTAGACTCTTGGATCCAGCCAAGCAAACCAGGCGAGAGCCTCAACAACTGGTCCGTCAGGGATACCATCCAAGTGACAGGCAAAGAGTAATGATTTACTTTCTCCAATCGTTGTACAACCCTATGTCTTACCCGGGGCATAATGGTTTTATTGTCAGGGCCTTGTTTGATTATGTACATGCATTTTACCAATAAATCAAAAGGCGTTTTTCTTCGTATTCAAATATTGTGATCTCTGTTATTCCTGTTTTATATTTGTTTTAAAAAACAATAAAATGGCAATAGGGTTTGTGCTAACCAGCATATCCTTGTTTTAAGCTTAACCCTTGCTATTGCAGGATCCACATAGCAGATGACATCGACTCTGGACCTTCTACGACTCACTTCGATTTCGATTGCCCGATCTATCAAGCCGAAGAAGAGATTGATGAAGACGAAGACCTTCCCGAAGAGTTGGCCCGCTTGTTGAAACAAGAAGAGAAAGTTATTCTGCCTCACGAAGAAGAGATTGAGATTGTGAATCTGGGTTCTGAAGAACTGGTCAGGAATATCAGGATAGGAGCTGCATTGCAGAGTGATGTCAAGCAGAGATTGGTCGAGATGCTAAGAGAGTATAGTGACGTCTTTGCTTGGTCATACGAGGATATGCCCGGACTTGATATTGACATTGTGGTCCACCACTTGCCGCTGCGAGAAGATTGTCCTCCCGTCAAGCAGAAGCTTAGGAGGACGCGACCAGATATGGCCGTTAAGATCAAAGAAGAAGTGCAAAAACAGCTTGATGCTGGCTTCTTAGTGGTCACCACTTACCCTCCGTGGGTCGCTAACATAGTGCCTGTACTGAAGAAGGACGGTAAGGTGCCAATGTGCGTCGATTATCGGGATTTGAATAGGGCGAGCCCTAAAGATGATTTCCCGCTCCCTCATATCGATGTGTTGGTCGATAATACAGCTCAGTTCTCCGTATTTTCGTTCATGGATGGCTTCTCCGGCTATAATCAGATCAAGATGGCGCCGGAGGACATGGAGAAAACTAAGTTTATCACACCTTCGGGAACATTTTGCTACAAGGTAATGCCTTTCGGTCTGAAGAACGCAGGGGCCACTTACCAACGAGCAATGGTCACTTTGTTTCATGATATGATTCATCATGAGATTGAAGTCTATGTTGATGACATGATTGCGAAGTCCCAAACGGAGGAAGGACATCTGATCAATTTGCTGAAGCTTTTTGAAAGGCTTAGGAAGTTCAGGTTGAGGCTGAATCCTAACAAGTGTACTTTCGGAGTACGGTCTGGAAAGCTACTGGGGTTTATCGTGAGTGAAAGAGGCATCGAGGTTGATCCTGCGAAGATAAAAGCAATACAAGAAATGCCAGCGCCAAGAACAGAAAAAGAGGTTCGTGGTTTCCTGGGAAGAATAAACTACATTGCAAGGTTTATTTCTCAGCTCACGGCCACGTGTGAACCGATGTTCAAACTGCTGAAAAAAGATCAGGCGATTATCTGGAACGAGGATTGCCAGAAGGCATTTGATAAGATAAAACAGTATCTACAGGAACCTCCGATCTTGATTCCCCCAGTGGACGGAAGACCTTTGATTATGTACTTGACAGTTCTTGAGAATAGTATGGGGTGTGTTCTCGGTCAGCACGACGAGACAGGCAGAAAGGAGCATGCCATTTACTACTTGAGTAAAAAATTCATAGATTGTGAATCTCGTTACTCGATGCTGGAAAAAACGTGTTGTGCACTAGCCTGGGCTGCCAAACGTTTACGACAGTACATGCTTAACCACACCACCATGATAATTTCGAAGATGGATCCAATCAAGTATGTCTTCGAGAAGCAAGCGCTTTCGGGCAGGATTGCCAGATGGAAAATGGTGTTGACGGAATATGACATTCAGTATGTTTCCCAAAAGGCCATTAAGGGAAGCATATTGTCTGAATACCTGGCCGAACAGCCGATCGAGGATTATCAGCCGATGAAATTTGAATTCCCTGATGAGGATATCATGTTTCTCAAAGCAAAAGACTGTGATGAATCGTTGCCCGACGAGGGTCCATACAGGAAATCCCAGTGGAAATTGATATTTGACGGGGCTGTTAATTCTTACGGAAGTGGCATTGGGGCAATCATCACAACTCCCCATGGATCCCACATCCCGTTTACTGCGAGACTGACGTTTCCGGTCACTAATAACGAAGCGCAGTACGAAGCGTGCATCATGGATCTAGAAGAAGCAATTGATTTGAGAATCAAGAACCTAGATGTATATGGTGACTCGACACTTGTGATTAACCAGATTAAAGGGGAGTGGGAGACTCGTCAATCGAATTTGGTGTCGTACATGAACTATGCCCGAAGGCTACTTCCGTTCTTTGATCGAGTGGAACTCCATCATGTGCCCAGGGCCGAGAATCAAATGGCTGATGCCTTAGCCGCGTTGGCTTCGATGTATAAAGTCAATTTTTGGAATGAAGCTCTAAGGATTGTCCTTTCTCGTCTTGATAGACCTGCATTCGTCTTTGCAATCGAGGAAGCCTCCGATGGCAAGCCATGGTTCCATGACATCCAGACTTTCCTTATGACTAAGGAGTATCCTGCAGGAGCATCAACCCAGGATAAGAAGACTCTGAGGAGGCTGTCTGGAAATTTTTATCTCAATCCTGATGGAGTTTTGTATAAAAGAAACCACGATCTTGTGCTACTCAAATGTGTAGATGAAAAAGAAGCGAGTATGCTCATGGAAGAAGTCCATGAAGGCACATTTGGTACGCACGCCGGCGGGCATGCTATGACAAGAAAGATCCTGAGAGCAGGATACTACTGGCTGACGATGGAATCGGATTGTTTTAAATTCGCGAAGATATGTCATAAATGCCAGATTTATGCTGATAAGATTCATGTACCACCGTGCCCGTTGAATGTCATGTCCTCCCCGTGGCCGTTATCCATGTGGAGCATCAACATGATAGGCAAGATCGAGCCCACTGCATCTAATGGTCATCGCTTCATTCTAACTATCGATTACTTCACCAAGAGGGTGGAGGCAGCCTCATACGCTAATGTGACTAAGCAGGTGGTGGCTAGATTCATAAAGAGGGACATCATCTGTCGTTACGGAATTCCCGAGCGGATCATTACTGATAATGGTTCAAATTTGAATAACAAGATGATGAAGGAGTTGTGCCAGAGTTTCAAGATTGAACATCACAACTCATCTCCTTACCGGCCGAAGATGAATGGCGCTGTTGAAACGGCCAATAAGAACATCAAGAAGATTGTGCAAAAGATGGTTGTGACCTACAAGGATTGGCATAAGATGCTGCCATTTGCACTACACGGTTATCGTACAACGGTGCGTACATCAACCGGGGCAACTCCTTTCTCACTAGTGTACGGCATGGAAGTTGTCCTATCGTTGGAAGTTGAGATTCCTTCTTTACGAGTTTTGGTTGACGTAAAACTTGATGAGGCAGAATGGATTAAGAACCGACTAAACCAACTCAGCCTGATGGACGAGAAGAGGTTAGCATCGATTGCATATGGTCGTCTGTACCAAAGCCGAATGAAGAAAGCTTATGATAAGAAGGTGCGTCCTAGAAGCTTTCAGACGGGTGATCTCGTCCTGAAGAAGATTCTTCCTCCACACTCCGATCACCGGGGCAAGTGGACTCCTAATTACGAAGGTCCGTACGTCGTCAGCAAGGTCTTCTCGGGAGGAGCCTTGTTGTTGTCCATGATGGATGGCGAAGATTTTGCATCCCCGGTGAACGCGGACGCAGTTAAAAAATACTTTGCTTAAAAAATGACCCGCTGGAAAGAAAAAGAATATCTAGGCAAAAAATGGGGCATCCCGGCGAACCATAAAAAAGGAAAAAGGTTCGGGCAAAAATTAGGGATATAAAGAAAAGGATGTACACCCGCAAAGTCGAAAACCTGGAAGGGCGACTTTGGCAAAAAAGGGTATCCCGGTGAATCGAAAACCCGGAAGGGCGGTTCAGGCAAAAGTTAGGGATTTGAAAAAGCAAATGACTGCGTTCCGCGTATGGACTTTCATTGTTTAGTGGTTTGGAAGACTTGAGGGCCGTTTATCTGAGTCAATCACTTCTGAAGCTGAAGCGTCGGAGAAGTATCGAAGTCGAGTGGGTCATAGAGGGGTCAACTCATGGTGTTCGTCTATACCTCATTGCCGACATTTGTGTATACTGATGTATATTTATGTTTTTATATTTGCGCAGCTTCCTCATTCCAGGAGCTTGCATCTGTTGTAAAACATTTTTACCCATTCAGGGGTTCGTTATTAATAAAATGTATACTATTCAGCAATTCTGTTTGTTTGTTTAGCATTTATCTGTTTTGTTTGCGAAAAAGAACGCCGATGTTTTTAATAAAATGCGCATACATAAACTTACTGGCCTAGGCCACTGATTGTTGAAACAATGAATTACTTGAACATTGTCACAAGATGATAACCTTGATAGGTCCCTTTGAGAAGGGTATCTTGTCTGTTTGTTTGTGTTGTTGCAGGTATAGCATATTCCAGGCAGTATGTCGTACGCGTTCCTAAGCAGGACGATTCCTTCTTCCCCAGCCGAGCTGGCAAATCCCCACAGAGTCGTACTCTCCCCAGCAAGTAGGATGATTCCTTCTTCCCCAGTCGAGCTGGAAAATCCCCAAAAGAGTCGAGCCCTTGGAAGTGTTCAGGCCATGATTGGTTTTCCCCAGTAGAATGTTGAATAGCTGATGCTGTATTTCCCCACCGGAGTCGGTATCTCCGGGAAAGTTTTAGCCACGAAGGCCGTGCAGTTTATTTCTGCGATTGGCATCGTTTTCCTCAACAGTTATGGTTCGTATACCCAGATGAGTAGATCCAGGTTCTCGTAGAACTTTGTTCCCCTGCAGCAGTCGACTGAAGTTCGTTTCCCCAGGCGGAGTCCAATTGAGATTGGCGTGATTTCTTCTCCTCAGCAGGATGAGTCCTTCCCCCACCAGAGTGGTCCTTTATCCTTGACAGGAGGATTCTCCCTTCAGCATTTATTTTACTGATGGGGTCATAGCATTTTGCATGATTGCATAGCATTTACCCTAAACGCGTAGCATTTCCACCGTGTGGAGCATTGCGCCATTGTCAAACATATGCATGTGAAGCATGAGCTAGGTCGTTACCGTTCTTGTTTTGCAGGTGTTCCCCGACAGGGTGTTTGCTCAGGATGATTCCTGAAATCTCAGAAGAGTTGTTTGGCCCAAGATGATTCTTGAATTCTCCAGCAAAGTCGTGTACCCAAGATGATTCTTAAAATCCCCAGTGAAGTCGCAAGAGTTGGTTGCTCAAGTTGATGCTAAGAGTCCCCGACAGAGTGTTTGCTCAGGATGAATCCTGAAATCTCAGAAGAGTTGTTTGGCCCAAGATGATTCTTGAAATCTCCAGCAGAGTCATTTGTCCAAGATGATTCTTGAAGTCCTCAGCAGAGTTGATTCATCCATAATGATTTCTGAAGCCCCGAAGCAGAGTTACTTGATAGTTCTCCAGAATCCCCCACGGAGATGTGTCATCCCCGACATGTTTTCAACAGAGAAGTTGAGATTTCCCTGGAAGACTTGATGATTGAAGTCTGGTAGTGGTGACAAAACCCTTGACTTACTGATGAAGTCTGACCACGAGGCCAAAGTAGCTTGTCTAGCTGATGCAGGGTGCCTGATGGCAGAAGTTTGAATGTCCTTATTGATTCATGATTGACTAAGAATTCTATTCCCGACTTACTGACGAAGTCCGGCTGACGCCCGAAAATTCCTTGGAATGCCCGACGGCATGATTAACTTGATTGTTAAAAAGTTCCTAATGACTTGATGAGTCCCGAGGAATTCTTCCGCTGTAGTGTTGCAGAACGCCTGATGGCAATATCAGCTATGTATCGCCGATTGCTGAATGACTGGTGATCCCTTGATGACTTGAGGATGAATATCTACAGCAAAATCAGATGATCATCCTGACGGATATTGGAGATTAGACCTTTCACCGGTTACCGTGTGACCAATCCTCCAGCTAGTTGCCCTGGAGCTATTATTTCAGTTTCCGAAGATTTGTCCCCATCAGAGTACCGTGTACTTGTGTAGTTGGCAAATTTTCGAGGTTGTTGGTATTCAACCATCTTTTACCTTGATTGTTTGAGAGTTGTTCGCTTCTCACCCAGTCAGGTCCAAGTCGTTTGAATATGGGCAGATGTTGCACCCCAAAATTTGCTCAACATTTCTTTACCTAGCTTATGTTTCATCTCATGCACATTAGCATTATCATTTGCATTTCATTGACATGTATGCAGGAGATCAAGAGGTATGATTACCAATCAAGATCTATACAAGAATATGAAGCTAGCTAAGAAGGTTATTCAAGTGTTCAAGGGTTGATATCCTTGTTAGAGAAGTTAAAAGATCCTCAGAGAGAGTGATTGAAGCCAAGTGTGAAGGTCTCCTAACTTGAGAGTTAGGGGAAGCCATCAGAGGATTCTGAGGTCATGGAGATGGACTTGAGGTCTTGAGAGAGCTCATGAGAAGTTTTGAAGATCACTTTGGGGCTTAGACAAGTCATTGTGCAAGAATAAGAAGCCTCAGCCATGATTGGTGCAGCTAGGGTTTGACTGGGTCAACCCTAGGTCAATTGATGATTTGAAGAAGGTTGAGACCTAATCCAAGAGCCATGTGATCATTAATTGATGCATTGAGATGTTATAAGGATGATTCCAAGGTTTATTCATCATGATTGAAGAGCTTGAGAAGTTTCAGGCTAGGGTTTCTAAGGCTTGACAGTGTAAAATCCCCTAGTTTGACCCCTCTTCAAGGTAATTTAGCTCAAGATGTGATTGTCATCTCCTCTTGACCTCAACATGATTGTTGTAGGGCATTATCTTAACTTTAATTTGAGTGCTAGAAGTCCTTGATAGGATTTGTAGAACTCAAGTTATGGCTTTAACAAGTTACATGTCATCTGAGAAATGTGAATTTGGAGCTTGAAAGTTACCCAACTTGCATGAAACGTTTTCCCTAGAAGGATGATTCCTATGAACTTTTGGCCACAATGAATGTTGTTCCTTATCCTCTTAGCTTTCTAGAGAGTACTATAAGTCCTTGATAGGATTTGTAGAACTCAACTTATGGCTTTGAATAGTCAAGGGTATTTTAGACATTTGGTGATTATAGGTCATTTGTGATCATAGGCCATTTTCACCAACTTAGAGGCTTCAAATGAAATTTTGTTCAACTAGAAAGTTGCTCAAATGGGGTTTTAACCTTGACCATGCATCAAGGAGGCATTGAAATGGCTCAAGGAGAGACTTGGTTCAAGAAACTTTGAAAAAGAAAGAATTAAAAGGATTTAATGGTCAAAAATTCAAATAAGTCATTTTGTGACCAAATGAAACAAAATTATAGGTCAAATTGATTGGAAAAATAATTCTAGAAACAATGGCAAGGTTAGAATTTTTATTTGAGGTCATTTGAATGGCATTCCATTTCATTTCTTCATGATGAAGCAACATAATCAAATGCATACCTTTGGCTTGCAAACAAGGAAAATAACACTCTAAAATCATTCAATATCTCATGAGAACTTGATTACACATATAGCCATGCCAAGAAGGAGTCAGAATGGTGGTTGCCATGGGTGATATTTTGAAGAGATTTTGAAAATCCAAAATCTCATTTGGATGGATCCAGAAGTTTCTAGATGAGTCTAATCATTTCTATATAAGCTAGTGAGTGAGCTCAGCCATTTTTTTGGAAGGAATTGAAGCTGGTAAGAGAAGGAGCCATTGAAATTTTGAAGGTTCAAGTTGAAATCGGGTTTTTAATTCAAGGGAGAATCAAGCAAAATCAAGGTGTGCAAAGGCTTGGAGAGTGAATTTGGAGCGTGTCTGCATCATCTTGGCAGTTGAAGTGAGCAAAAACCACCTCTGTTACCTCTCTGAAACCAGGTTTGTATATTTCATCATTATGCATGATTTAGGAGGAGAAACTTAGAAATATATATGTGGTTAAGATCCTTGCAACCTGTAGTTGGATTTAGGATCATAAGTTGGTGAATTAGAGACAAAATAGGTGTGTGACCATTTTCTGTTGAAGATGATATCTCACGATTCTTGAAGGCTTATTCATGATTGGATGGTGGAAATTGATAAGTGAAGAGTGAGGATTAATTTGAGGCCTTTAATTTAAAGAATGGTGAAAATCAAGATTTGGATGAACTCTGAAAATGTGATCGTGTTTTGAGTTAGAGATGGAATTAGAAAATTCTGAGGGTGGATTCGTGATCAGCATCAAATTTGGAGTGGGATAGTGATTGGTTTTGTGATTTTTTATGACCTGTGGAGGTTAGCTCATCGGAGAAGACGGTGGCGCCACTGTTCAGGCCACCATCTGCATTTTCCCCCCCAGCTGAGTTCAAATGGGGACGATGAGCATGGGCCATTGGATGATGGTTTGGACTTTGACTCAGGCGTGTGTTGGAGGGCCAGGATTGCACCTCAAGTTCTGAAGAGAAATTCCAAATGAAACGCATCGTTTCATTAATTGGAAGGTTTTGGGCTCAAAACTTAGAGTGATATCCACACCCCCTTTCTGGCCCAACCCAAGAATTAAACTAAACTGGATTGCTATTTACCACGCATCTTTTATTAATTTCTTTTATTTTTCCTTATTTCATGTGACTTAGAGATTAATTCATAAAAAATAGAAGACTAACTCAATTAATTCCAAACTTTTTATCCCTGATTCATGATTGAATCTAGAATTTTGTAGATAAAAAATATTAATAATTCATGCATTTTTTATTTTTATTTGCATTTTTTGAATATTAATTGATATTAGAATAACCATGGTTGATACCTTGTTTTGATGAATTTGGTTTGAGCACTTGATGATGATTCTTGCCTTGATTTTTTGTGTGTAGCTAGCATAGATATGCATGTTCCCCCTAGATTTTTCTCACATTTTTATGATGAATGTAAGTGGTAGTTTTAAGTTGAAACTTTAGGTGCTCCATTTTTAGGGTTTATGTTTAGTACCTTTTGATTTAGGTTTTATTTGTAGGACTTGGTGGATGATTCAACCTCTGAATTTTGTATGGTAGATTCATGATTGAATTAGGGTCCCATATTTATTTTTGTAGGATTTTACAATTGGTTTTAGTATTTTATTTAGGGCTAACTTTAGTGTTAGGTTTTAGGTGATCCTAACTTGTTAATTCAACTAGATTGATTTCTTTAGTTCCCTTAGATTAGGGTTTTTCCTCTCTTGCTCTTGGATGATGATGAAGACAAGCTTGGGTTGCTGAGGAATGATTGAAGAAGCTTGGATGTGAAGCTTTCCCTTCTTTTGGTGTAGTGTTGATTAGGTGTTACGATTAGGGTTTGTAGGCAGAGCTTCTAGATAGATTCTCTTCTTTCATAAACATGGAAGGTGTTGATCACTTCCATTCTTCCCTATGATGTAAGGTCCCCTTGTGAAGGCCTCATCCCTCCTTTGATAGGATGTGTGACTCTTTACAAGTTGGTAGAACCTTTGAGGGTCCCTTTCTCTGATGATAGGATGCTTAGTGGTGACCTCTGGTCTTCACTCTGCTGTCAATCATCCAAACCTTGCTCTTGTTAGATGAATCCTTCTCCCATGCTAGAGGATAGAGTCCTTGTTAGAAGATTTGAAGAGGATGTAGGTTTCTACTTCTTTATGGTTGAAGACTACTGTAATACCCCAAATTTTACCCTTTCTTTTTTATTTTTATTTTAAATTCTGATTAACTTAATAAATTAACCTTTTTTTTTTTAAATCTTGTTTTTTTAACTAATAATAATTTAATTAAATTTTTTTTATAAATTTACTAATGTTTTTTATTAACTTTTTTTTTTCTTTTCTATTTAGTTTATTTATTTAAATCATGTTAAGCTCTTCTTACTAACTTTTAGGATTTAGATTAAAATTTAATTTTTTTTTTCTTTAAGAGTAAATTTTTTTTATAACCTTTTTTAAATTAATTTCTAACACATTTTTTTAATCAGATTCTAATACTTTTTTTAAAATAAAAATCTAACTTTTTTAAAAGCTAAATCCTTTTTTCTAACTTTTCTTAAAGCTAAATCTTTTTTTCTAACTTTTTTAAAGTTAAATATTTTTTTCTAACTTTTTTTAAAACTAAATCTTTTTTTTTCTAACTTTTTTAAAGTTAAATATTTTTTTCTAACTTCTTTTTAAAATTAAATCTTTTTTCTAACTTCTTTTTAAAATTAAATCTTTTTTCTAAAGTTAAATCTTTTTTTTTTCTAACTTTTTTAAAAAAATTAAATCTTTTTTTTCTCTAACTTCTTTTTAAAATTAAATCTTTTTTTTCTCTAATTTCTTTTTAAAATTAAATCTTTTTTTTCTCTAAATTCTTTTTAAAATTAAATCTTTTTTTTTCTAACTATTTTAAAAATTAAATCTAACCTTTTTTTTTATAAATTAAATCTATCCTTTTTTTTTAAAAATTAAATCTAAATCTTTTTGACACCATCCTTTTTCAAATTAAAATTCTAAATTCCTTTTAAAATTAAATTCTAATGCCATTTTATTTTCTTTTTTAAAATTAAGATCTAAATTCCTTTTAAAATTAAATTCCAACAGTTTTTAAAATAATTCTAACACTTTTTTAAATCAACATTCAAATGTTTTTTATTTTTAAAATTCTAACACATTTTTTTTAAACTTAAAATTCTAATTTTTATTTAACTTGAAACTCTTATTTTCTTTGCTAACTTTTTAAATTTAAATCCAACACTTTTTTAATCAAATCCAATCCCAATGAATTCCAGATGGAGCAAAATCAAATCAATCAGATCATATCATCATCATAAGAAAATCAGATCTAAATATCAACATCACCATCATTGAATCAAATCTGAAATCATCATAAAAATTCATTCAAATCAAATCAGAGATTGAAAAAGATTGAGATATTCAAATCAAATCAGAGATTGAAAAATATTTAAAAATCAAGTATAAAAGGACCCTCAGAAGCAACAAAACGAGGGGATCGACAAGCATCAAAAACTCTTACAGTCTTCATCAAAAGTAACTAACTCTTCTTTTTTTTAATTTCTAATCTTTTTATATCTTTTTTTCAAAATTTCTACCATTTTTTCTTAATTAAAATTCTAACATTCTAACTCTTTTTTTATTAAAATTCTAACCTTTTTCTCTTTTATTTTCAAACTTTTATTTTTATTTTCTAACCTTTTTTTTTAAAAACCAAATTTCGAAGTTCTAATTTTTTTGCTAACTTTTAATTCTAACTTTTAATCTATTTTCTTTTTTCTTAATCACATTAAAAACTCTAACTTTTCCAAATCTCACAAAAAAACCTAATTCCATTCTAACTCTTTTCTTATTACCTAAATTTTCATCGTCTCAAAACGTTCATCACTTAACTTCTAATTATTGTCAATTCCAATTTTCATCCTTCATTCCTAACAATATTCTTGATTATCCATGAACCTGTTCACTAATATTTATTTATTTATTTTTGTATTTATTTTTATATTTGTACATAATCTGACATCATCGTTGCTATTTCATATTCCATTATCACTTGTATATTATCATCATCTTCATTGCATATCAATTTTTATTGTTTATTAATTTTTCGCTAACATCCTCATTTTTAAGATCCAAATTTCTAACTTTTTTTCTTGTTTCGTTAAAATTATAATTTTCTACTTAAATTCCTAACATTCCCGTCTAATTTTTTGTCTAACCCCGTATAATAACAGTCTCGGTTTGTTTTGGTTTTTTGCAGCTGACTAAGTTCAATTGATTTTATTTTCAGTTTAAATATTCAATTATCATATTTGTAACTGCTTATGGGATGTAATTTTGCGAGACAATTGTCGCATTTATCTTTCCGCACTTTATTTTCTGTCGTTGTATGTATATTTCACTCCTCCGAAGGAATTAGGTCTAGCTTTTGGTCGTCGTGTCAATAGTCCTCAACTTCAAACCCTTACAACTACAAACCCTAATTTTCACAAATGTCTCGCCGCAGGCAAAAATTACCATTTTACCCCTAGTTTTAGGTCAAAGAGTCGCCGTACTCTGTTTTAGGGTTTCCCGCCGCGGAATCCCTAACCTAACCTAACCCTAATTCACTTAACAATTTACAACGTAGATATTGGAGTTTCTACACTCCGCGTAAGCGTGTCCTTAAGATGCGTTTATTCCCCTTGAGACCTTGACCACAGTCGAGAAGTTTCTAACCTCCCTTTTGAGGGGAACTACGATTACTCTGATTCCACTCCCGTAAGGATACGTAGGCACAAGATGCGATGTCTTGCCGAGTAAACTTAGAATTAACCCCTTAGGTTTACTTTCTCACTTTTAATCCTTTGTACATATACTTTAAGCAAATAAATAAAGCAAATAGTAAACATTTGAACAAAAGGTTCCTGTAGAGTACTACAGAAGTTTAGGGTGCTAATACCTTCCCTAAATTTAACCAACCCCCGAACCCTAGATCTTTCCCCGCATTGTGTTTACGATGCAAAATAGGTTTTCCCTTTTTGACCTTTTCCTTCGGATAAATCAAAGAGCGGTTGTGAATTGAATTGCGATTCAAACTCATTAATAGTTTGATATCCTATTTCCACCGCAACAGAAAATGGCGACTTCACTGGGGACCTCCTAAACTTTTGAGGGTTATCCCTAACTTGTTCATATTTATTACTATTTGTGTTATTATTCATTTGCATGTATATATTTGTGCTTTGATTTTGGGACTGTTCCTCGTGTTGTGAGATAAAGTCCTACGCCCGGACTAGTGACACTATTATAGGATGGGGATATATTCGATGAGGCTTATAGGGAGTGAATCCCGACCAAGCTGATTCGAGAATCACCGCTCAGTTGAGACCTTTTCGAAAATGGTTCGGTTGAACGAGTAATCGCGAAAACTTTTTCCATGGTCGATTGGAGTCTGTGATATTGGGAACCGTAGTACCTTAACACCACCTTGGCCTTATTTAGGACGTAGTGCGGGAGCTATGTGGGAGTAATCCTACAACGGCTGCTACGCGATACTACACTCAAAAGAGGTTCTCTTGAGAATATTATTCACCCCCGAGTCAGTCGGAAGGTTGATAATATCCGAAAGATGGGCTGATGACTTTGGGCACTTTGTAGAACCTTGTTCGGCAGGTACAACTAACCTATAGTACACTCCTTTTGGGATGGGTAGACCTTGACTCCGCTCACGTTCCTTTAACCTAGGACTTTGTGTGTTTTCATGCATTGCATCCATAAAGCATCTCATTGCATTGTATTTCATGGAGTTCAAGCATCATTTATGGATATCGCGGGATACCATAAATAAAAAAATAAAATGAAAAAAAACAAGAAAAAGATTTCCTTGGTACCCCACGACATTCGTAAATGTTTGAATTCCATGAAATCTTCATTTGCATTCACATTTTAGCATCATACTTTTGCATTGCATGTGTCTCCCGATTTCTCATACTCAGTTCTCTCACCCTCCAGTTTTGTCACCCTGAGTTCTCTGCATCAATACGACCCTTCAAAAGAATGGAAGATCAAAACCAAGAGATCAACCGTGTCAGCCATGAATTCGAAGATCTTCGAGGAAGTGTAGGGCAGATTTTGGAGATGTTACGAGCTCTTAGTGTGAAGGTGGATGCTCAGTCTACTGTTGTTTCTAAGACTAATACCGTTATGGAACCTCAACCAACTGTTACTGTCGATAATGTACCTCCTCACGGTCTTCAATCCGGTTTGGTGCCTCCCAGTGCTCAACCAGTTCGACGAGCTACCCCTCCAAAGTGCAAAACTCCTAACTCCGACCATGGTAAAGGACCTACACGTTCAAGGAACCGCAAAAAGGCTACTCCTCAACCTTTACAATATCAGCAGAGTTATGTTCAAGGTTATCCATTTCTATATGTTCAACAACCCTATGTAGCTACTGTTGCACCTCCTTTCGATCAGCAGTTTCCTACATGCCAGCCTGTACAGTCAGCTCCGGTATATCAGGCACCAGTTTATCAACAACCTTCCGGTTATTCGCCTATGCAAGTTCCTGTCGACAGTCAACGAGTGCCCAACGCTCCTATTCACCAGCAATCACAGGATCAGGTTCCTTATCCCCGTAAGAGTCAGTATAAGCCTTGTCCTCCAATTCCGATGACTTTCACTGAGTTATACCCCCATTTGGTACAACAAGGTCTGATTACCACCCGTGCTTTGGGTCCTCTGTCTAATTCGTTACCTGCAAGTTACAACGCTGCCGCTCATTGTTTATTTCATGAGGGTGCGCCCGGTCATAATCTAGAGAATTGCTACGCTCTTAAGAAAGTTGTCAGAAATTTTCTAGAAACGAAGAAGTTGTCTTTTAGCGATGCTCAGCTGAAGATCGAGACTCCTCTCGGGGTCCCTCACTTGTCGAGTTCGAATTCTGCAAAGCATGCTACTCCTGTGGCAAATCAGCCGAATCCAGTAATTATTCAAAGTCCTAGCTCGCTTCATTTCAGTAACCCTCAAGATGATATGACCGGGATCAACAAAGAATCTGGGAAAGTTATTTTGAAGCAACGACTGAAAACTGTTGAAGATGTGACCAACGTAACTGGGGCAAGCCATGACGACTCACAGTGATCATAAACCAGACGTCCTTTCCATTGAGGCTCCGCCAAAGGAAACTGTTACTCTTGAATGCAAGATTTCATAAACATTTAGAAGGATTTTTCCGACAGTTCATTTGTTTATTTATATGCATTTCTCTTTGATTAAGCATATTTAGCATGCACGAACTTGTTTATCTTTGATTAATTAATGCAACGCATATGTTTGTCTTGAATAAATCCATTCGCTTCACTCATTCAAAAACGTTTTCATAAATCACAATGCCAACTTTACCCGATCTCTTGT
The DNA here is from genome assembly GCA_963859935.3 of Lathyrus sativus. NCBI lineage: Eukaryota > Viridiplantae > Streptophyta > Magnoliopsida > Fabales > Fabaceae > Lathyrus > Lathyrus sativus. The sequence goes on from OZ012740.1 coordinate 433,407,637, forward strand.
TCTGATGGAGAATTGGGGGGAGGATGATGAACCTAAAACGTCAGATTTCTTGTCGTATGCTTTCAATTAAAGCCCGCTGATGATGTAAGGCATTGTTTCAAATCCCAAACACTGGAGATATAAGGATGTTAATCCCTCGTTAACCTCTTTGAGCCTTGAAGTAGGAGTTTTTTCTTTCTTTTTAAGAACCTTCATCCTAACCTGGGGCAGGGTAGGTTTCAGTTAAACCGATCGAGCGCTTAGACTCTTAAAAAGGAAGAGCCAACCTTCGAGAATTTATCCTTAGCATCTTAAGAAGTCCAATACAATGGCTATCCCTCGGTTACCTAAGGAGTTGGGCAGTCACGAGCCTTTCAAAATATTTACACGACTCGTGCATAAAAGAATATTCAAAAAATAAGAGCCTGCTAAGTCAAAACCTATGAAGGAGACTTAGGCAAAACTGGGGCATCCCGCTGGACTCCAAAGTCAGATCAAAAGACGTTGTCCAGGCAAAAGTTAGGGAATAAGAACACCAAACCAGTAGTTTTTTAGAACCCCTATAAAGAACAAGGTCGTGTGACCAATTGCCAAAAGAAATAGGTGAGTGACTGCCATGTCCAAAGCCTTAATAAGTTCTCGACCATAGCAAATCCGCTTGAGATATGAGCGTTCGTATCCGGTTAACTGAATTAGGATTGGAGAACATCACGAAGAATGGGTGGGTACAAATATAACTTTGAGCCTTTATCCTTTGTTTCTTAAACCGTGAACCAAGCCACGATACAACCTTTAAAAGACCTAATTGAAGTAGGACTTCGGTTGAAGGCATACTCAACCAGATCACGTTTACTGACTCCTACGAGCTATGCTCAGAAAAATTCATGTTGGCATTATAATTAAAACTTATATCCTGACTAGTGATTTCGGTTACGAGTTATTGCGATATCTTTTTCAAAACAAAAAATTCAAGACAAATATATGCGTACATTGACAAGCTCAGGATAGGCATTTCAGGCATGATGACTTTGCTTGATATCTTAGAGATTTACATATGGACATAACCCGTGGAACTTGATGATCCTGCTAAACAGGGGCAGGCAGTTTCCCAGTTCGCTTACCAACGCGAGTCTGACATTCTTAAAGAGCTATTTCTCAAAGATTTCGTCGTAACACGATTAAATTGTGCCAGTTACGTCCAGACCTGACGAATCTCTCAAAGAGTTTGAAAACAGTGGGGCAACCAGACTCCGTGTTCTCTATAAAATCCTCTTGAGATGACCATACCTCACAACACAAATATCCTGGGGCACCGTGTTTTAAAGGAAACAAATGGCGACTACTATAAGGTCCTTCAAGATCAAAACCATGTGGTTTCACAACTTTTCTTCATGCACCCGATGGATTTTACTCACAGCGGCTTTCATCCCCCAGTAAAGCTCAGTGTTGCAACAGGCTCTTAAACTATTGCCTCGTCATAGTCCCCAGCGAGACTTTAAGCTGACAATACTTTGGATGGAGCCGGTGGTCCCTAAGACATCAAAGATTTCACCGACATGCTCCCAGTGACAGTCCCCAGAGAGACTATAAGCTGACAACTTTTTCCTGGGTAACTCAAAAGTGTCCCTCAAGTTTTCTTCTCCCCATGTGAAAACATGATACTGTGCACTCAAGCAGATTACTTTCTCCCCAGAGAATTCAGAACTTTAAAACCAGATTTGGTTCCACCATTGATCCTTCCCACCCATGATTGACGTATTGGTTGCAGAGAACGCAGGGTATCTCCGTCGAGATGTTTATTTCGTCTCTCGTCCTGTCTCTAGTCTGTTTCGTCGGCCTACGCAGGGGCATAAGCATCACATGCCTATTTCATTACATATTCATTACATATTCATGCCTATTTCATTACATATTCATATTCATTACATGTTCATTACATATTCATTACATACTCATTACATACTCATTTCATAACATCTTGCATATTTAACTACATAGACATTAACATACATTCATATCAACATATTCATTAACATACGCGATAACATGCACAGGTTCATCGTGTCTCCATCATTGGTCGTTACCGCCGAGTAACTGGGGTTTGCCCATTCTCTCCAAATAGATTGTCAGCCATAAGCATAAAATACTTACTTGTTTCCAGTTTCCCCACAGAGCTCGATCCTCGTGGATGACGGTTACTTCAGCTATCTTTCCTCACCAGGATAAGATATTTACCCTCCGAGATCATTCCCTCGATGGAGTCTTGATTACCAGTCTTCTTTCTAGCTCGATCCTAGATTGAATCTCAGTCTTGTCGGTCGTCAAATCCCAACCGGACGTGCATTTATTTTGCACCATCTAAAGGTTTTCACCATACCATGACAGATACGCGACTATCTCGCTTGAGAAGTTTATCACTGTACCCGGACGTGCATTTATTTTGCACTATCTTTCAAGAAAATCAACTACAATCCTTTACAGATACACGCCAGTTCACGCCTGGAAAATCTACCAGTACAACACTTTACAATCCTACATGTTACAACATCTGTACAACACTTTACATCTTACAACATCGGTATACAACATTTCTCACCTAAGAAGCCGATCCTATCTTCGTTATGACTCGCAGCAAATGGCCATCTCCATGGAGCAGTTGGGCTTCCATTTTCCCTGTCGTTTTGAAGTATGGGAAGGTTTGAACCAAATCGTATTCAGGAGAGCACGATCTTGAAGTACGGGGAGGTTTGAGCGGAATCATATTCAGGAGAGCACGATTCTGAATTATGAAGAAGTTCATTTACCCTTTAGTAAAAGAAGGAGCCGAATCATATTCAGGAGAGCACGATTCTAAATTATGAAGAAGTTCATTTACCCTTTAGTAAAAGAAGGAGCGGAATCATATTCAGGAGAGCATGATTCTGAGTTATGAGGAAGTTCAATTAGCCCTTTTCATATTCAGGAGAGCACGATTCTGAAGTATGAAGAATTTCATTTACAAGAAAGAGCGGAATCATATTCAGGAGAGCACGATTCTGAAGTATGAGGAAGTTCAGTTAGCCCTTTTCATATTCAGGAGAGCACGATTCTGAAGTATGAAGAATTTCATTTACAAGAAAGATCCGAATCATATTCAGGAGAGCACGATTCTGAAGTATGAGGAAGTTCAGTTAGCCTTTTCATATTCAGGAGAGCACGATTCTGAAGTATGAAGAATTTCATTTACAAGAAAGAGCCGAATCATATTCAGGAGAGCACGATTCTGAAGTATGAGGAAGTTCAGTTTACCCTTTTCATGTTCAGGAGAGCACGATCTTGAAGCATGGAGAAGTTTATTTATCCTTCAGTAAGAGAAGAATCAGAATCGTATTCCAGGCGCCGACCTTAAATGCGAGAAGATTTATTTATCAGATAAGCAGCAGCCTCTTTATTTGAGTGCTTATCCATTTTGGCACATAAGTCCCTTCCAACGATAAGCGACAGTTATCCCTCGGGAAGCTTATCAGGGCATTTCCCATCAAAGTCCATTTATTTTGGCATACAGCCGGTCTTTACCCTGTATATATGATACGGAATTCCGAAAAGTCCGTCTGATCCCATCACGAAGGATAGTTTATAGAAGCTTGGATGTTATTCTTTGCTCAATGCTCCAGCAGTCTGTAATCGATCTTGCAAGCCGTGTAGATCCTGTTATTATTAAACATTCCCAAATGGAGGTCATCTCATGGGTGCCATCTCCATTTAAGGACTTATTCTAAAAGTCCATTTATTTTGGCATACAGCCGGTCTTTACCCTGTATATTTGATACGGATTTCCGAAAAGTCCGTCTGATCCCATCACGAAGGATAGTTTATAGAAGCTTGGATGTTATTCTTTGCTCAATGCTCCAGCATTCTGTAATCGATCTTGCAATCGTGTAGATCCAGTTTTATTATTAGACATTCCCAAGTGGAGGTCATCTCATAGGTTCCATCTCCCTTTAGGATCTTGTTCAAACCACTTAAAGTCCATTTATTTTGGCATACAGCCGGTTTTTACCCTGTATACTTGCTACGGATTCCCGAAAAGTCCGTTTGATCCCATCACGAGAGATAGTTTACAGAAGCTTGGATGTTATTCTTTGCTCAATGCTCCAGCATTCTGTAATCGATCTTGCAGTCGTACATGATCCAGTTTTACTTTTAGATTCCCCAGTGGAGGCCGTCTCATAGGTGCCATCTCCATTTGAGAATCTCGTTCCAGTTCTAAAAATGACAATTGGTCGTGTTCGCACCAGTTGACCATCATTTTTTGGAATTCCCCAGTGTTGTGCTGTCGCCCCAGCGCGTCGTTTTCCCCAGTGTGTTCTTCTCGTAGCATCTGTCCTTGCGTCGTCGTATTCGTCAGCATTTTCGCACTCATCATTCCAGCATACACATCATATCATATTCATGGCATTGTCTGCATTAGTCTTGTTTGGTCCATAACATTGCATATCCCCACATATAAGGGCAAAATTTTCGGTTATCTATATTTAAATCCCTCCACCATGATTCCTCGAGTCTCCGCCACTCAAATCATCCGGTGTAGTTATTTAAATAGGGGCAACTGTAATACCCCAAATTTTACCCTTTCTTTTTTATTTTTATTTTAAATTCTGATTAACTTAATAAATTAACCTTTTTTTTAAATCTTGTTTTTTTAACTAATAATAATTTAATTAAATTTTTTTTATAACTTTACTAATGTTTTTTATTAACTTTTTTTTTCTTTTCTATTTAGTTTATTTATTTAAATCATGTTAAGCTCTTCTTACTAACTTTTAGGATTTAGATTAAAATTTAATTTTTTTTTTCTTTTCTTTAAGAGTAAATTTTTTTATAACCTTTTTTAAATTAATTTCTAACACATTTTTTTAATCAGATTCTAATACTTTTTTTAAAATAAAAATCTAACTTTTTTAAAAGCTAAATCCTTTTTTCTAACTTTTTTTAAAGCTAAATCTTTTTTTTCTAACTTTTTTAAAGTTAAATATTTTTTTCTAACTTTTTTTAAAACTAAATCTTTTTTTTTCTAACTTTTTTAAAGTTAAATATTTTTTTCTAACTTCTTTTTAAAATTAAATCTTTTTTCTAACTTCTTTTTAAAATTAAATCTTTTTTCTAAAGTTAAATTTTTTTTTTCTAACTTTTTTAAAAAAATTAAATCTTTTTTTTCTCTAACTTCTTTTTAAAATTAAATCTTTTTTTTCTCTAATTTCTTTTTAAAATTAAATCTTTTTTTTTCTCTAAATTCTTTTTAAAATTAAATCTTTTTTTTTCTAACTATTTTAAAAATTAAATCTAACCTTTTTTTTTATAAATTAAATCTATCCTTTTTTTTTAAAATTAAATCTAAATCTTTTTGACACCATCCTTTTTCAAATTAAAATTCTAAATTCCTTTTAAAATTAAATTCTAATGCCATTTTATTTTCTTTTTTAAAATTAAGATCTAAATTCCTTTTAAAATTAAATTCCAACAGTTTTTAAAATAATTCTAACACTTTTTTAAATCAACATTCAAATGTTTTTTATTTTTAAAATTCTAACTCATTTTTTTTAAACTTAAAATTCTAATTTTTATTTAACTTGAAACTCTTATTTTCTTTGCTAACTTTTTAAATTTAAATCCAACACTTTTTTAATCAAATCCAATCCCAATGAATTCCAGATGGAGCAAAATCAAATCAATCAGATCATATCATCATCATAAGAAAATCAGATCTAAATATCAACATCACCATCATTGAATCAAATCTGAAATCATCATAAAAATTCATTCAAATCAAATCAGAGATTGAAAAAGATTGAGATATTCAAATCAAATCAGAGATTGAAAAATATTTAAAAATCAAGTATAAAAGGACCCTCAGAAGCAACAAAACGGGGGGATCGACAAGCATCAAAAACTCTTACAGTCTTCATCAAAAGTAACTAACTCTTCTTTTTTTTTAATTTCTAATCTTTTTATATCTTTTTTCAAAATTTCTACCATTTTTTCTTAATTAAAATTCTAACATTCTAACTCTTTTTATTAAAATTCTAACCTTTTTCTCTTTTATTTTCAAACTTTTATTTTTATTTTCTAACCTTTTTTTTTAAAAACCAAATTTCGAAGTTCTAATTTTTTTGCTAACTTTTAATTCTAACTTTTAATCTATTTTCTTTTTTCTTAATCACATTAAAAACTCTAACTTTTCCAAATCTCACAAAAAAACCTAATTCCATTCTAACTCTTTTCTTATTACCTAAATTCTCATCGTCTCAAAACGTTCATCACTTAACTTCTAATTATTGTCAATTCCAATTTTCATCCTTCATTCCTAACAGTATTCTTGATTATCCATGAACCTGTTCACTAATATTTATTTATTTATTTTTGTATTTATTTTTATATTTGTACATAATCTGACATCATCGTTGCTATTTCATATTCCATTATCACTTGTATATTATCATCATCTTCATTGCATATCAATTTTTATTGTTTATTAATTTTTCGCTAACATCCTCATTTTTAAGATCCAAATTTCTAACTTTTTTTCTTGTTTCGTTAAAATTATAATTTTCTACTTAAATTCCTAACATTCCCGTCTAATTTTTTGTCTAACCCCGTATAATAACAGTCTCGGTTTGTTTTGGTTTTTTGCAGCTGACTAAGTTCAATTGATTTTATTTTCAGTTTAAATATTCAATTATCATATTTGTAACTACTTATGGGATATAATTTAGCGAGACAATTGTCGCATTTATCTTTCCGCACTTTATTTTCTGCCGTTGTATGTATATTTCACTCCTTCGAAGGAATTAGGTCTAGCTTTTGGTCGCCGTGTCAATAGTCCTCAACTTCAAACCCTTACAACTACAAACCCTAATTTTCACAAATGTCTCGCCGCAGGCAAAAATTACCATTTTACCCCTAGTTTTAGGTCAAAGAGTCGCCGTACTCTGTTTTAGGGTTTCCCGCCGCGGAATCCCTAACCTAACCTAACCCTAATTCACTTAACAATTTACAACGTAGATATTGGAGTTTCTACACTCCGCGTAAGCGTGTCCTTAAGATGCGTTTATTCCCCTTGAGACCTTGACCACAGTCGAGAAGTTTCTAACCTCCCTTTTGAGGGGAACTACGATTACTCTGATTCCACTCCCGTAAGGATACGTAGGCACAAGATGCGATGTCTTGCCGAGTAAACTTAGAATTAACCCCTTAGGTTTACTTTCTCACTTTTAATCCTTTGTACATATACTTTAAGCAAATAAATAAAGCAAATAGTAAACATTTGAACAAAAGGTTCCTGTAGAGTACTACAGAAGTTTAGGGTGCTAATACCTTCCCTAAATTTAACCAACCCCCGAACCCTAGATCTTTCCTCGCATTGTGTTTACGATGCAAAATAGGTTTTCCCTTTTTGACCTTTTCCTTCGGATAAATCAAAGAGCGGTTGTGAATTGAATTGCGATTCAAACTCATTAATAGTTTGATATCCTATTTCCACCGCAACAACTACCCTTGGAGCTGAAGCTTGAAGATCAAGAGGAACAAGTTCACACTTGTGGGAAGAAGATCAAGCTGAGATTGAAGAAAGAGCTGAAGCTTGAAGAAGATGAAGAACAAGTTGATACTTGTGAAGGGGATCCAATGAAGATTGAATGAAGAAGCTGAAGCTTGAGGTTGGAAAGCAAGTTGATACTTGTGAGTTCAATGCTTGGAGTACCTGAAGGAACAAGTTGGCACTTGCTATTGAGATTGAAGCCTGAAGGTGGAGTTTACTTTGGAGCTGAGGCCTGAAGAAGAAAGGATAAGTTGATACTTATGTTTGATGTATTGGAAGCTTGAAGAAGCAAGTTGACACTTGTTATTAGAGATGAAAGACTTGAAGAGCAGTTGAGGACTGAGGACTGAACTGGTGTCAAAAGATTGCTTTGCTGTGAGGCTGTGGAAGCTATTGATCTCCTTTCTTGACTGTTTGTTTGCTTTCTGTGCAGCTATATTGATGTGACTTGCTTGATTTGCTTGATGCATTAGAATAAGTTCATATTTAGATTGACTTAAGCTAGGAGCATGATTGCACTAGAGGTTGAATTGCTCCCTCTACTTGTATTTTTACTGTATGGCTTTGCTTGCTGGTATTTGGTAGAGCCCTGCTCCCTTGCCTGTGTGGTTCGTGATTTGCTTGATGGCATTTTATTTCTTCCTGTATGATTACAGTTATTCATATTTGGATTGCGGTTGAGATGAGCTTGTGAAGGCTTATGCCCCACACATATTTCCTCCCTCACTTGCATTGCATGCATTTTATTTTAAGTTGTTTACTGTTTAAGCTGATGCTTTACCTGTTTCTGTATATCATTGACATGATCCCCTAGGAATCTCACTTCCTTTGATAAGGAAGTGATGATAGAACTTTAGGTTGAAACCTATGCATGATAACTTCTAGGAGTTCCCTGTTTCAAACCTCAACCATAGGATGAATCCTTGGCATGACAACAGTAGGACTTGATAGTCTCCCCGTAGTTAAGCCTGTTCTCTCTTCTCATCTCAAAACAAATCAAAATACAGTAATAAAGGTTAACTGATGTCGTACGTTACGAGCCTTAAGCTATCTAAGAAAGGATTGTTGGAGAGTTTCTTTTCAACAGTCTGGATGTTTAGTATGGCACCTTTTGGGTGACATGCGACGCATTCACTCTCAGGTCATAGTATCTAGTGCGATATTGGTTGCAAACATCCATAAAAAACAGTTCCTCCGTAAAAGACAGAAAACAAACTTCAAACCTTTTTGCCCCGTGGTCCCATAATTCAAAGGAAAGCTTTTCTGAAGAAAAGAGTGTCGTTAACTCCTAGTTCTACCGCAAACGGTAACGCCTAAATCTCCAAGGGTCGAGCTGCGTACACCAAACTGCTGGAACTGTTTGTTAACCCTACTCGATAAAAACAGATGAATCTGAATTTCCGTAATCCGTATTATCCCGAACTACGTAAGCTCTGATCTCTCAAGCCTGTTGAGAGTACGTAGGCACAATACTGATGTATTGGCGAGCCACCTTCCCCATCACCCGTAGTTAGTAGAACTACGTTGACTCTGATTTCTCATTCTCTGATGAGAATACGTAGGCATAAGGTGCGACGCTTTGCCGAGTCATTTTCTTTTCTTTTCAGACCAGCCTTGATAGGTAGATAGTAAAAACAACCCGTCAGATAAACACAACAAGAGTGGATCCCATCAAGTACGATGGACGTGAGGGGTGCTAATACCTTCCCCTTGCGTAACCGACTCCCGAACCCAGACAATGGTTGCGATGACCTTGTCTTATACCTTTTTGTCAGGTTTTTCCGATCGTTTCCTTTCCCGCTCTGAGGGATAAATAACGAAAGGTGGCGACTCTTCTGTTTTGCCGACACCTTATTTTTGCGGAAGCGACATTGAGCTCTCTTCTTTTCATCTCCCTTCTGTCCAATGACCTTGGAGTGTTATTTAAGGTAGCTTGGTGCCTCCTTAGGAGGAATTTGAAGCTAACCTAAAGTGATGAATCCATGAGGACCCTTTCTTTGTGTTTGTCACTTACTTGCTTGATTTTGATGCATGTCTCTTCTTCTTCTTCTTCTCTTTTCTTGCATTTCCATATGCATGATTGGTTGAGATGAGCTTGTGGTGGCTACTGCCCCACACTATTTTCCTCCCACTTTCATTCTACTTGTGCATCTTATGTGTGTATCTTCATTTGCATATGCATTCTTCTTCTTCTTCTTCTTCTTCTTCTTCTTCTTCTTCTTTAGCTTTTCTTTGCCATGCTCCCCATAAGTTCTCTAACCTCTTGAGGCTATGATAGACATTAGGGTTCTAAATATGCATGATAACATTAGGTAGTACCCTTTTCAAACTCAACTTTAAGTCCACTTTGCATGATAACTTTTAGAATTGATTAGTCTCTCATTAGTGTGCCTTCTCTTCTCATCTTCAAACAAGTTTAACATACTTAATAAGGATAACGAATGTTGTGCCATGAGCCTTATACTCGGGAAATAGTAGTTGAGGGGCCACCTCTCAATTGCCTAGAGTGTTTAGTATACTTCCTTAGGACGATATGTGACGCATTCGATCCTAGGTTTTAGACTTTGTTACAACATACGTTATGAACACTCTAATTCAAAACACTTCTTCTCTAAAAAACACAAAAACACTTCAAACCTTTTTCACCCTTTGGGGTTCTTAATCAAGGAAAATCTTTTCAAAAAAAGAGTGTCGTTAACTCTTAGTTCTACCGCAAACGGTAACGCCTAAGTCTCCAATGGTCGAGCCGCATACACCAACTGCTAGAACAATTTGTTAACCCTACTCGGGCCTAAAAATTGTTGAACCAACCTGTGGTCTTTTTAGCCTGAACTATGTTTGCTCTGATCTTTCGTACCAGACGAAAGTACGTAGGCACGAGACGCAATGTCTCAGAGAGCAACCTTTCCCCCTTTCTTTAGCCGTAGTTAGGCGAACTATGTTGACTCTGACTTTCTCATTGCACGAGGGAGTATGTAGGCACAGAGCGGCGATACTCTGCCGAGTCACTTCTCTTTTCTTTTTCTTTTGTCCTTAAACCTTTATCTAGATAGTACTAACACACCCTTTTAGATAGACAACAATGCGTGGATCTCGTCGAGTACGACGGACGTGAGGGGTGCTAATACCTTCCCCTTGCGTAACCGACTCCTGAATCCAGACATGGTTGCGATGAACTTGTCTTTCCCTTTTTCTTTAGGTTTTTGCGATCGTTTCCTTTCCATCTCTTTGGGATAAATAACGAAAGTGGCGACTCTTCTTTTTTTTCCGCCGGTGATTTTTCGCAGTTGCGACAGCTGGCGACTCTACCGGGGACTCTGGTTCCCTATGCGAGTCAATCCTAGCGCTTGTCTGTTTATTTTTGGGTGTTGTACATATGTGCTTTATTTACTTTCCCGCATTTATTTTCCGCATCATATATCATTACTACTGTGTTGTGGGGTGGGAAGTTCCATTGAGTGATAAGTCGGACCCAGGCTTGAGTATAAACCTAGTATTAGAGTGAAGACTAGTGGGGGGCCTATTTGCTTAGCAGATACAGTTCCCCATGAAATTCACACTCAGACGAGATTTTCTTTGAGATTTTCCTTCAGATCCTTAGGATCGGTTGGGATTTTGGATTTGAGAATTGTCGACTCTGGGAACCGATAATTTGTGAGTCAGTTAAGTGATGCCTCTTCAAGAGATAATGATGCCAAACCAGAAATGGTTAACGTATCATCATTTCTTGAAAGTCTGTGACGCTGATGAACGCATAGGATGCCAAACCTTGTCAGTGGATAGGTCCACACCTGTGAGGGGGATTGGGTTGTGCAGGAAACCTTAGCCTTCAGATTACCCGGTTCTTTGCAAGTGTGAATTTGTGTTCTTGATATCAGTGGATCCTGTTGTCGGTACTTTGTTCTTGCTAAGGCGAAGCTCTGGTTTTTCTTGACCGACAACACAACAGTCTTGATCCCTTGTTTTTCATTTTTGCATTTGCATTTTCATCTACATTTCATTAACATGTATTTGTGTTGCAGGTGCATATTTCTCCTTTGATTCTAGTGATATTTGCCCTCATTGATGTTATGGAGTCCCTGAAGAGTACAGGTGGCCTACAAGTTTCCATTTCCAGATGTTAGTACCTTGTTGAGTCTGATTGCCTTGGGTGAGAAAGCAGTAATGGAAGAGTTCAAGAAGTCTTATGGGAGATTATTGAGATATATCCGTAAGCCTTTTGAGTATGAGATTAGTGGTGTCTACACTCTCTTACAGTTTTATGATGCCCAGTTGAGGTGCTTCGTATTTCCTGACTATGTCTTGGCTCCTACATTAGAGGAATATTCAGAGCTGTTAGGAGTACCCATTCTGAATCGGATGCCGGTTGTCCATGTTGATACTAAGCCTGATCTGGCCAAGCTTGCCGGTATTTTGCACCTTGAGGCTTCAGAATTGGATGGGAAGATGATCCGGAGACTTGGGATGTATGGTTTTCCTTTGCCTTGCTTGACTGAGAAAGCTCAGCAGTGCGCTAAGGATGGTTGTTGGATTGTGTTTAGAGCCATCTTGGCTCTATGTATATATGGCATTGTTATGTTTCCTCATCTTTCAGACTTTGTGGATGTTGATGCGTTCTATATCTTAGCTTCAGGCAACCCAGTGCCCACCTTACTTGGAGACGTTTATCATTTTGTGCATTATAAGAATGAGAAACGAAGGGGTAAAAACGTAACCTGTTGTGTTCCTCTATTGTATGCTTGGTTCAGTAGTCATCTACCTCAGACGAGTCCATTTGTTGCCACTACCAGTACTTCAGATTGGTCAGAGAGATTGATGGGATTATTTGCAGAGAATATTGCATGGTTTGATCGAGACATGCTGGGTAAGGATATTGTTTATAGTTGCAGTGGTTTTCCTAACGTTCCTTTGATCGGAAGGAAGGGTTGCATCAACTATAATCCTTCTTTATTGGTGAGACAGTTCGGGTATGCATTAAGAGAGCCTCCTAGAGAAGAGGAGATACAGGAATCTTTGTATCTTACTGGCTTATTGGAGGGCAAGGCTCTGTGAAGACTTGAGCATGCATGGAATAATATTCATCGGAAAGGGAAGTTAGATTTAGGGAAGAGTAACAGCCGAGCGTATGACCCTTACTTGACTTGGATTCGTGCTAGGGTTGTGAAGTTTATGATGCCATATCCTTCAGTTGCACCACTGTATCCTCTCATGATTGAGGAACCTACTACTGTAGGTATCCAGAAATACAATCAGGTATTGGTGGAGAAGGAAGAGCTGAGAAAAGCGAATGAAGAATTGGAGAAAGAGATTATCCAGCTTCGCAGTGAGAAGATAGATGCAGTTCATTCTTTCAGGAGATAGACCGAGCTTGTCAACAAACTGGGTACAGACTTGACTAAAGAGACTAAGGATAGAGAACGCACAGGCCAAGACTTGAATGCCACTTATAGTGCTCTTGCCATGAAGAAGGAAGAGTTGGATAAGGCTTACACGAGGATCTCCAAGTTTGAGTCGATATGGAATGCCACGCTTACCAACAACAAGGAGAGTGAGGACAAGTTAAAACTTCAGATCAGCAAGTTGAAGGCTCATCTTAATGCCAAAGATGAAGAGATTGTTGTAGAATCATCACGTAGACGAGACAGCGAGTGCAGGTTGAGTGAAGCGATCGCTAATTTGAAGAATCTCAAGTTGAGAGCTGGCTCCAAGAGACGAAGACTCGAGGCATGTTTCGGGGAGAAAGCTTTAGAGGATCATGTTGATAGCCTACCGTATACTGTGAGTCAGTAGGATTTGCTTATTCAGGGGCTACTTGCTAGGCCGGATCATCATGAGACGTTGAGGCTGTTAGAGGATTTCCGATCACGTTATCCTGCCTGACCTGTTTTGTCTATTTCTGTTGTAGTTTTTGCTGTTTATTTATTGTATTCGACCATCGCCAGGCTGGTTGGCCGAGGTCTTTTCCTTATTTGTACTCAACTGTAGTTTGTACTTTGCCTGATGGCTGTTTGATCTATATATGAGGAGTTGGTATTCTATGCTTATCCGCAAGATTCTCGATTGTTATTTGTTCCTGGAAACTAGAATCAAGGGGGAAAGATCCCTATTGCATAAATACATGTCTGCATTTTAGCATTTTTCACGCATTTGCAGGTGCACTGGAACGATTAACTTTATTTTCTCTTGTGGTCCACTAGTATTTCAGGATTGCTAACGTGACAACTCACCGGTACGGTACCAGAGGAAACCAGAAAAGGCTGATGGATCAGATGCAGGTAGAAATGCAAGAGATGAGAGATTGTATGGCGCAGCTGATGGAGGTCATGCAAGGGGTTGCTAGTGGTCAGGCTCAACTTCAGACTTTAGTGCAACCTCTGATTGCGCGAGTAGATAGTGATGGTGTGCTACACGGTGGGATTGCTTCTAACCCTCCTCATCAGGAAACTCCTCGGGTAGACAATTCTATGCCCACTTTAGTCATCCCTACTGCTGGAGGGGTGGTCACGCTGCTGGTGCTGGAAATACGGCAGGTTTTAATCATGTAGGTTTTGCCAATGGTGGTAATGGTAACGGCAATGGCTATGGCTTTGGTCTCGATACTACAGGTGCTGTACATGGTAGTCTGGACCACCCTTGGAATGAGGATAGGCAGGAAGATGTGTTTTCTCCAAGGATTGTAGCTCTTGAAATACCTTCTGAGGCTGACAGAAGGATTAAGATGATCGAAGAGAAGATGAGGTCGCTTGAATGCCAAAACTCGATGGGGCTGGATATGTCTAATCTGGGTCTGATTCCCGGCTTGAGGGTGCCTCCAAAGTTTAAGGTCCCGGATTTCGATAAGTACAAGGGTACCACTTACCCTAGGGTTCATTTGAGGTCTTATTATCGTAAGATGTCTGCGCATTCTGAGGACGAGAAGCTCTTGATCCACTTCTTCCAGGATAGCTTATCCGGACCATCGCTGGAATGGTATATGAGCTTAGAGCCCGCTAATGTCCGTAGCTAGAAAGACCTATCCGAAGCTTTTGTAAGGCACTATCAGTACAACAGTGACCTTGCTCCAAATAGCGTCAGCAACAACAACAACCTCAACAGAATCAGCAGGGGAACATAAGATACTAAGATAGAGGCCGGGCAGCAGGGAACAGACATTTTGATTCCCTTCCCATGCCTTACTCCCAGTTATTGCAAGCGTTGCTACAACTTCAATTGATTCAGAAAAGAACTATGGCTCCTTTGACCGGATAGCCTCCACCTGGGTACGATGCAAATGCCCACTGTGAATTTCATTCGGGTGCTCTAGGGCATAATATAGACAATTGTAAAGCCTTCAAACATAAAGTGCAAGATATGATTGACAGTAAGGCTATCAAATTTTCTAATGATGCTCCCAATGTGGTGCATAATCCCACGCCGAATCACGGGCAGGCTAGGGTTAATGCTATTGTCGAGGAAGAGGTGTTGAATTTGGTGACCAATGTTGATGAATTGAAAACACCCTTAAGCTTTGTGAAAGCCATACTGCTACAGGGGGTGTTTTCCCGGGATGTGTTGAAGGTTGTGTTGAATGTTCTGTTGATCCTGAGAGAGGATGTGGGTTGTTGAGAAGTTGTATCCAGAAGATGATGAACGATGGAGTTTTACAATTTGACCGTTCTGTTGGAAGAGATTCTAAGGATTCAGTGGCTGAAGAGAAGGATGAGATTGCGACAATCTCCATCCCGTACAAGACTGTTACTATCTATGCACCAAAGCCACCAATGATAACTATCACCAAAGCAGGTCATATGCCGTTCGAGAGCACTAAGGCCATTCCATGGAACTAAGGAGCCGAAGTGTATTGTAATGGGCAGAAGATAAACTTGAATGATACTCCTGCAAGTTCAGTTGACAATCTAGTGGGTGTCGGAGGTATTACTCGCAGCGGCCGAGTCTTTTCATCACCTGAGATGATTATTGATAAGGTGGACAAGGGGAAAAGACCGATAGTGGAGGAGACTTCTCAATCTGGGGAGAGAGAATCTTTGTTGAAAGATGCAGAGGAGTTCATGAGGCTGATCCAGAAAAGCGACTACAAGATAGTCGATCACCTGCAGCAAACTCCTTCCAAAATATCCATTATGTCATTTCTCCTTTGCTCTGAGGCGCATAGGAATGCGTTGCTAAGGATACTAAACACTACTTACGTACCACAGGAAATTTCAATCAATCAACTTGAAGGAGTGGTGGCACACGTAAACGTAGGCAATGGCTTAGGCTTTACGGACCTGGATTTGACACCCAGAGGCAGAAATCATAATTGTGCGCTGCACATATCTTTGGAATGCCAAGGAACTGTCATGTCTCACGTGCTTGTGGATACGGGATCTTCTTTAAACGTACTTCCCAAGAAGGCTTTGATGAAGTTAGATATGAAGGGGTTGATTTGCACGCCAAGTGATTTGGTGGTATGTGCGTTTGACGGAACCCGAAGATCCGTGTTTGGGGAGGTAACGTTGCTGATTCAGGTTGGACCTGAAGTCTTTGATGCTGTGTTTTACATCATAGATATCCAAGCGGCCTACAGTTGTTTACTAGGTCTCCCTTGGATTCATTCAGCTGGGGCTGTTACATCAACGCTGCATCAGAAGCTGAAGTACATGGTTGGTGGTAGCGTTGTGACGGTATGCGGAGAGGAGGATATCATGGTCATCCATTTATCATCCTTTAAGTATGTTGAAGTGGATGGAGAGATCCATGAAATCCTCTGCCAAGCCTTCGAAGCGGTCAAGATCAAAGACAAGTCTCTGGTTGTGAGTAAAGATCCCGAGGTGGCTATGTCTTCCTTTAAAGAAGCACAGGCTGTGGTGCAAGCTGGTTCAGCCCAAGGCTAGGGGCAGGTGATTGATATACCGCAGAAGCAAGACAAATTCGGTCTGGGGTACCGCCCGTCGTCTTCACAAAGCACGCTGAAGTTCAAGTGGCCGATCAGGTTTACTAGAGGAGGTGTCTTCTTTGAGCAGATCAGTGTCATTTCTGATGATGAAGCTGGAGACAGTGACTGTGACATGGATACCTGGATCAAGCCATGTATTCCAGGGAAGAGCCTACGCAACTGGTCAATTAAAGAAGTCATTCAAGTGACAACCGAACAGTAATGCTTTGTTTTTCCAATTATGTACCACCCTATGTCCTACCCGGGGCATAGTGGTATTTTATTTTAGGGCCTTACTTGTTTATGTCTGAACATTGTTTATCAATTAATCAAAGGGCATTTTCTCATACAAATTTTGTGATCTCTATTTTTCTTATTTTATTTTCCATAATAAAATGGCAACGTGGTTTATGTTTGTTTGCAAATTGTTTGAAACATTTAACCATTTTCATTGCAGGATTCCTATTGCAGATGACACCGATCCAAAACCTTCTATGACTCGCTTCGACTTCGATCAACTGATATATCAAGCTGAAGAAGAGATTGATGAGGATGAAGACTTGCCTGAGGAATTAGCCAGACTTTTGAAACAAAAAGAGAAGATCATTCTGCCTTATCAAGAGGAAATTGAGGTCATTAATCTGGGTTCTGAGGAAGTGGTCAGAAATGTTCGGATAGGGGCTGCGCTACAGAGCGATGTCAAGCAAAGACTGATCGAGATGCTTCGAGAGTATAGTGACATCTTTGCTTGTTCGTATAAGGATATGACTGGGCTTGATACCGACATAGTGGTTCATCGCTTACCGTTGTGCGAAGAATGTCCGCTGGTCAAGCAGAAGCTTAGAAGAACAAGACCAGATATGGCTGTAAAAATCAAAGAAGAGGTCCAAAAGCAGTGGGATGCTGGATTCTTAGCTGTGACTACCTACCCTCCGTGGGTTGCTAACATCATACCTGTACCGAAGAAGGATGGTAAGGTGCGTATGTGTGTCGATTATCGGGATTTGAACAAGGCGAGTCCTAAAGATGATTTTCCGCTCCCTCATATTGACGTAATGGTCGACAATACGACTCAATTCTCGGTGTTTTCCTTCATGGATGGTTTCTCGGGCTATAATCAGATAAAGATGGCACCAGAGGTCATGGAGAAAACAACATTCATTACACTGTGGGGAACGTTTTGCTATAAAGTGATGCCCTTTGGCTTGAAGAATGTCGGAGCAACATATCAGTGCGCTATGACAACGCTCTTTCATGACATGATGCATAAAGAGATTGAGGTTTATGTTGACGATATGATTGCTAAATCCCAAAAAAAGGAGGAGCATCTGGTTAATTTGTTGAAGTTGTTTGAGAGGCTTAGAAAGTTTAGATTGAGGTTGAATCCGAATAAGTGCACTTTCGGAGTTCGGTCCAGAAAGTTATTGGGGTTTATTGTCAGTGAAAAAGGAATCGAGGTCGATCCTGCAAAGATAAAAGCCATACAAGACATGCCAGCGCCGAAAATAGAAAAAGAAGTCTGTGGTTTCCTGGGGAGATTGAACTACATTGCTCGGTTCATATCTCATCTCACAGCCACGTGTGAGCCAATGTTTAAGTTGTTAAAGAAATATCAGGCGATTGTCTAGAATGAAAATTGTCAAAAAGCCTTTGATAAAATAAAAGAGTATTTGCATGAGCCTCCGATATTGATACCCCCACTAGCTGGAAGACCATTAATCATGTACTTAACGGTTCTTGAGAACAACATTGGTTGTGTTCTCGGTCAGCATGACGAGACTGGAAGAAAGGAGCATGCGATTTATTACTTGAGTAAAAAATTCACAGATTGTGAGTCCCGTTACTCAATGCTCGAGAAAACATGTTGTGCACTTGCTTGGGCTGCCAAACGTTTGAGACAGTATATGCTCAATCACACAACCATGCTGATTTCGAAGATGGATCCGATTAAGTATGTCTTCGAGAAGCAAGTACTTTCAGGAAGAATTGCTAGATGGAAAATGTTATTGACAGAGTACGATATACAATATGTTTCTCAGAAAGCCATCAAAGGAAGTGTTTTGTCAGAATACCTTGTTGAGCAGCCAATCGAAGATTACCAACCGATGAAGTTTGAATTTCCTGACGAGGATATCATGTTTCTCAAAGCAAAAGATTGTGAAGAACCATTACACGGTGAAGGCCCAGAGAAGGATTCTCAATGGCAAATGATATTCGATGGTGCTGTCAACTCCTATGGTAGTGGAATTGGGGCAATTATTACTACTCCGCATGGTACTCACATCCTGTTCACTGCCAGATTGACATTCCTAGTCACCAACAATGAAGCTGAGTATGAGGCATGTATCATGGGTTTGGAAGAAGCTATTGATCTGAGGATCAAGAATCTCGATGTATATGGAGATTCGGCGCTAGTTGTTAACCAGATCGAAGGAGAATGGGAAACTCGTCAATTGAATCTGATTCCTTATAGAGATTATGCAAGGAGGTTGTTACCATTTTTCGATCATATAGACTTCCACCATGTGTCAAGAGCGGAGAGTCAGATGGCTGATACGTTGGCAACGCTATCTTCGATGTACAAAGTGAATTTCTGGAATGAGGCTCCCAGAATAGTCATCTCTCGCTTGGACAGACCCACTTTCGTATTCGCCATTGAAGAGGCCGCTGATGGCAAGCCATGGTTTTACGATATACAGAACTTCCTCAAGAAGCAAGAGTATCCACCAGGGGCTTCAACCCAGGATAAAAAGACACTGAGAAGGTTGTTTGGTAACTTTTACCTAAACCCAAATGGTGTACTATACAGAAGAAACCACGATTTGATGATGTTGAGATGTGTGGATGAGAAGGAAGCATCGTTGCTTATGGAAGAAGTCCACGAGGGTACTTTCGGTACGCATGCTGCCGAACATACCATGTCTCGGAAACTGTTACGAGTTGGGTATTATTGGCTAACAATGGAGTCAGATTGTTTCAAATTTGCGAAGAGATGCCATAAATGCCAGATTTATGCAGATAAGATACATGTACCTCCGTGCCCATTGAATGTTATGGTGTCCCCGTGGCCTTTCTCCATGTGGGGCATTGATATGATTGGCAAGATCGAGCCCACTGCATCCAACGGTCACTGTTTCATCTTGGTAGCCATCGATTACGTCACCAAGTGGGTGGAAGTAGCTTCGTACGCTAATGTGACCAAACAAGTGGTAGCAAGGTTCATAAAGAAGGACATCATTTGTAGATATGGAATTCCCGAGCGAATCATTACTGATAATGGTTTGAATCTGAACAACAAAATGATGAAGGAGTTATGCCAGAACTTCAAGATTGAACATCACAACTCACCACCCTATCGGCCGAAGATGAATGGCGATGTTGAAGTGGCCAACAAGAATATCAAAAAGATAGTGCAAAAGATGGTTGTCACCTACAAAGATTGGCATGAGATGTTTCCTTTTGCCTTGCACGGTTATCGTATGATGGTACGCACATCAACCGGGGCAACTCCTTTCTCGCTAGTGTACGGTATGGAAGTTGTCCTATCGCTAGAGGTCGAGATTCCTTCTTTAAGGGTTTTGGTCGACGTGAAACTTGATGAGGCAGAATGGATAAAGAATCGTTTGAATCAGCTTAGCCTGATGGATGTGAAGAGGTTAGCATCCATTGCATATGGTCGTTTATACCAGAGTCGGATGAAGAAAGCTTATGATAATAAGATGCGCCCTCGAAGCTTTCAGATGGGCGATCTTGTGCTGAAAAAGATTCTCCCACCACAGTCAGATCACAGGGGTAAATGGACTCCCAACTACGAAGGTCCATATGTCGTTCGAAAGGTCTTCTCCGGAGGAGCCTTGTTGTTAGCCACCATGGATGGTGAAGATTTCGCATCCCCTGTGAACGTAGACGCAGTTAAAAAATACTTTGCTTAAAAGAGACCCGCTGGACACAAAAAGAAACGTCCAGGAAAAAATGGGGCATTCTGGCGAACCATAAAAAAGGGAAAAATAGGTTCGGACAAAAATTAGGGATAAAAATGAAAAGATGTAAACCCGCAAAGTCAAAAACCTGGAAAGGCGACTTTGGCAAAAATGGATATCCCGGTGAATCGAAAACCCGAAAGGGCAGTTCAGGCAAAAGTTAGGGATTGAAAAGCAAATGACTATGGTCTGCGTGTGAACTTCATTGCTTAGTGGATTGGGAGAACCTGAGGGCCGTGTTTATCCGAATCAATCTCTTCTGAAGACGAAGCGTCGGGAAAGCGTCAGAGTCAGGCGAGTCATAGAGGGATCAGCTCATGGTGTTTATCTGTGTCACATTGCCGACATTTTTGTACACTTTTGTATATTTCTGTGCATATCTGTATTTGTTTGCGCAACTTCCACTTTTCAGGAGTTGCATCTGTTGTAAAACTTTGCCTATTTACAGTCCATTCATCAATAAACATATACTATTCAGTACTTGATCTGTTTGCTTTGTTTTAACTTTTACTGTTTTGTTTGTGAAAGCGCCCAATGTTTTGATGAACTTGTGCTAACATAAACTTGCAGGCCTCGGCCAATATTTGTTAAAACTTTGAATTAATTGAACAACATCACGAATGATGACTAAGATGGTTCCGTTGCGTAGGATATCCTGTCTGTTTGTTCAGTTTTGCAGAGTCGTTACCCTTGGGGCAAAGAGGTAGGGATGAAGTTTGTCCTATCCCCAGCCAGAGTTTTACTTCCCTAGTCAGTAAAGTTCATAGCTCTATTCCCAGTAGAGTCGTTGCACAGTTGATCCCTGCAAGGTGCATGCTTGTAGGTACTCCCCAGCGAGTCGCGTTTGGATTTTCTCCCCACAAAGTATTTTGCAACCTGGTTAGGTTCGTCCTCTGGCAGAGCAATCCCCAACGAGTTGAAAGGGGATTTCCCCAGCAGTGTTATTCTCCCTTCCCCAGCGGGGTAGAAGAATGTTGTCACGTCAGTATTTTCTTTGCAGAAGGCCAGTAAATCCCGTTTTTCGGCATAAGTCCAATCGTTATTGGCATGAGCAAGTTCGCGTTGTATTCCCCGACAGAATCTTTGATTCCCGCAACAGGGTTATTTTTGTTATCCTAGCAGGACGATTTCTGTATTTCTAGCATTTGTTTTGCTGATTCAGTTTCGGTGCATCTGCATGCGTGCATGGCATCCACCCAAACACATAGCATTTCCATTTCGTATGGAGCATTACGCCATTTTCAAACATATACATGTGAAACATAGGCCAGGTTGTTATCTCTTTGTTTCAGGTGAATCTTGCAGGTGATGGGTCTTTGCCTGTGTGGTGGCTAAACCCCAATTCATGTTATTTCCTCAGTGGAGTTTCTCCGGGATTGTTATCAGTGGATGATCTTAACTTCATGTATGGTTGCTCGCTTGTATTTAGCGAAGGTCTGACGGTGATGTCAGAAGTTTCCGAGAAATATGGTTATTTGACGAAGATGTTAAATGCTTACCAGATTCGTGTTTGCCTGGCGGCGATGTCAGAGGTTTATTATCACCATGGTTGTCTAACGGCGATGTCAGAGTTCTTTATCCCCACAGGTACTTGACGGTGATGTCGGGTGTTTCTCAGAATTATGGTTAGCTGGCGGCGAGGTTAGATTATTTTATCAGGTTGAAGTTAGCTGGCGGCAATGTCAAGTGTTTATTAGTTATGGTTGATGACGGTGATGTCAGGGTTCTCTTACTAGATTTGTGTTGTTACTGACAGCGATGTCAGGTGATTATAGTTTTCCAGCAACGATGTTGGATGTTCCTTCTGACGGCGATGTCACGAGATGTTGGTTTCTGACGGCGATGTCAGGTGATTATAGTTTTCCAGTGACGATGTTGGATGTTCTTTCTGATGGTGATGTTAGATATTTTGGTTATTGGCGGCGATGTCAATAGTTTAATCAACTTTGTGATGGTCCGATGGTGATGTCAGACACTCTATTTTGGCTGACGGCGAGGTCAGGTGTGATTTACCGGTTGGATTTTCTTTGAATGACTGGCGGCGATGTCAGAGCATTGTATCTTGTGATTCTATACCTGTTTAATCTAACAGAGGTCTAACAGCGATGTTATTTATTCTACCAACTTGAAGTAGAAGTTCGACGGCGATGTCAACTGTCATTATAGACTTAATGTCCATGACTGACGACGAGGTCAGGTGCCTGACGGCGATGTCAGAAGAATTTAATGCAGATAAATGACGGCGAGGTCATATGCTTTTCAGACTGGTGTTCCCCCAAGTAGAGTTACTCGTTAAGTTTCTCTTTTCCCCAGTCGAATATGTTTGTAGTCAGAGCAGTTATCTCCGGAGATTCTTGTTTGCAGATTTATTTTATGCGGTTGGCAAATTTCCGGGTTCTTTGGTATTCAACCGTCTTCTACTTTGATTGTGTGAAAGTCGTTCGCTTTTCACTCCTTCAGGTCCAAGTCGTTTGAATAGGGGCAGCTGTTGCACCCCAAAATTTGCCCAACCATTTCTTAACTTGGGTTATGTTTCATTTCATTTCTTTCTAGCATTTGCATTGCATAGAATTTTTCATTAAATAGGGGATCAAGAGTTTGTGCATAGCAAGGGGAGTCTATTCAGAGGGTTGAGCCTAAGTAGAGGGTTTTACTCAAGTTTGGATGGTCATCAAGTCATTAGGAAATGGACATTGGTCTTGTGAAAGAAAGGATGGATGTATGTGGGTCAGCTCCTAACTTGGAGGCTAGTTCAAGATCATCAGAGATTTGTGAATTTATGGTTGAGAGAGCTCATTGAATGCCTTTTGGGTCATTGTGGAGCTCATCCAAGTGTTTGTGCTAAGTGTGAAAGGTTACAGTTGAAGATGTTGCAATTAGGATTTTCATCTGACTAATCTTCAGTCAACTGTGGGATTGAAGGAGATTAAAACTCAATTCAAAGTCTCTATGGTCATGGGATTTTGTGTTAAGATGTGTGAGATATCATTTCAAGCTCAATTCATCAAGGATCAAGCGTGTGAGAAGTTACTAAATTAGGGTTCTCATGGTAAAATCCCCTATTTAGTGCCTAACTTCAAGACCATCTATCTCAAGATACAAGTTTAATCTCAACTTTTGATCAACATGGAACTTGTAGAGCATGTTCTTAGCTTTCGTTTGAGTACTAGAAGTCCCTGATTGGATTTATAGAACTCAAGTTATGATCCAGACAAGTTACAGGTCATCACAGGGATGTGACTTTGGTCAACAAAAGTCAACCAACTTCCAAGCCATTTTTGATCTAGAAAGATGTTTCTCCTTAACTTTTGGCCAACATTAAAGTTGTAGGTCTTGGTCTTATGTTTCCAAAATGTACTAGAAGTCTTTCATCTAATTTGTAGAACTCAAGTTATGAGGTTCACAAGTTAGGGGTATTTTGGGAAAGTAAGATTATAGGTCATAAAATTATAGGTCCATTTCACCAACTTGCACACTTCAAATGAAGATTTTTCCAACATCAAACTTGCTCCAAATGGTGTTATTTGCTTTGTCAAACATTGATAAGTCATGGTTTATGCTTGGAATGAAGATTGGATATGTGAATTTTCATGGAAGAAGGTTTAAAAGGGCAAAATTGGAATTATTTCATTTTTTTTTATCAATTTGGTGTAAATAAGTGCATTTTTTGAGTGCAAATTTCATTTTGAACACCTTAGGACAATATGTGTTGCACCCCGAAATTTGCCTAACCTTTTTTCTTACTTGGTTTATGTTTCATTGCATTAGCATATCATTGATTCAACAGTTGCATAGCATAGCATTGTTCATTTAGCAGGGGATCAAGTGTGGTTTATATCCAGAGGAGCCTATCTAGAGGTCTTATTCAAGCTTGAGAAGTCATCCAAGTCATCAGGAAGAGGGTTGTGTTCTTGAGAAGTTCAGATGCTTGTGTGGGGTTCATCTCCTAACTTGAGGACCAATTGAAGATCATCAGTGGGTTGTGAGGCCTTGATCATGGATAGGGTATGTGGATAGAGCTCATGGAGTGCCTTGAGGGTCATGGTGGAGCTCAGTCAAATGTTTATGCTAGGTGTGAAGAGGCACAGTTGAGGGTGTTGCAATTAGGGTTTTCATCTGAGTAACCCTAAGTCAATTGTGCAATTGAAGAGGATTAAAGCCTATTTCTAAGTCTTTGTGATCATGGAGAGTTGTGTTAAGGTACATGAGGTGATATTCCAAGATCAATCCAAGAATAATTCAAAGTGTGAGGAGTTGCTAAATTAGGGTTCTCAGGGTAAAATCCCCTATTTAGTTCCTAACTTCAAGACCACTTATCTCAAAATACATGTTTCATCTCCACTTTTGGCATCCATGAAACTTGTATAGAATGCTCTTAGATTTAATTTGAGTACTAGAAGTCCTCCATTGGGTTTATAGAACTCAAGTTATGGTCCAGACAAGTTACAGGTCATCAGATGAATGTGAAATTTGTCTGTGAAAGTTCACCAACTTCCATGGAACTTTTGACCTAGAAGGGTGTTTCTCCTTAACTTTTGGCCAACATGAAAGTTTTAGGTCTTGATATTAGCTTTCCAAATTGTATTATAAGTCTTCCATCTGATTTGTAAAGCTCAAGTTATGAGGTTTACAAGTTAGGGGTATTTTGGGAAAGTGAGATTATAGGTCATTTGGCATTATAAGTCATTTTTACCATCTTGCAAGCTTCAAATGAAGTTTTGTTCAACACAAAACTTGCTCAAAATGATGTCTTTAGGTCAACCATGTACTCATGATGAATTAATTTGGCTTAGGGTGAGACTTGGTTTGAAAGAAATTGACAAAAGGAGAATTTAAAGGCATTTAAGTGAAAAAATTCAAGATTAATTCATTTGTGTGCAAGCAAGGTCAAGTGAGTACTCATTTTAATCAGAAAAATCATTTTAAGCACTTTGGCATTATTAGATTTTTCATTTGGGGCCTATTTTTATGGTGGTTTGACTTGTTACTTCACAAATAAGCAACACATCAAAACTTGTCCATATGATAATTTTAAGCTCTCCAATTGATCTCTACACTCTCCACATACCATAGGCAAGCTAATTGAAGGTTCTAGAAGGTTGAAACAGCCAGAATCCGTGCACTCCATTGTTGAGTTTTTGAAGGAAAAGTGAAAATGTGGATATTCTGATTTGAGCCTCCAATGGACCTCTAAAGCCCACAAATATCTTCTATATAAGTTCTATGTTGAATTCAAATCAATTTTGGTGTTCATTTCGTGCCATAGATAGAGATTGCAAGTTGAGTTTCAAGGGAGAAAGTGGAAATCATGATTTCTGATTCAGAGCAATTCAAGGCAATTCAAAGCTTGATTCATCTTCAGCATACTTCATTGAGTGGATCTGCACAAGATTGGAGCAAGAGGAGCACTATAACTGCCTCAATTTGAAGCTACAAACCAGGTTTGAACAATTCACGATTGCACTATTTTTAGCATGATCTAAGTAGAATTGACATGAGGTTAAGGTTTAGGAAGATGTTTAGATGGATTCTGGATCAATATTTTGAAGTTTAGAGACAAATTAGGTTGATGTGTGATTTCTGTTTGGAGTTGAATTGGCTTGATTATGAGGTTTAAGCACGATCTAAATAGTTTAGGATGACCTATGTAACATGAGGAAGAGATCTGTGGTTTTGGATTAAGGTTTGGTGACACTTGAGGATTTGGTGTAATTTCTGTTTGCTATCGTGTTTCAAAATCCAGAGGGAATCAGGAGAAATGGATAGGATATTTGAGATCAGCATGAAAATTGGAGTGGATCTGTGTAAGATTTATTAAGGTTTGGTGACCTGTAATTTTGGCTCGTCGGAGAAGACGGTGGCTCATACATCGGAACCACCGTCTGGTTCACCTGAGGTCTTTCCCTCCACCTGAGAATTCAAACGAGAAAGATGAGTTGAGAGCCATTGGATCTGTTTAGAGCGAAGACCAAGTCATTCCATCGTGCGCTCATTATTAGTCCTCAGAGTCGGACTTTGACTATGAAACGCATCGTTTCATTAAATGTGCTGGCAGTGTGTGATCCCTTGGATGCCTTGACCAGTCCACCCATCTAACGCCTCTGATTTAATCTTGCATTTTTATTTTCTTATTTGTTTTTTAATTCATTTTATGTTTATTTTAATTGTTTGTTTCATTTTAAATTCATATTAAATCCATTATTGATCAGAAAAATACCACAAAAATATGTCCATGCTCCTGATTTTATTCTTGATTTTCTGATGCTTTTACATTTAATTTTTATACTATTTTCAATTTAATTTGATTTTTTGCATTTTTATTATTTCTTTAATTTGGCTTATTTTCTCATTTTCTTGCTGAATTTTGTATGGCTGTTTGGTATTGAATTTGGGGCTGATTTTTGGCTAGCTGGTAGATTAGAGATGCATGATCCCATAGGATTTAATTTAGATTTTTTAGACAAAATTAGGTTCTGTTTTGGATTAGGATCATTAGACCTTCCATTTTAGGGTTTTCATTTGATACCTTGTGATCTAGGTTTTTTTAAGGTGACCTTTCCATTTGATTTGATCCCTGACCTTTCTACTATAGGTCCTTAACCTTCTTAGGTTCCCCTAGAAAATTTTATAGGATTTTAGAAGGTGTTTTAGGATTTTAATTTGATTTAGTACTTAGGCTAGTTTTAAGATGCTTTCAACATAACACTTGCACTAGTTGAGCCCCAATCGTGGCCTTTAGTTCATAATAGGTTTGCTAATCTTCTTTGATGGTGCTTTAGACATGTATAAGCTTCTGTTTGCTTGATGGTGGTGCTTGGTTTGGTGTTTAGACCTTCTTTTAGTAGCTTTCTTTGAGCTTGTTCAATTAGGGTTAGGAAGAGCTTAGTTTGCTTTCTCTTTCTTCAAATAAACATGGATTGCTTTGATTGCTTTCCATTCTCATCCTATGATTCAAGGTCCCTATGTGGAAGCCTCATCTTTCCTTTGGAAGGATGTGTGGCATTTCATAAGAGGTAGAACCTTTGAGGATGCCTATCTCAGATGCATGGTTGAGTGTCAGGTTGGATTCCTTTGGTTTCCATCCTGCTTCCCATCATTAATCAATAATATTGATGCTACCTCTCTTCTCTCTTGTTGGAGCTTGAAGATGAAGACTTCTCTTGAAGATGGCTGGGGTCTTGAAGCTGGTTGCAGGTTGTCTGTTTGTTTTGCTGTTTGACTGCTTTGCTGTTCAGCTCTTTGTCTGCTGTTTTGTCTGCTAATTTTTCTAATTGCTTGACTGGTGCTTGTGTGACTGTGTGGTATGTTGCATTAGACTAGGTTCTCATATATATGTTTCTAGGCCTAAGATCATCCTAAAGGTTGAGATTAGCTCCCTTTGCTTTTCTGCATTTAGAGGTTGAGTCTGGCTCCCTCTGCTTGATTGTTATTGATTGGCTTTGCTTGCTGGCTTAAGGTTGAGTCTATCTCCCTTTCCTGTGCTTTGTGTGTTGCCTTTGGGCTTGCTTGCTCTAGAAGTTGATCTTGGCTCCTTCTGCTTGTTTGTTGCATTGCATGTATTTTATTTACAGTTATTTCTTTTGTTGTTGTTTTCCTTTGCCATGTTCCCCTAGGAACTCTGACTTCTCTTGTTCAAGAGAAATTATGACAGACATTAGGGTTCTAACCATGCATGATAACATTAGGTAGTTCCCTCCTAACCTCAACCATAGGATCAATTTTGCATGAAAACTTTAGGATTGGATCAGTTCCCCTTTAGTGCGTCGTTTCTCTTCTCATCTTCAAACAAAATCAAAATACAGTAATAAAGGTTAATTGACGTCGTACGTTACGAGCCTTAAGCAACTTGAGAAAGGGCTGTTGGAGAGTTTCTTTTCAACAGTCTGGATGTTTAATATGGCACCCTTTAGGTGACATGCCACACATTCACTCTCAGGTCATAGTCTCTAGTGTGATATCAGTTGCAAACATCCATAAATAGACACTTCTTTTAAAAAACAGAAAACAAAGATCAAACTCTTTTTGTCCTCTTGGACCTTTAATTCCTTGGAAGCCCTTTTTCAGAAGGAGAGTTCTGTTAACTCCCGGTTCTACCGCAAACGGTAAACGCCTAAGTCTCCGTTGAGAGAGCTGCATACACCAACTGCTGGAACCGTCTGTTAACCCTACTCGGATAAAAAGACAAACATGTGTCTCTCGTTGTCCCGAACTACGTTTGCTCTGATCTTTCGTGCCGTGTGAAAGTACGTAGGCACGAGATGCGATATCTCGGCGAGCAACCTTCCCCCATAACCCGTATTTAGGCGAACTACGTTGACTCTGATTTCTCGTTCCAGACGAGAATACGTAGGCATAAAGTGCGACGCTTTGCTGAGTCATTTTCTTTTCTTTTTAGAACAGACCTTTAGTGTAGATACATATAACAAATCCGTTAGATAAACACAACAAGCATGGATCCCCTCGAGTACGATGGACGTGAGGGGTGCTAATACCTTCCCCTTGCGTAACCGTCTCCTGAAAATCAGACAATGGTTGCGATGACCTTGTCTTATACCTTTTCTTCAGGTTTTTTCCGATCGTTTCCTTTCCCGTTTTGTGGGATAAATAACGAAAGGTGGCGACTCTTCTGTTTTGCCGACCTTGTTTTTCGCAGTGTGTTTACCTGTTGGGTTTTATTTATCGCACTTTACTTTCCGCATTTTATTTTCAGTATGATATTATTATTGTGCTGTTGTGGGAAGGGGCTCTGATGAGAGAGAAGCCAGACCCAGGCTTGAGTGTACTTAGCATTAATTGTGGAAATTAGTGGGCACGTGCTTGCTTTGCAGGCACTAGTGTCTCATGAAATCCACGCTCAGACGAGGTTCTCCCGATTGATTTCTTTTCCAGCCCTTTGGGCTTGAGGGGTTGTTAGTTTGAAGGATTGTCGACTCTGGGGACCGATCATTTGTGACTCAGCTAAGTGAGGCCACTTCAAGAGATGATGATGCCACACCTTATGGGTATCGTATCATCATTTCTTGAAAGTCTGTGATGCTGGGAAACGCATAGGATGCCATACCTTGTCTGTGATTAGGTCCATACCTGTGAGCGGGGTCGGGTTATTGCAGGAAACCTTAACCTTCAGACTACTTGGTTTTCTTGGCAGTGAATCAGTGTTGTTGGGTTCAGAGGGTTCTTATCATCAGAGATGTGGTTGTTCTCGACAGTGCATATTTATTGGTCCTCTTCAGGGTTGTATTATCATAGCAGTTGTGTTTGTGTTGGATCAGAGCCTCGGTCTCCTCAGCAGCACCATCTTGATCCCTTGTTGCATGATTGCATTTTTCATTTTGCATACTCATTTGCATATCATTAACGTGAGTCTGTGTTGCAGGTGCATATCATCCCCCGGTTCCGGTTTTCTTGTCTTCTGTGTGCTAGCATGGGATCTCTGAAGAAGAATGTGGCCTATAAGCTCCCTACCCCCGATGTTGCTTTGTTGTCCAGTTTGATTGCCTTGGCAGATGATAC
Organism: Lathyrus sativus; assembly: GCA_963859935.3. NCBI lineage: Eukaryota > Viridiplantae > Streptophyta > Magnoliopsida > Fabales > Fabaceae > Lathyrus > Lathyrus sativus. The sequence goes on from OZ012740.1 coordinate 433,437,599, forward strand.
AGTGAGAGGGGAATTCAGAAAGTCTTATGGGAAGCTGCTCAGTTTGTATCGTAAACCTTCTGTGTATGAGTTGAATGGGTTGTATGCCTTGCTGCACTTCTATGATCCTCCATTGAGATGCTTCACTTTTCCGGACTTCATTCTTACACCTACATTAGAGGAGTATGCTGAGTTGTTGGGTGTACTGGTTAAGAGTCAGATGCCATTTGTTCACAAGGATGCTAAGCCTAATCTGGCTGATCTAGCTCTTGCTCTTCATCTGGATGCCTCTATGTTGCTTCTGTCTAGTTGGAATGGGGTTCCTGGATTTTCTCTGCAGTTTCTAGTTAGGAAAGCCCAACAATGTGCCAAAGACGGTTGTTGGATCGTGTTCAATGCTATTCTTGCTCTCTGCATATATGGCATCATTTTGTTTCCCAACATGCCTGGTTTTGTAGACTTGGATGCCTTTCATATCTTTGCATCAGGGAATCCAGTTCCTACCTTGATTGGCGATGTGTATCATTCAGTCCATTACAAGAACGAAAATAGAAGGGGTAAGAATTTATCATGCTGTGTGCCCTTACTCTACAGATGGTTTGATAGTTACCTGCCCAAGAGAGGTCTCTTTGCTTCATCTGCAGCCACAGCTGAGTGGTCTGAGCGCTTGATGGGTTTATCAGTAAAGAGTGTTGTTTGGTTTGATCGAGATATGTTGGGTACTGAGATCATCTTCAGCTGCAGTGGGTTTTCTAATGTGCCTTTGATTGGAAGGAAGGGTTGTATCAATTATAACCCATCTCTACTTGTCAGACAGTTTGCATATGCTTTGAGGGGTCCGCCAAAAGATGAAGAGGTGCAGGAATCTCTGTACCTCACCGGTCTTCTAGAGGGGGATATGTTAGCTAAGCTTCAGCATGCCTGGAATGATATCGGTAGACGAGGAAAATCATTGTTAGGTAAAAGCAATAGCCAAGCTTATGCTCTGTATGTGACTTGGATCAAGACCAGAGCAGAGACCATAGGGATGCCATTTCCACTTGCCAAGCCAGAGTGCCCGCCAGTGGTTGAAGAGCCTACTACCGTGTCTATTCAGCAGTATAATCAGGTGTTATTTGAGAAGGAAGAGCTGAAAAAGGCCAATGAAGAGTTAGAGAAAGAGCTGGCACAACTCAGAAGCGAGAGAAACGAAGTCGTCCACTCCTTCAAGAAGCAGACAGAGTTGGTGAACAGATTAGGCACAGACTTAACTAAGCAGATAGCTGATCGTGAGCGTTTGGGTCTGGACTTCAAATCTGTCAATGATGTATTGGCCACCAAGAAGCAGAATCTGGATGAAGCATACCGGAGAATATCCAAGTTCAATCAGCAATGGAATGCCACTATAGCCAGCAATAAAGAGAAGGAGGATAAACCGAAACAGCAGATCTCCAAATTGAAGGCTCAGGTGAAGGCCAGTGAGAAGATGTTTGATGAGGAAACTGCTCGCAGATATGCCACTGAAGACATGCTCAACAAAGCTATCGCTAACCTGAAAGATCGCAAGCAGAGGTTCGAGTCTAAGAAGCGAAGGTTAGAAGATTTCTTTGGCCAGGGAGCGTGGGAAGATTCTGTTGAAGGTCTCCGGTGCACTATTATGCAGAGAGAGCTGCTTGTTGAAGGGTTACTCACTCAGCCTGATCATCCCAAGACAAAAGAGTTGTTATAAGAGTTTCATGCCCGCTGTCGCACTTGACTATCTTTGTAACCCTTTATAGTTTTTCTGATCTTTGTTGTAGGCTGACCATCACCAGGCTTGTTGGTCGAGGTCATGCTATTGATTCCCCATGTATTTAATGACATTGTACTGCTGCCTTGTTGGCCTTATATATATATATATATATATATATATATATATATATATATATATATATATATATATATATATATATATATATATATATATATATATATATATATATATATATATATATATATATATATATATATATATATATATATATATATATATATATATATATATATATATATATATATATATATATATATATATATATATATATATATATATATATATATATATATATATATATATATATATATATATATATATATATATATATATATATATATATATATATATATATATATATATATATATATATATATATATATATATATATATATATATATATATATGAGATGTTACTTCAGTGACCGGATCCGGACTTCTCTCTATCAGCATTGGCACTCTGGCACTCGAATCGGGGGAGAAATCTCCCTAACGCACAGACACACGTTTGCATTTGCATAAATCATTTGCATAGCAGGTACCTTGAGCTGTTCTCCTAACCCTCTGTTGATGCAGGTTTCAGGATTGCCGATCAACGAATTCATCGCTACTCTATGAGAAGTAACTGCAAGAAAGCTATGGATCAAATGCAAACTGAGATGCAGGATGGCGCAGTTCATGCAAGTGATGGAAACTGTGGCCAAGGTGTCGCTTCCGCGAAAATAAGCTGCCGGCAAAACAGAAGAGTCGCCACCTTTCGTTATTTATCCCTCGGAGCGAAACGATCGGAAAAACCTAACGAGAAAGGGTAAGACAAGGTCGTCGCAACCGTTGTCTGGGTTCGGGAGTCGGTTACGCAAGGGGAAGATATTAGCACCCCTCACGTCCGTCGTACTCGACGGGATCCACGCTTGTTGTGTTTACTGGACGAGTTGGTTTATCTATCTACCTATCAAGGCTGGCTTAAAAGAAAAGAAAAATGACTCGGCAAAGCGTCGCGCTTTATGCCTATGTATTCTCATCAGAGAATGAGAAATCAGAGTCAACGTAGTTCATCCTACGACGGGTTACGGGGGAAGGTGGCTCGCCAATACATCAGTATTGTGACTACGTACTCTCAACAGGCTTGAGAGATCAGAGCTTACGTAGTTCGGGATACTACGGTTTATGGGGATTCAGATTCATCTGTTTTATCGAGTAGGGTTAAACAGCAATTCCAGCAGTTAGGGACAAAGCCTGTTTGCGGTAGAACTGAAGTTTAACGACACTCTTTTCTTCAGAAAAGCTTTCCTTTGAATTATGGGCCCACGGGGCAAAAAGGTTTGAAGTTTGTTTTCTGTCTTTTACGAAAGAAGTGTTTTTTATTGTGTTTGCAATTTCAATTGCACTAAAGACTATGACCTGAGAGTGAATGCGTCGCATGTCACCCAAAGGGTACCATACTAAACATCCGGACTGTTGAAAAAAAGCTCTCCAACAATCCTTTCTCAGATAGCTTAAGGCTCGTAACGTACGAAATAAATTATTCATGATTACTGTATCTTAAGCTGTTTTGAGATGAGAAGAGAACAAGCTCAACTACGGGGAGACTATCAAGTCCTACTGTTGTCATGCCAAGGATTCATCCTATGGTTGAGGTTTGAAACAGGGAACTCCTAGAAGTTACCATGCATAGGTTTCAACCTAAAGTTCTATCATTATTTCCTTATCAAAGGAAATGAGAGTCCTAAGGGATCATATCAATGATACACAAAAACAGATAAAGCATCAGCTTAAACAGTAACCAGTAATACAGTAAACGACTGTAAAATACATGCAATGCAAGTGAGGGAGGAAATGTGTGTGGGGTGTCAACCTCCACAAGCTCATCTCAACCTCAAGCCAGAATGAATAACAGCAATCATACAACAATAATAACATCATGCTATCAAGCAGAATACAGTAAACTGCAATCAGACAGTAAAAATAAAATCATGCTATCAAGCAAAACAAACCACATGGGCAAGGGAGCAGGGCTCTACCGAATACCCGCAAGCAAAGCCATACAGTAACAATACAAGCAGAGGGAGCAACTCAACCTCTAGTGCAATCATGCTCCTAGATTAAAGCTAGTCTAGATATGGACTTATTCTAATGCATCAAGCAAGTCAAACAAGGCACATCAATACAGAAAAGAAAACAGACAAGAAAGCATATCAACTCCTCTCTCTCAACTCCAAGCTTCAGCTCTTCTGACAGCAATTCAGTCTTCAGACTTCAATCACTCTTGACAAATATCAATTTGCTTCTCCAGGTTTCAACCCTTCAACATAAGTTTCAACTTATTATTCTTCTTCAAGCTTTAGCTCCTTAATTAATTCCACCTTCAGGCTTCATTCTTAACCATAAGTATCAACTTGATTCCTTCAGGATCTCCAAGCTTCAAAGTAAGTATCAACTTATCCTTTGATCTTCAAGCTTCAGCTCTCTTCAGTCAATCTCAATTGAATCCTCTTCATAAGTATCAACTCAGCCTTCAAGCTTCAGCTCTCTTACCCTATCAGTCTTAACCTGGCCTTCTCTTCCTACAAGCTTCAGCTTCTCAGAGTAATCTTCAATCATCTAGAAATGTCAACTTCATCCTTCAGTCTTTAAGCCTCAGCTCTTCATTCAGTCTTTACTGGATCTTCAAGTCTCAACTTGCCCTTCTTGATCTTCAAGCTTCAGCTGAAATGGCAATGCTCAGGGAATCATCCTCTTCCATACTCTTTAATGAAGTCTTCATCTTCACACTCAAGCCCAACATCTCTCAAGATACTCAAACCAGAAGAAATCACTTAACTGGATAAGCTAGGATATCAAACTGCTTATTGACCACCAAAGGTGACCTATAAGGGTTTAACATCAAAAGAATGGTTCCCTCAAAGGTTCTACTTCCTAGGTACCATCACTTATCCTTCCAAAGGAGGGAGGTAAAAACCATGGAAGGACCTTGAATCATGGGGAAGAATGGAGGTGAAAGATACCATCCATGTTTAAGAAAGAAATTAACTAAGTCTAAGCTCTACTTAATTCCTAACCCTAAAACAACAACAAAACAAACAAGACTCCAAGCTCTCAAGCTCCTTAATCTATCCTCAAGCCTTCCACTATGCTCCTCCATGCTCCACAAAGCAAGACCAAGCCCACCAAGCCAAGCAAAAACCCACAAAGCAAGGAAAAACAAAATACAAGCCCACAAGGGCAACACAAACAACAATCAATTACAAAAATCAATTAAAAATGGTATACTAGTATATTAACATCTAATATAATTCCTAGGGGATCCTATATACCTACCCTTAATACCCTATATGTCCCAATATCTATCTTGACCTAGAAACCCAAAATTCTAGTGTTATTGTGGACCTATGTTAAGGATTGACCTAAATCTACACAACCTAAAGTCATCTAATCAAAACTAATCAAAAACTAATCAAAAAATTATGTAATAAATCCAGAGGGGAGCTAAGGTCCTAATCTAACTATCCTAAAAAGAATGACATAAAAATATGAATGGAAATAGCTAAACAAAATTCTACAAATCTATGCATCAACATAAAATGAATTAAAAGCTATTAAAAGAGAAAATACATAAAAAAATATTAAAAATGCATGAAATGCAAATATTTTGATTTTATAATTTCCTAGACATTAACATAAAATGGGAGAAAAAAACCCCATGCAAAAATCATCATTTTTCTATTTAATATGATTTTTCAAAGATTAAAGAAAAATGGAGAAAAAGAAATTAAAATGGGAAAACATTGGTGCAGTTAGCAATTCAGTGCAGTCAAGTCATGATTGGGCTTAAAATGGGGGTGGGATTAGTAAAGCGCTAGGCCCAGGATTCAATCGGAAAATCAATTCAAAATCATAAAGAAAAAGAAAAGAACACGGTGCATTTAGTAAAGAAATTCAGTTCAATTCTTGATTGGGCTATGAGAGGGGGTGTGACTATCAAAATCCACTAAAGCCCAAGACCAGAGATTAAATGATACGCAGCGTTTTGGTTGTCTCCAGACTTCCCTTCAAACATGAAATTAAATCACAGCGTGGGATCAAGATAGAGTCAACAAGTCCTCATGCATCTGACGGCCATGGGGTCGTCTTCTTCCTCCAGCCATGGAAATAGAGGGAAAGCTCCATAGTTGCAGAGCTCAAATCCCTAACTCGAACTCCATCCAAACCCAACCAAAATCCATGGTTCAAAACCCTAACCTGCTCTAAATTCAACCCTGAATCCAACCATAGCCTTAGAATCAATTGAAATGCCCTTAATCTCTAAACCCGATCCAAGATCAAAACTATGCTCAAACTTCAATTCTAACAATTCTTGAAATTGATTGGCTCAGAATGATCACCACCTCACACTGGTTAATTCTTGATATCAAACTCATGTTATAGCTCACTATACATCGTGTTCTTGATCAAAACAAAAATGGTGTCACTAACTCAAACTTCACCAAATGATCCCAAACTTTCCAGAATCCATCTCCTACTTGTCTCTAACCATTCTAACCTAACAATTCTAACTAATTATGCTTAAATTATGGTGTAGAAGAAAAGTTACAAACCTGTCAAATCTTGAATATCAGATAGGTCAAACCTCCACTTCAACCTCTCAAACTCTTCAGAAACACTCCTTGATTGATGATAAAGCTTCTGTTTGCAAAAGATTTGGTCAAGAAAGCTTGAATCTCCAAACTCGATGGTGACTTGCAGCTCCCAAAATCCAAAAGCCAACTCTTCAATTCTTCATGATCTTGCCCTCAAATTGGTATGCACACATTCAGTATGATCAATGGAAGGTGTTAGGATTGAAAGAAGCAATGGAAATGGTGTGGAAAGTGGAAATTGATTTCAACTTGCAATGGAAGCAATTGAAATGGCTATCTAACTCTCCTCTTTAATCTCTCACCAACCTTGCATCTGAGCAAGTTCTAAACACTATATAGGATGGTTCAGACCCATCCTGAACTTTCTGGAATCATCCAATGAGAATTTGGGATTCTCATGCCATGAGTTTTTGAATTCATCTCATCTCACATGCCATCTCATGTTATACCTCTTGAAGCAACTTGTTCTGACTTGAAAATCTCCTTAGATGAGATATATGAGGTGTTAAGATACTTTACTAGCTTGTGTATTGAGTTTCCTTGTGTTTTGCATTTGTACCTTAATGTGCAAGTAACCATTTTCCAAAGCAACCCCATGATCTAAACCTCAAATCAAAAATGTGGCTGAACCATTGTTTCTAAAATTCTTTTTAGAGTCAAAATAACCTATTACATGCCATGGTTTGGATGTGTAGCTTGGAAATTTCAATTTCCAACTTTGACTTATTTAACTTATGCCTCCATTTTAGGTCATTTTTACCATTTTGAGCTACAAGCCTTTTCAACATCTCATGTCCCCCTTACTAGCCTTAAAACATCATTTTAAACAAGTTTGATGTTGAATATTTTTCCATTTGAAGCTTGGAAATAGGAGTTATGGCCTTATGCTTGAAATGACCCATAATCTCCAAATGACCAAAATGCCCTTGACTTGTCAAAGCCATAAGTTGAGTTCTAAAAATCCTATTAAGGACTTCTAGTACTCTATAGAAAGCTAAGAAGATAAGGAACAACATTCATGTTGACCATAAGTTCATAGGAATCATCCTTCTTGGGCAAACGTTGGATGCAAGTTGGGTGACTTTCAAGGCCCCAGATTCACATACCTCAGATGACCTGTAACTTGTCAAAGTCATAACTTGAGTTCTACAAATCCTATCAAGGACTTCTAGTACTAAAATTAAAGCTAAGAACAAGCTCTAAAACATTCATGTTGGGGGTAAGATGAGATGACAATCACATCTTGAGCTAAACTGCCTTGAAGATAGGGGTCAAACTAGGGGATTTTACACTGTCAAGCCTTAGAAACCCTAGCTTGAAACTTCTCAAACTCCTCAATCATGATGAGTTGACCTTGGAATCATCCTTATAGCATCTCAATGCATCAATCCATGATCACATGGCTCTTGGATTAGGTCTCAACCCTCTCCAAATCATCAGTTGACCTAGGGTTGACTCAGTCAAACCCTAATTACACCACTCATGGCTAGGTCTCTTATTCTTGCACAATGACCTCTCTAGGCTTCATGATGGCTTTCAAGACATCTCATAAGCTCTCTCAAGGCTTCAAGTCCATCCTCATAGCTTCAGAATCATCTGAGGAGCTCCCACAACTCTCAAGTTAGGAGGCACACAACCTTGGTTTCAACCAATCTCTCTGAGGATCTCTTAACTTCTCTGACAAAGATATCAACCCTTGAACACTTGAATGGACTTCTTGGCTAGCTTCAAACTCTTGATTGGTACTCATACCTCTTGATCTCCTACATACATATCAATGAAATGCAAGTGATAATGCTAATGTGAATGAAATGAATCACAATCTAGGTAAAGAAATATTGGTCAAATTTTGGGGTGCAACAGCTGCCCCTATTCAAACGGCTTGAACCTGACTGGGTGAGAAGCGAACCGCTCTCAACCAATCAAGGTGCAAGACGGTTGAATACCAACAAACCCCGAAAATTTTCCAACTGCACAAGTACACGGTACTCTGATGGGAACAAATCTTCGAAAACTGAAATATTAGTTGCACGGCAACTAGCTGGGGGATTGGTCACACGGTAACCGGTAATACATGGTCGATCATGCCGTAAGGCATCCAAAGAAAACTTTCGGGCATCAGCTGGACTTCATCAGTGAGTCGGGAATAAAATTCTCGGTCAATCATGAACCAATTGGGGATATCCAAACTTCTGCCATCAGGCACTCCGCATCAGCTGAGAGAACTGCTTGGTTAACACGGTCGGACTTCAATCATAAAGTCTTCAGGGGAAGTTTCAACTTTGCTGTTCCGGAACCTGCTGGGGATGACACATCTCCGCCGGGGATTCTGGAGAACTATCAAGTAACTCTGCTTCGGGGATCCAGGAATCATTCTGGATGAATCAACTCTGCTGAGGACTTCAGGAATCATCTTGGACAAATAACTCCATCGGGGACTTCAAGAATCATCCTGAACCGATAACTATGCTGGAGATTTCAGGAATCATCCTGAGCAAACACTTTGCCGGGTACTCTAAGCATCAACTTTAGCCACCAACTCTGGCGACTGCACTGGAGATTTTAAGAATCATCTTAAGCAAACGACCTTGTTGGGGAATTCAAGAATCATCTTGAGAAAGCGACTTCGTTGGGGAAAAATCAAGAATCATCTTGAGCAATCAATTCTGCGGCGGAACACCTGCAAAACAAGAACGGTAATAACCTAGATTGTGCTTACTATGCATATGCTTCAGCAATGGCGCAATGCTCCACACGGTGGAAATGCTATGCGTTTATGATAAATGCTATGCAGTCATGCAAAATGATGCGATCCCGTCAGCAAAATAAATGCTGAAGGGAGGATCCTCCTGTCAAGGAGAAAGAACCATTCTGGTAGGGGGAAGGAATCATCCTGCTGAGGAGAACAAGGTCACACCAATCTCAATTGGACTTCACAGGGGAAACAAACTTCAGTTGACTGTTGCGGGGGACGAAGCTCTACGAGAACCTGGACCTGCTGAGGAAAAGCGATGTCAATCGCGGGAATAAACTGCACGGCCTTCACGGCTACTTCCCTGGAGATAACGACTCCGGCGGGGAAACACCGTATCATATATTCAACACTACACTGGGGAGAACCAATCATGGTCCCGAGCGGCTTCCAAGGACTCGGCTCTCTTTGGGATCTGCAAACTCGGCTGAGGAAGAAGAAATCATTCTGCTTGCTGGGGAGAGTACGACTCTGTGGGGGAACTCAATTCCGCTGGAGACTTCAGTCTTGAACTACCAATTGTTGCACACTTCAGTATGTGACTCAGCTAGGGAGATGACATTCCTTCAGGATGCATCTGATTGGGGAGAGAATCCTCTCTGCCTGGGGAGACATATCAATGCCTTGCGATCTCACGTTCAGACTCTGCAGGGAGAGGTTGCTGAACTTGCTGGAGAAGGAGAAATCATCCTGCTTGGGGATACGCACAGCGCACTGTCTGGAATATGCTACACCTGTAACAACACAAACAAACAGACAAGATACCCTTCTCAAAGGGACCTATCAAGGTTATTATCTCGTGACAATGTTCAAGTAATTCATTGTTTCAACAATTAGTGGCCTAGGCCAGTAAGTTTATGTATGCGCATTTTATTAAAAACATCGGCGTTCTTTTTCGCAAACAAAACAGATAAATGCTAAACAGACAAACAGAATTGCTGAATAGTATACATTTTATTGATAACGAACCCCCGAATGGGTAAAAATGTTTTACAACAGATGCAAGCTCCTGGAATGAGGAAGCCGCGCAAAAAAAAATAGAACATAAATATACATCAGTATATACAAATGTCGGCAACGAGGCGTAGACGAACACCATGAGTTGATCCCTCTATGACCCACTCGACTTCGATACTTCTTCGACGCTTCAGCTTCAGAAGAGATTGATTCGGATAAACGGCCCTCAGGTCTTCCAAACCACTAAACAAAGAAAGTCCATACGCGGAACGCAGTCATTTGCTTTTTCAAATCCCTAACTTTTGCGTGAACCGCCCTTTGCGGGTTTTCAGTTCACCGGGATACCCTTTTTTGCCAAAGTCGCCCATCCGGGTTTTCGACTTTGCGGGTGTACATTTTTTCAATTTATATCCCTAATTTTTGCCCGAACCTTTTTCCTTTTTTATGGTTCGCCGGGATGCCCCATTTTTGCCTGGACTCTCTTTTTACTGTTCAGCGGGTCGCTTTTAAGCAAAGTATTTTTTAACTGCGTCCGCGTTCACCGGGGATGCAAAATCTTCACCATCCATCGTGGATAACAACAAAGCTCCTCCCGAGAAGACCTTGCTGACGACGTACGGACCTTCGTAATTGGGATTCCACTTGCCCCGGTGATCGGAGTGTGGAGGAAGAATCTTCTTCAGGACGAGATCACCCGTCTGAAAGCTTCTAGGACGCACCTTCTTATCATAAGCTTTCTTCATTCGGTTTTGGTACAGACGACCCTGCGCAATCGATTCCAACCTCTTCTCGTCCATCAGGCTGAGTTGGTTCAGTCGGTTCGTAATCCATTATGCCTCGTCGAGTTTCACATCAACCAAAACTCGCAAAGAAGGGATCTCAACTTCTAACGGTAGGACAACCTCCATACCGTACACCAAGGAAAAGGAGTTGCCCCGGTTGACGTACGTACCGTCGTACGATAACCGTGCAGTGCAAATGGAAGCATCTCGTGCCAATCTTTGTAGGTCATAACCATCTTCTGAACGATCTTCTTTATGTTCTTATTGGCCGCTTCAACGGTGCCATTCATCTTCGGCCGGTAAGGAGATGAGTTGTGGTGTTCAATCTTAAAACTCTGGCACAGCTCCTTCATCATCTTGTTATTCAGATTTGAACCATTATCAGTAATGATCCGCTCGGGAACTCCGTAACGACAAATGATGTCCCTCTTTATGAATTTAGCCACCACCTGCTTGGTCACATTAGCATACGAGGCTGCCTCCACCCACTTGGTGAAGTAGTCGATAGCTACGAGAATGAAGCGATGACCGTTAGATGCAGTGGGCTCGATCTTGCCTATCATGTCGATGCCCCGCATGGAGAACGGCCACAGGGAGGACATGACATTCAACGGGCACGGCGGCACATGAACTTTATCAGCATAAATCTGGCATTTATGACATCTCTTCACGAATTTGAAGCAATCAGACTCCATCGTCAGCCAGTAGTATCCCGCTCTCAGGATCTTCCTTGTCATAGCATGCCCGCCAGCGTGCGTACCAAATGTGCCTTCATGGACTTCTTCCATGAGCATACTCGCCTCTTTCTCATCTACACATCTGAGTAGCACGAGATCGTGGTTTCTTTTATACAAAACTCCATCAGGATTGAGATAAAAATTTCCAGACAGCCTCCTCAGAGTCTTCTTATCCTGGGTTGACGCACCCGCAGGATACTCCTTAGTCATAAGGAAAGTCTGGATGTCATGGAACCATGGCTTGCCGTCGGCGGCTTCCTCGATCGCAAAGACGAATGCAGGTCTATCAAGATGAGAAAGGACAATTCTTGGAGCCTCATTCCAAAAATTGACTTTATACATTGAAGCCAACGTGGCTAAGGCATCAGCCATCTGATTCTCCACTCTGGGCACATGATGGAGTTCCACTCGATCAAAGAACGGAAGCAGCCTTCTGGCATAGTTCATGTACGGCACCAAATTCGATTGACGAGTCTCCCACTCCCCTTTAATCTGGTTGATCACAAGCGCCGAGTCATCATATACGTCTAGGTTCTTGATTCTTAAATCAATTGCCTCTTCTAGACCCATGATGCATGCTTCGTACTCCGCCTCGTTATTGGTGACTGGAAACGTCAGTCTCGCAGTGAACGGGATGTGGGATCCGTGGGGAGTCGTGATGACCGCCCCTATGCCACTTCCGTAAGAATTAACCGCCCCGTCGAATATCAACTTCCACTGGGATTTCCTATCTGGCCCCTCGTCGGGCAACGGTTCATTGCAATCCTTCGCTTTGAGAAACATAATATCCTCATCAGGGAATTCAAATTTCATCGGCTAGTAATCCTCGATCGGCTGTTCGGCCAGGTAATCAGACAATACGCTTCCCTTGATGGCCTTATGGGAAACATACTGAATGTCATATTCCGTCAACACCATTTGCCATCTGACAATCCTGCCCGAAAGCGCCTGCTTCTCGAAGACGTACTTGATCGGATCCATCTTCGAAATTAGCATGGTGGTGTGATTGAGCATGTACTGTCGTAGACGTTTGGCATCCCAGGCTAGTGCATAACACGTCTTCTCCAGCATCGAGTAACGAGATTCACAGTCAGTGAACTTTTTACTCAAGTAGTAAATGACATGCTCCTTTCTGCCCGTCTCGTCGTGCTGACTGAGAACACACCCCACACTATTCTCAAGAACTGTCAAGTACATGATTAGTGGCCGTCCAGCCACTGGGTGTATCAAGATTGGAGGTTCCTGCAGATACTGTTTTATCTTATCGAATGCCTTCTGGCAATCCTCGTTCCAGATAATCGCCTGATCTTTCTTTAAAAGCTTGAACATCGGTTCACACGTGGCCGTGAGCTGAGAAATAAACCTTGCAATGTAGTTTATTCTGCCCAGGAAACCACGAACTTCTTTTTCTGTTTTTGGCACTGGCATTTCTTGTATGGCTTTTATTTTCGCAGGATCAACCTCGATGCCTCTTTCGCTCACGATAAACCCCAGTAACTTTCCGGACCGTACTCCGAAAGTACACTTGTTAGGATTCAGCCTCAACCTGAACTTCCTAAGCCTCTCAAAAAGCTTCAGCAAATTGACCAGATGTCCCTCCTCCATTTGGGACTTCGCAATCATGTCATCAACATAGACTTCAATCTCATGATGAATCATGTCATGAAACAAAGTTACCATTGCTTGTTGGTAAGTGGCCCCTGCGTTCTTCAGACCGAAAGGAATTACCTTGTAGCAAAATGTTCCCTAGGGAGTGATAAACGTCATTTTCTCCATGTCCTCCGGCGCCATCTTGATCTGGTTGTAACCGGAGAAGCCATCCATGAACGAAAACACGGAGAATTGGGCTGTATTGTCGACCAACACATCAATATGAGGCAACGGGAAATCATCTTTAGGGCTCGCCCTATTCAAATCCTGATAATCGACGCACATGCGTACCTTACCGTCCTTCTTTGGTACAGGCACTATGTTGGCGACCCACGGAGGGTAAGTAGTGACCGCTAAGAAGCCAGCATCAAGTTGTTTCTGCACTTCTTCTTTAATCTTAACGGCCATATCTGGTCTCGTCCTCCTAAGCTTCTGCTTAACGGGAGGACAATCTTCTCGCAGCGACAAGTGGTGGACCACGATGTCCGTGTCAAGTCTGGGCATATCTTCATACGACCAAGCAAAGACGTCACTATACTCTCTTAGCATCTCGACTAATCTATGCTTGACATCACTCTGCAATGCAGCCCCTATCTTGACGTTTCTGACGAGTTCTTCAGAACCCAGATTCACAATCTCAATCTCCTCCTCATGAGGCAGAATAACTTTCTCCTCTTGTTTCAACAAGCGGGCCAACTCTTCAGGAAGGTCTTCGTCTTCATCAATCTCTTCTTCGGCTTGATATATCGGGCAATCGAAGTCGAAGTGAGCCGTAGAAGGTCCAGAGTCGATGTCATCTGTTATGTGGATCCTGTAATAACAAAGGTTAAGTTTAAAACAAGGATGTGCAGGTTAGCACAAACCCCATTGCCATTTTATTGTTTTTCAAAACAAATATAAAACAGGAATAACAGAGATCACAATATTTGAATACGAAGAAAAACGCCTTTGATTTATTAACAAAATGCATGTACATAATCCAACAAGGCCCTGACAATAAAACCACTATGCCCCGGGTAAGACATAGGGTTGTACAATGATTGGAAAAAGTAAATCATTACTCTTCGCTTGTCATCTAGATGATATCCTTGACGGACCAATTGTTAAGGCCCTCGCCTGGCTTGCTTGGCTGGATCCAAGAGTCGAGGTCACAATCGCTATCTCCGCTGTCTTCAGACACCGCGTTGATGCTTTCGAAAATCATTCCGCCACTGGTAAACTGGATCGGCCCTTTACCTCGAGACGCACTGCTAGAAGAAGTAGAAGCTTCAGCTCCAGGATAATATCCCAACCCAAACTTATCTTGCTTGTTAGGTATCTCCAAAATTCGCCCCCAACCTGGGGTAGATCCGGCTTGGACAACGGCCCGAGCTTCCTTGAATGAGGAGAGAGTCATCTCTGGCTTTTCCGTGACTACAGGAGCTACGTCCTTCACTTTGACAGCTTCGAACACTTGGCATAGAGTCTCATGGATTTCGCCATCCATCTCCACATACTTGAAGGACGACAAATGGCTCACCATTATGTCTTCCTCGCCACACACAGTTACGATGCTTCCTCCGACAGCATACTTGAGTTTTTGGTGCAACGTGGAGGTCACGACACCCGCAGCATGGATCCACGACCGGCCCAAGAGACAGTTGTAGGCAGGCATGATGTCCATAATATAAAAGACCGCGTCGAACGTTTCCGGACCAACTTGGATTGGCAGGGTCACCTCCCCGAAAACATGTCGTTTAGTTCCGTCGAACGCCTTCACAACCAGATCACTGGGTGTGCATATCACTCCACAAGTATCAAACTTCATTAATGCCTTCTTCGGAAGAACATTAAGTGACGAACCCGTGTCCACCAACACGTGCGACATAATCGTGCCCCTACACTCTATCGAGATGTGCAGGGCGCTATTGTGATTCCTCCCTTTTGGCTTCAGCTCCAGGTCTGTGAAACCTAGCCCATTCCCAGCATTCACATGGGCTACGACCTCTTCTAGCTGATTTACCGATATTTCCTGTGGTACATATGCGGAGTTCAACACCTTCAGCAGCGCGTTGCGGTGTGCTTCAGAACACAGCAACAAGTTCAGAATGGAAATCTACGAGGGCGTCTGATGGAGATGATATACAATCTTGTAGTCGCTCTTTTTAATCAACCGCATAAACTCCTCAGCATCTTTAATAAGTAAGTCTTTTTCTGCCCCACGCGGGACCTCTTCAACGACCTTACTTTTACCTTTATCAGCCGCATCAGCTCTGACTACTTTATCCGCCACGACCTCTGGTGGTGCAAACACTCTTCCGCTGCGAGTAATACCACTGATTCCCGCAAGGTTCTCCACAGTCGACCCAAACGGTTCTAGCTCCAACCTCTGTCCGTTGCAGTAGACTTCAGCCCCATAATGCCACGGGACAGCATTCGTGCTTTCGAAGGGTATCGGCCCAGCTTTGGTGATAGTAATTGTGGGTGGCCTGGGCGCAGAAATAGTTATCGTCTGGCGAGGGATGGTGATGGTGGCGACCTCATCAGCTTACTTCAGCACTACCTCTCCCGATCCACTTTCAGCCCTCCGGCTAAACTGTAAAATCCCTTCAGTCATCAGACTTTGAATTCCTTCTACCATCTGTTCACATCCATCAGAATGTGTAGCACAGTCCATACATAGCTCTCCGCAACCTGGAAAGAACCCTCTTTTCAGCAACTTAGCTTTAACGAAGCTGTCGCTACTGCGAAAATCGACGCCGGCTGAACAGAAGAGTCGCCACCGCACGTTATTTATCCAAACAGAGGGAAAGGAAACGCTCGAGGTAAACCTACCGCGAAGACGGGAAAGGAATGGTCATCGCAACCAAATCCTGGATTCGGGAGTCGGTTACGCAAGGGGAAGGTATTAGCACCCCTCACGTCCGTCGTACTCGACGGGATCCACGCTTGTTTTCTAGTACGGATTGTTATTCTGTCTACTCTACAGGTTTGGGGTTAAAAAGAAAATAAAGTGACTCGACAAAGTATCGCACTTTATGCCTACGTATTCCCGTCTGGAACGAGAAATCAGAGCCAACGTAGTTCGCCTACCTACGGGAAAGGAGGGGAAGGTTGCTCGCTAGGATATCGCATCTTATGCCTACGTACTTTCATACAGCATAAAAGATCAGAGCAAACGTAATTCGGGCCACGTACGACACAAGTCTGTTTTGATTGCTTTTATCTCCTTCTGAAAAAGGGTTTTTTTGATTACTGGTCCAAGCGGACAAAAATTGACGTTTTGATGAGTTCACATTCTTTTACGGAAGAAGTGCCTTTTATTGTGTTCGAAATCTTATTGTGTTTTTCTGTTTGTTTTTGAGAAAGAAGAGACAGAATTCTAACCTATGGTTGAAAAGGGAGTCAAACTAACCTAATGTTATCATGCATGGGTTAAGACCTAATGTCTATCATGTTCCTCTCTTGCGCAGAGAGAAACAGAGATCCTAAGGGATAAACGGAAACAGAAACAACAGCATATATACAATAAAGCAGTAAAATGCATGGATGCAACAATACAAGCGAGGCAAGGGAGTCCCACTCAACCTCGAACCTAGAAAACAACAGGCAAAAGCGAACAAAATTCGCTTTCAACCTAACAGGTCAATTAGCAAGCAATACAGTCAGAGAAATTCAAATAATACATCAAAAATTATAAACAGCAAAAATAAACAGCAAAAAGCAATCTTCATCAACATCTGTCTTCAAGTCATCTTCAACCATCTACTGGCTTCAAGCAAGCATCAGTCTTCATCTTCACAGCCTTCAAGCAAGTTCTCTATCTTCAATCTTTCAATGGCGTTTCTTCAAGTCTCACTCTCCAAGATGAGCAGCAGTCAACAGGATGCATTGGATGTTAAGCAGTCAGTTGCCTACCAAGGGTGGCCTACTGACTGTTAACATGATATAGACAATTTTCTCTCAAAAGTTCTATCTTTTAAATACATTCACTAATCCTTCCAAAGGAAGGAGGTGGATATTTAAAAGAGACTTCGAATCATAGAGAAAGAATGGAGGCAAACAAGACCTTCCATGTTTATGAAGCAAGTTTTCTATTCTAGAGCTCTGCCTAGCTCCTAGATCCTATAGCCTTCAACAGCTGCCAGCAAGAATCTCTTCATCAACTCTGGAAATTGGTATTCATTCTCTTAATCTTCAATGGGCTTCATCAGCGCAGTCTTCAGCTCAAACCCAAACCCCAAGCAGGCCCAATACACCACACAGTCAAATAATAACCCTAGAGAGGGCACACCACACAATCAATCAGATACAAGCATATACTAATAGTATTAATATAATAGGGGAAGTCTAATATTTTCTAAGGGATCTATTATTTACCCTCAATACCCCTATAGTCCCATCATTTAATTCGTCCTAAGGAAAACCCAAAAGAAAATTTGATTTGTTAAACCTACATTATATTCACAACCCTAAATGATTAGCCTAATGGTTTCTAACTAAACTACCTAAAATAAATCCTAAAAAATTGGTATAAAAATCAAAGGGGGCACCTAATATATGTATCTAGTTATACTAAAAAAATTGGCCTAAAAAGGTTATGAGAACCACCTAAATGAAATTCTACAAAAGCTATGCACAAATTAAATCTATTTAAAAGGCATTAAAAGAATAAATGTACAAAAAATATTAAAAAAAGATAAAATGGAAATTTTATTACATGATATTTTTCTACACAGAAATATGAAAATGGTAAAAAAACAATCAATCAAAAATATGGAATTTTCAATTTGTTATGATTTTTCAAACAATTAAGAAAAATAAAGGAAATTAAAATGACTTAAAATGAGTTAGGGGTGCAGTCAGTAATGATTTGCATTGAAAAATGGAGGATGGGCCCAGACTGGGGGTGCGCGTAGCAAAGCGCACCTGGGCCCAGTTAAGTCAGAAAACACAAAAAGAAAATAAAAACAAAAAACGGTGCAGAAAGTAACTAGGTTAGTTCAAAATGGAATGGGCCTGGAAAGTGGTGGTGTGGAAAGCAATTCTGATCCATTAAGCCCACGAAGGGCACTTAAGTGAAACAGTGCGCTTAAGGCACCCAGCTTCCCTCCAAACTCAGCTTTGAATGTGCACCATCGGATTAAAACCTCAGTCAACCAAGTCTTCTAGATCCAACGGGCATTGACTCGTCTTCTTCATTAAACTTAGGGTTTGCAGAAAACCCCCATGAACGCAGCAATGTTGCATCACACTTGCACCATATCATACCAACTCGAAACCTCATCAAAAATAAAAATGTAAAACACAAATTCACTCAACTTTTCTCCCTGAATCCATCTAGAGCCACAATATCCATTAATATCAATTCCAGCACCAATTACACTCGCCATCTCAGAAATGCTCATGAATTTCATCATCACGAATCATCAATCTAGATACACTAATCTCATCCTGACCTTGCACTGATCAATAATCAATAATCACCTAATATTTTAACAGCTTAATCCTCATGTTCTAAGCCTCAACAGAATTCGTGCTCCCATGTCAACCTCCACCAAATTCATCCAAAATCTCCAGAATTAATCATCTAACTACCTAGGTCAATCTTATCCTAACCAACCTACATCATGCTAACTAAATTAAGCCAATTCGAAGAGATTACCAACCTGGTGTAAAGTTGGAAACAGATGGATGAAATCACCACTTCAAGCTCAGCAATGCTCCAATAGCAATCAATAGACCAAGATCTTGATTCTGTATGCACTAGTTCTTGCTTAAACACCTTGGATTCTTGTAACCAATTCCTTTTGCAATTTGGATGATAAACTTGTAGCACACGATTCTTGCACCAATTCACTTGGATCTTTCTTGCAATGTGATCTATGATGGATATAGAGTATGATAGGATCAATAATCTTGCAGAATGATGAAGAATTGGGAGGGTTTGAATGAATTTGCAAAAATGCAAAATGGAGTGAAAATTGGTGTTTTGGATCAAAATGAAGTGCAACCCCTTCATGGATCAGCTCTAGGGTTTATATAGATGCCCATGGAAACATCTAGAAATTGCTAGAAACTTCTTGTACACAAATCCCTTGAGTTTTGGCATGTGTCACTTTAATCATAAGCAAGCCATGATAATTATCAAACTTTGAACTAAACTCAAAAATCCACTATTGCCAATGGTCTCAAAACATTCTTTCCAATCAAAATGACCTATAATTTCATCCCATTTGGACATGTTATGAAAAATCTCATTTTTAGGTCACTTTTATTCATTAAATTCACCTTTTAATTGACCAAATTTGCAATCTTGAGCCATGAGCATTTGCCAACTTCCATGACCACTTTTCGAGACTCAAAATGTCATTTGGAACAACTTTGATGTTGTGAAGTTTTTGATTTGAAGCTTCCTTGTATGAGTTTTAGGCATATGCTTGAAATGATCTGTAATTCTCAAATGATCAAAATACCCTTTTCTTGCCAAGGTCATAAGTAGAGTTCCACAAATCATATGAAGGCATACCATACCTTTCTAGAAAGATAAGATCATGAGGAACAACTCTCATGTTGGCCAGAAATCCATTTGAAACCTTCTTGAGGGGTAAAAGTTGCTTGGAAGACAAGTAACTTTCACAGACAAAATTTCAGATGCCTCAGATGACCTATAACTTGCAAGAACCATAACTTGAGTTTTATAAATCTCCTTGATGTCTTCCACCACTCAAATTAAAGGTCTTGAGATCCTATACAAGTTTCATGTTGGCCAAGGATCGATTTGAAGCTTGCATTTTGAATTATCTTGCTTGGAAGTTTGACCTAAATCAGGGGATTTTACACAGAAACCCTAATTTAGAAACCTCTCTTCTTCTTGATTTCTCTTGATTTATCCTTGGCACAACACCACATCCATATCTACATGTCAAATGATGAACCCCACATCTCTAAAATAGACCTTGATGCCTCTCAATCAATCATTTGACCTAGGGTTGACCTAGGGTTGACCCAGATGAAATCCTAGTTGACTGTCTTCAACTGCAGCTCTTGTGATCATATCAATGACTTGTCTCACTTTCAAAATGACTCTCTAGGTCCTCCATGATGTCTATATACCCTCCATGCTCAATTCACATCTCACAACTTCTTAGATGATCTTCAAATACACTCAAGATAGGAGAGAGATCCACTGCTTGATCCACTGACTTCTCTAGGTTTCAATTTCTTTCTGATGACTTGGATAGGCTTGAATTTGGATAATAACCTCTTGATAGGCTCATATAGATAAGAATAGTACTTAGTCCCTTGTTGGATGATTTGCTATGCTATGCTATGCAGATGAATGAATTATGTACATGACCTAATATGCACATGCTACTGCAATTGAAACATAAACCGAGTGAAGTAGGTTGAGCAAATTTTAGGGTGCAACAGCTGCCCCTATTCAAGCGACTTGGACCCGACTGGGTGAAGCGCGAACGACCTTCAAACATTCGAGGTACGAGACGGTTGAATACTAAGAACCCGGAAATTTGCCAACCGCAGAAATAAACTGCACCACTGTTTGGGGAACGACATCCACAAACTGAATCTGGTTGTTACGGCAACAACTGATCCGACGTCTGATGACTCTGATTTCAACTTCAACCACCTATGCAACGCCACAGGTACTGAACACTTTTCGCAAAACACCCCTGTCCACAACTGGACTAACCTTATCAATACAAGAAGAGAGACAAATTCGTCAACACGAATAGAGATTTTGTTGTCACAGGAGTAACCTTGTCCACATCTGGACCCAAATTTCGCCAAATCACGAATAAACACCAATTTGTCCGCATCAGGACTCACATCACGGAAAAATCCCGGCGCTTTCACTGGGGAAACATTTCTGTCTAATCACAGGAAACTCCATCCGCCTATCCATACGGGAAAATCATCTGCCTAAACACAGGAAACTTCATCCGCCTATCCATACGGGAAAATCATCTGTCTAAACACAGGAAAACTTCATCCGCCTATCCATACGAGAAAATCATATGCCTAAACACAGAAAACTTCATCCGCCTATCCATACGGAAAAATCATCTGCCTAAACACAGGAAACTCCATCCGCCTATCCATACGGGAAAATCATCTGCCTAAACACAGGAAACTTCGTCCGCCTATCCATACGGGAAAATCATCTGCCTAAACACAGGAAACTTCATCCGCCTATCCATACGGGAAAATCATCTGTCCAAACACAGGAAACTTCATCCGCTTATCCATACGGGAAAATCGTCTGCCTAAACACAGGAAACTTCATCCGCCTATCCATACGGGAAAATCATCTGTCTACACACAGGAAATTTCATCCGCCTATCCATACGGGAAAATCGTCTGCCTAAACACAGGAAACTTCATCTGCCTATCCATACGGGAAAATCATCTGCCTAAGCACAAGAAACTTCATTCGCCTATCCATACGGGAAAATCATCTGCCTAAACACAGGAAACTTCATCCGCCTATCCATACGGGAAAATCGTCTGCCTAAGCACAGGAAACTTCATCCGCCTATCCATACGGGAAAATCATCTGCCTAAGCATAGGAAACTTCATCCGCCTATCCATACGGGAAAATTATCTGCCTAAACACAGGAAACATCATCCGCCTATCCATACGGGAAAATCATCTGTCCAAACACAGGAAACTTCATCCGCCTATCCATACGGGAAAATCATTTGTCCAAACACAGGAAACTTCATCCGCCTATCCATAAGGGAAAATCGTATGCCTAAACACAGGAAACTTCATCCGCCTATCCATACGGGAAAATCATCTGTCTACACACAGGAAATTTCATCCGCCTATCCATACGGGAAAATCGTCTGCCTTAACACAGGAAACTTCATCCGCCTATCCATACGGGAAAATCATCTGCCTAAACACAGGAAACTTCATCCGCCTATCCATACGGGAAAATCATCTGCCTAAGCACAGGAAACTTCATCCGCCTATCCATACGGGAAAATCATCTGGTGACACACAGGAAATTTCATCCGCCTATCCATACGGGAAAATCATCTGTCTACACATAGGAAATTAACTCCGCCTCTGCTACGGGTAATACTCTGGTACAGCTTTTCTGCCTATCTTTGCAGCAGCTGGCTCCATCAATCACATGGGTAACACAATCTGAGTCTAATCTTCCAATGTCTAGTGCTGACATGGCAGCAAATCTGAGAAGGCCTCTACTGGGGATTTTCTGAATCCACACTGTCAGACAAATCTGAAAGATCGATTCACGAAATCTTCTGATGCCGTCACAACAACGATCTTGAAGAAATACTCCGCTTGGAGGAGTAAGAGGAACTTAAACGAGCAACTCTGCGGGGAACAATGCCACAATTGACATTATCATTACATGTCTCACGCCGAGATATTGAATGTTTGGTAATTAATTCGAGCAAGAGCTCTCTCCACCTGTAAGGGAAACAATACTTGAAAACTAACGGTTAACCAACCTGGTTTATGTTTCAAAATGCACATGTTTGACAATGACACAATGCTCCATACGACATGGAAATGCTACGCGTTTTTTATTTGGTAGATGCAAATATGACACTATATGTCAATGCAAATGCAGACTCGAACTGCTGGGATACAGAAACCGCTTCAGCAAAATAAATGCTGAAGACAACGCCAACTCCGCTCGGGATAACCAGGCGTTACAGAATTATTCCAGCAAAATAAATGCTGGAAGCGTGAAGCCCGCTTCGCGGAGGAATAGCTAAATGCGCCAATCATGATTGGACTTCTGCTGGGGAGTGAACGGGTATCACACGGTATTCCGGCAAAATAAATGCCAGGACACACAGCCAACTCTGCCGGGGAGAGTTTTCTTTTTTTAATCTTTGAGTTCCACTGGGGAGGAAAGAAAACACTTGCTGGAAAGAGAACTCCGCTGGGGACGAAACGACTCTCTTAGGGAAAATCAACTGACTCCGCTGGGGGAGAGTAACTGACTCTACTGAGAAGGGTAAACTGTCTAGGTACAGCTCACGAGCTGGAAATTAATCTTCTGAGGCTAAACCACTCTGTTCGGGATGCACTGTCTGAATACTGCCTTTGATCTTGGAATCATCAATTCTGCTGAGAGTAACCGACTTTGCTGGAGAATGTCCTTCGGCTAAGCTGTGACTAGCTGGGGAATTCGATCCTTCTTCAGTGAGGAACAATGTTATCTTGGAAGCGCGACCTGCGTGGGGATCGAGTCTTTCCGTTACGAGCTTCTGGTCAATACTGCAATCTTTTGATCGTCCACTTCATACGGCCACGAACCCTGCAACACCACAAACAAGACAAGACAAGTCTATGCAACCAAATCTATTCAAGTTAGTGTTAGTGACATTATTTTCAGTTAATTCAAAGTTTTAGCAATTATTGGCAAGGGCCAGCGACGTTATACACTTGCTAGTTTCATTAAACCTAGGCGTTTATCATGTACAAAACAGTAAAGAACCAGCATCAAATACTGAATAACATGTTTTATTGATTGGGCCCCTAAATGGGCGGAGTTTTGTACACGGGATGTAACTCCTGGAAAGAGGAAGCTACGCACAACGAATATACAAGTATGCACAAGAAGCATAAATATAAAATCAAATTTATACACATGTCGGCAACGGGATGCAGACGAACATCACGAGCTGATCCTCCTATGACTCGCCCGACTCTAATGCTTTCCCGGTATCCACACTTCCGAAGAGATTGTATCTGATAATCGACCCTTCAGGTATATTCTCCCTCGCCAATGCTCACTGCAGTATCAAATTCGGACCGCAGTCATTTGCTTTTCAAATCCCTAACTTTT
This sequence comes from Lathyrus sativus, assembly GCA_963859935.3. Taxonomy (NCBI): domain Eukaryota; kingdom Viridiplantae; phylum Streptophyta; class Magnoliopsida; order Fabales; family Fabaceae; genus Lathyrus; species Lathyrus sativus. The sequence continues at coordinate 433,461,721 of OZ012740.1, forward strand.
GCGTGAACCGCCCTTTACAGGTTTTCAGTTCACCGGGATACCCTTTTTTGCCGAAGCCGCCCAGTGTAGGTTTTCAACTTCGTGGGTGTACATTTTTTCAACTTTATCCCTAACTTTTTCCCGAACCTTTCATTCTGTTTTTGGTTTGCTAGGATGCCCCATTTTTGCCTGGACTCTCTTTTTTTTGTCCAGCGGGTCAATTTCAAGCAAAGTATTTTTTAACTGCGTCCGAATTCACAGGCGACGTAAAGTCTTCACCGTCCATGGTGGACAACAATAAAGCCCCTCCTGAAAAGACTTTTCTGATGACGTATGGCCCTTCGTAGTTGGGGGTCCACTTGCCCCTGTGATCTGCCTGTGGCGGGAGAATCCTTTTCAGCACAAGGTCGCCCGTCTGAAAGCTCCGAGGATGTATCTTCTTATCATATGCTTTCTTCATTCGGCTCTGGTACAAACGACCGTATGCTAGAGAAGCTAGCCTCTTCTCATCCATTAAACTCAGCTGGTTCAGCCTGTCTTTCACCCATTCTGCCTCGTCTAGTTGGACATCTCGTAATACTCTCAGGGAAGGAATCTCAACTTCCAGTGGTAACACTGCTTCCATTCCATATACCAACGAGAACGGGGTTGCCCCGGTTGATGTGCGTACCGTCGTACGATAACTGTGCAAAGCAAAAGGTAGCATCTCATGCCAGTCCTTATAGGTCACCACCATCTTCTGAACAATCTTCTTTATATTCTTATTGGCCGCTTCAACAACGCCATTCATCTTGGGTCGGTAAGGGGAGGAGTTGTGATGCTCGATCTTAAAACTCTGACAGAGCTCCTTCATCATTTTGTTATTCAGGTTTGAACCGTTGTCGGTAATTATCCGCTCGGGGATTCCATATCTGCAAATGATATCTCTCTTGATGAATCTGGCTACCACCTGCTTCGTCACATTTGCGTAAGATGCCGCTTCCACCCATTTAGTAAAATAATCAATCGCTACTAGAATGAAGTGGTGTCCGTTAGAAGCCGTCGGCTCGATCTTTCCAATCATATCGATTCCCCACATCGAGAATGGCCATGGCGATGACATCACGTTCAGAGGACTCGGAGGTACATGGATCTTATCTGCATAGATTTGGCACTTGTGACACTTCCTCGCAAACTTGAAACAATCAGTTTCCATAGTCAGCCAAAAATAACCTGCCCGCAGCAGCTTCCTCGTCATAGCATGCCCACCAGCATGCGTACCAAATGTACCCTCATGTATTTCCTCCATGAGAAGCTTCGCCTCCTTTTCGTCTACACAACGTAGTAGCACCAAGTCGTGATTTCGTCTGTACAGGACACCGTCCGGATTCAGGTAGAAATTACCCGCCAATCTCCTGAGAGTCTTCTGATCGTGACTGGATGCCCCAGCCGGATACTCTTTGTTCTTCAGGAAAGTAAGGATATCGAAATACCACGGTTTATCATCGGATGCTTCGTCAATGGCAAATACGAAGGAAGGTCTGTCAAGCCGAGAGATAACAATTCTGGGAGCCTCATTCCAGAAGTTGACTTTATACATGGATGACAAAGTGTCCAGGGCGTCAGCCATCTGATTCTCTGCTCGCGGTACATGATGCAGTTCAACCTTGTCAAAGAAAGGCAACAATCTCCTTGCGTAATTCATGTATGGTATCAAATTAGGCTGACGTGTCTCCCATTCCCCTTTTATTTGATTCACTACCAGAGCTGAGTCTCCGTATACATCCAGATTTTTGATTCGCAAATCAATGGCTTCTTCAAGCCCCATGATACAAGCTTCGTATTCGGCTTCATTATTGGTAACTGGAAAGGTCAATCGAGCAGTAAACGGGATATGCGACCCGTGCGGAGTAGTGATGATTTCCCCTATTCCGCTACCGTAGGCGTTTATAGCTTCGTCAAAGATCAACTTCCATTTGGAGCCCAATTCTGGTCCTTCATCTGGCAACGGCTCTTCATAATCTTTCATCTTTAGGTACATGATATCCTCGTCAGGAAAATCAAACCTCATCGATTTGTAATCCTCAACAGGCTGCTCTGCCAAGTACTCAGACAATACACTCCCCTTTATAGCCTTCTGCGAGACATACTGGATGTCGTATTCAGTCAAAACCATCTGCCAACGGGCGATTCTCCCCGATAATGCCTGCTTTTCGAATACATATTTGATAGGATCCATCTTCGAGATGAGCATGATTGTATGATTCAGCATGTATTGCCTCAAACGCTTGGCGGCCCAGGCTAGCGCACAACAAGTCTTTTCGAGCATTGAGTATCGAGATTCACAGTCAGTAAATTTCTTACTCAAGTAGTAGATCGCATGCTCTTTTCTTCCTGTCTCGTCGTGTTGACCGAGAACACAACCCATACTTCCCTCAAGAACTGTCGAATACATAATCAAGGGTCTCCCTGCCACTGGGGGTATCAAAATAGGAGGCTCCTGCAAATACTGCTTTATTCTATCGAACGCCTTTTGACAATTTTCATTCCATGTTACAGCTTGGTCTTTTTTCAACAACTTGAATAACGGCTCACACGTAGCTGTTAGGTGAGATATGAACCGAGCGATGTAATTCAACCTCCCTAAAAACCCGCGCACCTCTTTTTCTGTTCTAGGCGTCGGCATCTCTTGTATTGCTTTTATTTTTGCAGGATCAACCTCTATTCCTTTTTCGGTCACGATAAACCCCAGCAATTTACCCGATCTCACCCCGAAGGTGCACTTGTTAGGGTTCAATCTCAGCCTGAACTTCCTAAGCCTTTTGAATAACTTCAGTAGATTCACCAAATGCTCTTCCTCCGTCTGGGATTTGGCAATCATATCATCGACATAAACCTCGATCTCCTTATGCATCATATCATGGAAAAGAGTCGTCATTGCACGCTGATACGTTGCCCCAGCATTCTTCAATCCGAAGGGCATCACTTTATAACAAAATGTTCCCCAAGGTGTTATGAAAGTAGTCTTCTCCATGTCTTCTGGCGCCATTTTGATCTGATTATAGCCCGAGAAGCCATCCATGAAGGAGAATACGGAGAATTGAGCAGTGTTCTCAACCAGCACATCGATGTGAGGGAGCGGAAAATCATCTTTCGGGCTCGCTTTGTTCAAATCACAGTAATCTACGCACATTCTCACTTTACCATCTTTCTTTGGCACTGGTACAATGTTAGCGACCCATGAGGGATATTTTGTCACAACTAGGAAACCAGCATCCCACTGCTTTTGAACCTCCTCCTTAATTTTCACTGCCATATCAGGTCTAGTTCTGCGAAGCTTCTGCTTGACCGGCGGGCATTCTTCTTTTAACGGCAGGCGGTGCACAACCATATCTGTATCAAGCCCAGGCATGTCTTCATACGACCAAGCGAACACATCACTATACTCTCTGAGCATTTCAACCAGTCTTCGCTTGACGTCGCTCTGCAGTGCAGCTCCTATACGGATGTTCTTTTCAACCCCTTTCGACCCCAGGTTAATAATTTCGACGACCTCCTCATGAGGCAGAATGACTCGCTCTTCTTGCTTTACCAACCAAGACAATTCTTCGGGAACATCGCCATCTTCAACAATCTCTTCTTCGGCCTGAAGTACCGGGTGCTCAAAGTCGAGACGAGTCATAGGCGGTTCAATGATGTCATCTGAAAATGTTATCCTGCAAAAGGAATGGTTAAATGCTTCAAAATGCGTATAAAGCGAATAACCACGTTGCCATTTTATTGTAAAACATAAAACAGGAAAAACAGGGATCGCAATATTTGTACATGAAAAAACGCCTTTTATTTAATGATTAAACAACGCAATGTACATAACAGCACAACCCTAAGCAAAATCATGATGCCTCGGGTAAGACACCAGATTGTTCAACAATTAAGAAAACAAAGTATTATTGTTTGAGAGTCACAGGAACAATCTCCTGAATAGACCAATTGCATAATCCTTGTCCTGGCACGCTCGGTTGAATCCAGGCGTCCATGTCGCAATCACTGTCTCCTTCCTCGGAATCTGAAACAGTGTTGATGGCCTCGTGACACACTCCACTAGCGGTGATTGTTATCGGTCCTTTGAAACGGGGTGCCCCTGCAGCAGGTGTTGATGACGACGGTTGATATCCCAGCCCAAATCGGTCCATCTTCACAGGAATATCCAGCACCTTGCCCCAGCCCTTTGTCTCACCTGTCTTCACTAGAGCTTGAGCTTCCTTATATGACGAGACGGCTACCTCTGACGCTTTACTCGGCCCGGGACCTTTGTCTTTGATGCGCAATCCTTCAAAGGCTTGACAGGGTGTTTCATGAATCTCGCCGTCGACTTCTACATACTTGAATGATGACAGATGGCTAACCAATATATCTTCTTCTCCACAGACTGTGACCACGCTGTCCCCTACCATGTATTTCAACTTTTGATGCAAGGTAGATGTGACTGCCCCAGCACCATGGATCCAGGGTCGTCCGAGAAGGCAGCTGTATGCTGGCTGGATGTCCATAATATAAAATTCAGTTGCGAAAACCTCCGGCCCTACCTGTAGAGGTAATGTTATGGATCCAAATACTGTTCTTCGTGTACCATCAAATGCCCTGACCACCAAGTCACTAGGCGTATAAAGGATTCCTCTGACATCCAGTTTCATCATCGCTTTCTTAGGCAGCACGTTTAAGGAAGACCCGGTGTCTACCAGTACATGAGACATGACTGAGCCCCTACACTCAACTGAGACGTGTAACGCCATGTTATGCTCTCTCCCCTTCGGGGTCAAATCAAAGTCTGTAAATCCCAAGCTATGGCCTGCATTCACATGCGCCAACACCCCCTCCAGCTGATTCACGGAAACATCTTGGGGTACGAAGGAAGTATCCAGAACTTTCAACAATGCATTTCTGTGAGCTTCGGAACACAATAGCAATGACAGTATGGATATCTTTGATGGCGTCTGTTGAAGGTGCTCAACAATCTTATAATCACTCTTACGAATAAGGCGCATGAACTCTTCCACGTCCTTCGAGGACATTTCTTTTTCGTTCCTCTGCACCGGGACACTCTCATTCATCTTTCCTTTTCCCTTCGCCAGTCGTTCAGCCTCTACCTCAGGCGATATGAAGATTCTCCCACTTCTTGTCATCCCTCCAGTACCGACGACGTTGTCTACAACCTCAACTGGCTGCTTATTAACATCAATTTTCACCCCATCACAGTATACTTCCAACCCATAGGTCCAGGGGACTGCCTTAGTGCTCTCATAAGGGATTGGTCCTGCCTTGGTGATAGTGATCGGCGGTCGCTTGGCCGGCGCCGTTATAATTATCGTTTTTCGGGGAATTGTCACAGTAGCTACATCACTTTGCTTGTCTGCTAATACCTCTGTAGGTTCTTCAACTGCCGTCCGATCGAATTGTAATGTGCCTCCATCTATTAAGGTCTGAATACCCTTCTTCAATTCATCACAACCCCCAGCTTGGGTCCAACACTCTAAATAATACTCGTTGCAGCCTGGATACACACCACCTTGCAATAACCTGCTCTTTATCTCGCACAACGGTGTCTTTAGGTCGTCAACATTCATAATCAAGTTCAAGCCCTCCTCAGTTAAAATGGCATTTGCCCCATGGTTGGGCATGGGCTTTTGTACTATGTTCGGACCCGCCTGTCCAAAATTGATAGCCTTACTATCCAATAGATCCTGTACCACATGCTTGAACGCGTGGCAACTCTCTACATCATGGCCCGGAGCCCCGGAGTGGAATTCACAGTGCTTGCTTGCGTCAAAGCCGTACGGAGGAGTGCCTGTTACTGGCGCCATAGTCCTTTTTTCCACTAAGTTCAAACCTAGTAACGTCTGTAGCAATTCTGCATACGTTGAAGGAGGCTTTTCAAACACCCTCCTTGGTCTGCCCCCTTGGGTTCTGCGCTGGGCAGGATATACCCCCTGTTGTGGCTGCTGTTGCTGTTGTTGTATTGGTTGTTGCTGAAATGGAATAGTAACACTGGCCACCTGCTGCGGCTGATTGTACTGGTTTCGACCTCTGCCCCGGCCTCGGCCTCGGCCCCCAAACACTGCACTTGCATCACCTTGCCGGCGCCCACCGAAAGCCCTTCTGTTACTGCCCGCTGAAGTGGATTCCTCAGCTTGGAATCTTCCCTGTTTAATGTTGCTTTCAATCTTCTCTCCCATTAGGATTAAGTCTGAGAAACTGCCCAAAGAAGTATGAAACAACTTGTCATAAAACATGCTAGTGAATGTTCCTATGAACATATCATTCATTTCTTTGTCCTCTAAAGGAGGATGAACCCGAGCAGCCATGTCGCGCCATCTCTGCGCATACTCTTTGAAGCTCTCGCCCTTTTTCTGGGACAACCCCTGCAATTGGACCCGGTTGGGTGCCAAGTCGCTGTTGTACTTATAGTGAGCCACAAATGCTTCAGCCAGCTGCTTCCATGTCTTTATCTGAGTTGGTTCCAATCCCATATACCACTCAAGGGAAGGACCAGACAAGCTATCTTGAAAGAAATGCATCAGCATCCTCTCATCGTTTGAATACGCCGACATCCTTCGGTAGTATGACCGCACGTGCACTTTTGGACAGGTATCCCCCTTATATTTGTCGAATGTGGGAGCTTTGAATTTTATTGGTACCCTCAGGCCAGGCACCAGACCCATTGTTGTCATATCTAAGCCAACAACACTTTGATTTACGACCCCCTTCATCTGCTCCTCGAGCATCTTGATTCTCTGAGAGTCATCCATAGGACCTTCGAAACCTCCACCGGAGAAAGCATCCTCTTGCTAGTCTTCTTGCCAATTACCATTCCCAGTTCCGTACCCATCGTACCCGTTGTTACGGCCAAATCTAGTCTGATTCATCACAGGGCCTCGCCCCCTATTACCATATCCCGGAGAGACTCCTGCAGGTCCAAAAGCCATGAACCCCGCGCCATTTCCGTTTCCGAATCCGCCATAACCCTGATTAGTCATACCAAATCCGTCCTGTCCGAAGCCCTGAGCGTTGAAGCCGTACTTCCCAGCATGATCAAACCCCTGGTCATTGAAGCCAAATCCATTATTACCGAAGCCATTGCCTCCCATATTATCACCCAGGTTGACATCTCCGAACCCGACGTTGTTGACGACAGTCTCGTTACCGATTCCAACATTACCGTTCCCGGCTGCAGCGCCGTTGTTCACATTGACAGCAGGTATGTTCACCACAGGTGGAGCTACCGGTGTGGGGGTACCATCCCCGTGAATAGTGTCGACTCGCACAGAATTATGGTCTTCATTTCCGTGCCCAGCATTTCTTACCAACAAAGGCTGCACCAAAGCTTGCAAATTCTCCTAGCCTTTCGCAATGGTCTCCATTGTCTGCATGAAGAGCGCCAGCTTCTCACGCATGTCCTGCATTTCATTCTGCATCTGATCCATAATTCTTCGGCAGTTGGTACGAGTGGAGTATCGGTGCGGGCGCTGACTTTCAATCCTGAAAAGACCTGGTACAGTGCAGGAAATGAGATACAGTTCAATAATCACCTATAATGCAATATGAATGTGAATGCAATGCAATATGTGTCTGTGCATTAGGGAATGTCATTCCCCGATTCTAGTGCGAATGTGCCAGTGCAGTGACAGTGACAGCAATACGAAGTTCGGAGCCGAATCATAGAAAACACCTCATATATTGCAGAGAAATCCATTAAGCCAAGGATACAATATCAATGCGCGTACAATAAGAAGGCATGACCTCAACCAACAATCCTGGTGATGGTCAGCACTATGCAAATAAAGCATATACAATAATACATGAAACGGTCAAGTACTCCCATATGCCTGGTACTCCTCTAGTAACTTCTTAGTCTCTGGATGACTTGGTCGGGTAAGCAGACCCTCAACAAGTAGATCTTTTCGCTTGAGAACACGTCGTAAATCGCCGGCAGATTCCTCCCATGCCCCTTTTCCGAAACGATCCTCTAGCTTCCGCTTCTGAGACACAACTTCTTTCTTGCCTTCGATGGCCTTGTTCAACGCATTCTGGAGACTATATCTTGCCATCACCTCCTCTTCATACTTCTTAGTGCTAGCCTTCAACTGTTCTTCGAGTTCAGAAATTTGCTGCTTCAATTTGTCTTCCCTCTTTTTGTTGTTGGTTAGCGTAGCATTCCATGTCTTGTTACAAGAAGAGATTTCCCGGTGGGCGGCATCGAGTGCTTTCTTTTTGGACTCCAACATGTCATGAGAGCTTCTGAATTCTTTCCCCAGGCGTTCACGCTTCTTTTTCTCTTCAGTCAATTCAGCCCCTAGCCTGTTTACTAACTCGATCTGCTGTTGGAAAGAATGCACAGCCTTGTTCTTCTCACTACGCATCTGAGCCAGTTCCTTTTCTAACCCGTCATTGATCTTCATCAAGGCTTCTTTTTCTTTTACAACTCGCTCGTAGACCTCCATAGTAACGGTGGTTGGTTCTTCCACCGGAATATGAACAGGGACCGGTACAGCTGGAAATGGCATCAGTAACTGTCTTGCTCTCTCTTGGATTCAAACTTTGTATGGTACATTAGCCTGACAATCATTCTTCCCCAACAGTGGTTTCCCTCTTCTGTTGATACGCATCCAGGCGTGCTGAAGCTTGGCTAGTAACTCTCTATTCAAATCACCGGTGAAGTACAGAGATTCCTGTACTTCTTCCTCCCTAGGTGGGGTCTTCAACGCATATCCAAACTGGCGAACGAACAGAGATGGGTTATAATTGATGCACCCTTTTCTTCCTATCAAAGGAACATTAGGATATCCGATGCAACTGAAAATAAGCTCAGACCCCAACAAGTCTCGGTCAAACCACTCAATGTCTTCAGAAGATAGTCTCATCAGGCGCTCTGGCCAATCAGCTGTAGTTGCACTATCTACAAAAGGTCCCTTCAGGGGTAGATGGCTCTTAAACCACATGTTCAACAGCGGCGCACAACAGTAAACAGTCTTTCCTCTTCTATTTTCATTTTTGTAGTGCAATGAATGATAGAGATCTCCAATCAAAGTGGGTACTGGGTTGCCAGCAGCAAACAAATGAAAGGCGTCCAAGTCCACAAAATTGGGTAAGTTGGGAAACAACACTATTCCGTAGATGCACAGAGCCAAGATGGCATTAAATACTATCCAGCATCCGCTCTTGGCGTACTCTTGAGCTTTGCCAACCAGAAAATCGAGGGAGAAACCTAGAACCCCAAGCCAAGAAGTCACTAATAGTTCAGAAGCGTTCATGTGCAAGGCCTTAGCTAAGTCCTCCAGCTTGGGCTTAGTGTTACAATGGATGAAAGGAACCTTATTTTGTACCGGCAACTCGATAAACTCTGCGTATTCCTCCATGGTAGGCCCTAAAATAAAGTCAACAAACGTGAAACATCTCAATGCAGGGTCATAGAATTGCATCAAGGTGTACAACCCATTCATCTCAACAGCAGTTGGCCTGCAGACCAATATCAACAATCTTCCATGACTCATCCTGAAACTTCTCCTAACCTCTTCATCAGCAAGGGACATCAGACCAAGTATGGGAGTAATGTCAGGTGTAGGCAACTTGTACGCAACTGTCTTTCTCAAACCAGCCATGATCAATAAGCAGAAGTCCGGACACTAGAACCAGGGAATGTAAATGCACCTGCAGCACAGACACACGTTAATGAAATGCACATGATAATGGTTATGCGAGCAATGCAATGCAAATAGATGCAACAGGGACCAAATGCCATGGCTGAGAAGCCTGAACCACATCATAAGTCTCAGATAGACCCTCCAGAATTCCTCAAACTCTGGTCTTAGACAGACCCAATATGAAACTTCAACTCTGGTCTCTGATAGACCCCATAACATAACTTTGCCTGGTCTCTGATAGACCTCATATCATAACTCTGACTGGTCTCTGATAGACCTCTCAACTGCCCATAAATACCCTGAATCTCAAATCAAGAAACAAGCCGGTATCTGAAGGTCTAGTTACCTGCATAGCCCCAAACCCTCTCACAGGTAGGTGTCCTAGTAACTGACAATGGTATGGCATCCTATGCGGTCGTCGACGTCACAGACTTTCAGGGTTGATGATACGATTCCCAGAAGGAGTGGCATCATCAAATCCTGAAGAGGCCTCACTTAGCCAACTTCCAAATGATCGGTTCCCGGAGTCGACAATCCAACTAACCAACAACCCCTTCGACCCAAAGGGTAGAAAAAGAAGTCAACCAGAAGAACCTCGTCCGAGTGTAGATTTTGTGGGACACTAATGCAAGCAAAGCCGGCACGCGCCCACTACTTTCTACTCTAATTCTAAGTGCACTCAAGCCCAGGTCCGGCTTATCTCTCAATCATAGAATCACCCGTCACAACCCCAATACAGCAATAATAACAATAATATAATGCTGAAAGTAAATGACAGAAAAAATAAATCCATACAAAAATCCTCGACGGGAAAACAAGCGCTAGGATTGACTCGCTTAAGGGACGTTGGATCCCAAATGCATAAGGAACTATCGCAGTCCTTAGCAGCCAGGGGACGTTGGGTCCCCAGCAGAGTCGCCAGCTGTTGCTACTGCGAAAATCGGCGCCGGCTGAACAGAAGATTCGCCACCGCGCGTTATTTATCCCAACAGAGGGAAAGGAAACGCTCGAGGTAAACCTACCGCGAAGACGGGAAAGGAATGGTCATCGCAACCAAATCCTGGATTCGGGAGTCGGTTACGCAAGGGGAAGGTATTAGCACCCCTCACGTCCGTCGTACTCTACGGGATCCACGCTTGTTTTCTAGTGCGGATTGTTATTCTATCTACTCTACAGGTCTGGGGTTAAAAAGAAAATAAAATGACTCGGCAAAGTATCGCACTTTATGCCTACGTATTCCCGTCTGGAACGAGAAATCAGAGTCAACGTAGTTCGCCTACCTACGGGAAAGGAGGGGAAGGTTGCTCGCTAGGATATCGCATCCTATGCCTACGTACTTTCATACAGCATGAAAGATCAGAGCAAACGTAGTTCGGGCCACGTACGACACAAGTCTGTTTTGATTGCTTTTATCTCCTTCTGAAAAAGGGTTTTTCTGATTACTGGTCAAAGCGGACAAAAATTGACGTTTTGATGAGTTCACATTCTTTTACGGAAGAAGTGCCTTTTATTGTGTTCGAAATCTTATTGTGTTTTTCTGTTTGTTTTTGAGAAATAAGAGACAGAATTCTAACCTATGGTTGAAAAGGGAGTCAAACTAACCTAATGTTATCATGCATGGTTAAGACCTAATGTCTATCATGTTCCTCTCTTGCGCAGAGAGAAACAGAGATCCTAAGGGATAAACGGAAACAGAAACAACAACATATATACAATAAAGCAGTAAAATGCATGGATGCAACAATACAAGCGAGGCAAGGGAGTCCCACTCAACCTCGAACCTAGAAAACAACAGGAAAAAGCGAACAAAATTCGCTTTCAACCTAACAGGTCAATTAGCAAGCAATACAGTCAGAGAAATTCAAACAATACATCAAAAATTATAAACAGCAAAAATAAACAGCAAAAAGCAATCTTCATCAACATCTGTCTTCAAGTCATCTTCAACCATCTACAGGCTTCAAGCAAGCATCAGTCTTCATCTTCACAGCCTTCAAGCAAGGTCTCTATCTTCAATCTTTCAATGGCGTTTCTTCAAGTCTCACTCTCCAAGATGAGCAGCAGTCAACAGGATGCATTGGATGTTAAGCAGTCAGTTGCCTACCAAGGGTGGCCTACTGACTGTTAACATGATATAGACAATTTTCTCTCAAAAGTTCTATCTTTTAAATACATTCACTAATCCTTCCAAAGGAAGGAGGTGGATATTTAAAAGAGACTTCGAATCATAGAGAAAGAATGGAGGCAAACAAGACCTTCCATGTTTATGAAGCAAGTTTTCTATTCTAGAGCTCTGCCTAGCTCCTAGATCCTATAGCCTTCAACAGCTGCCAGCAAGAATCTCTTCATCAACTCTGGAAATTGGTCTTCATTCTCTTAATCTTCAATGGGCTTCATCAGCGCAGTCTTCAGCTCAAACCCAAACCCCAAGCAGGCCCAATACCCCACACAGTCAAATAATAACCCTAGAGAGGGCACACCACACAATCAATCAGATACAAGCATATACTAATAGTATTAATATAATAGGGGAAGTCTAATATTTTCTAAGGGATCTATTATTTACCCTCAATACCCCTATAGTCCCATCATTTAATTCGTCCTAAAGAAAACCCAAAAGAAAATTTGTTTTGTTAAACCTACATTATATTCACAACCCTAAATGATTAGCCTAATGGTTTCTAACTAAACTACCTAAAATAAATCCTAAAAAATTGGTATAAAAATCAAAGGGGGCACCTAATATATGTATCTAGTTATACTAAAAAAATTGGCCTAAAAAGGTTATGAGAACCACCTAAAAGAAATTCTACAAAAGCTATGCACAAATTAAATCTATTTAAAAGGCATTAAAAGAATAAATGTGCAAAAAATATTAAAAAAAGATAAAATGGAAATTTTATTACATGATATTTTTCTACACAGAAATATGAAAATGGTAAAAAAAACAATCAATCAAAAATATGGAATTTTCAATTTGTTATGATTTTTCAAACAATTAAGAAAAATAAAGGAAATTAAAATGACTTAAAATGAGTTAGGGGTGCAGTCAGTAATGATTTGCATTGAAAAATGGAGGATGAGCCCAGACTGGGGGTGCGCGTAGCAAAGCGCGCCTGGGCCCAGTTAATTCAGAAAACACAAAAAGAAAATAAAAACAAAAAACGGTGCAGAAAGTAACTAGGTTAGTTCAAAATGGAATGGGCCTGGAAAGTGGTGGTGTGGAAAGCAATTCTGATCCATTAAGCCCACAAAGGGCACTTAAGTGAAACGGTGCGCTTAAGGCACCCAACTTCCCTCCAAACTCAGCTTTGAATGTGCACCCTCGGATTAAAACTTCAATCAACCAAGTCTTCTAGATCCAACGGGCATTGACTCGTCTTCTTTATTAAACTTAGGGTTTGCAGAAAACCCCCATGAACGCAGCAATGTTGCATTACACTTGCACCATATCATACCAACTCGAAACCTCATCAAAAATAAAAATGTAAAACACAAATTCACTCAACTTTTCTCCCTGAATCCATCTAGAGCCACAATATCCATTAATATCAGTTCCATCACCAATTACACTCGCCATCTCAGAAATGCTCATGAATTTCATCATCACGAATCATCAATCTAGATACACTAATCTCATCCTGACCTTGCACTGATCAATAATCAATAATCACCTAAGATTTTAACAGCTTAATCCTCATGTTCTAAGCCTCAACAGAATTCGTGCTCCCATGTCAACCTCCACCAAATTCATCCAAAATCTCCAGAATTAATCATCTAACTACCTAGGTCAATCTTATCCTAACCAACCTACATCATGCTAACTAAATTAAGCCAATTCTAAGAGATTACTAACCTGGTGTAAAGTTGAAAATAGATGGAGGAAATCACCACTTCAAGCTCAGCAATGCTCCAATAGCAATCAATAGACCAAGATCTTGATTATGTATGCACTAGTTCTTGCTTAAACACCTTGGATTCTTGTAACCAATTCCTTTTGCAATTTGGATGATAAACTTGTAGCACATGATTCTTGCACCAATTCACTTGGATCTTGCTTGCAATGTGATCTATGATGGATATAGAGTATGATAGGATCAATAATCTTGCAGAATGATGAAGAATTGGGAGGGTTTGAATGAATTTGCAAAAATGCAAAATGGAGTGAAACTTGGTGTTTTGGATCAAAATGAAGTGCAACCCCTTCATGGATCAGCTCTAGGGTTTATATAGATGCCCATGGAAACATCTAGAAATTGCTAGAAACTTCTTGTACACAAATCCCTTGAGTTTTGGCATGTGTCACTTTAATCATAAGCAAGCCATGATAATTCTCAAACTTTGAACTAAACTCAAAAATCCACTATTTCCAATGGTATCAAAACATTCTTTCCAATCAAAATGACCTATAATTTCATCCCATTTGGACATGTTATGAAAAATCTCATTTTTAGGTCACTTTTATTCATTAAATTCACCTTTTAATTGACCAAATTTGCAATCTTGAGCCATGAGCATTTGCTAACTTCCATGACCTCTTTTATAGACTCAAAATGTCATTTGGAACAACTTTGATGTTGTGAAGTTTTTCATTTGAAGCTTCCTTGTATGAGTTTTAGGCATATGCTTGAAATGACCTGTAATTCTCAAATGACCAAAATACCTTTTTCTTGCCAAGGTCATAAGTAGAGTTCCACAAATCATATGAAGGCATACCATACCTTTCTAGAAAGATAAGATCATGAGGAACAACTCTCATGTTGGCCAGAAATCCATTTGAAACCTCCTTGAGGGGTAAAAGTTGCTTGGAAGACAAGTAACTTTCACAGACAAAATTTCAGATGCCTCAGATGACCTATAACTTGCAAGAACCATAACTTGAGTTATATAAATCTCCTTGATGTATTCCACCACTCAAATTAAAGGTCTTGATACCCTATACAAGTTTCATGTTGGCCAAGGATCCATTTGAAGTTTGCATTTTGAATTATATTGCTTGGAAGTTTGACCTAAATTAGGGGATTTTACACAGAAACCCTAATTTAGAAACCTCTCTTCTTCTTGATTTCTCTTGATTTATCCTTGGCACAACACCACATCCATATCTACATGTCAAATGATGAACCCCACATCTCTCAAATAGACCTTGATGCCTCTCAATCAATCATTTGACCTAGGGTTGACCTAGGGTTGACCCAGATGAAATCCTAGTTGACTGTCTTCAACTGCAGCTCTTGTGATCATATCAATGACTTGTCTCACTTTCAAAATGACTCTCTAGGTCCTCCATTATGTCTATATACCCTCCATGCTCAATTCACAGCTCACAACTTCTTAGATGATCTTCAAATACACTCAAGATAGGAGAGAGATCCACTGCTTGATCCACTAACTTCTCTAGGTTTCAATTTCTTTCTGATGACTTGGATAGGCTTGAATTTGGATAATAACCTCTTGATAGGCTCATAGAGATAAGAATAGTACTTGGTCCCTTGTTGGATGATTTGCTATGCTATACTATGCAGATGAATGAATTATGTACATGACCTAATATGCACATGCTACTGCAATTGAAACATAAACCAAGTGAAGTAGGTTGAGCAAATTTTAGGGTGCAACAGAAGCTAAGCGGCGTCTTCAGATCTCTGACGTCAGTCAACAAATCCGAACCCTCGTCTTTGATAATGGCGTTCACCCCGCCTCCCCTATGATTCGGCATAGGATTCGTCGTGACATTTGGCACATTATCGGAGAAGTTGATGATCTTGGCATCCACCATGTCCTGCACCTTTTGCTTGAAGGCTTTGCAGTTCTCTACTGTGTGGCCTGGTGCCCCTGAGTGGAACTCACAAGTGGCATTCGCGTCGTACCCTGGCGGAGGTGCCCCTGTCAAGGGAGCCAGCGTCCTCTTCTGGATCAACTGTAGCTGAAGCAAAGTCTACAAGAGTTGCGCGTACGACATGGGCGGTGTCTCGAGGTGACGGTTCGACAAAGGTGCCCGATTCTAGTACTTTCTGTATCCCTGTTGATTCGGTTGCTGTTGCTGCTGCTGTGGAACTGCCGGGATAGTTGTACTGGCCACCTGCTGGTGAGGACCTTTACCCTTCCTTCGAGCGTTGGTCACAGTGCTCGCTTCTCCTTCTCGTCTTTTGCCACTATAGGGTTTCTTTCCGCCTCCTCCAGCTGAGGATAACTCACCTTGAATTTTCCCGATCTTGATCCCATTTTCGACGTGCTCACCCGTGATAATGAGATCTGAGAACGTCCCAGACATACCGCTGACCAACTTCTCATAGTAAACCCCTGGGAGGGTGGCTACAAACATCTGCACGAGCTCGCGTTCAACCATCGGCGGCTGAACCCTAGCTGCCAACTCACGCCACCGCTGGGCGTATTCCTTAAACCCTTCATTATTCCTATGCAACAGATTCTGCAGTTGGACTCGGTTCAGGGCCAAGTCGCTATTGTATTGGTATTGGTGCACAAATGCTTCATCAAGATCCTTCCACGTGCGCACACTAGTAGGCTCCAGACTCATGTACCACTCAAGGGACGGCCCGGAAAGACTGTCTTGAAAGAAGTGCATCAGCAACTTCTCGTCATCAGAATGAGCAGACATTTTTCTGTAATACGATCTCAGGTGGACACGAGGGTAAGTGGTGCCCTTATATTTTTCAAAGTTAGGTACCTTGAACTTAGGAGGCACCTTGAAATCAGCAATTAGGCCCAACTTGGACATATCAACGCCCAAAGTATTCTGATTCTCGATATCTCTCATCTTATCTTCAAGTTCCTTGAATCTAAGCCGTGCTTCAGCATTCAGCTCCCCTTCAGCACCTCTCTGAGAGAACACATCGTCCTGACGATCCTCTAGCCAGGGCTAAGGCCCAAATAGATTCCCGACGCCTGCATTGCCGTTGCCTAGCCCGACATTGACATTAGCTCCCAGACTCCCGTTACCGACGCCCGTCGTGTTGAGTCCGATGTTGGCCATCACATTGCCGTTGGCACTGCCGTTCCCCCCGGTCACGGGAACACCATTCTGTGGAGTTTCAACTGGTGGAGGAGTACTCACAGTCCCACCATGGAGTACACCATTGCTATCGACCCTCGAGATCAGAGGCTGAACCAAGGTTTTGAGCTGATCCTGGCCATTGGCGACCGCTTGCATGAGCTCCATGAAGCGATCCATTCTTTCGCGGAGTTCCTGAACATCAGTTTGCGCTTGCTCCATGATCCTGGTTTGATTAGCTCTGGTCGGATAGCGGTGAATAGGTCTCTGATCAATCCTGGAACCACCTGAAATAACCTGAAACAACCTGTAAACACAAAAGGGTTAGGAAAAACAACAAAATGCACGTTATGCAAATGCTTCATGCAAATGCAAACGTGTGTCCGTGCGTTAGGGAGATCTCCCCCGATCCTAGTGCCTGAGTGCCAGTGCTGATAATAAGGAGAAGTCCGAGTCCAATCATGGAAATAACAATCTCATATATAAAGAAAGCCCATCAAGGCAATACACAACATCAGCGATTACAAGATGAATCAACAGCGTGACCTCAACCAACAAGCCTGGTGATGGTCAACATACAACAATGATCAAAACAAAAGGAATACAAATAGTCAAGTACGGCCACGGGCGCGATACTCTTCTAACAACTCCTTCGTTTCTGGATGATCAGGCAGAGTGAGCAACCCCTCGACGAGTAATTCCCTCTGCACAATGGTGTACTGAAGTCCTTCGACCGAACCTTCCCACGCTCCTTCGCCGAAACAATCTTCTAACTTCCGTTTCTTGGACTCAAACGTCAGTTTGCGCTCCTTCAGGTTAGCAAGAGCCCTGTTGAGCTGGCCTTCGGCGGCGTATTTGCAAGCGGTTTCTTCATTAAACCTCTTCTCATTGTCCTTCACCTGGGCTTCCAGCTTGGAGATCTGCAGCATCAGCTTATCCTCCCGCTCTTTCCTAGTGTCCAGGGAAGCCTTCCAGTGCTGGTTGAACTTGGATATCCTCCGATATGCTTCGTCCAAGTGCTGCTTCTTCGTAGCCAGTACGTCGTTGATAGCTTTGAAGTCTTGACCCATGCGCTCGCGCTCGACTATCTGCTTAGTCAGGTCTGTACCCAGCTGGTTCACCAGCTCTATCTGTCTTTTGAAGGAATGAACGACTTCGTTCCTCTCGCTTCGGAGCTGAGCCAATTCTTTCTCCAGTTCCTCATTTGCCCGCTTCAATTCATCTCGCTCAGCTAACACCTGATTATGCTGCTGAATGGGCACAGTAGTAGGCTCTTCAATCGTTGGAGGGATTTTTGGCTTGGCATGAGGAAACGGCATCCCTATAGCATCTGCTCTGGCTCTGATCCATGTCGTATACGGAGGGTAGGCTTGATTATTACTTCTTCCCAGCAATGGCTTTCCCCTCTTACTGATGCCACTCCAAGCGCGCTGAAGCTTAGATAACAGATCCCCCTCTAGAAGACCAGAGAGGTACAGAGATTCCTGTACCTCTTCATCCTTCGGCGGAGCTCTCAAAGCATACGCGAACTGTCAGACCAGCAAAGATGGATTGTAGTTTATACAGCCTTTCCTACCTATCACAGGCACGTTTGGAAACCCGCTGCAGCTGAAGATAATCTCGGTACCCAACCTATCTCTGTCAAACCAGTCAATATCCTCTGCAGATAAGCTCATCAGACGCTCGGACCACTCAGCTGTGGCTGCAGACGAAACAAAAGGACCCCTCTTGGGCAGATGACTATTAAGCCATTTATAAAGCAAGGGTACACAGCATGAGACATTCTTGCCCCTCCTGTTCTCGTTTTTGTAGTGGATAGAATGGTAGACATCTCCTATCAAGGTAGGGACTGGATTCCCTGATGCGAAGATATGAAATGCATCGAAGTCTACAAAATCGGGCATATTGGGGAACAGAATGATGCCACATATGCACAAAGCGAGAATGGCGTTGAACGCGATCCAACATTCGTCTTTGGCGCACTGCTGAGCCTTTCCTACTAAAAACTGCAAGGAGAAACCAGGAACCTTGTTCCAACTAGTCAATACCAACTCGGAGGCATCCAGATGAAGTGACGGAGCTAAACCAGCCAGATCAGGCTCAGCATCCATATGAACAAAAGGCATCTGCCTCTTGATAGGCACACCTAACAAATCAGCATATTCCTCTAGCGTGGGTGCGAGAACAAAATCCTGAAAAGTGAAACATCTCAACGGAGGGTCGTAGAACTGCAGCAGAGCATGCAACCCATTCAACTCGAACGCAGAAGGTTTACGAACCAAACTGAGCAATTTGCCGTAAGATTTTCTGAACTCATCCCTCACATAATCATCTGCTAAGGCTATCAAACCAGTCAGCCGAACCACATCAGGGGCAGGGAACTTGTAAGCCACGGTCTTCCTCAGATAACCCATAACAATACAATAGGAGGCAAGAAATCCTGGATCGGGGAAAACGGTACCTGCAACACAGACACACGTTAATGAAATGCAAATGAGTATGCAAAGCAATGTAAAATGCAATCATGCAGTAGGAGATCAAGGCAACTGTGCCGTGGAGATTCTGTATCAAGAACAACCACTATATCTGATAATAAGAAAACCCGGGTATCAGACCACAAATCTACTCTGTCAAGAACAACCATCGGATAGGGCCATATACACAAGACCATAATTCTGCTCTGTCAAGAACAAACGTCTGATAATAAGGACCTCTGATACAGGACCAAAAAACTCTGCTCTGTCAAGAACAAACGTACATCTGCTTATGAGATCTTCAGACCCCAATCATAAATCTGCTCTGTCAAGAACAAACAACTGATGATCAAAACTCTGCTCTATCAAGAACAAACATCTGATAATGAGATCCTCAGACCCCAGTCATAAACCTGCTCTGTCAAGAACAAATACACATCTGATGATAAGATCCTCTGATCAAAACCTGCTCTATCAAGAACAAATACACATATGATGATAAGATCCTCTGATCAAAACCTGTTCTATCAAGAACAAATACACATCTGATGATAAGATCCTCTGATCAAAACCTGCTCTATCAAGAACAAATACACATCTGATGATAAGATCCTCTGATCCCAATCAAAAACCTGTTCTGTCAAGAACAATCATATATCTGATGATGAGAACCTCTGGTACCAACAAAACTGATTCACTATCAAGAAAACTAGGTAGTCTGAAGGTCAAAGTTTCCTACAATAAACCCAACCCTGCTCACAGGTATGGACCTAAACTGACTCAAGTTCGGCATCCTATGCGTTCATCAGCGTCACAGACATTCAAGAGGGGTGATACGATACCTAGAAGGTGTGGCATCACCAGCTCATGAAGCGGCCTCACTCGGTTGAATCACAAACGATCGGTCCCCAGAGTCGGCAATCCTCCAAACCAACAACCGTCTCAACCCAAAGGGTTGAAAGAGAAGTCAACCGGGAGAACCTCGTCTGAGCGTGGATTTCATGAGACACTAGTGCCTGCAAAGCAAGCACGCGCCCACTAATTTCCACAACTAATGCTATGTTCACTCAAGCCTGGGTCTGGCTTCTCACTCACAAGAATGCCCCTCCCACAACAGCACAGATAATCATATCATACTGAAAAGAAAGTGCGGGAAATAAAAATGCGATAAATAAACATAACCCAACAAGTAATCATACAAGCGCTAGGAATGACTCGCATAGGGAACCGGAGAACCAGAGATTCTGGGTTCGATCCCCAGCAGAGTCGCCAGCTGTCGCTTCCACGAAAATAAGGTGCCGGCAAAACAGAAGAGTCGCCACCTTTCGTTATTTATCCCTCGGAGCGAAACGATCGGAAAAACCTAACGAGAAAGGGTAAGACAAGGTCGTCGCAACCGTTGTCTGGGTTCGGGAGTCGGTTACGCAAGGGGAAGGTATTAGCACCCCTCACGTCCGTCGTACTCGACGGGATCCACGCTTGTTGTGCTTACTGGACGATTTGGTTTATCTATCTACCTATCAAGGCTGGCTTAAAAGAAAAGAAAAATGACTCGGCAAAGCGTCGCGCTTTATGCCTACGTATTCTCATCAGAGAATGAGAAATCAGAGTCAACGTAGTTCGGCCTACGACGGGTTACGGGGGAAGGTGGCTCGCCAATACATCAGTATTGTGCCTACATACTCTCAATAGGCTTGAGAGATCAGAGCTTACGTAGTTCGGGATACTACGGTTTATGGGGATTCAGATTCATCTGTTTTAT
The DNA here is from genome assembly GCA_963859935.3 of Lathyrus sativus. NCBI lineage: Eukaryota > Viridiplantae > Streptophyta > Magnoliopsida > Fabales > Fabaceae > Lathyrus > Lathyrus sativus. The sequence continues at coordinate 433,482,625 of OZ012740.1, forward strand.
CGAGTAGGGTTAAACAGCAATTCCAGCAGTTAGGGACAAAGCCTATTTGCGGTAGAACTGAAGTTTAACGACACTCTTTTCTTCAGAAAAGCTTTCCTTTGAATTATGGGCCCACGGGGCAAAAAGGTTTGAAGTTTGTTTTCTGTCTTTTACGAAAGAAGTGTTTTTTATTGTGTTTGCAATTTCAATCGCACTAAAGACTATGACCTGAGAGTGAATGCGTCGCATGTCACCCAAAGGGTACCATACTAAACATCCGGACTGTTGAAAAGAAGCTCTCCAACAATCCTTTCTCAGATAGCTTAAGGCTCGTAACGTACGAAATAAATCATTCATGATTACTGTATCTTAATCTGTTTTGAGATGAGAAGAGAACAGGCTCAACTACGGGGAGACTATCAAGTCCTACTGTTGTCATGCCAAGGATTCATCCTATGGTTGAGGTTTGAAACAGGGAACTCCTAGAAGTTATCATGCATAGGTTTCAACCTAAAGTTCTATCATCATTTCCTTATCAAAGGAAATGAGAGTCCTAAGGGATCATATCAATGATACACAGAAACAGATAAAGCATCAGCTTAAACAGTAACCAGTAATACAGTAAACGACTGCAAAATGCATGCAATGCAAGTGAGGGAGGAAATGTATGTGGGGTGTCAACCTCCACAAGCTCATCTCAACCTCAAGCCAGAATGAATAACAGCAATCATACAACAATAATAACATCATGCTATCAAGCATAATACAGTAAACTGCAATCAGACAGTAAAAATAAAATCATGCTATCAAGCAAAACAAACCACATGGGCAAAGGAGCAGGGCTCTACCGAATACCCGCAAGCAAAGCCATACAGTAACAATACAAGCAGAGGGAGCAACTCAACCTCTAGTGCAATCATGCTCCTAGATTAAAGCTAGTCTAGATATGGACTTATTCTAATGCATCAAGCAAGTTAAACAAGGCACATCAATACAGAAAAGAAAACAGACAAGAAAGCAGATCAACTCCTCTCTCTCAACTCCAAGCTTCAGCTCTTCTGACAGCAATTCAGTCTTCAGACTTCAATCACTCTTGACAAATATCAATTTTCTTCTCCAGGTTTCAACCCTTCAACATAAGTTTCAACTTATTCTTCTTCTTCAAGCTTCAGCTCCTTAATTAATTCCACCTTCAGGCTTCATTCTTAACCACAAGTATCAACTTGATTCCTTCAGGATCTCCAAGCTTCAAAGTAAGTATCAACTTATCCTTTGATCTTCAAGCTTCAGCTCTCTTCAGTCAATCTCAATTGAATCCTCTTCATAAGTATCAACTCAGTCTTCAAGCTTCAGCTCTCTTACCCTATCAGTCTCAACCTGGCCTTCTCTTCCTACAAGCTTCAGCTTCTCAGAGTAATCTTCAATAATCTAGAAATGTCAACTTCATCCTTCAGTCTTTAAGCCTCAGCTCTTCATTTAGTCTTTATTGGATCTTCAAGTCTCAACTTGCCCTTCTTGATCTTCAAGCTTCAGCTGAAATGGCAATGCTCAGGGAATCATCCTCTTCCGTACTCTTCAATGAAGTCTTCATCTTCACACTCAAGCCCAACATCTCTCAAGATACTCAAACCAGAAGAAATCACTTAACTGGATAAGCTAGGATATCAAACTGCTTATTGACCACCAAAGGTGACCTATAAGGGTTTAACATCAAAAGAATGGTTCCCTCAAAGGTTCTACTTCCTAGGTACCATCACTTATCCTTCCAAAGGAGGGAGGTAAAAACCATGGAAGGACCTTGAATCATGGGGAAGAATGGAGGTGAAAGATACCATCCATGTTTAAGAAAGAAATTAACTAAGTCTAAGCTCTACTTAATTCCTAACCCTAAAACAACAACAAAACAAACAAGACTCCAAGCTCTCAAGCTCCTTAATCTATCCTCAAGCCTTCCACTATGCTCCTCCATGCTCCACAAAGCAAGACCAAGCCCACCAAGCCAAGCAAAAATCCACAAAGCAAGGAAAAACAAAATACAAGCCCACAAGGGCAACACAAACAACAATCAATTACAAATATCAATTAAAAATGGTATACTAGTATATTAACATCTAATATAATTCCTAGGGGATCCTATATACCTACCTTTAATACCTTATATGTCCCAATATCTATCTTGACCTAGAAATCCAAAATTCTAGTGTTATTGTGGACCTATGTTAAGGATTGACCTAAATCTACACAACTTAAAGTCATCTAATCAAAACTAATCAAAAGCTAATCACAAAATTATGGAATAAATCCAGAGGGGAGCTAAGGTCCTAATCTAACTATCCTAAAAAGAATGGCATAAAAATATGAAGGGAACTAGCTAAAAAAAGTTCTACAAATCTATGCATCAACATAAAATGAATTAAAAGCTATTAAAAGAGAAAATACACAAAAAATATTAAAAATGCATGAAATGCAAATACTTTGATTTTATAATTTTCTAGACATTAACATGAAATGGGAGAAAAAATCCCCATGCAAAAATCATCATTTTTCTATTTAATATGATTTTTCAAAGATTAAAGAAAAATGGAGAAAAAGAAATTAAAATGGGAAAACATTGGTGCAGTTAGCAATTCAGTGCAGTCAAGTCATGATTGGGCTTAAAATGGGGGTGGGATTAGTAAAGCGCTAGGCCCGGGATTCAATCAGAAAATAAATTCAAAATCATAAAGAAAAAGAAAAGAACACGTTGCATTTAGTAAAGAAATTCAGTTCAATTCCTGATTGGGCCATGAGAGGGGGTGTGACTATCAAAATCCACTAAAGCCCAAGACCAGAGATTAAATGATACGCAGCGTTTTGGTTGTCTTCAGACTTCCCTTCAAACATGAAATTAAATCACAGCCGTGGGATCAAGATAGAGTCAACAAGTCCTCGTGCATCTGACTGCCATGGAGTCGTCTTCTTCCTCCAGCCATGGAAATGGAGGGAAAGCTCCATAGTTGCGGAGCTCAAATCCCTAACTCGAACTCCATCCAAACCCAACCAAAATCCATGGTTCAAAACCCTAACCTGCTCTAAATTCAACCCTGAATCCAACCATAGCCTTAGAATCAATTGAAATGCCCTTAATCTCTAAACCCGATCCAAGATCAAAACTATGCTCAAACTTCAATTCTAACAATTCTTGAAATTGATTGGCTCAGAATGATCACCACTTCACACTGGTTAATTCTTGATATTAAACTCATGTTATAGCTCACTATACATCGTGTTCTTGATCAAAACAAAAATGGTGTCACTAACTCAAACTTCACCAAATGATCCCAAACTTTCCAGAATCCATCTCCTACTTGTCTCTAACCATTCTAACCTAACAATTCTAACTAATTATGCTTAAATTATGGTGTAGAAGAAAAGTTACAAACCTGTCAAATCTTGAATATCAGATAGGTCAAACCTCCACTTCAACCTCTCAAACTCTTCAGAAACACTCCTTGATTGATGATAAAGCTTCTGTTTGCAAAAGATTTGGTCAAGAAAGCTTGAATCTCCAAACTCGATGGTGACTTGCAGCTCCCAAAATCTAAAAGCCAACTCTTCAATTCTTCATGATCTTGCCCTCAAATTGGTATGCACACATTCAGTATGATCAATGGAAGGTGTTAGGATTGAAAGAAGCAATGGAAATGGTGTGGAAAGTGGAAATTGATTTCAACTTGCAATGGAAGCAATTGAAATGGCTATCTCACTCTCCTCTTTAATCTCTCACCAACCTTGCATCTGAGCAAGTTCTAAACACTATATAGGATGGTTCAGACCCATCCAGAACTTTCTGGAATCATCCAATGAGAATTTGGGATTCTCATGCCATGAGTTTTTGAATTCATCTCATCTCACATGCCATCTCATGTTATACCTCTTGAAGCAACTTGTTCTGACTTGAAAATCTCCTTAGATGAGATATATGAGGTGTTAAGATACTTTACTAGCTTGTGTATTGAGTTTCCTTGTGTTTTCCATTTGTACCTTAATGTGCAAGTAACCATTTTCCAAAGCAACCCCATGATCTAAACCTCAAATCAAAAATGTGGCTGAACCATTGTTTCTAAAATGCTTTTTAGATTCAAAATGACCTATTACATGCCATGGTTTGGATGTGTAGCTTGGAAATTTCAATTTCCAACTTTGACTTATTTAACTTATGCCTCCATTTTAGGTCATTTTTACCATTTTGAGCTACAAGCCTTTTCAACATCTCATGACCCCCTTACTAGCCTTAAAAAATCATTTTAAGCAAGTTTTATGTTTAAGATTTTTCCATTTGAAGCCTGGAAATAGGAGTTATGGCCTTATGCTTGAAATGACCTATAATCTCCAAATGACCAAAATGCCCTTGACTTGTCAAAGCCATAAGTTTAGTTCTACAAATCCTATCAAGGACTTATAGTACTCTCTAGAAAGCTAAGAATATAAGGAACAACATTCATGTTGACCATAAGTTCATAGGAATCATCCTTCTTGGGAAAACGTTGGATGCAAGTTGGTTGACTTTCAAGGCCCCAGATTCACATACCTCAGATGACCTGTAACTTGTCAAAGTCATAACTTGAGTTCTACAAATCCTATCAAGGACTTCTAGTACTAAAATTAAAGCTAAGAACAAGCTCTAAAACATTCATATTGGGGGTAAGATGAGATGACAATCACATCTTGAGCTAAACTGCCTTGAAGATAGGGGTCAAACTAGGGGATTTTACACTATCAAGCCTTAGAAACCCTAGCTTGAAACTTCTCAAACTCCTCAATCATGATGAGTTGACCTTGGAATCATCCTTATAGCATCTCAATGCATCAATCCATGATCACATGGCTCTTGGATTAGGTCTCAACCCTCTCCAAATCATCAGTTGACCTAGGGTTGACTCAGTCAAACCCTAATTACACCACTCATGGCTGGGTCTCTTATTCTTGCACAATGACCTCTCTAGGCTTCATGATTGCTTTCAAGACATCTCATAAGCTCTATCAAGGCTTCAAGTCCATACTCATAGCTTCAGAATCATCTGAGGAGCTCCCACAACTCTCAAGTTAGGAGGCACACAACCTTGGTTTCAACCAATCTCTCTGAGGATCTCTTAACTTCTCTGACAAAGATATCAACCCTTGAACACTTGAATGGCCTTCTTGGCTAGCTTCAAACTCTTGATTGGTACTCATACCTCTTGATCTCCTGCATACATATCAATGAAATGCAAGTGATAATGCTAATGTGAATGAAATGAATCACAATCTAGGTAAAGAAATGTTGGTCAAATTTTGGGGTGCAACACAAGGGCCAGAAGCAGCTGCAGACTCTAGTGCAGCCTCTGATTGCTCGGGTCGATGCTAACGGTGTGCTTCACGGGGTTGCTACTGATCCTCCTCACGAAACTCCTCTGGCGGGTGATGTTGTACTTGTGGTTGTCCTCAATACGACTGAGAACGGTAACAGAGCTGGGAATGGGAATATGACTGGTAATGGTAACGGACATGGGGAAACCAATGGTAATGGAACTGGGAATGTTGGTTTTAATGTGGGAACTGGAAATGCTGGGTTTGGTGTTGGTGCTGAGAACACTGGTGTAGGTATTGGTGTTGGCAATGTTGGTTTTAGTGGTAATCAGGGCTACGGTAATCAGGGCTTTGGTAACGCAGGTTTTGGCAACACAAGCAACAACAGTTACAACACTGGCTTTGGCTTAGGTGCTGCTAATCAGGGTTTTGCTAACGTGAGGTACGGTCCCAGGTTCAATCATACTGGTTTTGGTCCTAATGTTGCTTATGCCAGGTATGGTAACGGGGATTCTCACTGGGGCGAGGATCGTCAAGAAGATGCTTTCCCTCCGCCAGGCAGGGATCTTGAGATGCCCACTGACAATGACCGAAGGTTCAGGCTGCTGGAGGAATAGATAAGGAATCTTGCTAATCAGAATTCCACGGGGTTGGATGTGGCTAATATGGGGTTGGTTCCTGGCTTGAGGGTGCCACTCAAGTTCAAAGCGCCCACTTTTGACAAGTATAAGGGGGACACTTGCCCACGAGTTCACGTGTGGTCGTACTATCGGAAAATGTCCGCTTATTCTGATGACAAAAAGATGCTGATGCATTTTTTCCAAGATACATTGTCCGGACCGTCATTGGAATGTTATATGGGGTTAGAACCTACTCAGATTGGTAGCTGGAAAGAGTTGGCAGAAGCCTTTGTGAAGCATTACCAATATAACAGCGACCTTGCGCCGAACAGGGTCCAACTCTAAAATCTTTCTCAGAAGAATGGCGAGAGTTTTAAAGAATACGCCCAGAGGTGGCGTGAGCTTGCAGCTAGGGTGCACCAACCCATGGTAGAGCATGAGTTGGTGGATATGTTTGTGGGCACTTTCTCTAGGCTGTATTATGACAGGCTTATGATTGTACGATGAGTAACTTTTCTGAGTTGATACTCTTAGGAGAGCGTATAGAGAACGGCGTTAAGATCGGTAAGATTCAAGCGGGAGAATCAACCTCAGCTGGAGGTGGAAAAAAGGTTTTTGGGAACAAGAGACAGGGGGATACTAATTCAGTATACAGCTCCTAAGGAAGGGGTAGAAGTCAGAATTGGCGCAGGCCGCAGGTCGCCAGTGTGACAATCCCTGTACAACAACAGCCACAACAGCAACGGGGACAACAGAATTCTGCTCAGCAGAGATACCAAGGTCGGCATAGGGCCATGAAAAGAGTATTTGATGTGTCTCCACTACCGTATGCTCAACTTCTTCCAACTTTGTTACAGTTGCAGCTTGTTGAGAAAAGGACGTTGGCTCCGCCGAAGGGCACGCCTCCTTATGGGTATGACGCTAATGCACATTGCAAATTTAACTCCGGGGCACCCGGTCATACCATAGAGAATTGTCAGGCATTCAAGCACAAGGTGCAAGATTTGATAGATAGCAAGGCTATAAACTTTGGTAATGAGGCGCACAATATTAAGAAAAATCCGGTGCCGTCTCACGGATCTGCGCAGGTGGGTGCAATCTTGGAAGATGCCAGTCTGAACTTGGTTATGAATGTGAATGAATTGAAGACGCCTCTGGGTTATGTCAAGAGCAGGTTGCTGAAAGGGGGAGTGTTCCCTGGTTGTGATACAGATTGCATTGACTGTTTGGCCCGACCTGAGGGTTGTGATAACTTGAGAAGAGGTATTCAAGGGATGATTGATGAAGGAATGCTGCAATTCGACCGTACTGCTGAAGAGAAGCCTGTTGAGGTAATAGCTGAAGAACAGGGTGAAGTTGCAACGGTTACGATCCCGTTCAAAACTGTTACGATATCGGCGCCTCCCAAGAGGCCGACCATTACTATAACCAAAGCTGGACCCATTCCATATGAAAGCACTAAAGCCATCCCTTTGAATTATGGGGCGGAAGTTTACTACAATGGAGAGAAGATTAACCTGGAGAGCCCGCCGGTTGGGTCGGTTGATAACCTTGTGGGGGCAGGGGGCATAACCCGCAGTGGTAGAATTTTTGCGTCGCCAGAAGTAGAAGCTGAGAGAGCTGCCAGAGGGAAAGGTAATGTCAATGAAGAAGGGCCTTCTCAAGAGAAGGAAAAAGAGGCTTTGACCAAGGATGTGGTAGAATTCATGAGATTAATTCAGAAGAGTGATTATAAAATTGTCGATCATCTACAGCAGACGCCTTCTAAAATCTCGATTTTGTCTCTGTTACTTTGTTCCGTAGCTCACCGGAATGCTTTGCTGAAAGCTCTTGACGCTGCCTATGTACCCCAGGAGATATCCGTGAATCAGCTTGAAGGAGTGATTTCGCACGTGAATGCGGGGCATGGCCTTGGCTTTACAGATTTTGATTTGACACCCAGGGGCCGCAACCATAACAGTGCATTGCATATTTCAGTTGAGTGTAGGGGCACTGTTATGTCTCATGTCCTTGTTGACACTAGTTTGTCTTTGAATGTATTGCCCAAGAAGGCGCTGCTGAAGCTAGATACCCGAGGTGTAATATGCACGCCAAACGACTTGGTGGTGAGAGCATTTGATGGGACTAGAAGGTCCGTGTTTGGAGAATTAAATTTGCCAATCCAGGTCGGTCCAGAGGTGTTTGACACCGTGTTTTATATTATGGATATACATCCAGCTTATAGCTGCTTGCTCGGACGACCGTGGATTCACTCTGCAGGGGTTGTGACGTCTACGTTGCACCAAAAGCTTAAGTATATGGTCGGTGGTAGCATTGTCACCATATGTGGGGAGGAAGACATACTGGTTAGTCACTTGTCGTCGTTCAAATATGTCGAAGTGGATGGTGAGATCCATGAGACATTGTGCCAAGCTTTTGAAGGAGTGTAGATCAGAGACAAATCTCTTGTCATAAGCAGTGGACCAGAAGTGGCTATGTCTTTGTACAGAGAACCCCAAGCGGTGGTTCAGGCCGGAGAAACCAAAGGTTGGGGTCAAGTTCTGGAGATTCCTGTTAAGCATGACAAGTTTGGCTTAGGGTATCGCCCGTCGTCGTCGTCTTCATCACAGAGCGTTCCAAATTTTAAAGGGCCGATTGTGTTTACTCCAGGAGGAGTCAGTTTTGAACAGATCAATGTTGTGTCTGACAGTGAAGAGGGAGATAGTGACTACGACATGGATTCATGGATCAAGCCCAGCGAGCCAGGACAAAGCCTATGCAACTGGTCTATCCAGGACTTTATTCAAGTGACGCCGAAACAGTAATGCCTTGTTTTTTCGATTATTGTATAATCCTATGTCCTACCCGGGGCATAGTGATTTTATTTCAGGGATTGCTTGTTTATGTGTTTGCTTTGTTTTAATCATCAAATAAAGGCGTTTTCCTCATGCAAATTTTGTGATCCCTGTTTTTTTTGTTTTATTTTTATCAATAAAATGGCAATGTGGTTGTGTGCTTCGTTTGCATATCATTTGAAGCATTTAATCCTTTCTCTTGCAGGATCCATATTTCAGATGACACCAATCAAGATCTCCCTATGACTCTCTTCGACTTTGAGCATCCGATATTTCAAGCCGAGGAAGAGATTGTTGAGGACGACGACTTACCAGAAGAGCTGACTCGTCTTTTGAGACAAGAAGAGAGAATCATTCTGCCTCATCAGGAGGATATTGAGACTGTTAATTTGGGTTCGGAAGAAATTGTCAGGAATGTCCGGATAGGGGCTGCGCTGCAAAGTGATATCAAGCAGAGACTTGCCGAGATGCTTCGAGAGTATAGTGACATCTTTGCTTGGTCTTATGAAGATATGCCTGGGTTAGACACTAATATTGTGGTCCACCGCTTGCCATTGCGTGAAGACTGTCCGCCGGTCAAGCAAAAGCTCAGAAGAACGAAACCAGATATGGCCGTAAAGATTAAAGAGGAAGTACAGAAACAGTGGGACATTGGTTTTCTAGCTGTTACAACTTACCCTCCTTGGGTCGCCAATATAGTGCCTGTACCAAAGAAAGATGGTAAGGTACAAATGTGTGTTGACTATCGGGATCTGAACAAGGCGAGCCATAAGGATGACTTCCCGCTTCCTCATATTAACGTGTTGGTCGACAATACTGCTCAATTCTCTGTGTTTTCCTTCATGGACGGCTTTTCGGGCTACAATCAGATTAAGATGGCGTCGGAGGATATGGAGAAAACAACTTTTATTACCCCATGGGGAACGTTCTGCTACAAAGTGATGCCCTTTGGTTTGAAGAACGTTGGGGCAACATATCAACATGCTATGACGACTCTCTTTCATGACATGATGCATAAAGAGATCGAGGTCTATGTTGATGATATGATTGCCAAATCCCAGACGGAGGAAGAGCATTTGGCGAATCTTCTAAAATTGTTTGAGAGACTTAGGAAATTCAGGCTGAATCCTAATAAGTGCACCTTCGGGGTGAGATCTGGAAAGTTATTGGGGTTCATTGTTAGCGAAAAAGGAATTGAGGTTGATCCTGCAAAAATAAAAGTGATACAAGAAATGTCAGCGCCTAAAACAGAGAAAGAGGTTCGTGGCTTTTTGGGGAGGTTGAACTATATTGCCCGGTTCATATCTCACCTTACTGCCACGTGTGAGCCGATGTTTAAACTGTTGAAAAAAGATCAGGCGATTGTCTGGAACGAAAATTGTCAAAAGGCGTTTGAAAGAATAAAAGAATACTTGTAGGAACCTCCGATTTTGATACCCCCAGTAGCTGGGATACCACTGATCATGTACTTGACGGTTCTTGAGAACAGTATGGGTTGTGTTCTCGGTCAACATGACGAGACTGGACGAAAAGAGCATGCGATCTATTACTTGAGTAAAAAGTTCACAGACTGTGAGTCCCGTTACTCAATGCTCGAAAAGACATGTTGTGCACTTGCTTGGGCTGCCAAACGTCTGAGACAATACATGCTAAATTATACAACCATGCTGATTTCGAAGATGGATCTGATCAAATACGTCTTTGAAAAGCAGGCACTTTCAGGAAGGATTGCCCGATGGCAGATGGTACTGACAGAGTATGATATACAATATGTCTCGCAAAAGGCTATCAAAGGTAGCATACTGTTAGAGTACCTGGATGAGCAGCCAATCGATGATTACCAGCCGATGAAGTTCGATTTTCCTGACGAGGATATCATGTACTTAAAGATGAAAGATTGCGAAGAGCCGTTGCATGGTGAAGGTCCTGAGCGAAGTTCCCAATGGCAATTGATTTTTACGGGGCTGTTAAATCATATGGAAGTGGAATTGGGGCAATCATCATGACTCCCCATGGGACGCACATCCCGTTCACTGCCAGATTAACATTTCCAGTTACCAATAATGAGGCTGAATATGAGGCGTGTATCATGGGTCTCGAGGAGGCTATTGATTTGAGGATTTAAAATCTTGATGTGTATGGAGACTCCGCGCTAGTCGTGAACCAGATCAAGGGAGAATGAGAGACTCATCAGCCTAATCTGATACCGTATATGAATTATGCGAGGAGGTTGTTGCCTTTCTTTGACAAAGTAGAGTTTCACCATGTGCCACGGGCAGAAAATCAGATGGCTGACGCTCTGGCAACGTTGTCTTCAATGTACAAAGTTAACTTCTGGAATGATGCTCCCAGAATAGTGATCTCTCGCCTTGATAGGCCCGCTTTCATATTCGCCATTGAGGAAGCTTCCGATGGCAAGCCGTGGTATTTTGATATCCAGAATTTCCTAAAGAACCAAGAGTATCCGACTGGGGCATCCAGCCATGATAAGAAGACTCTTAGGAGATTGGCTGGCAACTTCTACTTGAATCCAGATGGTGTTTTGTACAGGAGAAACCATGATTTGGTGCTTTTGTGATGTGTGGATGAGAAAGAAGCTAATCTGCTCATGGAAGAGGTCCACGAGGGAACCTTTGGAACGCATGCCGGCGGACACGCTATGTCTCAAAAGTTATTACGGGCAGGTTATTATTGGCTGACGATGGAAAGATACTGTTTCAAGTTTGCAAAGAAATGCCATAAATGCCAGATTTATGCAGACAAGATTCAGGTGTCGCCGAGCCCTTTGAATGTTATGGCGTCCCCGTGGCCTTTCTCCATGTGGGGCATCGATATGATTGGGAAGATTGAGCCCACCGCATCCAACAAACACCGGTTCATCTTGGTAGTTATCGATTACTTCACCAAATGGGTTGAAGCAGCGTCGTACGCTAATGTTACCAAGCAAGTAGTAGCCCGGTTTATCAAAAAAGACATCATATGCAGATACGACATTTCTGAAAGAATCATTACTGACAATGGTTCGAACCTGAATAATAAGATGATGAAGGAATTGTGCCAGAATTTCAAGATTGAGCATCACAACTCATCTCCTTACCAGCCCAAGATGAATGGAGATGTCGAAGCGGCCAATAAGAACATCAAGAAGATAGTTCAGAAGATGGTTGTAACATACAAAGACTGGCACGAGATGTTGCCTTTCGCATTGCATGGTTATCGTACGATGGTACGCACATCAACCGGGGCAACACCTTTCTCACTGGTGTATGGTATGGAGGTTGTCCTACCATTAGAAGTTAAGATTCCTTCTTTGAGAGTTCTGCTTGTTGTCCAACTTGATGAGGCAGAGTGGATAAAGAATAGATTGAATCAGCTCAGTTTGATGGATGAGAAGAGACTTGCATCTATCGTATATGGTCGTTTATACCAGAGCCGAATGAAGAAAGCGTTTGACAAGAAGGTGAGCCCTCGAAGCTTTCAGACGGGCGATCTTGTGCTGAAGAAGATTCTCCCACCAGAATCGGATCACAGGGGCAAATGGACTCCCAAATATGAAGGTCCATATATCGTTTGAAAGGTCTTCTTTGGAGGAGCCTTGCTGTTGTCCACCATGGATGGCGAAAATTTTTCATCCCCTGTGAACTCAGATGCAGTTAAAAAATACTTTGCTTAAAGAGACCCGCTGAACAGAAAAAAGAAAGTCCAGGCAAAAATGGGGCATCCTGGCGAATCAAAAAAAAAGAAAGGAAAGGTTCGGGCAAAAATTAGGGATAAAACTGAAAAGATGTACGCCCGCGAAGTCGAAAACCTGAAAAGGTGACTTCGCCAAAAAAGGGTATCTCGGTGAATTGAAAACCCGCAAAGGGCGATTCAGGCAAAAGTTAGGGATTGAAAAAGCAAATGACAGTGGTCCGAGTTTGATACTGCGTTGCTTAGTGGTTGGGGGAGTACCTGAGGGTTGATTATCCAAGTCAATATCTTCCGAGGACGGAGTATCGGGAAAGCATCAGAGTCAGGCGAGTCATAGGAGGATCAGCTCATGGTGTTTGTCTGTACCACGTTGCCGACATGTATACAAATTTCTTTGTACCTCTGTACATATTTGTATTTATTTTTGTAGCTTCCTCTTTTCAGGAGTTGCATCCATTGTACAAAACATTGCCTATTTATAGGCCCGTTATCAATAAATGCATATTATTCAGTACTTGATGTTTGTTTCTTGTTTTAACTTTTACAGTTTTGTTTGTGGAAAACGCCGATGTTTTTGATAAAATTGCATGTGCGTAAACTTGCAGGCCTCGGCCAATAATTGTTAAAACTTTGGATTAACTGAACAATTGTCATGGATACTGACCCGAATATTTTCTTTTGTATAGGATATCTTGTTGTTGCTCGTTTTTTGCAGGGTGGTTACCTTCGAAGCAAACAGCTAAGGGATCGTGTTTCCCCAGCCGGAGTCCCTTAAAGTATGAGCGGTCTCTAGGTGAAATTATTCCTCCCTAGTAGATGGAAGTCGCATTTTTATCCCCAGAAGAGTTGGATGCGAATTAGCGAGCGGTCGGGCAGTGATGTGCATCCCCAGCGGTGGTCGTGTGTACATTTAATCCCCACAGGGCACAACCAGGTTGTCCATGGTTTGAAAAAGATTATCCCCGTGCAGGATTGTTCTTTCTGTTCTCCAGCAGTTTGTCTTTCCTCCAACAGGTTGATCATCCTCTGCAGAGTTCGTAATTACGGGTTTGTTAAGCTATCCCCCAGCAGGATTGTTTCTTCCCTCAGCAGAGTCGGTTCACCTTTCTAGCATTTATTGTTGCTGGAATAATTCTGTGATATTCGGTTATCCCCAGCGGAGTTGGCTTTGTCTTCAACATTTATTTTGCTGAAGCAGTTCTGTATCCAGCCTTTCTCCGGCAGCCCGAGCCTGCATTTGCATCTTGCATATATCATCATATCTGCATCATATTTGCATCTACCCCAAACGCGTAGCATTTCCATGTCGTATGGAGCATTATGCCATTTTCAAACATATGCATTTTGAAACATAAGCCAGGTTGGTTAACTCTTTGTTTTCAGGTATTTTTTCCCTACAGGTAATTGGAAATCTTGTTCAAGATGGTTTGTGAATGTTCAAGTTCTTGGCATGAGGTATACGATGATAACGTTCATCCTATCGTGTGTTCCCTCATCAGAGTTGCTTGGTTAAGTTTCGTTTTTTTTTTCCCAGCGAAGTTTCCTCCAGATCGCTGTTACGTCAGTGTGGTAAAAGAAAAGACTTCAGAAATTAGACCTTTGAAGTCATTACTGGTTGTCAAGGTAAATGGCTGGCAGGTGACGTCAGGATTTCCCCAGTAGAGTTTCCCTCAAATGGCTATAACGTCAGCATTGAAAGGTTTCATAATTAGACTTTGGAGTTGTTGTCAGAATTTCCCCCGCAGAGTTGCTTGTTCTAGTTTTCGGATGCTCAATACCTCGCTTTTATTTAGCGTATTCCCGTTTTCGAGGAAATGGGAGGTCAGTGATATTGACAATACTCGCTTTTATTTAGCGTATGCCCGTTTCCGAGAAAATGGAAGGTCAGTGATATTGACAATACTCGCTATTATTTAGCGTATGCCCGTTTCCGAGGAAATGGAAGGTCAGTGATATTGACAACACTAGCTGTTATTTAGCGTATGCCCGTTTCCGAGGAAACGGAAGGTTAGTGATATTGACAATACTCGCTTTTATTTAGCATATGCCCGTTTCCGAGGAAATGGAAGGTCAGTGATATTGACAATACTCGCTTTTATTTAGCGTATGCCCGTTTCCGAGGAAACGGAAGGTCAATGATATTGACAATACTCGCTTTTATTTAGCGTATGCCCGTTTCCGAGGAAATGGAAGGTCAGTGATATTGACAATACTCGCTATTATTTAGCGTATGCCCGTTTCTGAGGAAATGGAAGGTCAGAGATATTGATGATACTCGCTTTTATTTAGCGTATGCCCGTTTCTGAGGAAATGGAAGGTCAGAGATATTGACGATACTCGCTTTTATTTAGCGTATGCCCATTTCTGCGGAAATGGAAGGTCAAAGATACTGACAATTCTTCTGCGTAGTGTCTGCTCGTTTCTTCGGAGATGGGGGGTCGAGGATAATATTTCGATATGGTCTTGTGGCTCGGTTCCCACTTATTACAGTGTATATTTGAAGTTTGATTATGGATTCAATGCCTGTGGCGTCACACAGGCGGTTGATGTTGAAATCAGGTTTCTTTATCAGATGATTGATCAGTTGTTGCCGTGACAACCAGATTCAATTCTTTGGATTTTTTCTTCCCCCAAGCAGTTTTGTGCAGTTTATTTCTTCGGTTAGCAAATTTCCAGGTTCTTTGGTATTCAACCGTCTTCTACCTCGATTGTCTGAAAGTCGTTTTCTTTTCATCCAGTCAGGTCCAAGTCGCTTGAATAGGGGCAGCTGTTGCACCCTAAAATTTTCCTAACCTTTTTTCTTACTTGGTTTATGTTTCATTGCATTAGCATATCATTGATTCAACAGTTGCATAGCATAACATTGTTCATTTAGCAGGGGATCAAGTGTGGTTTATATCCAGAGGAGCCTATCTAGAGGTCTTATTCAAGCTTGAGAAGTCATCCAAGTCATCAGGAAGAGGGTTGTGTTCTTGAGAAGTTCAGATGCTTGTATGGGGTTCATCTCCTAACTTGAGGAGCAATTGAAGATCATCAGTGGGTTTTGAGGCCTTGATCATGAATAGGGTATGTGGATAGAGCTCATGGAGTGCCTTGAGGGTCATGGTGGAGCTCATTCAAATGTTTATGCTAGGTGTGAAGAGCCACAGTTAAGGGTGTTCCAATTAGGGTTTTCATCTGAGTAACCCTAAGTCAACTGTGCAATTGAAGAGGATAAAAGCCTATTTTTAAGTCTTTGTGATCATGGAGAGTTGTGTTGAGGTACATGAGTTGATATTCCAAGATCAATCCAAGAAGAATTCAAAGTGTGAGGAGTTGCTAAATTAGGGTTCTCAGGGTAAAATCCCTTATTTAGTTCCTAACTTCAACACCACTTATCTCAAGATACATGTTTCATCTCCGCTTTTGGCCAACATGAAACTTGTAGAGAATTCTCTTAGCTTTAATTTGAGTATTAGAAGTCCTCCATTGGATTTATAGAACTCAAGTTATGGTCCAGACAAGTTACAGGTCATCAGATGAATGTGAAATTTGTCTGTGAAAGTTCACCAACTTCCATGGAACTTTTGACCTAGAAGGGTGTTTCTCCTCACCTTTTGGACAACATTAAAGTTGTAGGTCTTGATCTTAGATTTCCAAATTGTATTAGAAGTATTCCATCTGATTTGTAGAGCTCAAGTTATGAGGTTTACAAGTTAGGGGTATTTTGGGAAAGTGAGATTATAGGTCATTTGGCATTATAGGTCATTTTCACCATCTTGCAAGCTTCAAATGAAGTTTTGTTCAACACAAAACTTGCTCAAAATGATGTTTTTAGGTCAACCATGTACTCATGATGAATTGATTTGGCTTAGGGTGAGACTTGGTTTGAAAGAAATTGACAAAAGGAGAATTTAAAGGCATTTAAGTGAAAAAAATTCAAGATTCATTCATTTGTGTGCAAGCGAGGTCAAGTGAGTACTCATTTTAATGAGAAAAATCATTTTAAGCACTTTGGCATTATTAGATTTTTCATTTGGGGCCTATTTCATGGTGGTTTGACTTGTTACTTCACAAATAAGCAACACATCAAAACTTGTCCATATGATAAGTTTAAGCTCTCCAATTGATCTCTACACTCTCCATAGACTATAGGCAAGCTAATTGAAGGTTCTAGAAGGTTGAAACAGCCAGAATTCGTGCACTCCATTGTTGAGTTTTTGAAGGAAAAGTGAAAACGTGGATATTCTGATTTGGGCCTCCAATGGACCTCTAAAGCCCACAAACATCTTCTATATAAGTTCTATGTTGAATTCAAATCAATTTTGGTGTTCATTTCGTGCCATAGCCAGAGATTGTAAGTTGAGTTTCAAGGGTGAAACTGGAAACCGTGATTTCTGATTCAGAGCAATTCAAGGCAATTCAAAGCTTGATTCATCTTCAGCATACTTCATTGAGTGGATCTGCACAAGATTGGAGCAAGAGGAGCACTATAACTGCCTCAATTTGAAGCTACAAACCAGGTTTGAACAATTCACGATTGCACTATTTTTAGCATGATCTAAGTAGAATTGACATGAGGTTAAGGTTTAAAAAGATGTTTAGATGGATTCTGGATCAATATTTGGAAGTTTAGAGACAAATTAGGTTGATGCGTGATTTCTGTTTGGAGTTGAATTGGCTTGATTATGAGGTTTAAGCACGATCTAAATAGTTTAGGATGATCTATGTAACATGAGGAAGAGATCTGTGGTTTTGGATTAAGGTTTGGTGACACTTGAGGATTTGGTGTAATTTCTGTTTGCTATCGTGTTTCAAAATCCAGAGGGAATCAGGAGAAATGGATAGGATATTTAAGATCAGCATGAAAATTGGAGTGGATCTGTGTAAGATTTGTTAAGGTTTGGTGACCTGTAATTTTGGCTTGTCGGAGAAGACGGTGGCTCAGCCACCAGAACCACCGTCTGGTTCACCTGAGGTCTTTCCCTCCACCTGAGAATTCAAACGAGGAAGATGAGTTGAGAGCCATTGGATCTGTTTAGAGCGAAGACCAAGTCATTCCATCGTGCGCTCATTATTAGTCCTCAGAGTTGGACTTTGACTATGAAACGCGTCATTTCATTAAATGTGCTGGCAGCGTGTGATCCCTTGGATGCCTTGACCAGTCCACCCATCCAACGCCTCTGATTTAATCTTGCATTTTTTATTTTCTTATTTGTTTTTTAATTCATTTTATGTTTATTTTAATTGTTTGTTTCATTTTAAATTCATATTAAATCCATTATTGATCAGAAAAATACCACAAAAATATGTCCATGCTCCTGATTTTATTCTTGATTTTCTGTTGCTTTTACATTTCATTTTTATGCTATTTTCAATTTAATTTGATTTTTTGCATTTTTATTATTTCTTTAATTTGGCTTATTTTCTCATTTTCTTGCTGAATTTTGTATGGTTGTTTGGTATTGAATTTGGGGCTGATTTTTGGCTAGCTGGTAGATTAGAGATGCATGATCCCATAGGATTTAATTTAGATTTTTTAGACAACATTAGGTTCTGTTTTGGATTAGGATCATTAGACCTTCCATTTTAGGATTTTCATTTGATACCTTGTGATCTAGGTTTTTTTTAGGTGACCTTTCCTTTTGATTTGATCCCTGACCTTTCTAATATAGGTCCTTAACCTTCTTAGGTTCCCCTAGAAAATTTTATAAGATTTTAGAAGGTGTTTTAGGATTTTAATTTGATTTAGTACTTAGGCTAGTTTTAAGATGCTTTCAACATAACACTTGCACTAGTTGAACCCCAATGGTGGCCTTTAGTTCATAATAGGATTGCTAATCTTCTTTGATGGTTCTTTAGACATGTATAATCTTCTGTTTGCTTGATGGTGATGCTTGGTTTGGTGTTTAGACCTTCTTTTAGTAGCTTTCTTTGAGCTTGTTCAATTAGGGTTTGGAAGAGCTTAGTTTGCTTTCTCTTTCTTCAAATAAACATGGATTGCTTTGATTGCTTTCCATTCTCATCCTATGATTCAAGGCCCCTATGTGGAAGCCTCATCTTTCCTTTGGAAGGATGTGTGGCATTTCACAAGAGGTAGAACCTTTGAGGATGCCTATCTCAGATGCATGGTTGAGTGTCAGGTTGGATTCCTTTGGTTTCCATCCTGCTTCCCATCATTAATCAATAATCTTGATGCTACATCTCTTCTCTCTTGTTGGAGCTTGAAGATGAAGACTTCTCTTGAAGATGGCTGGGGGCTTGAAGCTGGTTGCAGGCTGTCTGTTTGTTTTGCTGTTTGACTGCTTTGCTGTTGAGCTATTTGTCTGTTGTTTTTTCTGATTGCTTGATTGGTGCTTGTGTGACTGTGTGGTATGTTGCATTATACTAGGTTATCATATATATGTTTCTAGGCCTAAGATCATCATAAAGGTTGAGATTAGCTCCCTTTGCTTGTCTGCATTTAGAGGTTGAATCTGGCTCCCTCTGCTTGATTGTTATTGATTGGCTTTGCTTGCTGGCTTAAGGTTGAGTCTGTCTCCCTTGCCTGTGCTTTGTGTGTTGCCTTTGGGCTTGCTTGCTCTAGAAGTTGAGCTTGGCTCCTTCTGCTTGTTTGTTGCATTGCATGCATTTTATTTACAGTTATTTCTTTTGCTGTTGTTTTCCTTTGCCATGTTCCCCTAGGAACTCTGACTTCTCTTGTTCAAGAGAAATTATGACAGACATTAGGGTTCTAACCATGCATGATAACATTAGGTAGTTCCCTCCTAACCTCAACCATAGGATCAATTTTGCATGACAACTTTAGGATTGGATCAGTTCCCCTTTAGTGCGTCGTTTCTCTTCTCATCTTCAAACACAATCAAAATACAGTAATAAAGGTTAATTGACGTCGTACGTTACGAGCCTTAAGCTACTTGAGAAAGGGTTGTTGGAGAGTTTCTTTCCAACAGTCTGGATGTTTAGTATGGCACCCTTTGGGTGACATGCGACGCATTCACTCTCAGGTCATAGTCTCTAGTGGGATATCAGTTGCAAACATCCATAAAAAGACACTTCTTTTAAAAAACAGAAAACAAAGATCAAACTCTTTTTGTCCTCTTGGACCTTTAATTCCTTGGAAGCCCTTTTTCAGAAGGAGAGTTCTGTTAACTCCCGGTTCTACCGCAAACGGTAAACGCCTAAGTCTCCATTGAGCGAGATGCATACACCAACTACTGGAACCGTCTGTTAACCCTACTCGGATAAAAAGACAAACCTGTGTCTCTCGTTGTCCCGAACTACGTTTGCTCTGATCTTTCACGCCGTGTGAAAGTATATAGGCACGAGATGTGATATCTCGGCGAGCAACCTTCCCCCGTAACCCGTAGTTAGGCGAACTACGTTGACTATGATTTCTCGTTCCAGACGGGAATACGTAGGCATAAAGTGTGACGCTTTGCCGAGTCATTTTCTTTTCTTTTCAGACCAGACCTTTAGTGTAGATAGATATAACAAACCCGTCAGATAAAGACAACAAGCATGGATCCCGTCGAGTACGATGGACGTGAGGGGTGCTAATACCTTCCCCTTGCGTAATCGACTCCTGAATCCAGAAAATGGTTGCGATGACCTTGTCTTATACCTTTTCGTCAGGTTTTTTCCGATCGTTTCCTTTCCCGTTCTGTGGGATAAATAACGAAAGGTGGCGACTCTTCTGTTTTCCCGGCCTCGTTTTTCGTAGTAGCGACAATATGCGACGCATTCGATCCTAGGTTTTAGACTTTGTTACAACATACGTTATGAACACTCTAATTGAAAACACTTCTTCTCTAAAAAACACAAAAACACTTCAAACCTTTTTCACCGTTTGGGGTTCTTAATCAAGGAAAATATTTTCACAAAAAGAGTGTCGTTAACTCTTAGTTCTACCGCAAACGGTAACGTCTAAGTCTCCAATGGTCTAGCTGCATACACCAACTGCTAGAACTATTTGTTAACCCTACTCGGGCCTAAAAATTGTTGAACCAACCAGTGGTCCTTTTAGCCCAAACTACGTTTGCTTTGACCTTTCGTACCAGATGAAAGTACGTAGGCATGAGACGCGATGTCTCGGCAAGCAACCTTTCCCCCTTTCTTTAGCCGTAGTTAGGCAAACTACGTTGACTCTGACTTTCCCATTGCACGAGGGGGTACGTAGGTACAGAGTGGCGATACTCTGTCGAGTCACTTCTCTTTTCTTTTTCTTTTGTCCTTAAACCTTTAGCTAGATAGTACTAACACACCCTTTTAGATAGACAATAATGCGTGGATCCCGTCGAGTACGACGGACGTGAGAGGTGCTAATACCTTCCCCTTGCGTAACCAACTCCCAAATCCAGACATGGTTGCGATGACCTTGTCTTTCCCTTTTTCTTTAGGTTTTTGCGATCGTTTCCTTTCCCTCTCTTTGGGATAAATAACAAAAGTGGCGACTCTTCTGTTTTTTCGCCGGTGGTTTTTCGCAGTTGCGATAAAGAGGACTCAGGTTGGACCCTCCAAAGGGTGGAGCAAGGTAACCATCAAGAAGAGAAAGATTGAATCAAGACCAGAACAAGAAACAGATTCTGATGTTGCTATGGATGTCACTAACACCCAATCAAAGAGGAAACCTGCTTCCAGCAAGCTGGCTGAAAATGTTCCTGAGGTGCCTATTGATAATATATCCTTCCACTATCCATCATGTGTTAATAGATGGAAATATGTGTATCAAAAGAGGCTGGCCTTGGAAATAGAGTTAGCTCAAACTGCTCTTAACTGTAAAATGATTCTTGACCTTATTCATAAGGCTGGTTTGATGAAGACTGTCACCCACTTTCCACCATGTTATGAGATTCTTGTGAAAGAGTTCATAGTGAACCTATCAGAAGCTTGTGCTGATAGGAAGTCTAGCGAGTTTGGTAAGGTATATGTAAGGGGAGAATGTATAAATTTCTCAGACTCTATCATCAATAAGTATTTGGGAAGACCACATGCAGGAAAGTCTGAACTTACTGTAACTGACCATCAAGTGTGCCAAGAGATAACTGCCAAACAGGTCAAGAACTGGCCTTCCAAAGGGAAACTAGTGGCTAGCAAACTCAGTACGAAATATGATATGCTTCACAAAATTGGAGCATCCAATTGGGTTCCTACCAATCATAAAACGACTGTTGCTACTATTCTAGGAAGATTTTTGTATGCTGTAGGGACAAAAGTTGACCTAAACTATGGGACCTACATTCTTAATCAAACAATGAAGCATGTTGGGAGCTACAATATCAAGGGACATATTGCCTTTCCATCACTTATATGTGGAATCATCTGTGAGCAGCATCCCAACATCATCAAAAAGGGTGATATAATATGCAGGAGAGAAACACCTTTAACATTCAATTCCAAGTTGTTTAAAGGAAGGCATGTTCCTGACATGGATTTAACTTCAGCTGAGACATCCAATAAAGGTCCCAAAATCAAAAAGGTTGAAGTCATGGCAACCATTAAAGAAACATGCAATGAACTGGAGGCAAGGAAGAAAACACTTGAAAAGCTGTTACAGTCTCTTGAACAAGATGAGGATACATACAGCTCAGAAGATGCTACCAAGGAAGATGGTGATACTAGGGAAGATGGCACTCAAGAAGCTGGTTCAGAAGATACTGATGACTGCTCAAGGGAAGGAAGTGACTCTATTGCAGACAGCACTGGAGAGACTGGTGGGGACGAGTCCAGCCCAGCTGTAGAAGAGGATTGATGATCTGCAACACACTCCACTGATGGTTGAGGGGGTGCACAAAGGAGTAGTGTTGGTTGATAATTTAGAATCATGAGAATCCTGTGAATTGTCTTTGCTCTGCTTGAGTTATCTTTTTGTAATGTAACCCTTAACAATTATCTGTTTCTACAACTTTTGACCTATGATAAGTATTTAGTTGGATCTTAATTTGTGGCTAAAAAGGGGGAGAGAGTGTTAGATAAAAATATGAGCAGGTATAGCAGATGGAAGAATTGGTTGATATCCAATATGAGTACCACAGGGTATGTGGTAGTGATAGTAACATCAGGTGGAAGAACAAGACAACCATGGTACATTTGCAGTGGTAACTGCAGGTGCTGAAAATGAGATGTGTGATAACAGCTGTTTGGGCTATTACTGATATGATATGTATGCCATGTATGCTAGAACTAGGAACCATGTGCAGGAACAGAATAAAAGCATAGTGTATCCCTTAGCATAGTGCATCCCTTCAGGGGGAGTAGCACAACTGTGTGACTTCAGAATGCTATCCTGAAGGTCATAACATCCAGAGCAGGCTGGATTCATATGTGTGACTGTAGACTGTTTGCTGAAGAAGTGTACAACTGATGTGCATTAGTTGAGGGGAGTAACTATGTGTGTTACTCACTCAGCAAAGAATGACACCTGTAGTGATAACTAACAGGTGGCTAACAAAGTGAGTGTTAACAGGGCTGAAAGCCAACTGGGAGGAGTCTGAGAGCTTGAGCAACAAGTGACTTACCTGCATGACAGGACCTATGTTAAGTCTTCTACTGTGTGTAAATCTCTGGTGTAAGTACAGAGTGTTTTAGCTAAAAATTTGCCAAAGGGGGAGTTTGTAAGTGCTCTTGATTGGCTGCATTTTATGGCAAAATATGAGTGTATGTATGAATGCCATGTCTGATGTTGATACATTCATAATAGGGACTGTGCAGGGTAAGTTAACGAAGCTAACTATAAGTTAAGCTGGATGTCATACTCAATGTTATGACATAGGTCGTATGACATCAAGCGAAGGTTTGTTATTCTGGTAGCTAGAACTCAGGAAATAAATCAGAAGCTCAAGCTGGAATGCAGGAGACATTTTAGACGCCCTAGGGGAACTAATATGTACCTGATTAAAGTGGCAAACGTGCAGAATACTGAAGAGAGGTTTTATGATGGATAAAACCTAATGTATGCGCCCAGGCCCAAGGACTGATCTGCTGCTATAAATAACAGGAGAAGCAATCCTAGAAGGCAGCAGTTGGAGATAGAGAAGCAGAGAAATCACCATAGTGGTTTAGAAGTGAAGAGGTTGTTCTTCACGATTGTGTCTTAGGAACACTTGTAATCCAAGCAACTGTTGATTGCATTGGTTAGGTAGTTTCTAGTCTGTGTACCACTCGAAGCTGTTAAGCAAGAGTGTATGTCACTTGATCAAAGCTTTGAAGCAAGATCAAGGTGTGTGTGTAGTTGAAGTGTCTCTTCATTCTAATGTTTAATTTGTAACTGTTTAATATCATTGTTGTGTGATTGTATGGAGTGAGTGGGTATACTCAGGTCTAGAGTGTCTCTAGGTTAAATTGTCATTGGGTAAGTCTTAAGTGAGGAGTGCAAACTGGAGGTTTGACTCTGAATTAATTCTACTGATAGTGAAATTTCTCACTGGCTTGGTAGCCCTCAGATGTAAGTGTGTTGCACTGAACTGGGTCAACAACCAACTGTGTTATTTACTACTTTATAATTACTGCATAATAGTGGATCTGTAGTGAATGTCACAGTGGATGTTATAACTTCTGTTAGAACATCCATCGTGGGCTGGCCAGAATTTTCAGTAGTAGTCCAACCTATTATCGATGTGATTTACATGCTCATTAAGGTCTCTGGTCCCGTCGTATTCGAAAAAATTGACAGATATTGCTAGGAATATAGGTTTTATTATATCAAGGATGTGCGTAGGCAACAAATTTATTTTTCCGTTATGTCGTATGAGCATCTACATCGTACCTTTATCTCCTTCAGAATGGTGTGTCCATGACCTTCAACGACTACGAGCTTCAGGTGGATTATGGTTCCCTCCCCTTACCTTAGAGATGGGAGGAGGAGTCTAATGTCCCCTACAATGGTGATAGCTTGGAGGTTGTGGAGTATATTTATATGATGTAGTTGTTGTCATAGAAATCGACTCTAGTATTACAGTGAGACTGTCATGTGAAGTCACTCCTCGTATGTTACTATCTCTAAGAGGGGTATATTGTAAGTTTTTTTCAATTCTCAAGATCCCGTCTACTTGGAATTGGGAGTTTTACTAGTGTAGCAAGTTGTATAAACTATTCAACAGGTCACTGGATCTTTACATGCCTAGATTTGCTTGGAGTAGTTAAAGGTTGAGAAGCATTTCTTGTCCAGGTACCAAAAGTTGTAAAGGATGTCGGTTTAAAGTTTCACCTTGATAAAGTGAAGGAAAAGGCTGGGAGCTTAAAAAAGCTTGGAATCCTCTCAAATTGATTCTTGGAGGATCCAGATCTTGCAACATTGGAATGGAGTTAGAAGTCACTAAGATTGGACCATACATCCTCGTTCGAGCTCAATTAGCTTTAGCAACCATATTGGCGGCTTTGGTAGATTGATTTATCTTCAAAATCACCAGAGCTTTGGGAGTTCAATATCGGATTATATGTGAAGAGACTGGTGCTTACAAGGAAAGGGTCGAAGATCTAGATCTGCGATGGAGACACAATGGCTTTCAATGGAATTCATAGGAAGTAGAAGTTGACTCTCATAGATTGCACCATTATTTCTCTTGGGAACCATAAATGGTCGGTGAAATGATGAAGTGGGATCTTAAATTAGAAGAGTAAGTTACTGTGTGACAGAGACGACTAATCTGCAAGGTTAGCACTCCAATGTCCAAGTCAATGAGAGAATGAAGAGTAAACTGGGAGTGAAAATGGATTTTAATATTTGAAATGGAATTATATTCCTTATATAGTGTGGGAGATTTAAACCATTCATGTGAGATAAGGCAAGCTATAAGGATGGTCGTTGGACTTGATCAACATACGATTGATACGTATAAAGGGTAGAATTTTATGCTCTTGGTAAAATGAAAGCCCGTCTATTTCATGTGATTATTTGCTTGATGCCACTCTTGGACCTTTCATGAAGGGCCTTGCGTACGGTCTAAAACCATGACTATGAATTGTTTAGCCTTTATTGCATGTATATATATATATATATATATATATATATATATATATATATATATATATATATATATATATATATATATATATATATATATATATATATATATATATATATATATATATATATATATATATATATATATATATATATATATATATATATATATATATATATATATATATATATATATATATATATATATATATATATATATATATATATATATATATATATATATATATATATATATATATATATATATATATATATATATATATATATATATATATATATATATATATATATATATATATATATATATATATATATATATATATATATATATATATATATATATATATATATATATATATATATATATATATATATATATATATATATATTAGAGGAAACCTCAAGTTAAAAGATGTACAAAATCGGTAGAGATTTATTTAGCAAAAAGTAGAGAATTCCGTACTTCAACGAATTAATTATTATCTATTTCAATAAGATGGCTATTGGTATTGCACGACACGTAACATGCAAATGATTTTAATGCTTTTGATATATAAGAGTACAACACAATATTTTAGGTATTCAAGTTCACTCTGACTCACACATTATTTCTGATTTCTCTCTTTGATTTAGGTGTTGGAGTACTAACATTGTAAGTCCACTCATCTCTATTGCATTAGAAGTACTTCTCCATTGCATCAAGACAACATTTCACCACCTCTTATTTCATTTAAAGTTCCTAACAAAATAGTGGTTTCGTTTGTTGGAATCAACAATCAATATCCAATAATTTCCATGAAAAACCCATTGTTTCTCCACCAAAGAACCATATCATAAATATTCTTTCTTGAATGTTTAGTCTCGTTTTGAGAAAGATCTATTATCATGTTCATTGAGCATGGTGATGTCCGGACTCACTCGATCTGTCAATCAACAACAACTTGTTATTGCAACCGTTGAAATTTTCAAAGCTCTATCTCTTCCTCTCTCTCCCTCGATGGAAGACGATCCAATTCTTATGGCATCTCCATTTGTCCCTACGCAACAATATTTTTCTCCTCCAAGATTTGGTTGAAGAGAATTCTATGCTCTATCGTTCTTCAAATTTACACGACAACCTTGCCATGGAAAACAATTACATCGACCTTCTGCACAAGATGATATACATGGATGGGTAAATTCTTCCAAGCCTTTAGTTATTACAAGAAAATATTGGAGTACAATGAGCCACAAACTTTTCGAAAAATTTCTACAACCTAGTACACTATTAGAACTCACAATTTTTAGCTTATATGATACTAAGGATTAAAGAGAACCTTCAATATTTTCCGCCAAGGGACAACATTATGCAAGGGGATGCCTCCAAGGAAATTCAAGCATCCGCATTGGATCAGGTCCCCATTAGCCTAACTATACCACAGAGAGAGGTCCCAATGTCACCAGCTTGCAAACGACACCAAGGAAATATAACTCCCCCACTAGATTCTGAAGGAAAGACAAATAGACATACCCCTTCCTAAATATTGTTGTCCTTATTATTCATCAACACATCACTCCTAAAAAATGGAAATACATGACATAGGCTTTCCAAGTCTAGAGTGAAAGAAAAACTGATATTTATTTACATCTTGGTCAGTAGAATCCTAATATGTCTAGAAAAACCTCACAAGTTGTAAAGTTGTAGCGGAATAGGAGACACGAATGAGAATTTTGAACATGTAGATAACAAGGTGGAACACTATTATACCCAGGTGAATATGAAGTGCAAGCTCTTCGCACTAACCCTAAAAGAAGCCACGATGATGTGGTTCAAAACCTTCCCAAACAGGAGTGTAAATTCATAGAAAGGTATGTGTGACGCTTTCACTTCCCAACTTACCACCTAAAAGTTCCAAACAATGACAATGGGTGTACTCAGCAGAATCACAACAAAAAAGAAGTAAATTATACGTGAGTACATTGATAACTAAACGAAAGTGGAAGTAGAGGTAGGGCCACAAATGACAGACAAAAATGTTTGATGTTTAAGAAGTAACTGAGACCAGATTGTTTATTATGGGAAAAGCCTAGGCTTGAACAAACTCGTAATTCAAGTGATCTACTTAATAGGGAAAAACCCTACATCAATTATAAAGAACAAATTCTTACTAAAGAATGAGAGATATTTTGACGAGCGGGGAACTCCGTATATGGTTGAGAACCAAAAAGATACCACATCCACCATAGAGAAAATAGATATCAGAGACCCCGATCCAGGTTCTTCGTTTATGCCCCTTTTAACATTTTGCGGGAGAAAATCTAGAAAGAGTTTGCTAACATATAGTTTAAGGAAGATATTATTAGGAACCCTTACTCAGTAAGAGAATCATCCAACATAGGCAATTCCAAATATTGTTGTTTTCAAAAAGGCCACATCCACAACACCAATGATTGAATCCAGACGAAGGATGCAATAGAAGAGCTGATTAAAAAGGGTTCACTTATAGAGTATACCCGAGAGGATAATTGGAAAGGTAGGCAACACAATAAGAGAGAGTGTAGGGGCGATAATAATCGTCAAAGAAGAAATGATCTCTTCTCTAGGAGAATTCATCCTTAAAAAAACCTATTAAGGTTGTGACTATAGCCACGGGGAAGAAAGACAGCAACAGTGAACAAGAGGAAGACATGAAAAGAAAACGCCAATACATCGCATCCATTACTGATCATCTTCTAATTTCAAAGAACCCCCCTCCTAAGGGAACATTGAAGAGGAAAATCACTGAGTTTGCGGTTGTAAGTGTAACACCCCCTTTCTATACCCCCAAAATAAACAATTAAATCATTTATGCACAAGCTCAAAAATTCATCAGAGTACATTTGCAACGTGGCATAAAAGGGAAATATCACATTATTAGAAAAATTCCAACACACACAACACCTGCTCAAACGGATATGCAACAACAGGGTAGCACCCACAAGAAATATTTAGAACAAGGCGGAAATATCCAAATATTCCATAATTCTCCAAGACATATGTTTACATATACAAATATTCATTCATCATGTTTACAAAACATATCATCAACAGATACATACACAGATGTATCACAAAAAAAAATCAAAATAATTCCTATCTACCCGGTGTTACATATCAGAGCCGACCGACCAAAAAGGGAAGAAGTCACGCTTCACAAAAATACCTCCAGCAATCTAATCTGCAATGCCTCATAGAGCATTAAAAGAAACCACAGAAGGGTGAGAAACGATATCATAAAAACAATGCATATAAACATATATATACATAATATCCAATATACGTCTTTCGCATTCTCACCGCCACTCACCTCGTCATACCGTACATCGCAATGTATTCACATTATCTATTTACAAATAGAACACCATGCATATACAATATGCGTCAACAGTGTTTATATCAGTTCATAAACACACAAAACATACATATACATATATTCACACATACATGTGTCTTCAAGCCTACCAATCATGCCAATCATCAATAATTCATATAAACATTTACAATTATGTTTATTCACCATACACCATGTGAGATGTCAACATGTAACTCATAGAGACTGTAACACCCCCTTTCTATACCCCCAAATAAATTAAATAAATCAATTAGGCACATAGAAAATTTATTTCATCAGAGTTTAATTAAAACATGGTATAAAAGAGGCGCATCACATTATCATGAAATTAAACACATACGATACCTGCTCAAAATAGATATGCAACAATGGGTAACCCACATCTCAATATTTAGAATAAAAGCGGAAACATCCAAATATTGAATCAATCACATTCATAAAGGTATATACAACCATCAGTTAATTCATGCTTTACAACATATCCACAGCAGATACATACACATATGTATCACAAAAGAATCAAAACAAATGTAACTCCAAAAGAGTCAAAGGCTTCCTAACTACCCAGATGTTACATATCAGAACCATTGACCAAAAAGAATGAAGACATCGCTTCACAAAAAGAACCTCCAGCTTCCTACTCTGCAATGCCTCATAGAGCATTAGAAAACAGCAGAAGGGTGAGAAACAACATCATAACAGTTAATGCATAAAATTGTATATATACATAACTCCATAATTATACAAGTTATACTCAAATTA
This sequence comes from Lathyrus sativus, assembly GCA_963859935.3. Classification (NCBI taxonomy): domain Eukaryota; kingdom Viridiplantae; phylum Streptophyta; class Magnoliopsida; order Fabales; family Fabaceae; genus Lathyrus; species Lathyrus sativus. The sequence continues at coordinate 433,512,170 of OZ012740.1, forward strand.
TGTTCTCACCACATTAAGCATATACAAATAATCATGTCTCTACACATACACATGAACATTCACTATATTTCCTCCAAACAGTCACATAAAACATACACAGTTATATTCACACAACCAATGCATCATACACAGATGACTCATGCAACTCATAGAGACCGACACACGACTCTATGCAGATGCAAATGCGGTACCGACTCATTCAACAAATTCCCTAAGGAATCGAGTATTCAGCAGATCCTCCACGGGATCAAGTACTCAGCAGATTCTCCACGGAATCAAATATTCATCAGATTCTCCACGGAATCGAATATTCAGCAGATCCTCCACGGGATCAAGTACTCAGCAGATTCTCCACGGAATCAAATACTCTAACCAATCCTCCACGGGATTACATGTTATGACCGATTCTCCGAGGAATCACACAATGCAACCGATTCTCCAAGGAATCGAATATAACCATCGTATCATACGAGGTTCTACAAATCCTCCACGGGATCAATCACAAAAATGCATACTATGTTCACAAACATACTCATTGCATTTATCACATACATCACATATATTCATTATGCATTCACATTATACACCATTTCACACAAGGTTTACATACCTATTAATCCATCAATGCATTTCTATCTAATTCGAGCAAACGCACAACATTCTCAAACGATTAAGATTCACAATCGGCTCCACAATCTAGGATCCACGCCTTTCGGCCACCCACAGCACAACATGTTGAAACAGTTCACACATCAATCATTCATATAGGCATTAATCATAATTGAATCAACCAAACATCATGCCATGAACAAACAGCAAAACAAATAACACTGCCAGGTTCGCCAACCTTCGCCTGGCGAAGCCACGCAGCGAATGCTCGCTGGCCTTCGCCTGGCGAACTCCCCAGCGAAGGCCACTGGGAGTAATTCTGGAATTACTCGCTGAGGCTCGCTACCCACTCGCCTGGCGAACCTTCGCCAACTCACCTCGCCTGGCGAACTTGCCAGCGAATACAGGGTATTAGCTTCTGACTTGCTTCGCTACAGCTCGCTGGGCTTTGCCTGGCGAAGCTTCGCTGCCATTCGCCTGGCGAACTTGCGAAGACAGAACTTCCATGGCTGTCTCAAAGCCCAAACTCCACACAACCAACCGATTAAATCCAAACCAGTCACAGTAGCACAACCCAACCATCACCCGACTAAACTACATCGTCTAATCCGAGTTCTAACCGATTAAAACCTCATTCTACTCACAAAACCAACTTCTAACCTAAGTGGAAAAAGAGTAGAAACTCTACAAAATCCACACACATACACATACAATCATACACATTAAAGAGATGATGGAGTTTCACACCCTTACCGATCGATTGCAAGCTTTGGTAATGATTCCTTGATGATTCTAGGTTTTCCTCTCCACTTTCTCTTCTCTTTCTCTTCTCCTCTTTTCTTTCTCTTGTTTTTCTTCTTATGTTACTATCTTCTTCTTTTTTTTCCTCTCTTATTCTATTTCTATCTCTATTTCTTTCCTCTCAAATTCTTTCCAACACTTACCAATCAATTCTCACACTAAAGTGCTAAATGTCTAAAATGCCCTTTTTACTCTAATTCCCCGAAAACTCTCTGAATCGGTAAAAATAGATAAAATAAGCAAAACACCACATAGCAATATATAATTTCTCAATTTAAAACAAACATCAATTAAATAAATTAAAAGACTCAACAATTAATGGGAATTCAGAATCGGGGCGTCACAACTCTCCCCCACTTTAGAAATTTTCGTCCTCGAAAATATCACCTGATTCAAACAACTCTGGATGCGATTCTCGCATCTTGCTCTCCAATTCCCAAGTCATGTTGCCTTCCGCGGCACCTCCCCAGGACACTTTCACAAGCGCAATATCCTTGCCTCTTAGTTTCTTAACTTCACGATCCAAAATACTAACCGGTAAAACTTCAACTGTAAGGTTATCTCTCACTTCCACTTCATCCATTGGAATAACATGTGACGGATCCGGAACATACTTCCGAAGTTGCGAGACATGGAATACATCATGCAAATTCGAAAGATTCGGAGGCAACGCCACACGATAAGCCACAACACCAACTCGTGCGACAATCTGATACGGACCAATAAAACGAGAAGTCAACTTTCTCGACTTCAAAGCACGACCCACACCCGTAACCGGTGTAACTCTCAAAAACACATGGTCGCCCTCTTGAAACTCGAGATCCTTTCTCCTTTTATCATGATAACTTTTCTGTCTATTCTGAGAAGCTCTCATCTTTTCCCGAATAAATTTCACCTTTTCCGTCGTTTGCTGTACCATTTCAGGACCAACTACCGACCTTTCACCCGTCTCATGCCAACACAGAGGTGTTCGACATCTCCGACCATATAAAGCCTCAAATGGCGCCATACCAATACTCGAATGGAAACTGTTATTGTAGGTGAACTCAATCAACGCTAAATAACCGTCCCACGCACCACCTTGTTCAAGCACACAAGCACGCAACAGATCTTCTAACGATTGAATCGTCCTCTCGGTTTGACCATCCGTTTGCGGATGATATGCCGAACTCAATCTCAACTTAGAACCCAAGGCACCTTGCAAACTCTCCCAAAATCTTGAAGTAAATCTAGGATCTCTATCCTACACAATACTCTTAGGAACTCCATGAAGCTTCACAATAGTGCCAACATAAATCTCGGCTAACCTTTCCAAAGAATAAGTAATATCAATCGGAATAAAGTGAGCCGATTTAGTAAGCCTATCAACAATCACCCAAATAGCATTATGTCCTCTTTGTGTATTCGGCAATCCCGTAACAAAATCCATCGATATACTATCCCATTTCCATTCCGGAATATCCAACGGTTGCATCAATCCACTAGGCTTCTGATGCTCCACCTTAGACTTCTGACAAGTCAAACACGAGTACACAAAACGAGCAACATCGCTTTTCAATCCAGACCACCAAAAGATCTTCTTCAAATCCTGATACATCTTATTCGCTCCCGGATGAATACTTAAGTTACTCCGATGTCCCTCTTCCAATATCATCTTTTTCAAATCCGCGTCATCGGGAATACAAATACGACCTCGAAACCTCAAAACTCCTAATTCATCAACGTTGAAATCTTCATTTCCATTCGTCATCAAATCCACAAATTTCAAATCCAACTTTTGCTTTTCACACACTGTAGTAAGGAAATCATTCGTGACATGCAACATACCAAGTTTCACACTACTCGGTGTTAACTCACAAACCAAACTCAAATCTCTAAAGTTCTCCAAGAGTTCCCACTCTCTAACCATCAAAGTAGACACGTGCAACGACTTCCGACTTAAGGCATCTGCTACCACATTCGCCTTACCCGGATGATAATTTAAACCAAAATCATAGTCCTTCAAAAGTTCTAGCCATCTCCTTTGCCTCATATTCAATTCCTTTTGATCAAACAAATACTTCAAACTCTTGTGATCGCTAAAAACTTCAAATCTTGCACCATAAAGATAGTGCCTCCAAATTTTCAAAACGAACACCACGACCGCTAACTCCAAATCATGAGTAGGATAATTCTTTTCATGCACTCTCAACTGCCTAGAAGCATACGCCACGACCTTCCCATCTTGCATCAATACACCACCCAATCCTAACAAAGAAGCATCGCAATAAACCACAAAAGGTTCCGTAGGATTCGGCAAAATCAAAACTGGCGCTATTGTTAACCTTCTCTTTAATTCCATGAAACTCTCTTCACAATTAACATCCCAAATAAAAGCCTTTCCTTTACAAGTCAACTGCGTTAACGGAAGTGCTAACCTTGAAAATCCTTCGATAAACCTCCGTTAGTAACCGGCCAAGCCCAAAAAGCTTCGAATTTCCGTAACCGATCTTGGAGTCTCCCATTGCATTACCGCATCGATCTTGGATGGATCCACACTAATACCATTGCCGGAAATAATATGTCCAAGAAAACTCACCTTCGACAACCAAAACTCACACTTAGACAACTTTGCATACAACTTCTTCTCTTTCAAAATCCGCAACACAATCCTTAAATGTTCTTCGTGTTCCTCTCGAGACTTAGAATAAATCAAAATGTCATCGATAAACACCACCACAAAACGATCCAACTGCTCGTGGAAGATACGGTTCATATATTCCATGAAAACACCCGGCGCATTAGAAACTCCGAATGGCATCACCGTATACTCATAGTGACCATATCGTGTTCTAAAAGCCGTCTTCGAAATATCTTCTTCCTTAACCCGAATCTGGTGATAACCGGATCTTAAATCAATCTTACTAAAAACATGGGCTCCAACCAATTGATCCATCAAATCATCAATTCTTGGAAGCGGATACTTGTTCTTAATTGTCACCTTATTCAATTGTCGATAATCAATACACAATCGCATACTACCATCCTTCTTCTTTACCAACAATACCGGCGCACCCCAAGGAGAAACACTTGGTCTTACAAATCTCTTATCCAACAAATCATTCAACTGCTTCTTCAATTCCACCAACTCCGATGCCGACATCCGATACGGGGCCATCGAAATCGGTCTAGTACCCGGAACTAGATCAATAGAAAATTCAACCTCTCTCTTTGGCGGCACATCCGCAACATCTTCCGGAAACACTTCAGGAAATTCACAAACCACAGGAAACACGTCGAGCTCAACTTTGCTCTCCACTGACAACGATGCAAACAAACCAAACAACTGAGCTTCGTCCGCTAAAAGTTTCTTCAACTCTTTAGTGGAAAGAAAACTCTCGTTTTCACCATCTTCCAAAGAAGGAAACCTTACTAACTTGTGATAGCAATCCAAATGAACTCTATTAAATTGCAACCAATTCATACCCAAGATTACGTCCAAACCTTCCAACGGCAAACACACTAAATCCATAACGAAGTCCTTACCATACATGGTCAAAGGACAACTTGCACACACCAAAGAAGTAGTTACCGACCCCGAAGCGGGAGTCCCAATAACCATACCACTACTCAAAGAAACCATACACAAATCCAACCGCTTAGCACACGCAAGAGAAATGAACGAGTGAGTCGCTCCAGTATCAATAATAGCAACTAAAGGCATATCATTAATAAAGCATGTACCTTTAATCAAACGATCCGCCGTATTAGTAGCGTCTGAACCTGCTAATGCGAATACTTTTCCGCCCGCCGGAGCTTGCTTCAGTTTGGTACAATTCGGGCTAATGTGACCCACCTCGCCACAATTAAAACACTTCACAGCATTCTTTCTACACTCTGCTGCATCATGACCAAAGAGTCCACAGTTGGAACACTTCGCCTTGAACTTCCCACAATCATAAGACTTGTGGCCCATCACGCCACACTTAAAACATTTGATCGCACCGGAACCTCCTCCGGGTCTCCTATCAAAGTTTCCCCTATGTTTGCCCTTATCAGCAGGCGTCACATAAGGTCCGCTTCATACTTGCTGCTTCCCTCTCCTCTCGCTCAAACCCTTATAATGAGTAGAACGAGCTCTACTGTCTTCTTCATAAATTCTGCAACACTCGGTCAAATCCGAAAATCTTCGTATCCTTTGATAACCCACCGCTTGCTTTATCTCAGGACGCAAGCCATTCTCATACTTGATACATTTGGAAAATTCCGCCGTAACCGCATCATAGTGAGGGTGAAACTTCACTAACTTAGTAAACTTAGCGGTGTAGTCCACCACCGACATATTACCTTGTTTCAACTCCAGAAATTCCATTTCTCTCTTCCCTTTAACACTTTCGGGATAATACTTCCTTAGAAACTCAGCACGAAATAAATCCCACGTAATCTCCTCGTCGTCGACCTCAAGAACTTGCCTCATGCTGACCCACCAGTCATCGGCCTCTTCTCTCAGCATGTGAGTCCCTAGTCTCACCTTATTCCCTTCAGCACAATCCATCACCCTAAAAATCCTCTCAATTTCCTTTAACCATATCTGAGCACCATCCAGATCAAATCTCCCTTTGAACACCGGTGGTTGGTTCTTCCTAAACTCATCGTTCGCATTCACGTTAGGTGCACCCTGCACAGCTCTGGCCATAGCCTCTAACGCCGCTGCCATAGCATTGTCATTACGACCTGCCATATTCTGATGATTCCCAAAAATAACAACAAGGTTAAACAACCGTTCAACCAACACAACAACAAGACAGACACGACTGACTCAACACTGGCTCTGATACCACTTAATGTAACACCCCCTTTCTATACCCCCAAATAAATTAAATAAATCAATTAGGCACATAGAAAATTTATTTCATCAGAGTTTAATTAAAACATGGTATAAAAGAGGCGCATCACATTATCATGAAATTAAACACATACGATACCTGCTCAAAATAGATATGCAACAATGGGTAACCCACATCTCAATATTTAGAATAAAAGCGGAAACATCCAAATATTGAATCAATCACATTCATAAAGGTATATACAACCATCAGTTAATTCATGCTTTACAACATATCCACAACAGATACATACACATATGTATCACAAAAGAATCAAAACAAATGTAACTCCAAAAGAGTCAAAGGCTTCCTAACTACCCAGATGTTACATATCAGAGCCATTGACCAAAAAGAATGAAGACATCGCTTCACAAAAAGAACCTCCAGCTTCCTACTCTGCAATGCCTCATAGAGCATTAGAAAACAGCAGAAGGGTGAGAAACAACATCATAACAGTTAATGCATAAAATTGTATATATACATAACTCCATAATTATACAAGTTATACTCAAATTATGTTCTCACCACATTAAGCATATACAAATAATCATGTCTCTACACATACACATGAACATTCACTATATTTCCTCCAAACAGTCACATAAAACATACACAGTTATATTCACACAACCAATGCATCATACACAGATGACTCATGCAACTCATAGAGACCGACACACGACTCTATGCAGATGCAAATGCGGTACCGACTCATTCAACAAATTCCCTAAGGAATCGAGTATTCAGCAGATCCTCCACGGGATCAAGTACTCAGCAGATTCTCCACGGAATCAAATATTCATCAGATTCTCCACGGAATCGAATATTCAGCAGATCCTCCACGGGATCAAGTACTCAGCAGATTCTCCACGGAATCAAATACTCTAACCAATCCTCCACGGGATTACATGTTATGACCGATTCTCCGAGGAATCACACAATGCAACCGATTCTCCAAGGAATCGAATATAACCATCGTATCATACGAGGTTCTACAAATCCTCCACGGGATCAATCACAAAAATGCATACTATGTTCACAAACATACTCATTGCATTTATCACATACATCACATATATTCATTATGCATTCACATTATACACCATTTCACACAAGGTTTACATACCTATTAATCCATCAATGCATTTCTATCTAATTCGAGCAAACGCACAACATTCTCAAACGATTAAGATTCACAATCGGCTCCACAATCTAGGATCCACGCCTTTCGGCCACCCACAGCACAACATGTTGAAACAGTTCACACATCAATCATTCATATAGGCATTAATCATAATTGAATCAACCAAACATCATGCCATGAACAAACAGCAAAACAAATAACACTGCCAGGTTCGCCAACCTTCGCCTGGCGAAGCCACGCAGCGAATGCTCGCTGGCCTTCGCTTGGCGAACTCCCCAGCGAAGGCCACTGGGAGTAATTCTGGAATTACTCGCTGAGGCTCGCTACCCACTCGCCTGGCGAACCTTCGCCAACTCACCTCGCCTGGCGAACTTGCCAGCGAATACAGGGTATTAGCTTCTGACTTGCTTCGCTACAGCTCGCTGGGCTTCGCCTGGCGAAGCTTCGCTGCCATTCGCCTGGCGAACTTGCGAAGACAGAACTTCCATGGCTGTCTCAAAGCCCAAACTCCACACAACCAACCGATTAAATCCAAACCAGTCACAGTAGCACAACCCAACCATCACCTGACTAAACTACATCGTCTAATCCGAGTTCTAACCGATTAAAACCTCATTCTACTCACAAAACCAACTTCTAACCTAAGTGGAAAAAGAGTAGAAACTCTACAAAATCCACACACATACACATACAATCATACACATTAAAGAGATGATGGAGTTTCACACCCTTACCGATCGATTGCAAGCTTTGGTAATGATTCCTTGATGATTCTAGGTTTTCCTCTCCACTTTCTCTTCTCTTTCTCTTCTCCTCTTTTCTTTCTCTTGTTTTTCTTCTTATGTTACTATCTTCTTCTTTTTTTTCCTCTCTTATTCTATTTCTATCTCTATTTCTTTCCTCTCAAATTCTTTCCAACACTTACCAATCAATTCTCACACTAAAGTGCTAAATGTCTAAAATGCCCTTTTTACTCTAATTCCCCGAAAACTCTCTGAATCGGTAAAAATAGATAAAATAAGCAAAACACCACATAGCAATATATAATTTCTCAATTTAAAACAAACATCAATTAAATAAATTAAAAGACTCAACAATTAATGGGAATTCAGAATCGGGGCGTCACAGAGACCGACACACGACTCTATGCAGATGCAAATGCGGTACCGACTCATTTCAGCAGGTTCAATTGAAGAACCAAATAACCATCGCTCACACCCCACATGGGCACACGAGGTTCTGCAGATTCTACGCGGAATCAAAATAACCATCGCAACATATGAGGTTCTGCAAATCCACCGAGGGATCAATAATTAACCATCGCTCACACCCCACAAGGGCACACGAGGTTCTGCAGATTCACCGAGGAATCAATCGACACAAGAAATGCATAGCATGATGCTTCACATGCAACATGACTCATGACACTCTTGAAATGCACACATGTTTGCAAACATACTCATGCATTCTACACATTCATCGCGTATATTCATACAAGCATCATAGATTTTTAATTCAAGCTAAACAATGCACATAAGTGCCCAAATGGCCACAAATCATAATCTAGGATTCATGCCATACGGCTACCCACAGTACATCACAAACCAGCATATAAGCTATTAAATCAAAGAAGGGTCGATCGCAAACGAAACCCCAAGCCACGTCAGCACCACGCAACAGGGAAAATTCATCCTGCTACGTTCGCTACACGCTCGCCTAGCGAGCTGCTAGCGAGCGTTCGCTACCTCCTCACCTAGCGAACTGCTAGCGAGCAAGAACAGAAGCTACAGACCTCGTTCGCTACCCCGTTCGCCACAGCGAACCTCCAGCGAGCTCCTCGCTACTCCCTTCGCTGCTAGCGAGGGACATCAGGATCTCACTGTCCCAAGTCTGGGACCGTTCGCTGCACGCTCGCCTAGCGAGCTGCTAGCGAGACTTCGCTGCGTGCTCGCCTAGCGAGCTGCTAGCGAGTCGCCTACGAACAGCAACATTCAGTTCTACTTCAGCACCTCCAAACTCACCAAAATCACCCGATTAAATCCAAAGTTTGTTCCAGTAGCCTTAGTCTAACATATATCGTCTAACCTACATCATCTAATCACGATTCTAACCATTAAACAACGATTCCTCCCGATTAAACCAAATTCTACCTAAAATGGAAAGTGTAGAAAAACTACCAACAATCCAAAACAATCCAACAAAATCATACATGATTATACACATTGATAGAATAATAAAGTTTCACACCCTTACCCGATCAATCGAAAGCTTTGGTGATGATTTCTTGAAGTTCTAGGTTTTCCTCTCCTTTTCTCTCCACTTTCTCTTCTCCTCTTTCTTTCTCTTGTTTTTCTTTCTATGTTACTATCTTTTCTCTTTTCCTCTCTTATCTCATAATTCTATTTCTTTCCTCTCAAATTCTTTCCACACACTAATTAATCAATTCTCATAAAAATATCCACTTAGCATAATCACTAATGCCCAAAATACCCTCCAACCTATTTTGCCCAAAACAATATGCACACATAACATATTAAACACATAAATCCTATATTTAAAATAATAATTCAATCAATTAAATTAAAAGGACTCAGAATAAAGGAAATCGGAATCGGGGCGTTACAACTCTCCCCCACTTAGGAATTTTCGTCCTCGAAAATATTACCTGATTCGAACAGCTCAAGATGCGACTCACGCATCTTACTCTCCAATTCCCAAGTCATATTGCCTTCCGCAGCACCTCCCCATGCTACTTTTACAAGCAAAATATCCTTGCCTCTTAGGTTCTTAACTTCACAGTCCAAAATCATAACCGGTAAAACCTCAACCGTAAGATTATCTCTTACCTCCACCTCATCCATAGGAATCACATGTGACGGATCTGGAACATACCTCCGAAGTTGCGAAACATGGAACACATCACGCAAATTCGAAAGATTCGGAGGCAACGCCACACGATAAGCCACCGCACCAACTCGTGCAATAATTTGATACGGACCGATAAAACGAGAAGTCAACTTCTTCGACTTCAAAGCACGACCCACACCCGTAACCGGTGTAACTCTCAAAAACACATGGTCACCTTCTTGAAATTCAAGATCCTTCCTTCTCTTGTCATGATAACTCTTTTGCCTATTCTGAGAAGCTTTCATCTTCTCCCGAATAAACTTCACCTTCTCCGTCGTTTGTTGTACCATTTCCGGTCCAACTACCGATCTCTCTCCGATTTCATGCCAACACAAAGGTGTTCGACATCTCCGACCATACAAAGCCTCAAATTGTGCCATACCAATACTTGCATGAAAACTGTTGTTGTAAGTGAACTCAATCAATGCCAAAAAGCTATCCCAAACACCACCTTGCTCGAGCACACAAGCACGCAACAAGTCCTCCAACGATTGAATCGTCCTCTCAGTTTGGCCATCCGTCTGTGGATGATACGCCGAACTCAATCTCAACTTAGAACCTAAAGCCTCTTTCAAACCTTCCCAAAATCTCGAAGTAAATCTAGGATCTCTATCCGACACGATACTCTTGGGAACTTCATGCAACTTCACAATCACCCGAATATAAATCTCGGCTAACTTTTCCAAAGGATAACCAATATCAATCGGAATAAAGTGAGCAGATTTAGTAAGCCTATCAACAATCACCCAAATAGCATTGTGACCTCTTTGCGTATTTGGTAAACCCGTAACAAAATCCATTGATATACTATCCCATTTCCATTCCGGAATATCCAACGGTTGCATCAAACCGCTAGGCTTCTGATGTTCCATCTTAGACTTCTGGCAAGTCAAACACGAATACACAAACCGAGCTACATCCCTCTTCAATCCGGACCACCAAAAGATTTTCTTCAAATCTTGATACATCTTATTCTCACCCGGATGAATACTCAAATTACTCTGGTGTCCTTCCTCCAATATCATCTTTCTCAAATCCATATCGTCGGGAATACAAATACGACCACGGAATCTCAAGACTCCAAAATTATCAACTTTAAAGTCCTCATTCTCATTCATCATCAAATCCACAAATTTCAAATCCAACTTTTGCTTTTCACGAACGGTAGAAAGAAAATCATTTGTAACATGCAACATACCAAGTTTCACACTTCTCAGCGTCATTTCACAAACCAAACTCAAATCTCTAAAATTCTCTAAAAGTTCCCATTCCCTCACCATCAATGTAGACATATGCACTAACTTCCGGCTCAAAGCATCGGCCACAACATTTACCTTATCCGGATGGTAATTCAAACCAAAGTCATAATCCTTCAAAAACTCTAACCACCTCCTTTGCCTCATATTCAATTCCTTTTGTTCAAATAAATACTTCAAACTCTTGTGGTCGCTAAAAACTTCAAATCTCGCACCATAGAGATAATGCCTCCAAATTTTCAAAACAAAGACCACGGCCGCCAATTCCAAATCATGCGTAGGATAATTCTTCTCATGCACTCTCAATTGCTTTGAAGCATAAGCCACAACTTTACCGTCTTGCATCAAAACACCACCCAAACCGGACAAAGAAGCATCACAATAAACCACAAACGATTCCGTCGGATTTGGCAAAATCAAAACCGGCGTCGTTGTCAACCGTCTCTTAAGTTCAACAAAACTCTTCTCACAATTAATGTCCCAAACAAAAGTCTTTTCCTTACAAGTCAACTGAGTCAACGGAAGTGCCAACTTCGAAAATCCCTCAATAAACCTCCGATAATAACCGGCCAAGCCCAAAAAGCTTCGGATCTCCGTAACCGACTTAGGAGCCTCTCATTGCATTACCGCATCAATCTTGGACGGATCAACACAAATACCATTACCAGAAATAACATGCCCAAGAAAACTCACTTCCGATAACCAAAACTCGCACTTGGATAACTTAGCATACAATTGCTTCTCCTTCAAAACTTGCAACACAACTCACAGATGCTCTTCATGCTCTTCTTGAGACTTAGAGTAAATCAAAATGTCGTCAATAAACACAACTACGAAACGATCTAACTGCTCATGAAAGATACGATTCATATATTCCATAAACACACCCGGCACATTAGAAACTCCGAATGGCATCACAGAAAATTCATAATGACCATACAGTGTCCTAAAAGCCGTCTTTTGAATATCTTCTTCTTTAACACGAATCTGGTGATAACCTGACCTCAAATCAATCTTACTAAAAACACGGGCACCAACCAATTGGTCCATCAAATCATCAATTCTGGGAAGCGGATACTTATTCTTAATAGTCACCTTATTCAACTGCCGATAATCAATACACAACCGCATGCTCCCATCTTTCTTCTTTACCAACAATACCGGCGCACCCCAAGGAGAAACACTCGGCCTAACAAATCTCTTTTCCAATAAATCATTCAATTGTTTCTTCAACTCTACCAACTCCGATGCCGACATACGATATGGTGCCATCGAAATCGGTCTAATACCGGGAACTAGATCAATCGAAAACTCAACTTCCCTTTCCGGCGATACATCCGTAATATCCTCCGGAAATACTTCTGGAAAGTCACATACCACTGGAACCAAATCCAATTCAACCTTATTCTCTACCGACAGCGACGCAAACAAATAGAACACTTGAGCTTCATCCGCCAAAATTTTCTTCAACTCTTTAGCGGATAGGAAACTCTCTTCCTCCTCATCTCCCAAAGATGGAAACCTCGCCAACTTGTGATAACAATCAATACGAACTCTATTATACTGCAACCAATTCATACCCAAAATCACATCTAGTCCTTCTAATGGCAAATACACCAAGTCCATAATAAATTCCTTACCATACATGGTCAAGGGAAAACTCAAACATACCGAAGACGTAGTTACCAACCCCGAAGCGGGCGTCTCAATAACCATATCACCACCACAAGAAGAAAAATACAAATCCAAACGCTTAGCGCACTCGAAAGAAATAAACGAATGAGTCGCTCCGATATCAATAATAGCAACTAAAGGCATATTATTAATAAAGCATGTACCTTTAATCAACCGATCCGCATTAGTAGTGTCTGCACCCGCTAATGCAAATATCTTCCCGCTTGATGGAGCTTGCTTTGCCTTAGTACACTTTGCACTAATATGACCAACCTCCCCACAGTTAAAACACTTAATCACATTCCTTCTACATTTAGTTGTAGCATGACTGAGACCACCACAGTTAGCACACTTTTCCCCAGCCTTCTTACACTCAAAAGACTTGTGCCCCACTTTGCCGCACCTATAGCACTTAACGGGACCAGAACTTCCTCCTCTGGATTTCTTGATAAAGTGTTCCCAATGCTTGCCTTTATCAACAGGCGTCACATAAGGCCCACTCCTTACTAGTTGCTTCCCTCGCTTCTCATTCAAACTCTTATAGTGAGTAGAACGAGCTCTACTATCTTCTTTGAAAATTCTACAGCATTCGGTTAAGTCCGAAAATCTTTGAATCCTCTGATATCCCACAACTTGCTTAATCTCCGGGCACAAGCCGTTCTCGTACTTAGTACACTTGGAAAATTCCGCCATCACTGCATCATAGTGAGGATGGAATTTCACCAACTCCGTAAACTTAGCCGTGTAGTCAACCACGGACATGTTCCCTTGTTTCAATTCTAGAAACTCCATTTCCTTCTTTCCCTTCACACTCTCCGGATAATACTTCCTCAAAAATTCAGTGCGGAACAAATCCCAAGTTATTTCCTCATCATCAACTTCAAGAATTTGTCTTATGCCGACCCACCAGTCATCGGCTTCTTCTCTCAGCATGTGAGATCCAAGTCTCACCTTGTTCCCCTCAGCGCAATTCATAACTCTGAAGATCCTCTCGACCTCCTTCAGCCAAATCTGAGCACCGTCCGGATCAAACCTTCCTTTGAACACCGGAAGCTGATTCTTTCTAAACTCATCGTTAGCATTCACATTCGGCGCACCCTGCAGCGCTCGAGCCATAGCTTCCAATGCCGCAGCCATCGCGTTGTCATTACGACCAACCATATTCTGATTATTCCCAAAAATAACAACAAGGTCAAACAACCGTTCAACCAACAAAACAGCGAGACAGATACAACTGACTCAACACTGGCTCTGATACCACTTAATGTAACACCCCATTTCTATACCCCCAAAATAAACAATTAAATCATTTAGGCACAAGCTCAAAAATTAATCAGAGTACATTTGCAACGTGGCATAAAAGGGAAATATCACATTATCAAAAAAATTCCAACACAGACAACACCTGCTCAAACGGATATGCAACAACAGGGTAGCACCCACAAGAAATATTTAGAACAAGGCGGAAATATCCAAATATTCCATAATTCTCCAAGACATATGTTCACATATAAAAATATTCATTCATCATGTTTACAAAACATATCATCAGCAGATACATACACAGATGTATCACAAAAAAAATATCAAAATAATTCCTATCTACCCGGTGCTACATATCAGAGCCGACCGACCAAAAAGGGAAGAAGCCACGCTTCACAAAAATACCTCCAGCAATCTAATCTGCAATGCCTCATAGAGCATTAAAAGAAACCACATAAGGGTGAGAAACGATATCATAAAAACAATACATATAAACATATATATACATAATATCCAATATACGTCTTTCGCATTCTCACCGCCACTCACCTCGTCATACCGTACATCGCAATGTATTCACATTATCTATTTACAAATAGAACACCATGCATATACAATATGCGTCAACAGTGTTTATATCAGTTCATAAACACACAAAACATACATATACATATATTCACACATACATGTGTCTTCAAGCCTACCAATCATGCCAATCATCAATAATTCAAATAAACATTTACAATTATGTTTATTCACCATACACCATGCGAGATGTCAACATGCAACTCATAGAGACCGACACACGACTCTATGCAGATGCAAATGCGGTGCCGACTCATTTCAGCAGGTTCAATTGAAGAACCACATAACCATCGCTCACACCCCACATGGGCACACAAGGTTCTGCAGATTCTACGCGGAATCAAAATAACCATCGCAACATACGAGGTTCTGCAAATCCACCGAGGGATCAATAATTAACCATCGCTCACACCCCACAAGGGCACACGAGGTTCTATAGATTCACCGAGGAATCAATCGACACAAGAAATGCATACCATGATGCTTCACATGCAACATGACTCATGACACTCTTGAAATGCACACATGTTTGCAAACATACTCATGCATTCTACACATTCATCGCATATATTCATACAAGCATCATAGATTTTTAATTCAAGCTAAACAATGCACATAAGTGCCCAAACGGCCACAAATCATAATCTAGGATTCACGCCATACGGCTACCCACAGTACATCACAAACCAGCATATAAGCTATTAAATCAAAGAAGGGTCGATCGCAACCGAAACCCCAAGCCACGTCAGCACCATGCAACATGGAAAATTCATCCTGCTACGTTCGCTACACGCTCGCCTAGCGAGCTGCTAGCGAGCGTTCGCTACCTCCTCACCTAGCGAACTGCTAGCGAGCAAGAACAGAAGCTACAGACCTCGTTCGCTACCCCGTTCGCCACAACAAACCTCCAGCGAGCTCCTCGCTACTCCCTTCGCTGCCAGCGAGGGACATCAGGATCTCACTGTCCCAAGTCTGGGACCGTTCGCTGCACGGTCGCCTAGCGAGCTGCTAGCGAGAGTTCGCTGTGTGCTCGCCTAGCGAGCTGCTAGCGAGTCGCCTGCGAACAACAATATTCAGTTCTGCTCCAGCACCTCCAAACTCACCAAAATCACCCGATTAAATCCAAAGTTTGTTTCAGTAGCCTTAGTCTAACATATATCGTCTAACCTACATCATTTAATCACGATTCTAACCGTTAAACAACGATTCCTCCCGATTAAACCAAATTCGACCTAAAATGGAAAGTGTAGAAAAACTACCAACAATCCAAAACAATCCAACAAAATCATACATGGTTATACACATTGATAGAATAATAAAGTTTCACACCCTTACCCGATCAATCGAAAGCTTTGGTGATGATTTCTTGAAGTTCTAGGTTTTCCTCTCCTTTTCTCTCCACTTTCTTTTCTCCTCTTTCTTTCTCTTGTTTTTCTTTCTATGTTACTATCTTTTCTCTTTTCCTCTCTTATCTCATAATTCTATTTCTTTCCTCTCAAATTCTTTCCACACACTAATTAATCAATTCTCATAAAAATATCCACTTAGCATAATCACTAATGCCCAAAATACCCTCCAACCTATTTTGCCCAAAACAATATGCACACATAACATATTAAACACATAAATCCTATATTTAAAATAATAATTCAATCAATTAAATTAAAAGGACTTAGAATAAAGGAAATCGGAATCGGGGCGTTACAGTAAGCAAAGAAAAGGGGAAGGCTTTGGCCGGGGAGCAAAATAATTATCGTCAAGTTCTAGGATAGTGAAAAGGTAGGTTAAATCACGAACGAGATCTTTTCTTTGGTCATAATGGTTGCTATATCCAATTTTTATGCCTCTAGGATCCTCATTGACAACAGAAACACCTGTGGCATCATATATGTTGAGCTTTTTGATAACCTAGGGATGAAAAGGGAGAAGTTATGTCCTTACGAGGGGTCTAACTTACAAGCTTTCAATGTATGTTGAGCTTCAAATTAAGATATTGATTTGTTTTTCAGGTAAATCTCCTCTTGATACAGATCATCCATTTTATAAACGTAAGACCCAGAATCCGCCAAAAAATGACTCATATGCCCAAACTTAAAGAACTTGTGTGAAAATTAGTAAGGCGAATCAAGTTCTATGGTAAAAAATTTATCATGGCCAACCTCATTTATGAGAGTAACAAAAAATTATATATCTTTGAAATTTTTCACGATCTTCAAGTAAACCTCGAACATCGTCGTACCCTGCTTGAGAGATATCAGACCTTAGCCCCAAGCTGAGTCAGTAGAGTTGTGTTCAGCTTAAAGAGATGTAAGAAGAGTGACATAGTCAACACACCCTTCTTATATTCACATAAATAATGGAATACTTTGACGAAGGTCCAGCTCACTAAATGCAAATGCAAAGGGACGATTAATAAGCGATTAAACACGTTGACCTTAATATCATTAAAGGAAAGGGGAACCTATTAACAAGAATAAGCATTTGTGAAGGATATTAACCTACTTATCTTATATATTATATATCCTATTGTCTTATTCAGGGGGGAATCATCCCCACCCCAACCTTCAAAATGTCCCACTGTCATGAAGGCATGGTATAAACCACCCTCATTATCAAAGTCGAAGATAGTATCCAACATCTCTTAGTCTAGCCACTTTGATGAGTTATCCTATATTGCCTTGCAGAATTTAGATTAGAGGTAATCCATTATAAGATATCATGTTAACAAATTAAAAAAGTGAATAAAAATAGCAACACAGGGCAAGCTTAAAGCTAAGTCTTGTAATCTTGATAAAATACGCACGAAATAACCCACAAATCAACAAGATTTTCCTCCACCAAACCTCATGGACCTCTTCTCCAAAAACACTAATAAAGAAATTAAGATTGAGAGAAAGATAAATCTTGGTGCGTAAGACCCGTAGAAGTACGATAGCATAAATTAGATCTCGAGAATATTAAATAGCATTATGATATTTTCTTTTATCGCTTTTCTATTTAATTATATGTTTTGTTATACATTATGACAAAATGGTGTTGCGTCTTAATCAAACTTTGAAAATTGACAAAAATATTTTACTATCCTTAAATGGTTATATAAATGTTTCTATTGCGTCATAATTTTAAAAATATTTTTTTTACTCTTGAGAAAACAAGCAAGATGTATCTGTTGTTTAAATTTTAACAAATTTTGATTACCGTTACAATTTAAATATGAGTTCTATATATCGTCTGTAATGAAAATTTTATATAATTAATTTTTCTAATCTAAAGAGAGAAAATTTAATTATGTTTTATTTAATTAAAAGGGTGCCCTAGAATTTGTCTATTTTCATAAAGTTGTATGTGAGCGAATTATGATTCGTCTGACAATAAATATGAAAACCGAGTAACTTGATCTGACACAAAGTGAAAATATATAGGTATTTTTTAAGTTATATTATTGTTTTAAGTATAACGTTTTCTTATTGAAACTTTTTTCTAAATATTTTCTTATTTTTCACAAAATTCTATCTTTCCTTTATCTCTAAAATTAAACTCTCTCTATTTACTATTTATCGTCTCCTCCAAAATTTCCCTTCCTTTCTGAATCAAAGCTTGCACAAGTTCTAGATTTACTCATGCAAGCCTTAAAACATACATATTAAAAAAATTATTTTGAAAAAATTCATTTATATTAACTCTATATTTGGCAAATAATTTTTGTAGTGTTTGGGCTATGACTTTCATTTTTTTTCATGCTCATTATTTTAAGAAAGTAATAATCTACAAAAAAAAAAATCATTTTGTAACAGTTTGAAATATTAGAGGTTTTGAAAAGTTTTAGAAGTTTATTTTCTTTGCGTTAATGATCTTATATTTTGTCGATCTATCGCTGTGACGAATTAGATTTTTGAAAAAAATAAGTAAAGGGGTACTTTTGTCTGGGCCAAAATTAAAGGACATATGGGGTATATGAAAGCTTGTAATTTTGTTCTAAATCTTACACCAATGAATTCGAGTTTTTATAACAATGAAAATAGACATATGGTTTGTGATTAGCGGACAAAAATTCTAAAAGTTATAGTGAAATCTTTGTTTTAAGGTTTTAAGTACTTCATTGATCATTGGAGCTTTTATAGGTTGATTGAAAATGGGTATTGAAAGAACCAAATTATTATAAATGAATTTTGAGGAGAATTTGTGGCTACTAACTAATTCGGAGGCTATGGTAAGTGACATAAACACAAAGGAGATTTTGTCAAAATTTTGTGAGAAAATTGTACTTAGAAGTTTATTTAAAATATTTTATTTTCTTAAGTGTCAATCCAAATTTTATACAAACTAATAAAAGAGTTATTTAACTGAATATAAAAGTGGGTAGAATTAATTAGAAGCTCAGTTGATTCACCTTAATTACCTATTTGATTTAAGATTTTGAGTATCGAAGAATACATGTGAGATATATGAATTAGGAATCTTGCAGAGGTAAGGGATCTTTCTAATGGTATTATATGTGATTGAATGCATGTGTGTTTGTATCCATGATTGTGTGAAAAATTCGGAATTTGTGATGCTTGAGTGCCCAGTTGAGGATGTGTGATGTTTGTGTGCTCAGTTGGGGATGTGTGTTTGCACTATGATGCTAAACTTGTGGATGTACTTTCACATTATTTTGAATATATGTATGAATTAAATATTGAGAAATGAATATGATGCATTTTAATATATGTGGTATGTGTATGCTACGTGGGTTACACGAGATGTGTGAGTTGTGGCCATTGAATATCTATGTTATGATACATGTATATGCTCATGCATCTAATAGTGCATGTAGGTCAGGTGAATCTTAACGAGGTGTGATTATCGGAGATGAATCCACCTTTTATCCCGTAGGATTTATTAAGTCGATGCTATCAGGTGGATTAATCATCAAGAGGAGGTGCCCCATTGTGTGTGAGATGGACCACAAAATTAGTAGAAGGTGCCTACGTCCCTCTATGGAGTGGTTAATTCCAAAATCATATGCATGTGATAATCAAGATATGGTGTATCACACATGTAGAGTTTGCATTAAGCCATACTCATTATTTTATGTTGGAATATATATTGTGATTGTTACATGTCATGTTGTACTTGCATGTGTGTATTATTTCATATATGACATTTTTAGATTGTAACCAGTTACTATTATTGTTGAGTGGGTTGAGCGTCCTTGGTTATTAAAGGTTTGTGATGTTTGGGTATCACTATGAAGACTTAGCAAGATGATAAATTCTTTTGTAATCAAAATCATCAAGGCTCAATGTCATTGTGGGTCCTTTGTGCAGATTCATCTTTGGCTAAAGTTCAAAATCAGCTTAGGATTATATTTTAGAGTTTCAAACCTCTAACTAAGTGAGAAGTGTGTGGTTATGATAAAATGTATATTTGTGTAAGCTGTATTAGTTTTTACTGAATATCAAACACTTTGTTATAAAATATATTCATGTGGTTATTATATTTCATAATTGTGAGCGATTATTTGATCAAAATTTTGAAAATGACTTTAAGCACAAAGACTTTTACTCTGATTGTATTATTTTAAAAAGACAATTGTTAATGATGTCTAATGTATCGTCCCTATTTGAAAAGAGAAAAAATGCACTCTCGTTTTTAAAAATTTAGGTGTTACATGTTTTACTTTGATAGAGACAAATATGAGGATTCACGCGCTCAAATGAGGGATGTAAATGATTAAGAGATGAATACTTATGCAAGAAATGTGGTAGAAATAGAGGAAATTGCAAATGAGGATGAAGAAGAATTTCTCATACCAACAAGCAACGAAAAAAGTGATGACTAATAGTTCAGGAAATTCTTGTATGCATTTTAATAGTAGTGAACCATGTGATCTACCTCATTGAGAACTGTGAACCACGTCGCCCATGGTCAAATCTCCCCGTGAACTGTTCAGGGTACTTAAGTATCCTAAGACAAACAAGATATCATTATCGTTATACATAGGGACACATGTTAGGACTTCCTTGTGATACATTGTTGATAAAGATTAACATATTTAATGCATTTGTTCCTAATACTAGTGATGTCCCATTAAGGCTCTTAACATACCCTTGTTAACAGTCGGCCTAAATATGGATGATCACTCACCATTTATTATATAGTTATTATCATTTTAATAGGTGAAAGTATGTAAGTTATTTGCATTTTCCATATAGTTTGAGTGGTTTATATATCAGTTTATTTAATTTTGCATTTGTCAATGTTTTAATTATTCTTAGTATTTTTTTTATCTTTCTGGGAAGGGTAACATGTTTTATAGTTTGAAGGAAGACAAAGACATGGTCAGAAAAGGAACACGACAAATTTTTAGAAGGATGCACAAAGTCTATTTTTTAGCATGTTGTACATCATGATATATACCTGTGGCATTTTGATCATATCTAGAATGTCGTAACTTAGAATGACATGGGACTGGTGGAAAATGAAAGCTAACGTCAAAGGTTACAACTTTCATGAATACACCAAAGTCTAATTCAAAATCACCATACACATATCAGATCCGAAAAGTGGGTATTTATACCCATACGCGTATGGGCCTATCCCATATGTGTATGGCCATCACCTCATCATGGGCCTTACACGTATCACACACCTTACCTTGGGTCATACACGTATCATACGTCCCATATGAGTATCATTCGCCTCACCCTGGGCCATAAGCTTATGAGAGAAGGCCATACGTGTATAGAGCGACCCAAATCTAAAAAGACAGAATTTACCCATTTTGCCAAGAAACACTAATTTCCAAGGCTTGGGTGATTTTTCACGGCAAGAACACATTTGAAAGGCTGGAGAACTCATACTTTCGTGGTTAATCAATATTTTCATGAACCCTAAGTGATTTAACACTTAATTTCATCTCATTATTTGTAATGTCTACACTTTGTATTCTATTTTTCTTTTTTATTATGAGTAGCTAAACCTCCCAATAATAGGGAGTGTCCATGATTCGGATTTTTTAATGATTCTGATTTGAACTTTATATTGAATTATCTTTTATTTTCTAATAGATTTATTTACTTTCTAAGTTTAATGCTTTCTCTTTCAGCAAAATTATGTTTTATTTACGATTAATCTTTAAACTGGACTGCAATTGTTAATGCTCAATTGAGAGTATTTTGTAGTATATATCTTCTAGGACTAGGGATACCCTATGAAAAACAAATTATTCTTGATAAATTAATTCTTAAATTCATATATAATTTACTATGGAATAGGAGTTAATTTGAATGTTTAAAGGTTTTCTTACAAAGGACTTAGGAGTAAAGACCCTTAAGAACCGGTAATCATTATTCTAAAATGAGTTATTGCAAAGTCAGGTCGGAATTGTTAAAGGATCCAATAAAACACCTTCTCTAGTATGTTCACTCATATTACTTCAAACCATTCAACTTCTGTTTTTTACTTTTACTTGCTATTCTATTTTCAATTTCTAAAAACAACAATTCTAAACCCCCAAATCTTTTGCTTAACTGATTTAGAACATGAACTTTGTAACGTCAAGTAGTCCTTGAGATCGATATTTGAGATTTTCCATTATTACTACATTGGCATATTAGTACACTTTCTAATTACCAATCAATGGACATGGAAAAACCTTCATTCTACAAAATAGGAGTAAGGGCTAGGGGAAATTTGTTTTGTCTGCCCACAAGGCTCATAGGAAAAAGCCAAAGAGTGAACCTTAAGTTAAAAAGTATACAGAACAGATACAGCTTTGCTTATCCAGAAGAAGACAATTTTTCTCTTCAACACGTTACTTCTAATTTCATTCTCACTCACACATTACTTCTAATTTCTATCACTTACACAATTGAAATGCTAACCTTACAGATTCACCCCTCTTCTTTGCATCGAAAGTACTGCTCCACCGCAGCAAGACACAATTTTCAGCATCCCAACTTTCATGTATAATTTTAAACATAACAAATAACATAGAATGGCAAGTTTTAGTTGTTAAAAATAATACTTAAGAATACTTTCTTGCTCTTCAATCAAATTTGTGTCTATTGTTAGGCAATGTTGAGGCATAACTCAAACATCCAAAAACTTTAAAATAAAATAAAAAAGAGATTAGATGTACTACCATAAAATAATTCATATGAAGACTTACTTTGCAAGATTTTGGTTGGATTTTTTTCATGAGAAAGATTGCATGCAAAAAATGCATAGGACCAATACTTCTTAGGCAATCCAGATTGAAACATGAGAGCTTTACTAATGTTAAAAATATGTTAATGTCTTCTCTCCACTCTACCATTTTTTATGGAGTGTACACCCAACTTCTTTAATGGATGATCCCTTTTGAGGCATAATACACGGGGAAATAGGAACTCATGCTCTTTATCACTTCTTATCATCTTTACTTTCTTTTCAAATTGAGTTTCAACATTGCAATGAAATCTCTCACAATTTGTGAAACTTCATATATAGATTTCAACATTACTACCCAAACATTCCTACTACAATCAGCTAGGATAGTTAAGAAACATGTAAATTCAAGCACATAAGTAGTAAATTCATGTTACTTTCTTGTTGGTGTTAATCCCTGACGTCAAAGTTCTGTTAAAAAAACACATTTGGCTAACATTGATGACTTAGCTTTTGTTTTTTTAAATTTTTATTCTGACACTTATTATTACAGGTGGTTCAAACATTTTCCACTAATAAAAAGTCCTAAAAATGCATTTTACAATTATAGTTTTAGTCTTTGTAAATTAGGGTTTCAAAAGAGGAAACATTTGTGAGCTATGTGGGATGCGATTACGAGGAAGACGGGGTATGTGGGTTGTGAAAGTGGTAGAAAATCAAAGACACGTTTGAGCAATACTATTGATTCAACAAAGTATGATTTTTATTGTGAACTTTCATTACAAGGGCTTATGTTGCACCCGCCGTTTTCTTATTGTGAATGCTTTCTCTTTCAGGTCTAGCAAGTCCTTATTTATAGACTTCTATAGTATGAGCTTGGACTCTTCAATCAGATCCAATCTTCACGTTGTAAATCTTCTGCAGAATCTTCTCCACAAAAATAGTTTCTTCAAGATTCTAACAGAATCTCTGATTCATCAATCTTGAACGCCACCTAGGATAAACAAATATTCCCAGAATATTCTAAAATCTGGAAATAAAATAGCAACAGACAAAGATGTCGAATCATCATGACAAGATATCTTTCTCAACATCTTGCTCTTCAGATTATTCTTTATGTTAGGACATCTTGTCCAACATCTTGTTGACAAGTTAGTTTTACCAAAATTAACGCCAATCTCAAAACTTGGGCTTATCATGGGGGAAGAGTACTTATAAGTACTATGACTCTTCTCTAGGTATACATTCCAAAAATAAAAAGAAAATCTTCTAAGAAATAAAACTAACTACATGTCTTTTCATATGTTGTCATTGCGGAAACGATCATGCATGTCATTCATCGTGTTGTTGAATTCATTATTTTGTCTGGTCCATTCTGCTCACATATGCTTTCTTCTTCTTGCTTGCTCTTGATCTTGATTAGTGAAGTAATTCTCCATCTCTTCAATGGTTACAAAGCATGCTCTTAAACTTTGATTATGCATGTGGTCTTCTTGCTGGTTGTGGAAGTCACGAAATAGAAGAGTAAATCTTAGAGGTTCAACATACAAAATAAGTGAAACTTTCGTTATCCACCTTGTGATCCCCGTTGCATGAGCTTCCATTGTTCTTTGAAACTCTTAAGCGTGTTGACCTTGCATTTGCACTGGCTATTTCTGCACTTGAGGTTGGTAGAATCCTTTGTCATTCCCCACTGGATTATCCTCTTGATCAAGTTAAACAACTTTTACTACATGACTATGTTACAACCTCCTTATAGATGAATCGTTGATAGGTGCTTTTGGACCTATCATCTCGTCGTTGGGGGTAAACAAGCATGCCGACTCTCTTGTATAACTCATTAATAATACAAAAATTCCTACGAGCTTGTTGTGCAGTGATAGCCATGTATTTAATATTTTTAGAAATTAAACACCCCAAATTAATTTGTTCCCCACTCAAAAGAGCTAAAAGTCCTAAATACTGCTTCATAATAAATTTTGATTGGTTAGACGTCACTTTTAAAGAATGCACAAAAAATGAGGCCCAGACCCTCGGAATTTGGAAGAATTCAGGGACTTTTAGCCACAACGCTAAGCCACACTCAACCTGTAACACCCCCTTTCTATACCCTCAAGGAATCAAACGAATCATTTAAGCACGAATTTAAAATTTCATCAGAGTATTATTTAAAATACGGTATAAAAGGAACATGTCACATTATGCTTGAATTAAAACACATACAACACCTGCTCATAATAGATATGCAACAATGGGTAAAAAACACATCAGAGGATCTTAGTCCTTATACCCACATCTCAAATATTTAGAATAAAAGCGGAAAATCTAAACATTTGAATCACAACCGACATGTATTCATATATATATATATATACATATTCACATCATTCAATGTAATTCATCAATAACATTCATGTTTACAAAACACGCAACATCAATAATACATATATAAATGTATTCATCAAAATAGCCCAAGGCTTCCTATGCTACCCGGTGTTACATATCAGAGCCATCTGACCAAAACAAATGAAGACACGCTTCACAAAAAGGGATCACCAGCACCTAATCTGCAATGCCTCATAGAGCATCATAAAACAGCAGAAGGGTGAGAAACAATATCATAATATTCAATGCATAAATCATATACATACATATCTGTAGTTACGCATCTTCCGCATTCACAACACAACTCACCTCAATCATTCTATACATCGCAATGTATTCATATATGTATCTATATAAAAATAGAACATCAAACATATACAATATGCAATCACCAATGTTTATATCAATTCATATAAACCTACATATATACGTATATTCACACACACACATACACACACACACACACACACACACACACACACACACACACACACACACGCGCACACACACACACACACACACACACACACACACACACACACACACACACACACACACACACACACACACACACACACACACACACACACACACACACACACACACACACACACACATATATATATATATATATATATATATATATATATATATATATATATATATATATATATATATATATTCAAGCATACTCACTCATGCCATTATCGCAATTCACATTAATTCACATAAACATACACAATATGTTTATATCATCACCAATTCACATAAACATCCCCATACATGTTTATTTCACCAATGCATCATATAAAGATGATAATGCAACTCATAGAGACCGACTCACGACTCTATCCAGATGCAAATGTGATACCGACTCAATTCAGCAGGTTCAATTGAAGAACCAAAATGGAACCATCGCTCATTACCG
Source organism: Lathyrus sativus (assembly GCA_963859935.3). Taxonomy (NCBI): domain Eukaryota; kingdom Viridiplantae; phylum Streptophyta; class Magnoliopsida; order Fabales; family Fabaceae; genus Lathyrus; species Lathyrus sativus. The sequence goes on from OZ012740.1 coordinate 433,538,720, forward strand.
AAGTAACTCCCCGTCGGGCCTACGATGTTCACCCATCGCTCACACCCCACATGGGCACACGATGTTTCAGGATTGCTCACACCCCACATGGGCACACAATCCAATTGCTCACACCCCACATGGGCACACAATCATTCTGCAGATTCTACGCGGAATCAAATATAACCATCGTATCATACGAGGTTCTGCAGATCCTACACGGGATCAAATGTAACCATTTCTCACACGAGGTTCTGCAGATCCTACACGGGATCAATTGACACAAATGCATATCATGATGCTTCACATGCAAACATGACTCAATCAACTATAAACCATCGCTCACACGAGGTTCTGCAGATCCTACGCGGGATCAATTAACACAAAATGCATATATATTCGCAAATATATTATCATGCATTCTTCACATTCATCACAATTACCATGCATTTTTATTCAATTCAAATAATGCATATAATTTTCCCAACGGCCACACTCACAATTGATCCATAACCTAGGATTCACGCCATACGGCTACCCACAACATAACATATCACAACAACACACAAACCGTCCATTCAGATAAGGATTAACGTAACCGAAACAAACAATTAACATTGGAAAAGAAAACACAGGAACTGGAAAAATGCTGTCACATTCGCTGACCTTTGCCTGGCGAATGCTCGCTACCTCCTTCGCCTGGCGAACTCGCTAGCGAAGGCAGTCAGAAGCTACTGGAAGTATTCGCTACCACTCGCTGGATTCATTTGCCTAGCGAACCCTCGCCACTTGCCTTCGCCCGCGAAACTTGCCAGCGAAGACTGAATTTGGCTACTGACTTGGTTCACTGACCACTCGCTAGGCTTCGTTGCCACTCGCCTGGCGAACCTGCGAACTCAGAAATCCCTAACTGTCCAAAAATTCCGAAACTCACCGAATCTAACCGATTCTATTCCAACTCGTCTCAGCAACACCACCCAACATCCCTCGACTTAAACTTTACCACTTATTCTCATTTTCAACCATTAAAACTCAATTCTACCGATTAAATCAAATTCGACCTCAAAATGGAAGATGAGTAAAACTCTCTCCAATCTCAAAGTCAACCGACAGAAACATACATAATCATACACATTGAGAGAATAATAAAGTTTCACACCCTTACCCGATTAATCGAAAGCTTGGATGTTGGTTCTTGATGATTTTAGGTTTTGCTCTTCTTCCTCCTCTTTCTCTTCTCTTTCTCTTGTTCTTTCCCTCTAACTCTCTTTTCTTTCTTTCTTTCTATTTTCCTCTCTATTTCCTCTTATACTTTTCCCCTCAATTCTATTTTTATCAAAAGACTAAAATACCCTCCAATCTAAATTTTACCCGAAACTCTCTGAAACGGTAAAATATTAAAACATACTAAATTAACACATCAAATTCACAATTAAAACAATTATTACTCAATTCAAATAGAACACTCAATAAAATGAAATAATCAAAATCGGGGCGTTACACAACCACACATTCTGCCCATGGTCTACAAAAATCTCCAATCATCTCTTTGGCCATAGCCTCATTTATCACCTTGTGCTCATTTCTATAGGTCCTAAGAGCATAGAAAGAATGAGGTTGAATATTAAAAAGAAATTTAATAGCACTAAAGAACAATGAAGATACTTACCTCCCACATAAGAAGCGTAGGTGTCCGCCTCACTAAATATTGCATTTGCATAAAATTCTAGGCCTATACTTTTATTTGCTTCTCGAATCAAATTATTGAAACTTGCCCAATGCATTTGTTGCAACATCTCCACCACCTGTCCAAAACATTGTAGATCTTTGCATGTGAATACTTTCTCCCTCATAATATGGTAATGAACCAACTTGAGGTATTTTCTCGCATGTGCCTCTAAAATAAATTTGAGATTGGGAAAGGTTGGAGCATTAGGAACGACGACAGCTCTTGAAGATGAATCTCTTGTCATTCTTCCTCTTTTAGAAGCCAATTGTACCTACAACAACACAATAAAATAACACTGCAAAAAAAAAGCAAAGAGTGTGCTTAGAGGAGTTTTTGTGAAGAATAATGAGTAGAATGAGAGTTTCAAGGGAAGAGATTTCAAAAATCTCTATTTATAGGACACATATTCATTGCCATCACGCACATTATGCATCCATCACACACGCAATGGTAACAGTATTACCAACTTCTCTCAGCAACGTCTATATCGCGTGCGCGATAATAACGATATACAGATTCTCTCATACGTATCTATTGCGTGTGTTATGTGGGCATTACACATGCACGATTCAGCCTTATCACATGTGTGATGGTCTGCGTGATTATTCCAGGAGGCTTCATTATTTTCTTCTTATTTTCTTGTCTTTTGTTTTCTTTCCTACTTCTCTTTCATGTGTTTTTCTTTCCTTGCAACACAACACACAAATTTTACATGTTTTAAAAATCAAAATTAAACTTAAAAAGATAAAGACTTACCGATGAATTTCCTCCCATCCAATGCTTATTTTTTGGCATTAGCTTGACGGTCTATGCCTAAGGCACATCAGGCGCAAGGGATACACTCACACTGGTCAATTCACTTGCTTTATTTCCTTTGTCAACTTTGCTACCTTTTTCTTCAAGCCAGTAGCATATCCCTAAGTCATCTACATATGGTGTCCATTCATATGCATTAAACACCACTTTTTCCTTGTGTAACTTCAAGCTAAGTTCATCAGTTTCCATATCTATTAAAGCCTTCCCGGTTGCTAAGAATGGGTGTCCGAGAATAACTAATCCTTCTGAACCTCCTTTCATGTTAGTCACCATAAAATCTGTAGAAAAAACTAAACCATCGACATGTACTAACAGGTATTGTAAGATACCATGTGGATAAGTAACAAATGAATCAGTCAAAGTGAAAGTCATATTACTTGGTATGATCTCTCGCAATTTCAATTCTTTAACCTTATTCAGTGGCATGACATTAATACTAGACCCTAAACCACATAAAGCGTGTGGGAGCTTTACTCTGTCAATAGTACAAGAGATGGTAAACTTACATGGATCCTTCAGTTTTGGTAGTAGTGTTTGGGGCATTGCCATATCACCTTTCTCAGTCATGTTCACATGTTCTTTGACCAACTTTTGCTTCGTACTCTTTAGCAATGCCTTCATAAATTTAGAAAACCTGGGCATTAGCTCTAAGACTTCATGAAAATAAATACTTACCTAAAGTGTAGTCAACATCTCTTTAAACCTTGCGAAAAACCCTGCCTCGTCTTCCTGTGATGGTTTCTTCTTAATGATTGGATATGGTGGTTTTATATAATCATGTAGTTCTAGATTAGGGTCATTAATAATTTGCTTCTTAGTCCTTCTATAAGGGTATTTTTTGTCTATTAATTGTTCAGTGGTGAATCATTTCTTAACTTGGTCACCCTGATTTTTACTCTCCTCTTTTTCACTCCTCGCTTCTTCCTTTTCCATCAAATCCGCTTCCAGTATTTCATCCTCATCCTTGGTGGTGATCACCTCAGAACATGTTTCTAACACCTTGCAAGTCTCATTTTTAGGATTATTCATTGAGTTACCTGTAAACCCTTCACTCGAGCTAGGTAAAGCAACTATTTGTCTTGATTACTGACCAATTTACATCTCCAAATTTTTTATAGAAACATCATAGTTCTTACTCATTGTTTCATGTTGTTTATTCACCTGATCAAAACTGCTCTGAGTCGCCAGGATGAATTTTTGTAGAGTTTCCACTACAACAAATAACGCTTTTTATGACAAATATTTCACAACGAACAATATAAAACGGAGCGTATATGTATCAAGAGCACCTTGATTTAAAAAAACAATTTGTTACTTTGTTTCTTTGTAAAGTTGACATAACAATATGCTTAGTCTTTGACATTTGATTCTCAGCTTCTAAAGTTTTATGTTTTATATGAAACCAAATAGGCACCTTTAATTTCCATAGATTTTACGTCGGATATGTTATCTCGGTTTTTAGGAAAACCGAGATATATAGTCTATAATTTTTTATTCTTTTGGAATAAAAAAGGCGCCTTTATTTTTTTAAAGTTTTACGTCGGATATGTTACCTCAGTTTTCAGTAAAACTGTGATAAAAATTCTTTATTTTTTTTGTTCCCTCAGTGTCCACCTCATTCACTTCTCGAGTCAATGAAAGAACACTTATTCTCCAAGGAGTCCTAGCGAACGAAAGAACACTTCTTCTCTAGCCAACAAAAGAACACTTATCCTCCAAGGATCCCTAGCGAATGAAAGAACATCATTATTCTTCAGTATATTATTATTGTTGTTTTTGTTCTTGTTGTTGCTTTGGTCAATTACTGTTGTTCTTGTTATTCTCCATCACTGTTGTTCTTGTTATTCTCCATTACTGTTGTTCTTGTGTATTATCGTTGTGTACTATTTTTTTTAGAAGCTTTATGTGATTATGGATTGTAGTTGGATGAAAACCAATAGATTAAGTGTAGATTATGAGAATGGATTGAAACAATTTCTTGATTTTGTAAAATTAAAACCTTTCTGACAATAATGAGATTTTTTATTGTCCTTGTAAAAACTGCTTTAATATAAATAAAAAACAAGATATGGATGTTATATTCAATCATTGTGGTTGTGATGGAATTATTCAAAATTATACGAAATCGGTATGGCATGGTGAAGCGACAAATAAGAGACCTCAGTCATATACAATTGAAGATGATGAAGTTATGAATGATACCCTAGAAGACATCATTCGTGATATTGGAGTTGGTGCTTTTAAGAAGACATCATTGGTAGATACTTTGCAAAGAGACACAGAAGATTCGTTGTATCCAGAATGTAAAATTTTTACAAGATTGTCGGCTGTGTTAAGACTATTTAATCTTAAAGCAACACGTTGAAAGAAATGTTTCTCGAAGGTAACACACTGTCGAACTGTACATATGAGGCCAAGAAGATATTGTGTCCAATGGGTTTGGACTATATCAAAATACATACATGTTGTAATTATTTCATATTAGATAGGAAAGATTTTAAAAACTTGAAGGAGTTCCCGAGGTGTTGGGAGTCAGGCTACAAGAAGAAGGACAATGGTGTTGATGACATTGATGGTGTAACTAGCAAGTGTGTTCTTGCCAAGGTGACATGGTACATACTGATAATTCCAAGGTTCAAGAGATTGTTTGCTAATTTTAATGATGCAAAGAATACTAGATGGCATGTAGATGAAAGAGTGTGTGATGGAAACATTTTCAATGTAGCTGATTCATTATGATGAAAGAAAATTGATTCTTTGTATCCTGAGTTTGCCCTTGAACCGAGGAAGCTTGGGCTTGGGTTTGCCAACGACGGAATGAACCCTTTTGGTAATTTAAGTACTAACCATATGCCATGGCCTGCTTTTCTCATAATTTACAACCTATCTCCATGGTTGTGCATGAAGTGCAAGTATATGGTGCTATCAATGATGATTTGGGTCCAAAACAACTAGGCAATGACATTGATGTTTATTTAACGCCATTGATTGAATATTTGAGACTTTTATGGGAGGAAGGTGTTGATGTTGATGATGCGTATACATGTGATAACTTTAATTTGCATGCCATGTTGTTTTGCACAATCAATGACTTTCTTGCATACACTAATTTTTCTGGATACAGCGTCAAGGGACATAGAGAGTGTCCTATATGTAAAGTTGATATATGTCACCACCAATTACAAAATGGAAAAAAGACAGTTTATCTTTGCCATCAAAAATTTCTAAGACTAATCATTCATATCATAGATTGCGGAAAGTTTTTAATGGAGAGTATGAGTTTGATATCTCTCCAAGGAACTTAACTGGGAAGGAAGTTTATAAAAAACAACAACACATTAAGGTTGTCTTTGGAAAGAAACAAAAAAAAGTCAGCGGAGAAAAATATTTGGAAAAGGAGGACGGTATTCTTTGATCTTCCATATTGTTTTAGTCTTGATGTGATGCATGTGGAGAAAAATGTATGTGATAGTCTTATTGGAACACTTCTCAACATTAAAGGTAAGACAAAAGATACTAACAAATCCCGCAAAGATATGGATGTGATGGGTATACGACAAGAGTTAGCTCTAAAAGAAGTAGGAAATGAAATCTGTTTTCCCCCAGCATGTCACACTCTTTCTAAAAAAGAGAAGAAACCTTTTTTTTTGCATTGTTTGTAGGGTATTAAAGTTCCCCAATGGTACTCATCAAATGTGAAGAAACTTGTGTAAGAGAACTATCACAAACTAGTTGGCTTTAAATCTCATGATTGTCATGTCTTGATACAACAACTTCTACAAGTGGCTATATGTGGCATTTTATCAAGAAATGTAATGGTGACTATAACCAGATTGTGCTTATTCTTCAATGTTATATGTAGTAAAGTTATTGATTCTAGAAATTTAGATGACTTGGAACACGAAGCTGCAGTTATCTTGTGCCAATTAGAGATGTTTTTCCCTTCATCATTATTTGACATTATGGTTTACTTGGTTGTTCATATAGTAAGGGAGATTAGAAATTTTGGTCCAGTTTATTTATGGTGATGTATTCGGTAGAGCGTTAGCTAAAGATTTTTAAAGGGTATACAAAGAATAATCATTGCCCGGGAGCTTCAATCGTAGAAAGATACATCACATAAGAAATTATTAACTTTTGTACAAACTATTTCTCATAAGCTTCCTTTATAGGAATTTCTAAGTCTCGTCATGATGGATTTTACGATGGTAGAGGTACTCAAGGTTTAAATGTTAAGACATTTTTCCAGAGATGTAATTCTTCAAGCACATTTTCATATATTGAATAACCTTAGTGAAGTTCAATCTTACCTGACCGGTCAAAAAAGTCTTTTAAAGAAAAAATTCCCTCAGATTAATGAAAAATGGTTGTTAACAGAGCATAACAAAACTTTCATAAATTGGTTTAATGAAAGTATTTCTAAATAGAGTAGTGTATCAAATCTTTGCAATGGCTGTCCCATATGCCTAAGTTTACTGTAATTACTTGGAGTGCATACGACATTTCTAAATATTCATTCTATACAAAATTAAAGGATGATTGTAGCACCATTCAAAAGTGGGGTTATGGTTGAGGCTGAATCCAATCACTTTTCTAGTTCCAAAGATAGCAATCATGTACTAGCATCTATGGCGTACTTTGGGGTCATTAAGGAGATTTTGGAGATTGACTATGTTTCTTTTAAAGTACCTTTATTTAAGTGCAAGTGGATTGACAGTAACACTGGTGTAGAAACTGATGAACTGGGATTCACGCGGGTTGATATTCGTAAGGCAACTTATAAGAACAAACCTTTCATCATGATATCCCATGTAAAATAAGTTTTTTATGTTACTGATCTTTCTAACACTAGATGGTCAAGTCTTCTTCAAAGTTAACATATTTCTGATAATACTGATGAAAATAAAGATTTTAACAATGAGACGCCTTGTTTAGCAACACGTATACGTCAAGCATCTAAAGAAAATGATTCAAATGATGTGCATGCTATTCGTCGTGATCATGAAGAGGGGATGTAACACCCCACTTCCTAAAATTAAAATAAAATACAATTAATTCAAGTAAACATCAGAGTTTCTCCTCAAAAGTGGGATATCACCTCAAGTAATTCAACATCAATATATGGTTTTCAAAATAAAACAGCGGAAGTAATCATTAATTCAACATTCTCGGCCATCCTCCAAATTACATAAGTCATTCATTAACAAGGATCACCAAAATATGATACGTCACAGGAATAAAACAAATCCAACATAATAAAAGTAAACACCCAAGTCCCGTGTTACGTATCAGAGCATCCTAAGACTCGACCTGGACACCACTATCCAAGCTCTCTATGTACCTGGATTATCTGTACGTCTAAAGAAGCACAGACCACAACAACAACAAAGGGGTGAGATAACATGATCAAAATTATCGGTAATAAGATACATGAAATAAAGTTAGAAATTACATAAAATATCACCCATCACGCACCAACCTCGACCTACTGTCCAACATCTAACACAACATATAATAATGCAAATATGCAACTCAACACCATGCATGCGGTACCAACTCATTGGTTCATTCAATCCAACCCAGGATAGATCACATACACCCCTCCTTGGCAATGATCTATCCTCACCATTCTCCACAAGGGAGTACGATTGAATCGCATACACTCCTCCTGAGCAACGATCCATCCCACCATTCTCCACAAAGGAGTACGGATGGATCGCATACACTCCTCCAGAGCAATGATCCATCCCACTATTCTCCACAAAGGAGTACGGATGGATCACATACACTCCTCCTGAGCAACGATCCATCCCACCATTCTCCCCAAAGGAGTACGGGTGAATCGCATACACTCCTCCTGAGCAACGAATCATCCCGCCAAAACACCATGATATGCACGACACCATATGCATGACAGAACTTATTTTATGTTTGTGGTTCCATCCAATGTTGATGTTTCATAGGATCCCTTTGGTCATGATGGGTATAGGGACGATGTTTAATGGTGAAGAATGTATACTTGGTGTTGGAATGTGAATTTCCTAATATTTAATGTAATTAATATAATTGATTGGTGTGTGTGTGTGTGTGTGTGTGTGTGTGTGTGTGTGTGTGTGTGTGTGTGTGTGTGTGTGTGTGTGTGTGTGTGTGTGTGTGTATATATATATATATATATATATATATATATATATATATATATATATATATATATATATATATATATATATATATATATATATATATATATATATATATATATATATATATATATATATATATATATATATATATATATATATATATATATATATATATATATATATATATATATATATATATATATATATATATATATATATATATATATATATATATATATATATATATATATATATATATATATATATACACACACACACACACACACACACACACACCAATCAATTATATTAATTACATTAAATATTAGGAAATTCACATTCCAACACCAAGTATACATTCTTCACCATTAAAACATCGTCCCTATACCCATCATGACCAAAGGGATCCTACGAAACATCAACATTGGATGGAACCACAAACATAAAATAAGTTCTGTCATGCTCGTTGGCTCACTCGCCTACCGAACGCTCGCTGCCTCACTCGCCTAGCGAACTCGCTAGCGAAGGCAGACAGTGGCTACTGGAAGGGTTCACTACCCAACTCGCCTAGCAAAGCCTTAGGGAACACTCGCTGGCTCGCCCGTTAGATGCTCGCCTAGCGAATTCCGCGATCCACCAAAACCCCAACTGTCCCAGAATCATCAGAAGCTCACAAATCACCCGATTTTCACCAAACCAGTTCCTGTAGTCTTAGCCCAGCATTTCCCCGACTAAACTACATGACTTAATCCAGATTTTACCCGATAAAACATCAATTCGACCGATTATTACTTCAAATTGTTCCTTAAATTTTCTCTCAAGAACCAACACTCATGTTTATCACTAATACCACAGAACATCACACAGGATTTCACCAATTTCATAACAACACATGTGTTGCACCCCAAAATTTGCTCAACATTTATTTACTTAGCTTGTGTTTCATTTCATTCACATTAGCATTATCATTTGCATTTCATTGACATGTATGTAGGAGATCAAGAGGTATGGTTACCAATCAAGGGATACATAAGACTATGAAGCTAGCTAAGAAGGTTATTCAAGTGTTCAAGGGTTGATATCCTTGTCAGACAAATTAAAAGATCCTCAGAGAGAATGGTTGAAACCAAGAGGGTAAGCCTCCTAACTTGAGAGTTGTGGGAAGTCATCAGATGATTCTGAAGCCATGAAGTTAGACTTGAGGTCTTGAGAGAGCTCATTAGAAGTTTTGAAGATCACTTTGAGGCCTTGACAGGTCATTGTGCAAGGTTAATAAGGCTCAGCCATGAGTGGTGCAGTTAGGGTTTGACTGGGTCAACCCTAAGTCAACTGATGATTTGGGGGTGGTTGAGACTTAACCCAAGAGCCATGTGACCATGGATTGATGCATTGAGATGCTATAAGGATGATTCCAAGGTCAACTCATCATGATTGAAGAGTTTGAGAAGCTTCAAGCTAGGGTTTCTAAGGCTTGACAGTGTAAAATCCCCTAGTTTGACCCCTATCTTCAAGGCAGTTTAGCTCAATATGTGATTGTCATCTCATATCACCCCCAACATGAATGTTGTAGAGCATGATCTTAGCTTTAATTTGAGTGCTATAAGTTCTTGATAGGATTTGTAGAACTCAAGTTATGAGCCAGACAAGTTACAGGTCATCTGAGGTATGTGAATTTGGAGCTTAAAAGTTGTCCAACTTGCATGAAACTTTTTCCCTAGAAGGATGATTCCTATGAACTTTTGGTAAACATTAATGTTGTTCCTTATCATCTTAGCTTTCTAGAGAGTACTAGAAGTCCTTGATAGGATTTGTAGAACTCAAGTTATGGCTTTGACAAGTCAAGGGCATTTTGGTCATTTGGAGATTATAGGTCATTTCAACCATAAGGCCATAACTCCTATTTCCAAGCTTCAAATGGGAAAATGGTCAACATAAAACTTGTTCAAAATGATGTTTTAAGGCTAGCCAATAGGTCATGAGAAGTTGGAATTGCTTGTAGCTCAAAATCACAAAAATGGCTTAAAATAAGGATGATTTTCAAATGAACCAAAGATGGAAATTGGTATTTTTGATCTACATGTCCAAACCAAGGCATGTAATATGTCATTTTGATTGTAAAACATATTTTAAGAACATTGACATTGCCACAATTTTGACTTGAGGTTTAATTTGTGGACTTGCTTTGAAAAGTGGTTACTTACATCTTAAGTAACAATTGCCAAACCAAAATTCAAGGCATAACCAAGGTTCCTTTCAATCCAAACACATCCAAAATATCATTATGAGAGAAATTGGAAGAGAATGAGGATGAATACAAGCTGCTAGCAGAATTGGTATGACCATGGCATGAGATTGAACTTTCCATGACATGAGATATTGAATTTCTCATTAGAAGGATCTAGAGCTTTCTAGATCATCCATACATGTTCTATATATGATGATGAGGTGATCCAAGGCCAAGGTTGGTGATAATTGAAGGAGAGAATAGAGATTGAGATTGAAAATTTCTTGCTTGCAACTGAATTCGGTTACACCATTTTCTTCACTTTCCATCCATTTTCTTGAGTGCAATCACTTCCATGGATGCTAGTGAGTGATTCCAGATCATCATCAAGGAAAATTCGTGGCTGGATAGTGTTCTTGCTCTCAGATTTTGTCACCTGCAACTCAGAATTGGTTCCAAGAATCCAGAGCATTTCCATCCATTTCATTGCATACAGAAGTTTGGTTAGAGGCTAGGGAAGGATTTTGCAAGCTCTTGAAGGTTGATTTGAAGATTCAACCACTCTGTTTGCTCAATTTTACCAGGTATGCAACTCTTGTTCCATGGCTTAATGTAGGTAGAATCAAGAGGAATTATTGTGTTAGATGCATAGTAGAATGGTGTAGGAAGGTTTTTGGATCATCAATTTGAGAGTTAGTGACCAATTAGGGTTGTTACCATTTTCGGTTGAGATGGTGTTCTTGTGAATCTTGAGGTTTTAGATTGAATTAAGGGCATGAATGGACTCCTTGTGAGATTTGGGACAAGATTCATCAAGGAATCGTGGCCTATGGTGGATTCTATAGCAAGTTAGGGTTGTGAAATGATGATCGGAAAATGTCACCGGCGGTGACTAGGGCGCGCAGGTGACCTGAGTTTCAGAGGTTTAAATTGGGGAAGATGATCCCAGGGCCATTAGATCTTGGGTTGACTTGGACTGAAGACCCCATCCAACGGCCACGCGTGCATGAAATTTGTGAAGGATTTCTGAACTAAAATGAAACGCAGCGTTTCATTAATCTGCTGGTTTTGGGCTTTATGAAATAATTGATAACCACACCCCCCTTTTGGCCCAGTTTGGATATTGAACTAAGAATCCTTGCTATTCACACCGCGCGCATGTTTATTTTGTTTTGATTTTCATTTTATTTTTCATTTTATTTATGGTTATTGATTAATTCATAAAAAATGGAAAAATAACTCAATTAATCTCATTCTTTTTGCTATGGATTCATGATTGAATCTAGTATTTTTTAGATAATAAATATTAATATTCCATGCATTTTCTGATTTTATGTGAATTTTTACATTTTAATTGATGTTAAAATAATCATGTTTGATGCTTGATATTGTTGAATTTGGTTTGATCATGTGATGATGATTTTGGCCTTGATTTTTTGTGAGTAGTTAGCATAGATATGCATGCTCCCCATAGATTTTTCTCACATTCTTGTGATGAATGTAAGTGGTAGTTTAGGTTGAAACCTTTAGAAGCTCCATTTTTAGGGTTTATGGTTGATACCTTGTGATTTAGATTTTATTTGTAGAACTTGGTGGGTGATTCAACCTCTGATTTTTGTAGAGTAGATTCATGATTGAATTAGGGTCCCTTAAGAATTTTTATAGGATTTTTCAGTATAGTTTTCTATTTTTTTTTTATTTTAGTTTAGATGCTAACTTTAGATGATTCTAATGCATTAATTCAACTAGATTGACCTCTTTAGTTCCCTTAGATTAGGGTTTTGCTTTGCTTGTTCTTGGATGATGTTGAAGACAAGTTGAAGATGCAATGGATTGCTTGAAGAGGCTTGGATGTGAAGATCTCCCCTTCTTTTGGTGTAGTGTTGATTAGGTTAAGATTAGGGTTTGTAGGCAGAGCTTCTAGATAGATTCTCTTCCTTCATAAACATGGAAGATGTTGACCACTTCCATTCTTACCTATGATGTAAGGTCCCCTTGTAAAGGCCTCATCCCTCCTTTGGTAGGATGTGTGGCTCTTTGCAAGTTGGTAGAACCTTTGAGGGTCCCTTTCTCTGATGATAGGATGCTTAGTGGTGACCCTTGGTCTTCACTCCGCTGTCAGTCATCCAAACTTTGCTCTTGATAGATGAATCTTTCTCCCTTGTTAGAGGATGGAGTTCCTTTCTTGAAGAGATTGAAGGATGGATTTGATACTTCCTTGTGTTTGAAGATTACCCTTAGAAGCGGGAAGCTTGTAGACCAGGAAGAGCAAGTTGATGCTTGTAAGGAGGAGAGAGCTGAAGCTTGAAGACCAAGTTGACACTTGTGAAGGAGATCTAATTGAGATTAAGTGAAGAGTTAAGGCTTGAGGAATAAAGGATAATTTGACACTTATGTTGATACACTAAGAGTCTGAGGGAGCCACGTTGATACTTGATATTAGGGTTGAAGCCTGAAAGTGGAATTTACTGGAGAGCTGAAGCTTGAAGAAGAAAGAATAAGTTGATACTTATGTGGATGTATTAGAAGCAAGTTGATACTTGCTATTGAAGATGATAGCCTTGAAGAGCAGTTGAAGACTGATGACTGAACTGCTGTCAAAGGAGAGCTTAGTTGTAGGAGTGGTTGATCTGCTTTCTTTCCTGCATGTTTTCTTTATGTGCAACTGTGTTGATGTGGCTTGTTTGATTTTCTTGATGCATTAGAATAAGTTCATGTTTAGACTGATTTAAGCTAGGAGCATGATTGCACTAGAGGTTGAGTTTCTCCCTCTGCTTGTATTGTTACTGTATGGCTTTGCTTGCTGGTATTTGGTAGAGCCCAGCTCCCTTGCCTATGTGGTTTGTGTTTGCTTGATAGCATGTCATTTCTTCTGTATGATTACAGTTATTCATATCTGGCTTGAGGTTGAGATGAGCTTGTGGAGGCTGACACCCCACACACATTTCCTCCCTCACTTGCATTGCATGCATTTTACAGTCGTTTACTGTTTACTGTTTAAGCTGATGCTTTATCTGTTTCTATTTATCATTGACATGATCCCCTAGGAATCTCACTTCCTTTGATAAGGAAGTGATGATTAGAACTTTAGGTTGAAACCTATGCATGATAACTTCTAGGAGTTCCTTGTTTCAAACTTCAACCATAGGATGAATCCTTGGCATGACAACATTAGGACTTGATAGTCTCCCCTTAGTTGAACCAGCTCGTTCTCTCTTCTCATCTCAAAACAACGGTAAAATACAGTAATAAAGGTTAACTGACATCGTACGTTTCGAGCCTTAAGCTATCTGAGAAAGGATTGTTGGAGAGTTTCTTTTCAACAGTCTGGATGTTTAGTATGGCACCCTTTGGGTGACATGCGACGCATTCACTCTCAGGTCATAGTCTCTAGTGCGATATTGGTCGCAAACATCCATAAAAAACAGTTCTTCCGTAAAAGACAGAAAACAAACTTCAAACGTTTTGCCCCGTGGTCCCATAATTCAAAGGAAGCTTTTCTGAAGAAAAGAGTGTCGTTAAATCCCAGCTCTACTGCAAATGGTAACGCCTAAGTCTCTGAGGGTCGAGCTGCATACGCCAAACTGCTGGAACTGTTTGTTAACCCTACTCGATAAAACAGATGAATCTGAATTTTCGTAATCCGTATTATCCTGAACTACGTAAGCTCTGATCTCTCAAGCCTGTTGAGAGTACGTAGGCACAATACTGATGTATTAGCAAGCCACCTTCCCCGTAACCCGTAGTTAGCCGAACTACGCTGACTCTGATTTCTCATTCTCTGATGAGAATACGTAGGCATAAAGTGCGACGCTTTGCCGAGTCATTTTCTTTTCTTTTTAAACCAGCCTTGATAGGTAGATAGATGAAACCAACCCGTCAGATAAACACAACAAGCATGGATCCCATCGAGTACGATGGACGTGAGGCGTACTAATACCTTCCCCTTGCGTAACCGACTCCCGAACCCAGACAATGATTGCGATGACCTTGTCTTATACCTTTTCGTCAGGTTTTTTTCGATCGTTTCCTTTCCCATTCTGAGGGATAAATAACGAAAGGTGGCGACTCTTCTATTTTGCCGGCACCTTATTTTTGCGGTAGCGATAGCTGGCGACTCTGCTGGGGACTTGATTGTTTCCTGGGATCCAACGTCCCGTATGCGAGTCAGTTTGGGGATCCAACTTCCCCTGAAAGAGTCAATCCTAGCGCTTGTATGATTACTTGTTGGGTTGTGTTTGTTTATCGCATTTTATTTCCCGCATTTTATTTTCAGTATGACATGATTATCTGTGCTGTTGTGGGAGGGGCATTCTGATGAGTGAGAAGCCAGACCCAGGCTTGAGTGTACTTAGCATTAGTTGTGGAAATTAGTGGGCGCGTGCTTGCTTTGCAGGCACTAGTGTCTCATGAAATCCACGCTCAGACGAGGTTCTCCCGGTTGACTTCTTTTTCAACCCTTTGGGTTGAGGGGGTCGTTGGTTTGGAGGATTGTCGGCTCTGGGGACCGATCATTTGGAATTCAGCTGAGTGAGGCCGCTTCAGGAGATGGTGATGCCACACCTTCTGGGTATCGTATCACCCCTCTTGAATGTCTGTGACGCTGATGACCGCATAGGATGCCGAACTTGTGTCAGTTTAGGTCCATACCTGTGAGCAGGGTCGGGTTTGTTGCAGGACACCTTAACCTTCAGACTACCTGGTTTTCGTGATAGTGAATTTGTTTCGTTGGTATCAGAGGTTCTCATCATCAGATGCATATTTGTTCTTGACAGAGCAGATTTGTGGTCCTGTATCAGAGGTCCTTATCTTCAGAGATGTATATTTGTTCTTGACAGAGCAGATTTGTGGTCCTGTATCAGAGGTCCTTGTCTTCAGATATGTGCGTTCTTGATAGAGCAGATTTATGGTCCGATACCATGGTTTTCTTCTCATCAAAGATAGGGTTGTTCTTGACAGAGCAGTATTGCGGTTTTGTTGATACAGAATCTTCACCTTCATCTCTTCAACAACACCGTCGTCTTGCTCTCCTGCTGCATGATTGCATTTTGCATTGTTTTGCATATTCATTTGCATTTCATTAACGTGTGTCTGTGTTGCAGGTGCCGTTTCCCCCGATTCAGGTTTTCTTGCCTTCTATTGTGCTGTCATGGGTTCTCTAAGGAAGACTGTGGCTTACAAACTCCCCACTCCTGATGTTGTTCAGCTTACTGGTTTGATTGCTTTGGCAGATGATTCTGTGAGAGGTGAATTCAGAAATTCTTATGGGAAACTGCTCAGCTTGGTTCGTAAACCTTCTGTGTTTGAGTTGAATGGGTTGCACGCCCTGCTGCAGTTCTACGATCCTCCTTTGAGATGCTTTACCTTCCAAGACTTTATTCTCGCACCTACATTAGAAGAGTACACTGATTTGCTAGGTGTGCCTATCAAGAGTCAGATTCCCTTTGTTCATATGGATGCTGCGCCTAATCTGGCTAGTCTAGCCCCTTCACTTCATCTGGATGCCTCCGAGTTGGTCTTGTCTAGTTGGAACAGGGTTCCCAGTTTCTCCCTGCAGTTCTTAGTGGGAAAGGCCCAGCAGTGTGCCAAAGACGGTTGTTGGATCGTGTTCAACGCTATTCTTGCTCTGTGCATATATGGCATCATTCTGTTCCCCAATATGCCTGACTTTGTAGACTTCGACGCATTACACATCTTTGCATCAGGGAATCCAGTCCCTACCTTGATAGGAGATGTCTACCATTCCGTCCACTACAAGAACGAGAACAGAAGGGGTAAGAACGTCTCGTGTTGTGTGCCCCTGCTCTATAGATGGCTTGATAGTCACCTACCCAAGTAGGGTCCCTTTGCCTCGTCTGCAGCCACAACTGAGTGGTCTGAGCATTTGATGAGTCTGTCAGCGGAGGATATTGCCTAGTTTGATAGAGATAGGTTGGGTACTGAGATTATCTTCAGCTGCAGCGGGTTTCCGAACGTGCCTTTGATAGGCAGAAAGGGCTGTATAAACTATAATCCATCTCTGCTGGTTCGACAGTTTGCTTATGCTTTGAGAGCTCCGCCGAAGGATGAAGAGGTGCAGGAATCTCTGTACCTCACCGGTCTTCTAGAGGGGGATATATTATCTAAGCTTCAGCACGCTTGGAATGGTATCTGTAAGCGGGGGAAGCCGTTGCTGGGGAAAAGTAATAGCCAAGCCTATGCTCCGTATGTGACCTGGATCAGAGCTAGGGTAGATATCATAGGGATGTCGTTTCCTCCTACCAAGCTAGAAAGCCCTCCAGTGATTGAAGAACCTACCACCGTGCCTATTCAGCAGTACAATCAGGTGTTAGCTGAGCGAGAGGAGCTGAAGAAGGCAAATGAAGAACTGGAGAAAGAATTGGCGCAACTCAGAAGCGAGAGAAGCGAAGCCGTTCATTCCTTCAAGAGGCAGACAGAGCTGGTGAACCAGCTAGGACAGATTTGACTAAGCAGATAGCTGAGCGCGAGCACATGGGTCGAGACTTCAAAGTTGTCAACGATGTACTGGCCACTAAGAAGCAGCACTTGGATGAAGCGTATCGGAGGATATCCAAGTTTAACCAGCACTGGAAGGCCACCCTAGCCAACGGGAAAGAACAGGAGGATAAGCTGAAGCAACAGATCTCCAAGTTGAAAGCCCAGGTGAAGGCGAGTGAGAAGAGGTTTGATGAAGAAACCGCTCGCAGATACGCCGCTGAAGGCCAGCTCAACAAGGCTCTTGTTAACCTGAAGGAGTGCAAGCTGACGTTTGAATCCAAGAAGCGGAAGCTAGAAGATTGTTTCGGCGAAGGAGCATGGGAAGATTCAGCTGAAGGTCTCCAGTACACCATTATGCAGAGGGAGTTACTCGTCGAAGGGTTACTCACTCGGCCTGATCATCCAGAAACGAGGAATTTGTTAGAAGAGTTTCGCGCCCGTGGTCGTGCTTGACTATTTGTAATCCTTTTGTTTTGATCGTTGTTGTATGCTGACCATCACCAGGCTTGTTGGTTGAGGTCATGCTATTGATTCATCTTGTACTCAGTGACGTTGTGTACCACCTTGATGGGCTTTCTTTATATATATGAGATGTTATTTCCATGACTGGACTCAGACTTCTTATTATCAGCACTGGAACTCAGGCATTAGGATCGGGGGATATCTCCCTAACGCACAGACACACGTTTGCATTTGAATGAAGCATCTGCATAACGAGCACTTTGTCGTTTTTCCTAACCCTTTTGTGTATACAGGTTATTTCAGGTTGTTTTAGGATTGATCAGAGACTTATTGTTGCACCCCAAAATTTGACCAACAATTATTTATCCATCAATTATTTAGCAGGTTGATACCTTCACCAGACAGTTCAAGAGATCCTCAGAGGAATTGGTTGAAACCAGGGTTGTGTGCTTCATAGCTTGAGAGTTGTGGGTGCTCCTCAGATGATTCTGAGACTTTGAGAATGAACTTGATGTTTTGAGAAAGCCTATGAGATGTCTTGATAGCCATCATAAAGCCCAGAGAAGTCATTGTGCAAGAGTTCAGAAGATTCAACCATGGAGGGTAGAATTAGGGTTTTGACTGGGTCAACCCTAGGATAACTGAAGATTTGGAGAAGGTTGAGACCTAATCCAAGGGCCATGAGGTCATGGAATGATGCATAGAGATATTATAAGGATGATTCCTAGACCAACTCATCATGATTGAGGAGTTTGAGAAGTTTCAAGTCAGGGTTTCCAAGGATTGTCAGTGAAAAAACCCTAATTTGATCCCTATCTTCCAGGCAGTTTTAGCTCAAGATGTGATTGATATCTCATCTTCCCCACAACATGAATGTTGTAGGGCTTGTTCTTAGATTTAATTTTAGTGTTGGAAGTCCTTGATAGGAGTTGCAGAGCTCAAGTTATGGTTTTGACAAATTACAGGTCAGCTGAGGTGTGTGAATCTGGGTCCTTGAAAGTCACCCAACTTGCAGACAACTTTTGCCCTAGTAGGATGATTCCTATGATCTCTTGGTCAACATGAATGTTGAAGGGCATCTTCTTAGCTTTAATTTTAGTGGTAGAAGTCCTTGATAGGATTTGTGGAACTCAACTTATGGTTTGAACAAGACAGGGGTATTTTGGTCATTTGTCAGTTATAGGTCATTTTAAGCAAAGGCCATATCTCCTATTTCCAAGCCTCAAATGGAAAAACTCAAAACATGAAAGTTGTTCAAAATATGATTTTAAGTCTAGAAAGAAGGTCATGAATTTTTGGAAAAGCTCATAGCATGGATTTGCATGATTGGTTAAAAATGAACTAAAAATGGCTTATAAGTTTAAAAAGTTGAATTTGAAAATTGGTTTGGAAGGTCTAGGAATCCAAAATAGGTCATCCAATATATCATTTTGATTGGAAACATCATTTTGAGAACATTGGTTTAAATAGAATTTTCATTTTAGGCTTTAAAATGGGACATGCTTTGTAATATTGAAACTTGCATATTAAGGCACCCTTGCAAAACTCAACATAAGCCAAAGGTGAGCTTGTTTTTCACACATACCCTCTCAATATCTCTTATGATGAGATTTTAAAGCCAACATACAAGGTTTAAGGCATGATACATGGGATTTTCAACTTATCATCACATGAGATTTTCAAGTACTTTCTAACTCTTTCTAGATGAATCTAGAAGTTTCCATGGATTATTATAAAAAGAGTGGATCAAAGTGTGATTAGGGGTTGGTGAAAGTTGGAGAATTGAGTGGAGAAAGTGAGAGAAAAGTGAGGTTTTCAAGCATTCTTCAAGAGCAAGCAAAGCCACGAGTTGATTGTTGGAGGCTTCCTCCATCCAAGTTTTTGCAAACAGAATCATTTCCACCATTGGAGGATCATCTGGAAGAAGAAGCAAGCATTGAATCGTGCCCTACATCATTCTACCATAACTTCTTGACAGGTTGGTAAATGCATTCATACCTCTTTAATTATGCATAGATAGCTTAGATTCTAGGTGTAGATTTGCTAAGCTAGGATAGGTGATCAAATCCTGAGAATTAGGGGGAATTTCATGGAGTTTCATGGCAGGTGCAAGAATCTGTTATGATCAAGAACAAGCTGGATATTAGGTTTCAAGGCACGATTGGTAGTTCATTGTGATAAGCATAACATGTAGAGCATGATCATGCCATTAATTTTGAGTTTTAGAAGAATTGATCTCAGGAAAAATAGGTGGTACCCAAGATTTGAAGCTTTCTGTTTGAATGATTCGAGGGGAACTAGAGAAAACTACTCGTATAGCCTTGTTCCTCTTAATGAGTAGTCCATTTTCCCTTTTGGAATTTTTGAAAATCATCAAGTGTGGAGAGAGAACGAGCCAGGAGAAGTTCTTGCATGGGAGCTGCGTCTGAAAACCCTAGAAATCCATTTGGGGACGATGGCCAGATGCCGTTGGATTGGTCCCTATAATTTGACTAATTCAATTCATCCAACGGCCCAGATTAATTGAAAAACGGAGGGAAAATTCAAACAGCTAAACGCTGCCGTTTGGTTTAATGAAGCGCGTCTGGGCTTAATGTGTTCTCTTGCTACGCGCACCCCCCTGATCCAGCCCATCTAATAATCAACTAGCGTGTCTTGCTGTTTTCACCCCCCCTCCCCTTTATTTTCATTCTTTTATTTTTAATTCCTTTAATATTTTCTTGTTTTTAATAAATTCATAAAAAATAGAAAATTAAATATTTTTTAATTCTTGTTTTTTCTATAGGTTAATGAATTTGTCTAGAAAAATATAAATAAATAAAATGTCCATTTTATTTTCTTTTCACATTTTTAATAGATTTTTCTTTTAAATAGCTTTTAAAATAGGATTAATTTGGTACATGATTTTGTAGAATTTGTTTTAGGACCTTCCCTTAGGATTTTTAACTCATTCTTTTTTGTGTAATTAGATATTGAATCATAGTTCCCCATAGGATTTAATTCTTGATTTTTAGATTAAAATTTGATTAGATTAATTAGGTTAGCATTAGGGTATCCTAATTAGGGTTTAGGTTGTGCATAGGTGAGGAAATTCATTTTCTTCAGATAGTTTTATCTTGATTCTTGGGTAGAGGCATATGTGGATGTTATGGGTAGGTGTTGAAGACCCTTTTGAATAATTGATAGATTTTTCCCTCTTATTTTTAGGTATTTTCTGAAGTTAGCTGATGATTTTGTCTGTTCTGTGGTTATCTGTTCATCTCTGGGGTTTATTTTGGGGAATTTGTTGTGGGGCTTGTGTTGTCTTGAAGAGCTTGTTGGAGGGCATGATGAAGAGAAGATTGTAGATCAAGACTCAGAGACCCAGAGCTTGGATTTTTCCCTGTTTGTGAGGTTTGAGATCCTGAAGTTTGAAGGAAGTTCATGGTACTTTCCTGAGGAAGGCACTATGAATGACTTTCATTCTTTCTTCTCACCTCTTTCTTAAGTATCCAATGATGTTGGAGCCAACTTGTGAGTTTAATTTCTCCTGAGGAGGAATGTAAACTGATCACATGTTGTTGAGCCACATGGGATACAATTCCTAAGTGGAAGCCTCCTAGTACTTTCCTGAGGAAGGTCCTATGGGTCTATTCACTTAGTTCCATTAGTTTATCTAGGATTTCTCAAGTATCCAATGATGTTGGAGCCAACTTGTGAGTTTAATTTCTCCTGAGGAGGAATGTAAACTGATCACAGTTGTTGAGCCACATAGGACACAACTCCTAAGTGGAAGCCTCCTAATACTTTCCTGAGGAAGGTCCTATGAGTCTATTCACTTAGTTCCACTAGTTCAGATAGGATTTCCTAAGTATCCAGTGATGTTGGAGCCTGCTTGTGAGTTTAATTTCTCCTGAGGAGGAATGTAAACTGATCACAGTGGTTGAGCCACATAGGGTATGACTCCTGAGTATACACCTCCTAGTGCTTTCCTGAGGAAGACACTATGAGTCTGCTTACTTAGCTCCCTTTCTTTGGTAAGCTTGTTCTGAAGCTTGAAGACTGGGATTGATTTATTTTGGTTAGGTTTTGCTTTAGGTCTTTGCTTAGATTTGATTTAGATTCTGTGTTAGGGTTAGGATTAGAGAGTAGATGATTCTTTCTCAAGCATGTGTCTTGTTTGCCTGATGGCATTTCATTTCTTTTATCTGTTCATTGCTTGATAGCATGTTGTTTATCTTCAGTATGATTACTGTTATTTCATGACTGGCTTGAGGTTGAGATGAGCTTGTGGAGGCTGAAGCCCCACACACACTTCCTCCCTCACTTGCATTGCATGCATTTTACTGTTAAAGCTGGTGCTTTTGTCTGTTTTGGTGTATCATTAACATGATCCCTTAGGACTCTCATTTCCTTTGATAAGGATTTGATGATAGACTTTTAGGTTGAAACCTATGCATGACAACATCTAGGAATTCCCTGTTCAAACCTCAACCATAGGATGAATCCATGGCATGATAATAGTAGGACTTGATAGTCTCCCTCCTAGTTGGGTCTGCTCTCTTCTCATCTCGAAGCAGTTTAAAATACAGTAATCATGAAAGATTTCTTTCGTACGTTACGAGCCTTAAGCTATCTGAGAAAGGACGGATTCCCTCTCAGGTCATAGTCTCTAGTGCGGTTGAGATCGCAAACACAATAAAAAACACTTCTTTTAGAAGATAACCCGTAGTTAGCCGAACTACGTTTGCTCTGATCTTTCATACCAGATGAAAGTACGTAGGCATAGGATACGATATCCTAGCGAGTAACCTTTCCCCTTAACCCTTCGTAGGCCGAACTACGTTGACTCTGATTTCTCATTCTCTGATGAGAATACGTAGGCATAAAGCGCGACGCTTTGCCGAGTCATCTTTCTTTTCTTTTTCAGCCAGCATTGATAGGTAGATAGAATAAAACCAACCCGTCCAAGTAAACAAACAAGCGAGGATCCCGTCGAGTACGACGGACGTGAGGGGTGCTAATACCTTCCCCTTGCGTAACCGACTCCCGAACCCAGACATTGGTTGCGACGACCTTGTCTTACCCTTATTCGTCAGGTTTTTCCGATCGTTTCCTTTCCCGCTCTGAGGGATGAATAACGAAAGGTGGCGACTCTTCTGTCATGCCGGCACCTTATTTTCGCGCAAGCGACAGCTGGCGACTCTGCTGGGGACTTGTAGCATCTAGGGACTTTTCCCATCCCTTATGCTGGGACCGTTTCCCATCCCCTACGCGAGTCAATCCTATCGTTTGTGTCTTTGCTTGTTGGGTTGCGTTTATTTATCGCATTTTTACTTCCCGCGCTTTATTTCCCGCATTTTATTTCCAGTTGATATGATTATCTGTGCTGCTGTGGGAGAGGGATGTTACTGTGAGTGAAAAGCCGGACCTGGGCTTGAGTACACACCTAGATATAGTTGCGGAGAAGTAGTAGACGAACCTGTCTGCTGAGCAGGCACAGTTCCCTACGAAAATCTGCGCTCAGACGAGATTCTTGCAGAGGTGCTCCTTTCCGGTCCTGAGGATCTGAGGGGAGTCCAAACGTGAGGATTGTCGACTCTGGGGACCGATCATTTGGAAGTCAGCTAAGTGAGGCCTCTTCATGACTTGATGATGCCACTCCTTCTGGGAATCGTATCATCACTCGTGAAAGTCTGTGACGCTGATGACCGCATAGGATGTCGTACCGTTGTCCGTGGATTAGGTCCATACCTGTGAGTGGGGTTGGGATATTGCAGGAAACTTTGACCTCCAGACTACCTGGTTTTCTTGACAGTGAATCAGTTATGTTGGTATCAGGGTTCTCGGTGACAGATTTGACTGTCCTTGACAGAGCAAGTTTTTGATCAGAGGACTTTATCATCGGGTGTATGTCTGTTCCTAATAGAGCAGGTTTCGATCAGAGTATTGTTATCAGAGGTTTGTCCTGGATGGAGCAGATTTTGAGTGGGGTCTGAAGATCTCATCAGCAGACGTTGTTTGTTCTTGATAGGGCAGATTTTGAGTGGGGTCTGAAGATCTCATCAGCAACTGTGTGTTTGCTCTTGGTAGGGCAGATTTTTGATTTGGGGGTCTGAAGACTTCATCAGCGGACGCTTTCTGATCATACATCCCGGGATCCTTGTTATCAGGCACCTATTCTTGTCAGAGCGGAATGTTGATCTCGATCCTATCAGATGGTTATTCTCAGCAGATCAGATCAGTGGTTTTACACCGGGGTTTCCTTCTCATCAGTGACTGTTGACACCGAATCTCCACAGCAGCCACCTGGATATTTTGTTGCATACCTGCATTTTGCATTAGTTTGCATGATCATTCGCATTCCATTGACGTGTGTCTGTGATAGGTACCGTTTCCCCGATCCAGGATCTCTCGCCTCTTATTGTGTTACTACAGCCTCTCTCAGAAAGACTGTTGCGTACGAGTTCTCGATTCCTGATGTATCGGAGTTGGCTATCACCAATGCTATAGGCTTCCTGTGTATATGTGAGATTGTTGTTTCCATGATTGGGCCCAGATTCCTCTCCTTATTATTGTCAGCACTGGTACTAAGGCACCAGGATCGGGGGAAATCTCTCAAGCACGCAGACACACGCATGCATCTGCATAAAGCATTTTGCATGACATACACTCTGTTGCTTTTCCTAACCTTTAATGTTGACAGGTTTTTCAGGTACACAGG
The DNA here is from genome assembly GCA_963859935.3 of Lathyrus sativus. Taxonomy (NCBI): domain Eukaryota; kingdom Viridiplantae; phylum Streptophyta; class Magnoliopsida; order Fabales; family Fabaceae; genus Lathyrus; species Lathyrus sativus. The sequence continues at coordinate 433,563,271 of OZ012740.1, forward strand.
TTCCGAGCTGCTTTCGATCTCCAGGATTGATCAAAGACTCATCCACCGCTACTCAACTCGCGCCAATCAGACAAGGATAATGGACCAGGTGCAGTCAGATGTTCAAGAGCTCCGTGAACGGATGGATCGTTTTATGGAGCTGATGCAGGTGGTCGCGAATGGTCAGGACCAGCTTCGTACTTTGGTGCAACCTCTGATCTCCAGGGTTGACAGTAATGGCATACTGCACGGCGGGGCCGTGCCTACTCCTCCTCCAGTGGACGCTCCACAGAACGTTGTTCCTGCTGCCGGGGGCAACGACAGTGCTAACGGCAATCTGATGACTAATCTCGGACTCAATGCGGCAGGCGTCGGCAACGGTAGCTTGGGAGCCAATGTTAACATGGGGCCGGTCAACGGCAATGCTGGTGCAGGAAATCTGTTGGTGCCTCAACCGTGGCTGGAGGACCATCAGGATGACGTATTCTCTCAGAGAGGTGTAGAAGCAGAGTTAAATGCTGTATTTTCGACATGGATACTACAAAATGAAAGCAAAGAACCAAATAGTGGACTCACAGAGAGTGTAAGTTTCAATTCAAATGCTAGTACAGAATTAAAGGAATGGAGGAAACATCTTCAGCATTCTTTTGACAAGCTTCGAGATCGCTTCTGTCGGCAACATTATTTGCAAAACTTCAGCAATTAGCTACTGTGGCTGGAGGTGTATTGCTTGGGAAAGAGAAAATACAGAAATTTTGCTTGCAAGATTAGCAGAGACTGTTGTCATGTGGTTATCTGATGAGCAATAATTTTGGGGTGTCTTGGAGGATATCCATCTCGACATGTTCATCAGATAGCATCAGCTATTATTGCTCGTGCCATCCGGACCTTCTCCACTAGAGGCATAAACCCACAAAGTGCACTTCCTGCGGATGAGTGGTTTGTCGAAACTGCGAAGTCGGCGATAAACAAACTCTTGCTTGGGGCATCAGGGTCAGAATCGCCAAGGAACCATCAAGTATTCTTTATTGAGTAATTTTGATAAAAATGCTCTGCAGAAAGAAGTCGTGTTCATTGATGAGGATAGAATTAAAACAACAGAAAGTAATAATCTTGCATGTATTAAAGCCAAAGATCGTACCACTGGTAGAATAGAGATTGCTTCTTGTGCCAAGGTTGCTGAGGTGACTCAAATTAGAATAGCCAGTAATAAGGTCCTGCTCAAAGTGATTGACCTTGTTGTTGGTGCAGAACTTGTTCTTCCAACAACATTTTACGATACTTTAGGAAATCCTTTCTATGAAGCATGCAATGCAATGCGTTTCTATGCTGAAACTAACTACCCTGATGTTCTCGCCGTAAACAAAACTGCTGATGGAAAAGGAAATGTCGGCATCAAGGCAATTCGGCACGGGAAAGCTCTTGTGCTTGTAGCATTTAGTGAAGCCCAGCAAAAGTCAGACTATGTGCTAATTAGAGTTGGTGCCCATGTATATCCTCGAAATTCAGTTCTTCATATTGGAAGTCCTCTTAACTTGAGCATGAGAGGATTGATTGATAAAGTTTTTAGGAAAATGGTCTACAACTATTGAAAGTTTAATATCAGTGGATATGTTGTCTGGAATGGCCAAAGCTGTTGGAGAAGGTTCAGCCCAAGTTATTTCCATTATGCAAAACCAGACCTGCGAACAACATCATCAAAATGACAACACAAAAAATAATAATAAGAAAGCTGCAGACACATATGACTCGAGATCAGTGTGAAATTTTGATGTTTCGTACAGTGTACGCCAAGAACTCTTCATTGATGCAGCCAAGGCACATAAGGAAAAAGCTGTTGCAAGAGCGTCATTGTTCTATCCTCGCCATGTCAAACCTTTGTTATGCCAAGTCTCCATGAGTGCTCACATGAAAAAAAAGGAGATGAAGAATAATTGAGTAACTATGCAGCCAGAAAATAAGAGCAGTACAGCTAATGGGATATACCTTAAACTGCGGTTTACCGCCTGCGTTGTGATCTTACCTTCTACACTGCAACAGCTGCCACAACAATACTTGAGCACCCATAAACGCGATAATAGCAATATGATTTACGCGTATAATGCATCATGTAACACCAACTGATGATTTAGCTTGGGTGGATTTGTTACCAAAGAAGTTCTTATCAGAAGAACATCAACGCGGTTGGAGTGTTATGTATAGGAAAATTAAGAATCCAGGTGTGTTTAAGCTACCTGTTGGATTTCTCAAAGAAGTTCCTCTTGAGGATGTGAGGTTACTGGATGGTTCAGTTCATGCTGATGCACAACAGACTAATCGGGAGTACTTGTTGATGTTGGATGTTGATAGTTTGATTTGGAGCTTCAGGAAGACGGCGGGATTACTGACTCCGGGTAAACCTTATGGTGGATGGGAGACTTCTGATCAGGAACTCAGAGGACATTTTGTTGGGCATTACTTGAGTGCATCGGCTCTAATGTGGGTTAGCACAAAGAACGATAGTCTGAAGGAGAAAATGTCGGCCCTTGTTACCGGTCTATCCGCTTGTCAGGAGAAAATTGGAACAGGATATCTATCTGCATTTCCAGATGAGTATTGTGATAGATTCGAAGCTATTCAACCTGTTTTGGGCTCCCTATTACACCATTCACAAGATCATGGACGGATTGTTGGATCAACATGTTAAAGGTGGAAACCCTCAAGCTCTAAAAATGTTGACATGGATGGTCGATTACTTTTACAACCGAGTCATGAATGTAATAGCAAAGTACACTGTACATAGACACTATGATTCCTTGAATGATGAAACTGGAGGAATGAATGATGTCCTTTACAAATTGTATAGCTTAACGGGGGATTCAAAGCATTTATTGTTGGCTCACCTTTTTGACAAACCATGCTTTTTAGGGCTGCTTTCAGTAGAGGCAGATGACATAGCTGATTTTCATGCTAATACACATATCCCAATTGTTGTTGGAGCTCAAATGCGGTATGAAGTCACAGGTGATCCACTTTATAAGGATATTGGGATGGTCTTTATGAGAATTGTAAACTCTTCACACAGCTATGCAACGGGAGGGACATCAGTCGGCGAGTTCTGGAGAAATCCAAAGAGAATGGCAGACACCATGTCAACAGAGAATGAAGAATCATGCACAACTTATGATATGTTGAAGGTTTCACGCCACCTGTTCAGATGGACCAAAGAAGTCTCTTATGCAGATTATTATGAGCGCACCTTAACAAATGGTGTACTCGGTGTTCGAAGAGGAACAGATCCTGGGGTGATGATTTATATGCTTCCTCTAGCAAATGGGGTTTCCAAAGCTAAAACTTTTCATGGTCGGGGAACACCGTTTAATTCATTCTGGTGCTGCTACGGAACAGGAATTGAGTCATTCTCAAAGCTGGGAGATTCTATTTATTTTGAAGAGGAAGGGAATAATCCTAGTCTATACATCATTCAGTACATATCAAGTTCATTTAATTGGAAATCTGGGAACGTTTTGCTCACTCAGAGAGTTGTTCCAGCTGCTTCATCGGACCCTTACCTACGAGTTACATTTACAGTCTCTCCTAACGAGAAAAATGGGGTTTCATCAACATTGAACTTTCGTCTACCATCTTGGACTCACACCGATGGTGCCAAGGCGATATTGAATACTGAAACTTTATCTCTACCAGCTCCAGGGAATTTTTTGTCAATCGCAAGGCAGTGGGGTGCCAGTGACAAGCTGGACCTTCAATTGCCTCTTATCCTCAGAACAGAAGCCATAAAAGATGACAGACCTGAATTTGCATCTCTTCAAGCAATTCTTTATGGACCATATCTTCTCGCCGGTCATACCTCCAGAAATTGGGACATTAAAGCTGGTGGTAACACATCTGTTGCAGATTGGATTACTCCTATTCCTTCCAGTTACAATAATCAACTAGTTTCTTTGTCACAAGACTTTGAAAACTCAACTTTTGTTATAACAAACACAAACCAATCACTCTCAATGCAAAACTTACCTGCAGCTGGAACCGAATTCGCTCTTTATGCTACCTTTAGACTTATCCAAAAAGACCCCGCTAGTAAATCAGTGATTCTAGAACCAATTGATCTACCTGGAATGACCATAAGTCACCAAGGACCAGACCAACCTCTTATCGTTTTAGAATCCTCCCTCGGCGGGCCTTCTTCGGATTTTCTAGTCGTGCCAGGATTGGACGGACGAAACCAAACTGTATCATTAGAATCAAAAAGCAATAAAGACTGTTATGTGCATAGCGATATGAGCGCTGGTTCAGAACTTAAGCTCAAGTGCAAGTCTGATTCTGAAGCTAGTTCAAACCAAGCAACAATGACACATCGCATACAAACCTCACCCCACAAACCATTTACACTGGCTCCGCAAAAGACCTGCACTCTGATTTCACCCTTCATACACTGCAAATCCTGCAACCATCTTCAATTCACAAAACCTACACTTTTCTTCGGTACTACACATTATTTTCCCATTCTCAATTTCAACCTTTTGATTCATACAAAACATTTTCTTCCTTAAACGATGCCAATCACCTTCACCTACAAATCTACAACACTGGCTTCACCAATGATGTTTTCATCTGCAACACCCTCATCAACATATACGTTAGAATTAGATACTTGGTTTCCGCACAGGAACTGTTCGATGAAATGCCACAAAAGAATCTTGTTTCTTGGTCTTGTTTAATTTCAGGTTACACACAAAATGGGTTGCCTAATGAAGCATGTTCTTTATTCAAAGGGATCATTTCTAATGGTTTGTTACCTAATCATTACGCCATCGGTAGTGCTCTTCGAGCTTGCCAGCAATGTGGCTCAACTAGGCTTAAACTTGGGATGGAAATTCATGCGTTTATTTGTAAATCTCCACATGATTCGGACACGGTTTTGTCTAATGTGCTTATATCAATGTATTCCAATTGCTTTGATTCTGTTAGGGATGCTCGGCGTGTTTTGACGAAATAGAGTTTAAAAGCTCTGTTACTTGGAATTCTATAATTTCGGTTTATTGTCGAAGGGGTGATGCTGTTAATGCTTTTGAGCTATTTTCTGGAATGCAGATGGAAGCTGTTGAGCTTAATTTAGGGCCTAATGAATATACCTCGTGTAGTTTAGTAACTGCAGCATGTTATCTGTTTGACTGTGGACTGGTTTTGCTGGAGCAGATGTTGACCAAAATTGCAAAGTCCAATCTGCATTGAAATCGGCTGTATCTGCACCAAAATCCTACCAGATCAATAACCTACACTCACCATAAGAAATGTGTAAAAGTGTACCAGCAGTGAGTATGCAGAATAGGACAAACCCTGTTACCACAACCCATATCCCACACCAGACCAGACCTGTTCCTATTAGTACAACCATAATTAAAAACTTGTGGATTGTGACCTGTTGCTCCCTGTTGTCAACTCTGCACAACCTGCTGTCACTGCTTTAAAAAAAACACCCAAAACACACAATGCCAAATTGATGTAACAACAAACCTACACAATGGGCAGAGGATATGCAAAAAACGGCAATTTTGGAGCCCAACAAATTGACAACTTTGTGAGACTTTGAAAAGCAAGAGCAGAGGAAAAAACCTCAGAAATTGGGATAAAAAGACCCGTTCATCTTCAGCCAAAGGGAGGGAAAAAAAAGGGCTAAGTCTTCTCCATTTTCTGAAGATTCTCAAGAGATCCTCTTGAACCCTTTCAAAAAAAACCAAAACCAAAACTCCACCTCTAACAACTCAACCTCCACCTTCATCATAACTCACCGTGAACTTCACAACAACCATCCAAACTATCACAGTACTTTCATCGAACATGTGGTGAGCGAGGTTGTAGACCATTAAAAATCAAGCCGCCGTTGTTCCAATAACTAACCATCCATCGCCGCACCGTCAAAAGAACACAGAAACGGAAGTGAAGGAGAAGAGTGAGAAGTCGAAACCGAGTCCGAGAATAAGGGAGTTCTGAATCTGAGGTAGTTTGACCTTTATGCGTTGCGTTTTCTCGTTTGCAATTTTGCTTTGATTCTGGTGGTGTTGAAATCTGTTGTGTTGCTTGCAAGTGCATTGTTTATGTTCTGATACCCCCAGCGTATTCGTGTTTTTTTGTTTGGTCATCAAAATCTATTAACTTTGTTTTTTCTGTTTTATTACTTTATTGAATCTCAAATAAAAGTTTTAGAGTTTTATAACTCTATTTTAGTAAATTTAAAATTTTTATAGCTGTATAAATATTCTTCTAATATATTGTAAATATTTTAATATTTATTTGTAAATACTGTGTATATATATTACTTTAAGTTTCTTATATAATCTTTAGAAATATTTTATATATTTATTTTTTTATTTATTTATTTTTTTAGTTTTAAGACCTTATCATATTTCTCTTAAAAGTTTTCTTATATATTTAGAATGACATTTCCTTTTTTTGGTGTTTTGTTAGAGCTTTATAAGATATATTGAAGTTTTTGTTGTAAAAAAAATTTTATTTTCTCGTAAGAGTTGGATCTCGTCTCTTATTGGACATCCCGTTCCATTTTTTGGTCGATGACGAGACCTCCGTAATTCATTACCAGTCAAATTATTGATAAGTAATGTTGGATCTGAGACCACCTATTTTCTCTCTTCGTCACCTGTCCCGACTCGATTCAAAAACTTTGTCAAACAATTTTCAAAATCAAATTATCTTTGTATTGAATTAAAAGAGGGGATTAAGTGTAGACTTTCTTCCTCTCCGAGTGTTGGGATGCCCACTGTAGTGAGGGTGGTTCCGACACTCGTCTTTCAATACAAAGACGCTTCCCGTCCATTTTCAAACCCTCTTCTCTTAAAAACCTTGGCCCCGCACCGAGTGCATTTTCGAAAACCTCGGCCTCGTACCGAGTCCATTTTCAAACCATAAATTGATTCTTCTTTGTATCGAATTAAAGAGAGAAGATTGGGTGTAGACCTCTTCTTCTCCGAGTGATGGGATGCCCACTGTAGTGAGGGTGGTCTCGACACTCGTATCTCGATACGAAGACACGCCTTTATCCATCATCTCACTTTTACAACTTCGTCCCGCAACCCTTGTTACCCAAAACCTCGGTCCTGCACCGAGTGCATTTTCAAATTCCTTTTCATACAAAAGCTTGAATGGTCGTGGAGTGGTTAGGCGTAGGCCTTCTCCTATCCCGAGTGCTGACGTTTACCGTAGGGTTCTCTGTCGCAAAAGCACTTACCATTCAAAGCCAAAAACACCTTCAATAAGAGAATGAAGTTCTCTTTGCATTGAATTAAAGAGAGAGGATTGGGTGTAGTCTTCTTCCTCTCCGAGTGTCAGGATACTCACTGTAGTGTGTGTGGTCTTGATACTCGTCTTTCAATACGAAGACGCCTCGTTCGCCACACCTTTTATAACAAAAACTTTGAGATAAAGAATTGGGTACTACCCGTAGGGGTTACTATCCGAGGACCTGTCTCGGCCCCTAAAAACGATCCAATCAATCAAACGTGACTCCTTGCCCCGCGTGGCGAAAACTAATCAATCTTTCAAAAGGATATGTTACGTCCGTTCTACCGCAAACAGGTAATGCCTAAGTCTCCAACGAGCGAGCAGCAAAACACCTAACTGCTAGAATGCGCACGATAGCATCATCCATAAAAAACATCAACACACCGTAGGCCGAACTACGGCTGCTCTGATTCTTTACTTTCTCAAGTAAAGATACGTAGGCACAAGGGCCACAATCCTTGCCGAGCACAATTCCCCCCATATCTGTAGTTCCCCGAACTACGTCGACTCTGACTTTCTCATACCTTTTGAGAATACGTAGGCATAGGACTGCGAAGTCCTACCGAGTCCGTTCTTTCTCCTCTCCCCTCCGTTACCTCTCCTTCCCCGTTTCTAAACCCTTCTCTCTATCTTTTAGAACACTCTTTATAGCATAATATTTAAGCAGATAAATTCACACATCGACAAACAAAAGGTTCCCATCGAGTACGATGGATGCGAGGGGTGCTAATACCTTCCCTTCGCATAACCGGCTTCCGAACCCGTTCATGGTTGCGAGACCATCTTATCCATTTATTTCTTAAGGTTTTCTCGATATTTTCCTTTCCCCTCATGGGATAAATAAAGTTCGGTGGCGACTCTTCTGTCTATCTTTTTCGCCTCCCCGTCGTTGCGCGATGCATTTTTCGAGTAGCGACAGCTGGCGACTCTGCTGGGGAAGTCAGGCTTATCCTTCACTTTCCCACCACCAAAGTCCGCCATGTCGGCACCTGCATTCCCAATCACCTTCCTGCAATCATACACATCATATGCATCATACGCATCGCGTTCGACTTCATAAGCATCTTGCATCATACGCATACCCAGAATCATATCATACTCCCCCAGCTCTTGCATCTCCGCGTGTTAGCATTTGCGTTTGCATTTCCACTTGTTATGGAATCACATTATCATCAAGCATTTGCATATGCGAGCTCAGATCCAGGATCAATCACGAAGATTTCCAAGATCATCAGCCCAGACAGGGGCACCTCTTGCAAGACTGTGGGTTTCTCTTACTAGAGTCAGAAGATATCAAGACAAGATTGAGCCCAATCAGGGGCATTCTTCCACAAGACCGTGGGTGTTCCCCACGAAGTTTTGCAACTTATTGAGCTTCAAGGCAATTAGCAGCCCAGTCAGGGGCATTATCTGCAAAGGCCATGGGTCCTCCCATGGAATTCAAGATCATCAAAGCAAAATTCATCCCAAACCAGGGACATCTTTTCAAGACCATGGGTGTATTGCGTGATGTATTGCAACCTCGTGGTTAATCAGATCTTCAAATCAACAATCAGCCCAGACAGGGAGGTCTTCAGTAAAGCCACGGGCGATCCCTAGTGCTCTGTCTCCAGCAGACTTGACTATTTATCTTCAGTGATAAGTGGCAATCTCTTGGGAGAAGCTTATCCATCTTCAGTGATAAGTGGCAATCTCTTCAGAGAAGCTTATCCTTCATCAACGATAAGTTGCAATCTCTTCAGAGAAGCTTATCCATCTTCAGCGATAAGTGGCAATCTCTTCAGAGAAGCTTATCCATCTTCAGCGATAAGTGGCAATCTCTTGGGAGAAGCTTATCCATCTTCAGTGATAAGTGGCAATCTCTTGGGAGAAGCTTATCCATCTTCAGTGATAAGTGGCAATCTCTTCAGAGAAGCTTATCCTTCATCAACGATAAGTTGCAATCTCTTCAGAGAAGCTTATCCATCTTCAGCGATAAGTGGCAATCTCTTCAGAGAAGCTTATCCATCTTCAGCGATAAGTGGCAATCTCTTGGGAGAAGCTTATCCATCTTCAGTGATAAGTGGCAATCTCTTGGGAGAAGCTTATCCATCTTCAGTGATAAGTGGCAATCTCTTCAGAGAAGCTTATCCTTCATCAACGATAAGTTGCAATCTCTTCAGAGAAGCTTATCCATCTTCAGCGATAAGTGGCAATCTCTTCAGAGAAGCTTATCCATCTTCAGCGATAAGTGGCAATCTCTTGGGAGAAGCTTATCCATCTTCAGCGATAAGTGGCAATCTCTTGGGAGAAGCTTATCCATCTTCAGTGATAAGTGGCAATCTCTTGGGAGAAGCTTATCCATCTTCAGTGATAAGTGGCAATCTCTTCAGAGAAGCTTATCCTTCATCAACGATAAGTGGCAATCTCTTGGGAGAAGCTTATCCATCTTCAGTGATAAGTGGCAATCTCTTCAGAGAAGCTTATCCTTCATCAACGATAAGTGGCAATCTCTTGGGAGAAGCTTATCCATCTTCAGTGATAAGTGGCAATCTCTTCAGAGAAGCTTATCCTTCATCAACGATAAGTGGCAATCTCTTGGGAGAAGCTTATCCATCTTCAGTGATAAGTGGCAATCTCTTCAGAGAAGCTTATCCATCTTCAGTGATAAGTGGCAATCTCTTCAGAGAAGCTTATCCATCTTCAGTGATAAGTGACAATCTCTTCAGAGAAGCTTACCCATCTACATCCTTGTGGCGATTAAATTTGATCTTATTCCGCTCCATAATCCTTTTGGTGATGGGTCTGACATCCTTTTTGGTGTCATGACTAACGTCTGTTCTCCATTATCCTTTTTGATATTGGATCCTTATATTCTTTTGGCGTCAGGGCAGTGAGTGTGAATGTTATCACCCTTGTGTTGGTAACGACTTTTGCAAGATATCCAATATTTCATCCCCAAACAGTTTCCTTCTTTTCGGACAAATTCAGGGATTTCATTATATCTAATTGACTCGCACCTTGAAAGAATGAACTCGGTAGCAATTCATCTTACTGGGTCAAAGCCAATTAGATAGGGGCATCTGTCATACCCCAAATTTGTCCTACCTGTATTACCTTCATTTTGTACATCCGTCCACTAATCATCATTCCAGAAATAGGTGTCGCTTATGCTTTATTTATCTGGACTGAGAGGATCACAAGAGGAAGTAAATGTAATCAAGATGCTTATTAGAGGTCCATCATAGATGCATGTGCAGTAAGGAGAATTTTGGATTTAATTTGTGCCTAAACAAGTCAAGGTTGATCCACATGTAAGTTATCAATATCTTGAGTTGTTTCAGACGCAAAGGTAAGAATGAAGTGATTGGAAACCATCAAAGACCATATCATGTTTAGTTGGGGTCTTATGCATGTTCAAGTCTCGATTAAGTGGTTCTCGTGCTTTTGGGTAATTCAAGGAAAGTCAGGTTTTCGTAAGTGCAAGATTAATTCAAGTTGGAATCATCCTAAAATAAAATCATGGCTTCGGTGTTTAGGAAATGGATCAACCATGTAGGGTTGATTCAAGGTTTTTATGCGTTACAAGTTTGAAAGAGTTCACAAATGATGAAAAGGATTGTTGAAGATTTTTCTCAATTTCATTATTCACATAAAAAGCCCATGACACATTTCAAGGTCCATTGCAAAAATCCTACAATTACAAGCCCATATGTTCACAATCAAATAAACAAAATTTCGTCCGTTTTGCATCTTGTTTGCGTTTTGTTTCACTTCCTCGCCGAGCTTTCAACAACTACACATTGCTTCCCTCGAGCTCTCTCTGTCCTGGAACATTTCCTTTTACATTGTCTAAGATTGTTTTCTCCGTTATTTCGTTGACAATAAAGGAATCTAGTTTTTTAGAGATAATCCTGTTTATACAAACATAATTGCTCAGTGGGCAGAGTGAGAATTTAAATATTTTGTACGATTGTTGAAAGAGAATGCACCATCATCCGAGACGGTGTCTGCCTTACGATCTGCTAGCATTTGTATTCAGGCTAGTTTGAAGTATTGCTCAATTTTGGAGCCACAAGGATTAAAAATGCCTAAATTACTATTGATGCTACTGCATCCTTCTGTTGAAGAAGTTTTAGAGTCAAATTTTAGACGTGCTAGAAGAGTAGTTCCTGACATGACAGAATCGGCTGGATGCTTACCATTGTCACCACAGTTCGCCTCTTCACTTTCTGCAGTTGCAACTTCATCCAGTAACATGCTTGTTGAGAGTGGAATGCGATTTGTGCACATAATTGAAGAGATACTGGAACAGTTAACACCAATGGCTATCGTGCACTTTAGAGGAAATGTACTCAACAGAATCATACAATTATTTGATAAATACATGGACTCTCTTATCAAATCACTACCGGGTCTTTCGGATGATGACAATCTTCCAGAGCTTAAAGAGGTCGTGCCTTTCAGAGCTGAGACAGACTCAGAACAACTTTCAGTATTAGGACTAGCTTTTACCATATTGAATGAACCATTACCAAATGCTGTATTTTCGACATGGATACTACAAAATGAAAGCAAAGAACCAAATAGTGGACTCACAGAGAGTGTAAGTTTCAATTCAAATGCTAGTACAGAATTAAAGGAATGGAGGAAACATCTTCAGCATTCTTTTGACAAGCTTCGAGATCGCTTCTATCGGCAACATTATTTGCAAAACTTCAGCAATTAGCTACTGTGGCTGGAGGTGTATTGCTTGGGAAAGAGAAAATACAGAAATTTTGCTTGCAAGATTAGCAGAGACTGTTGTCATGTGGTTATCTGATGAGCAATAATTTTGGGGTGTCTTGGAGGATATCCATCTCGACATGTTCATCAGATAGCATCAGCTATTATTGCTCGTGCCATCCGGACCTTCTCCACTAGAGGCATAAACCCACAAAGTGCACTTCCTGCGGATGAGTGGTTTGTCGAAACTGCGAAGTCGGCGATAAACAAACTCTTGCTTGGGGCATCAGGGTCAGAATCGCCAAGGAACCATCAAGTATTCTTTATTGAGTAATTTTGATAAAAATGCTCTGCAGAAAGAAGTCGTGTTCATTGATGAGGATAGAATTAAAACAACAGAAAGTAATAATCTTGCATGTATTAAAGCCAAAGATCGTACCACTGGTAGAATAGAGATTGCTTCTTGTGCCAAGGTTGCTGAGGTGACTCAAATTAGAATAGCCAGTAATAAGGTCCTGCTCAAAGTGATTGACCTTGCTGTTGGTGCAGAACTTGTTCTTCCAACAACATTTTACGATACTTTAGGAAATCCTTTCTATGAAGCATGCAATGCAATGCGTTTCTATGCTGAAACTAACTACCCTGATGTTCTCGCCGTAAACAAAACTGCTGATGGAAAAGGAAATGTCGGCATCAAGGCAATTCGGCACGGGAAAGCTCTTGTGCTTGTAGCATTTAGTGAAGCCCAGCAAAAGTCAGACTATGTGCTAATTAGAGTTGGTGCCCATGTATATCCTCGAAATTCAGTTCTTCATATTGGAAGTCCTCTTAACTTGAGCATGAGAGGATTGATTGATAAAGTTTTTAGGAAAATGGTCTACAACTATTGAAAGTTTAATATCAGTGGATATGTTGTCTGGAATGGCCAAAGCTGTTGGAGAAGGTTCAGCCCAAGTTATTTCCATTATGCAAAACCAGACCTGCGAACAACATCATCAAAATGACAACACAAAAAATAATAATAAGAAAGCTGCAGACACATATGACTCGAGATCAGTGTGAAATTTTGATGTTTCGTACAGTGTACGCCAAGAACTCTTCATTGATGCAGCCAAGGCACATAAGGAAAAAGCTGTTGCAAGAGCGTCATTGTTCTATCCTCGCCATGTCAAACCTTTGTTATGCCAAGTCTCCATGAGTGCTCACATGAAAAAAAAGGAGATGAAGAATAATTGAGTAACTATGCAGCCAGAAAATAAGAGCAGTACAGCTAATGGGATATACCTTAAACTGCGGTTTACCGCCTGCGTTGTGATCTTACCTTCTACACTGCAGCAGCTGCCACAACAATACTTGAGCACCCATAAACGCGATAATAGCAATATGATTTACGCGTATAACGCATCATGTAACACCAACTGATGATTTAGCTTGGGTGGATTTGTTACCAAAGAAGTTCTTATCAGAAGAACATCAACGCGGTTGGAGTGTTATGTATAGGAAAATTAAGAATCCAGGTGTGTTTAAGCTACCTGTTGGATTTCTCAAAGAAGTTCCTCTTGAGGATGTGAGGTTACTGGATGGTTCAGTTCATGCTGATGCACAGCAGACTAATCTGGAGTACTTGTTGATGTTGGATGTTGATAGTTTGATTTGGAGCTTCAGGAAGACGGCGGGATTACTGACTCCGGGTAAACCTTATGGTGGATGGGAGACTCCTGATCAGGAACTCAGAGGACATTTTGTTGGGCATTACTTGAGTGCATCGGCTCTAATGTGGGTTAGCACAAAGAACGATAGTCTGAAGGAGAAAATGTCGGCCCTTGTTACCGGTCTATCCGCTTGTCAGGAGAAAATTGGAACAGGATATCTATCTGCATTTCCAGATGAGTATTGTGATAGATTCGAAGCTATTCAACCTGTTTTGGGCTCCCTATTACACCATTCACAAGATCATGGACGGATTGTTGGATCAACATGTTAAAGGTGGAAACCCTCAAGCTCTAAAAATGTTGACATGGATGGTCGATTACTTTTACAACCGAGTCATGAATGTAATAGCAAAGTACACTGTACATAGACACTATGATTCCTTGAATGATGAAACTGGAGGAATGAATGATGTCCTTTACAAATTGTATAGCTTAACGGGGGATTCAAAGCATTTATTGTTGGCTCACCTTTTTGACAAACCATGCTTTTTAGGGCTGCTTTCAGTAGAGGCAGATGACATAGCTGATTTTCATGCTAATACACATATCCCAATTGTTGTTGGAGCTCAAATGCGGTATGAAGTCACAGGTGATCCACTTTATAAGGATATTGGGATGGTCTTTATGAGAATTGTAAACTCTTCACACAGCTATGCAACGGGAGGGACATCAGTCGGCGAGTTCTGGAGAAATCCAAAGAGAATGGCAGACACCATGTCAACAGAGAATGAAGAATCATGCACAACTTATGATATGTTGAAGGTTTCACGCCACCTGTTCAGATGGACCAAAGAAGTCTCTTATGCAGATTATTATGAGCGCACCTTAACAAATGGTGTACTCGGTGTTCGAAGAGGAACAGATCCTGGGGTGATGATTTATATGCTTCCTCTAGCAAATGGGGTTTCCAAAGCTAAAACTTTTCATGGTCGGGGAACACCGTTTAATTCATTCTGGTGCTGCTACGGAACAGGAATTGAGTCATTCTCAAAGCTGGGAGATTCTATTTATTTTGAAGAGGAAGGGAATAATCCTAGTCTATACATCATTCAGTACATATCAAGTTCATTTAATTGGAAATCTGGGAACGTTTTGCTCACTCAGAGAGTTGTTCCAGCTGCTTCATCGGACCCTTACCTACGAGTTACATTTACAGTCTCTCCTAACGAGAAAAATGGGGTTTCATCAACATTGAACTTTCGTCTACCATCTTGGACTCACACCGATGGTGCCAAGGCGATATTGAATACTGAAACTTTATCTCTACCAGCTCCAGGGAATTTTTTGTCAATCGCAAGGCAGTGGGGTGCCAGTGACAAGCTGGACCTTCAATTGCCTCTTATCCTCAGAACAGAAGCCATAAAAGATGACAGACCTGAATTTGCATCTCTTCAAGCAATTCTTTATGGACCATATCTTCTCGCCGGTCATACCTCCAGAAATTGGGACATTAAAGCTGGTGGTAACACATCTGTTGCAGATTGGATTACTCCTATTCCTTCCAGTTACAATAATCAACTAGTTTCTTTGTCACAAGACTTTGAAAACTCAACTTTTGTTATAACAAACACAAACCAATCACTCTCAATGCAAAACTTACCTGCAGCTGGAACCGAATTCGCTCTTTATGCTACCTTTAGACTTATCCAAAAAGACCCCGCTAGTAAATCAGTGATTCTAGAACCAATTGATCTACCTGGAATGACCATAAGTCACCAAGGACCAGACCAACCTCTTATCGTTTTAGAATCCTCCCTCGGCGGGCCTTCTTCGGATTTTCTAGTCGTGCCAGGATTGGACGGACGAAACCAAACTGTATCATTAGAATCAAAAAGCAATAAAGACTGTTATGTGCATAGCGATATGAGCGCTGGTTCAGAACTTAAGCTCAAGTGCAAGTCTGATTCTGAAGCTAGTTCAAACCAAGCAACAATGACACATCGCATACAAACCTCACCCCACAAACCATTTACACTGGCTCCGCAAAAGACCTGCACTCTGATTTCACCCTTCATACACTGCAAATCCTGCAACCATCTTCAATTCACAAAACCTACACTTTTCTTCGGTACTACACATTATTTTCCCATTCTCAATTTCAACCTTTTGATTCATACAAAACATTTTCTTCCTTAAACGATGCCAATCACCTTCACCTACAAATCTACAACACTGGCTTCACCAATGATGTTTTCATCTGCAACACCCTCATCAACATATACGTTAGAATTAGATACTTGGTTTCCGCACAGGAACTGTTCGATGAAATGCCACAAAAGAATCTTGTTTCTTGGTCTTGTTTAATTTCAGGTTACACACAAAATGGGTTGCCTAATGAAGCATGTTCTTTATTCAAAGGGATCATTTCTAATGGTTTGTTACCTAATCATTACGCCATCGGTAGTGCTCTTCGAGCTTGCCAGCAATGTGGCTCAACTAGGCTTAAACTTGGGATGGAAATTCATGCGTTTATTTGTAAATCTCCACATGATTCGGACACGGTTTTGTCTAATGTGCTTATATCAATGTATTCCAATTGCTTTGATTCTGTTAGGGATGCTCGGCGTGTTTTGACGAAATAGAGTTTAAAAGCTCTGTTACTTGGAAGTCTATAATTTCGGTTTATTGTCGAAGGGGTGATGCTGTTAATGCTTTTGAGCTATTTTCTGGAATGCAGATGGAAGCTGTTGAGCTTAATTTAGGGCCTAATGAATATACCTCGTGTAGTTTAGTAACTGCAGCATGTTATCTGTTTGACTGTGGACTGGTTTTGCTGGAGCAGATGTTGACCAAAATTGCAAAGTCCAATCTGCATTGAAATCGGCTGTATCTGCACCAAAATCCTACCAGATCAATAACCTACACTCACCATAAGAAATGTGTAAAAGTGTACCAGCAGTGAGTATGCAGAATAGGACAACCCCTGTTACCACAACCCATATCCCACACCAGACCAGACCTGTTCCTATTAGTACAACCATAATTAAAAACTTGTGGACTGTGACCTGTTGCTCCCTGTTGTCAACTCTGCACAACCTGCTGTCACTGCTTTAAAAAAAACACCCAAAACACACAATGCCAAATTGATGTAACAACAAACCTACACAATGGGCAGAGGATATGCAAAAAACGGCAATTTTGGAGCCCAACAAATTGACAACTTTGTGAGACTTTGAAAAGCAAGAGCAGAGGAAAAAACCTCAGAAATTGGGATAAAAAGACCCGTTCATCTTCAGCCAAAGGGAGGGAAAAAAAAGGGCTAAGTCTTCTCCATTTTCTGAAGATTCTCAAGAGATCCTCTTGAACCCTTTCAAAAAAAACCAAAACCAAAACTCCACCTCTAACAACTCAACCTCCACCTTCATCATAACTCACCGTGAACTTCACAACAACCATCCAAACTATCACAGTACTTTCATCGAACATGTGGTGAACGAGGTTGTAGACCATTAAAAATCAAGCCGCCGTTGTTCCAATAACTAACCATCCATCGCCGCACCGTCAAAAGAACACAGAAACGGAAGTGAAGGAGAAGAGTGAGAAGTCGAAACCGAGTCCGAGAATAAGGGAGTTCTGAATCTGAGGTAGTTTGACCTTTATGCGTTGCGTTTTCTCGTTTGCAATTTTGCTTTGATTCTGGTGGTGTTGAAATCTGTTGTGTTGCTTGCAAGTGCATTGTTTATGTTCTGATACCCCCAACGTATTCGTGTTTTTTTGTTTGGTCATCAAAATCTATTAACTTTGTTTTTTCTGTTTTATTACTTTATTGAATCTCAAATAAAAGTTTTAGAGTTTTATAACTCTATTTTAGTAAATTTAAAATTTTTATAGCTGTATAAATATTCTTCTAATATATTGTAAATATTTTAATATTTATTTGTAAATACTGTGTATATATATTACTTTAAGTTTCTTATATAATCTTTAGAAATATTTTATATATTTATTTTTTTATTTATTTATTTTTTTAGTTTTAAGACCTTATCATATTTCTCTTAAAAGTTTTCTTATATATTTAGAATGACATTTCCTTTTTTTTGTGTTTTGTTAGAGCTTTATAAGATATATTGAAGTTTTTGTTGTAAAAAAAAATTTATTTTCTCGTAAGAGTTGGATCTCGTCTCTTATTGGACATCCCGTTCCACTTTTTGGTCGATGACGAGACCTCCGTAATTCATTACCAGTCAAATTATTGATAAGTAATGTTGGATCTGAGACCACCTATTTTCTCTCTTCGTCACCTGTCCGGACTCGATTCAAAAACTTTGTCAAACAATTTTCAAAATCAAATTATCTTTGTATTGAATTAAAAGAGGGGATTAAGTGTAGACTTTCTTCCTCTCCGAGTGTTGGGATGCCCACTGTAGTGAGGGTGGTTCCGACACTCGTCTTTCAATACAAAGACGCTTCCCGTCCATTTTCAAACCCTCTTCTCTTAAAAACCTTGGCCCCGCACCGAGTGCATTTTCGAAAACCTCGGCCTCGTACCGAGTCCATTTTCAAACCATAAATTGATTCTTCTTTGTATCGAATTAAAGAGAGAAGATTGGGTGTAGACCTCTTCTTCTCCGAGTGATGGGATGCCCACTGTAGTGAGGGTGGTCTCGACACTCGTATCTCGATACGAAGACACGCCTTTATCCATCATCTCACTTTTACAACTTCGTCCCGCAACCCTTGTTACCCAAAACCTCGGTCCTGCACCGAGTGCATTTTCAAATTCCTTTTCATACAAAAGCTTGAATGGTCGTGGAGTGGTTAGGCGTAGGTCTTCTCCTATCCCGAGTGCTGACGTTTACCGTAGGGTTCTCTGTCGCAAAAGCACTTACCATTCAAAGCCAAAAACACCTTCAATAAGAGAATGAAGTTCTCTTTGCATTGAATTAAAGAGAGAGGATTGGGTGTAGTCTTCTTCCTCTCCGAGTGTCAGGATACTCACTGTAGTGTGTGTGGTCTTGATACTCGTCTTTCAATACGAAGACGCCTCGTTCGTCACACCTTTTATAACAAAAACTTTGAGATAAAGAATTGGGTACTACCCGTAGGGGTTACTATCCGAGGACCTGTCTCGGCCCCTAAAAACGATCCAATCAATCAAACGTGACTCCTTGCCCCGCGTGGCGAAAACTAATCAATCTTTCAAAAGGATATGTTACGTCCGTTCTACCGCAAACAGGTAATGCCTAAGTCTCCAACGAGCGAGCAGCAAAACACCTAACTGCTAGAATGCGCACGATAGCATCATCCATAAAAAACATCAACACACCGTAGGCCGAACTACGGCTGCTCTGATTCTTTACTTTCTCAAGTAAAGATACGTAGGCACAAGGGCCACAATCCTTGCCGAGCACAATTCCCCCCATATCTGTAGTTCCCCGAACTACGTCGACTCTGACTTTCTCATACCTTTTGAGAATACGTAGGCATAGGACTGCGAAGTCCTACCGAGTCCGTTCTTTCTCCTCTCCCCTCCGTTACCTCTCCTTCCCCGTTTCTAAACCCTTCTCTCTATCTTTTAGAACACTCTTTATAGCATAATATTTAAGCAGATAAATTCACACATCGACAAACAAAAGGTTCCCATCGAGTACGATGGATGCGAGGGGTGCTAATACCTTCCCTTCGCATAACCGGCTTCCGAACCCGTTCATGGTTGCGAGACCATCTTATCCATTTATTTCTTAAGGTTTTCTCGATATTTTCCTTTCCCCTCATGGGATAAATAAAGTTCGGTGGCGACTCTTCTGTCTATCTTTTTCGCCTCCCCGTCGTTGCGCGATGCATTTTTCGAGTAGCGACAGCAGAGTTGAATGCTGAAGCTCGACTCAGGTTCAAGGCGCTGGAAGACAAGATGAGAGACATAGAAAATCAGAACACATTGGGCGTTGATATGTCCAAGCTCGGGTTGATTGCTGACTTTAAGGTTCCTCATAAGTTCAAGGTGCCTACCTTTGAGAAGTATAAGGGTACGGAGTGAATGCTGTTATCACTAAGGAGAGTGCGGACTTGCTGACTGATGTCAAAGATTTGAAGACGCCGTTGAGTTTTGTCAAGGCTAAGTTGCTGAAGAAGGGCTTCTTTCCTGGATGCGGAGAGTTATGTATGGCTTGTGCCACACTTCCTGATGGGTGTGAGCAGCTGATCGAAGGTATCCAAAGTCTGATGTCTGAGGGTATTTTACAGTTCAGCCGGAGCGTTGAGAGTGCATCAGGGGAAGTCGTGCTGAAGCAGGCAGATGAAGTTGCTACCATTACTATTCCTCGTCACCCTATTACTATTTCTGCGCCCCGTCCGCCTACTATCACTATCACCAGGGCCGGACCGATCCCATTCGAGAGTACCAATGCCGTCCCATGGCATTACGGCGCCGAAGTTTACTGCAATGGTCAGAAGATAGAGCTAGAGCCATTCGGATCAACTGTGCAGAATCTTACCGAGGTCAGTGGTATCACTAGAAGCGGTAGAGTATTTGCGCCAGCAAAGGTTGCAGCAGAGAAAGTGGTCCGAGCCGACGCCGTGGATAAGGGTAAAGGTAAAGCTGACGAAGAGAGCCCTGCAGGGGCAGAAAAAGATTTGCCGGTTAAAGATGCTGAAGAGTTCATGCGACTAATCAAGAAGAGCGACTACAAGATTGTAGATCATCTTCATCAGACCCCGTCAAAGATCTCTATTCTTAACCTGTTGCTGTGCTCTGAGGCGCACCGCAATGCTTTACTGAAGGTATTGAATGCTGCATACGTGCCGCAGGAGATATCAGTAAATCAGCTCGAGGAGGTGGTAGCCCATGTTAATGCTGGTAATGGGCTGGGATTTACAGATCTGGAGCTGACTCCCAAAGGAAGAGATCACAACAACGCCCTGCACGTCTCAATAGAGTGCAGAGGTACCGTCATGTCGCATGTCTTGGTGGATACGGGCTCATCCCTTAATGTGCTTCCTAAGAAAGCACTGATGAAGTTGGATACCCGTGGATTGCTGTGCACGCCCAGTGATCTGGTCGTGAAAGCCTTTGATGGGACTAAGCGCCACGTCTTTGGAGAGTTGACCCTGCCGATCCAAGTTGGTCCAGAGACGTTCAATACAGTTTTCTATATCATGGATATCATGCCCGCCTATAGTTGCCTCTTAGGTCGGCCATGGATCCATTCTGCTGGTGCCGTGACGTCCACGCTGCATCAAAAGCTTAAATATGCTGTCGGGGGCAGCATAGTGACCGCCTGTGGTGAAGAAGACATCATGGTGAGCCACCTATCGTCCTTTAAATATGTTGAAATGGATGGCGAGATCCATGAAACCCTCTGCCAAGCATTTGAAACCGTCAAGGTGAAAGAGGTAGCTCCTGTCGTCGCAGAGAAGCATGAGATGAATCTTTCCTCGTTTAAGGAAGCTCGGGCCGTCGTCGAAGCCGGTTCCACCCCAGGCTGGGGGCATGTCTTGGATATACCAATCAAGCAGGATAAGTTTGGATTGGGGTATTCTCCTGGAGCTGAAGCTTCATCTTCTTCTGGCAGCTCGTCTTGTGGGAAAGGGCCGATCCTATTCACCAAGGGGGAGTAATTTTCGAGAGCATCAACGCTGCGTCGGAGGACAGCGGGGACAGTGATTGTGATCTTGACGCCTGGATTCAACCAAGCAAGCCGGGCGAGCGCCTCCACAATTGGACCATCAAGGAGATTATCAAGCTGACAAGTGAAGAGTAATGATTTGCTTTTTACAATCTTTGTACAACCCTATGTCCTTCCCGGGGCATAGTGGTTTTACTGTCAGGGCCTTGTTGGATTATGTGTATGCATTTTGTTAATAAATAAAAGGCGTTTTCTTCGTACTCAAATATTGTGTTCTCTGTTATTCCTGTTTTATGTTTATTTCAAAAAACAGTAAAATGGCAACGAGGTTTGTGCTAACCTGCATATTCTTGCTTTAAACTTAACCCTTGTTATTGCAGGATCCACGTAACAGATGACATCGACTCTGGACCCTCTACGGCTCACTACGACTTTGATTGCCCGATCTATCAAGCCGAGGATGAGATTGATGAAGACGAAGACCTTCCGGAAGAGTTGGCCCGCTTGTTGAGACAAGAGGAGAAGGTTATTCTGCCTCACGAGGAGGATATTGAGATTATAAATCTGGGTTCTGAGGAGCTTATCAGGAATGTCAGAGTGGGGGTTGCGCTGCAGAATGGTGTCAAGCATAGACTGGTCGAGATGCTTCGAGAGTATAGTGACGTCTTTGCTTGGTCATATGAGGATATGCCCGGACTTGACACTGATATCGTGGTTCATCGCTTGCCGTTGCGAGAAGATTGCCCTCTAGTCAAGCAGAAGCTTAGAAGGACGAGACCAGACATGGCTGTAAAAATCAAGGAAGAGGTCCAGAAGCAGTTGGACGCATGATTTCTAGCCGTTACCACTTACCCTCCGTGGGTCGCCAACATAGTGCCTGTACCGAAGAAGGACGGTAAGGTACGCATGTGCGTCGATTATCGGGATTTGAATAGGGCGAGCCCTAAGGATGATTTCCCGTTGCCTCATATCGATGTGTTGGTCGACAATACAGCCCAGTTTTCCGTGTTTTCGTTCATGGATGGCTTCTCCGGTTACAATTAGATTAAGATGGCGCCGGAAGACATGGAGAAAACGACGTTCATCACCCCCTGGGGAACGTTTTGCTATAAGGTAATGCCCTTCGGTCTGAAGAACGCAGGGGCCACTTACCAGCGAGCAATGGTAACTTTGTTTCATGATATGATTCATCATGAGATCGAGGTCTATGTTGATGACATGATTGCAAAGTCCCAAACGGAGGAAGAGCATCTGGTCAACTTGTTGAAGCTGTTTGAGAGGCTTAGGAAGTTCAGGCTGAGGCTGAATCCTAACAAGTGCACTTTCGGAGTGCGGTCCGGAAAGTTATTGGGGTTTATCGTTAGTGAACGGGGTATTGAAGTTGATCCTGCGAAAATAAAAGCTATCCAAGAGATGCCAGCGCCGAAAACAGAAAAAGAAGTTCGTGGTTTCTTGGGCCGAATAAACTACATTGCAAGGTTTATCTCTCAGCTCACGGCCACTTGTGAACCGATGTTCAAGCTTTTAAAGAAAAATCAGGCGATTACTTGGAATGAGGATTGCCAGAAGGCATTCGATAAGATAAAGCAGTATCTTCAAGAACCTCCAATCTTGATACCCCCAGTGGCTGGACGGCCATTAATCATGTACCTGACGGTTCTGGAGAATAGTATGGGGTGCGTTCTCGGTCAGCACGACGAGACGGACAGAAAGGAGCATGCCATTTATTATTTGAGTAAAAAGTTCACTGAGTGTGAATCTCGATACTCGATGCTGGAGAAGACGTGTTGTGCATTAGCTTGGGCCGCCAAACGTCTACGACAGTACATGCTCAACCACACCACTATGCTAATTTCGAAGATGGATCCGATCAAGTACGTCTTCGAAAAGCAGGCTCTTTCGGGCAGGATTGCCAGATGGCAAATGGTGTTAACAGAATATGATATCCAGTACGTCTCTCAGAAAGCCATCAAGGGAAGCGTACTATCTGATTATCTTGCCGAACAGCCAATCGAAGACTACCAGCCGATGAAGTTCTAGTTCCCTGACGAGGATATTATGTTTCTCAAAGCGAAGGATTGCGATGAGCCATTGCCCAATGAGGGGCCAGATAGGAAGTCTCAGTGGAAGTTGATATTCGACGGAGCGGTTAATTCCTATGGAAGTGGTATCGGGGCTATCATCACGACTCCTCACGGATCCCACATCCCGTTTACTGCGAGACTGACGTTTCCAGTTACCAACAATGAAGCCGAGTATGAAGCATGTATTATGGGTCTAGAAGAGGCAATTGATTTGAGAATCAAGAATCTAGACATATATGGTGACTCAGCGCTTGTAATCAATCAGATTAAAGGGGAATGGGAAACTCGTCAAGCGAATTTAGTGCCGTACATGAATTATGCCAGGAGGCTGCTTCCGTTTTTCGATCGAGTGGAACTTCATCATGTACCCAGGGCTGAAAATCAGATGGCTGATGCCTTAGCCACGTTGGCTTCAATGTATAAAGTCAATTATTGGAATGAGGCTCCAAGAATTGTACTTTCGCGTCTTGACAGACCGACATTTGTCTTTGCAATCGAGGACGCCTCCGACGGCAAGCCATGGTTCCACGATATCCAGACCTTCCTTATGACTAAGGAGTATCCTGCGGGTGCGTCAACCCAGGATAAGAAGACTCTAAGGAGGCTATCTGGAAACTTTTATCTCAATCCTGATGGAGTGCTGTATAAGAGAAACCACGATCTCGTGCTACTCAGATGTGTAGATGAGAAAGAGGCTAGTATGCTCATGGAAGAAGTCCATGAGGGCACATTTGGTACGCACGCCGGCGGGCATGCCATGACGAGAAAGATCCTGAGAGCAGGGTATTACTGGCTGACTATGGAGTCGGATTGCTTCAGATTCGCGAAGAAATGTCACAAATGCCAGATTTATGCTGATAAAGTTCATGTGCCGCCGTGCCCATTGAATGTCATGTCCTCCCCTTGGCCGTTCTCCATGTGGGGCATCGACATGATAGGCAAGATCGAGCCCACTGCATCCAATGGTCATCGTTTCATTCTGGTAGCTATCGACTACTTCACCAAATGGGTGGAGGCAGCCTCGTATGCTAATGTGACCAAGCAGGTGGTAGCTAAGTTCATAAAGAGGGACATCATCTGTCGTTATGGAATTCCCGAGCGGATCATTACTGATAATGGTTCGAATTTGAATAATAAGATGATGAAGGAGCTGTGCCAAAGCTTCAAGATTGAACACCACAACTCATCTCCTTACCGGCCGAAGATGAATGGCGCTGTTGAAGCGGCCAACAAGAACATAAAGAGGATTGTTCAGAAGATGGTTGTGACGTATAAAGATTGGCACGAGATGCTGCCGTTTGCCTTGCACGGTTATCGTACGACGGTGCGTACGTCGACTGGGGCAACTCCTTTCTCCTTGGTGTACGGTATGGAAGCTGTCCTACCGTTAGAAGTGGAGATTCCTTCTTTGCGAGTTTTGGTTGATGTGAAACTCGACGAGGCATAATGGATTACGAATCGCTTGAACCAACTCAGCCTGATGGACGAGAAGAGGTTGGCATCGATTGCATTTGGTCGCCTGTACCAGAGCCGAATGAAGAAAGCTTATGATAAGAAGGTGCGTCCTAGAAGCTTTCAGACGGGTGATCTCGTCCTGAAGAAGATTCTTCCGCCACACTCCGATCACCGGGGCAAATGGACTCCGAATTACGAAGGGCCGTATGTCGTCAGCAAGGTCTTCTCGGGAGGAGCTTTGTTGTTATCCACGATGGATGGTGAAGATTTTGCATCCCCGGTGAACGCGGACGCAGTTAAAAAATACTTTGCTTGAAAGAGACCCGCTGGACAAAAAAGAAAGAGTCCAGGCAAAAAAGGGGCATCCCGGCGAACCAAAAACAGAATAAAAGGTTCGGGCAAAAATTAGGGACATATTGAAAAAAATGTACACCCGCGAAGTCGAAAACCTACACTGGCCGGCTTCGGCAAAAAAGGGTATCCCGGTGAACTGAAAACCCGTAAAGGGCGGTTCATGCAAAAGTTAGGGATTTGAATAAGCAAATGATTGCGTTCCGCGTGTGGACTTTCATTGTTTAGTGGTTTGGAAGACCTGAGGGCCGTTTATCTGAATCAATCTCTTCCGAAGCTGAAGCGTCGGAGAAGTATCGAAGTCGAGTGGGTCTTAGAGGGATCAACTCATGGTGTTCGTCTACGCCTCGTTGCCGACATTTGTATATACTGATGTATATTTATGTTTTATTTTTGCGCGGCTTCCTCATTCCAGGAGCTTGCCTCTGTTGTAAAACATTTTTGCCCATTCAGGGGTTCATCATCAATAAAATGCACATTATTCAGCAATTCTGCTTGTCTGTTTAGCATTTATCTGTTTTGTTTGTGAACGAAAACGCCGATGTTTTTTGATAAAATGCGCATACATAAACTTACGGGCCTAGGCCCATTGATTGTTGAAACAATTAATTAACTAAATATTGTCACGAGATAATAACCTTGATAGGCCCCTTTGAGAAGGGTATCTTGTCTGTTTGTTTGTGTTGTTGCAGGTGTAGCACCTTCCAGAAGATGTGCCGCGCGCATCCCCGAAGCAGGATGAGTCCTCCTTCTCCAGCAGAGTTCAGTAGTCTCTCCTCCGCAGAATATGAACGCAGGATAGTGAGCATTGATATGTCTCCCCACGCAGAGATGATTCTCTTCCAAACAGACGCATCCTGAAGGAGCGTCACCCCATCAGCTGAGCCAAGCACCGAAGAATGATGTCGTCTTTCCCCAGCACCGGGTCACAAGTGCAGATTTCATAGGAATGTTCGGGTGCCGAAGCTCGTGTTTTCCCCAGTAAAGTCACCGAAGCAGGTGTCTTCCCCAGCACCGGGTCACAAGTGCAGGTTTCGTAGGGAATTGTTCGTACGCCGAAATATGCAGTAACTGATGGTGCCAGACTGAAGTCTCCGGCGGAATTGAGATTCCCCACCAGAGTCATGCTCTCTCCTAAAGTTGGATGATTCCCTCTTCCCCAGTAGAGTGTTGGAACGGCTAATGTTGTATCCCCCTGCAGAGTTGTACTCTCCCCCGAAGTCAGATGATGCTTTCTTCCCCAGCGAAATTGAAATTCCGCACCAGAGTCGTGCTATCCAGTGAAGTAGAATGATTTCTCTCCCCGGCTGAGTCCGCAGAAAAGCAGAATCCTTGGAAGCAGTTGAGACCTTGAATGGATGTTTCCTAGCAGATGTTGAACAGCTGATGTTGTATTTCCCCGGAGTCGCACTCTCTCCAGCGAAGTAGAATGACTTCTCCTTCCTCAGCCGAGTTTGCAGATGTCCAAGAGAGCCGAGTCCTTGGAAGTTGATCAGACCATACTCAGTTGTTTCCCCAGTGGAGTGTTGAGCAGCTGAAGTTGTTTCCCCATAGAGTGGTTATCCCCAGAAGATTAGCCGGGAAGGCCACACAGTTTATTCTCGCGATTGGTATCGCTTTCCTTCAGCAGGTTCAGGTTCTCGGAGAGCTTCGTTCCCCCCCGCAGTAGATCAACTGAAGTTGTTTTCCCCTGCAGCAGTCAACGGAAGATCATTTCCCCAGACGGAGGCCAATTGATATCAGCGTGTCCACGTTCTCCTCAGCAGGATGATTCCTCTACCGGAGTAGTTCTTTCTCCTCGACAGGAGGATTTTCCCCTTCGGCATTTATTTTGCTGACGGGATTGCATAGCATTGTGCATGATTGCATAGCATTGTGCATGATTGCACAACATTTAGCATAAACGCATATCATTCCCACCGTGTGGGGCATGGCGCAGAAACATATGCATCATAAGCATGATCTAGGTCATTATTATTCTTGCCTTACAGGTGTTCGGCCGAAGGATCAGTTGCTCAGGATGATTCCTGATATTCTCCCCAACGAGGTCGTTGCCTTAAGATGATTCTTAAGACCCCGGTGTAATCTCCACAGTCGCTCGCTCAAGATGATTTTTGAGATCCCCAGCGAAGTCAGTTCAAAACGACCCTTGAACTCCTCAGCAGGGCCGTTTGCTTAAGATGATTCTTAAGACCTCAGTGCAGGTTCCCGAATGCTTTGCTCAGGATGATTCTCGAGCTCCCCAACAGCGTCCCCAACAAGAGTTGCCCAGGAAGATTCCTGGAATACCCAGCAGAATAAAAGTCTCCAGAAAGGTTATCGGTTCGGGATGATTCTTGAAGGTGCCCGACGGAGTTGTTTGTTCAAGATGATTCTTGAAGTCCTTAGCAGCGTGATATGTTTGCTCCAATGGTGATGTCTAATCTGAAGATGGACTTCGTAAATGCCTGAAGGCGATATCAGAAGGTTCCTGTGAGCTCAGATGTCCTTGTTGATGAATCAACGTGTGGCTGAAGATAAGGTTCCAAAGTTTGTAGATATAACAAGATGATCAGTGTTGGTCTGAATACCAAGTCAGTTGTCCTGAGGAGATGATTGATTGTGATCAAGTGGATAGTTTTTCTTCTAACTGAAGTCGAAGATGTTTCTCCAGCTGAAGCGGAGTTTTGCCTGAAGGCAAAGTGTTGAATCCCCGTAGAGTCATGAATGGCTCAGGATACCATTTCTTTGACTGAAGTCGCAGATTTCCTAAGCTGAAGCGAAGGTGCCTAAGGGCAAGGTTATCCCCAAGGTCATGAATGACCTAGGATTCATTTTTCGGACTGAAGGCCGAAATATATCCCTGACTGAAGTCACGGATGCTCTATAGCAGAGGTGGAGTTGTCTGAAGGCAGATCCATGTATCCTTGAAGGCCAAGGACCATTTCTTTAGACTGAAGTCGAAGATACCTCCTGCAGAGTTGCCGACGGGCAAAGTTTACATCCTTGAAGGCCAAGGATGTTTTTTCTAGCTGAAGCTGGAATAGCCGACGGGCAAGGTTTCATCTTTCTTCAGAAGCACTCGAAGATTTTTTCTAGCTGAAGCTGGAAATGGCCAGGGGCCAGGGTTTCATATATCTTTAATGTTGAAGTTCTACGGCGGGCAGTGTGCAGCAGTATTCCGATGTTCGTTACGGTTCTGAGGGTGAACCCCAGATCAGAGTGTGCTCGGTTAAGTCTCTCATTCCCAGCGGAGTAGTTTCAAATACGCAAGTGTACCTTCTGTTTCATTTACCAGGGGTGAACCCCAGGTCAGAGTTGTTCAGGGTTGTATTTTCTCCAGCGGCGAGGTTGGATGTTTGTTCGACGGCGAGGTTGAACGTTTGGATTTGACGGCGAGGTCAGATCATCATTTGTCCGGCGGCGAGGTTGGAGGTTTGTTCGATGGCGAGGTTGAACGTTTGGATTTGACGGCGAGGTCAGATCATCATTTGTCCGGCGGCGAGGTTGGATGTTTGTTCGACGGCGAGGTTGGATGTTTGTTCGACGGCGAGGTTGAACGTTTGGATTTGACGGCGAGGTCAGATCATCATTTGTCCGGCGGCGAGGTTGGATATTTATTTGACGGCGAGGTCAGATCATCATTTGTCCGGCGGCGAGGTTGGATGTTTGTTTGACGGCAAGGTCAGACTCTTTAAATCCCCAGTAGAGATGATGTTTGTACGACAGCGATGTCGAGTGTCTCTAAGAGGATGTTTGTTTCCGACGGCGATGTCAGATTCAGTTTTCCAGCGGCGATGTTGGGCATGTCAAGGTGATCCAGTCTTCTGACGGCGATGTTAGGTGATGCAGATCCTTTAGTTCTCCAGCAGCGATGCGGGGTATTCTGTCAGATGTGTTTCTCCAGCGGCGATGCGGGGTATTCTGTCAGATTTATTTCTCCAGCGGCGATGCGGGGTATGTTGATTGTCCGACGGCGATGTCAGACGTAGTTCTCCAGCGGCGATGCGGGGTATTCTGTCAGATGTGTTTCTCCAGCGGCGATGCGGGGTATTCTGTCAGATTTATTTCTCCAGCGGCGATGCGGGGTATGTTGATTGTCCGACGGCGATGTCAGACGTAGTTCTCCAGCGGCGATGCGGGGTATTCTGTCAGATGTGTTTCTCCAGCGGCGATGCGGGGTATTCTGTCAGATTTATTTCTCCAGCGGCGATGCGGGGTATGTTGATTGTCCGACGGCGATGTCAGACGTAGTTCTCCAGCGGCGATGCGGGGTATTCTGTCAGATGTGTTTCTCCAGCGGCGATGCGGGGTATTCTGTCAGATTTATTTCTCCAGCGGCGATGCGAGGTATGTTGATTGTCCGACGGCGATGTCAGACATAGTTCTCCAGCGGCGATGCGGGGTATTCTGTCAGATGTGTTTCTCCAGCGGCGATGCGGGGTATTCTGTCAGATTTATTTCTCCAGCGGCGATGCGGGGTATGTTGATTGTCCGACGGCGATGTCAGACGTAGTTCTCCAGCGGCGATGCGGGGTATTCTGTCAGATGTGTTTCTCCAGCGGCGATGCGGGGTATTCTGTCAGATTTATTTCTCCAGCGGCGATGCGGGGTATGTTGATTGTCCGACGGCGATGTCAGACGTAGTTCTCCAGCGGCGATGCGGGGTATTCTGTCAGATGTGTTTCTCCAGCGGCGATGCGGGGTATTCTGTCAGATTTATTTCTCCAGCGGCGATGCGGGGTATGTTGATTGTCCGACGGCGATGTCAGACGTAGTTCTCCAGCGGCGATGCGGGGTATTCTGTCAGATGTGTTTCTCCAGCGGCGATGCGGGGTATTCTGTCAGATTTATTTCTCCAGCGGCGATGCGGGGTATGTTGATTGTCCGACGGCGATGTCAGACGTAGTTCCCCAGCGGCGATGCAGGGTATGTTGATTGTCCGACGGCGATGTCAGATGTAGTTCTCCAGCGGCATGCGGGGTACTTAATTCAGAGATGTATTTTCTCCAGCGGCGATGCGGGGTACTTAATTCAGAGATGTATTTTCTCCAGCGGCGATGCGGGGTACTTAATTCAGAGATGTATTTTCTCCAGCGGCGATGCGGGGTATTTTGTTCAGTGTTGTATTCTCTCCAGCGGCGATGCGGGGTATTTTGTTCATTGTTGTATTTTCTCCAGCGGCGATGTTGGATATTTTGGTGATTTAGGTTTAGGTCTCCGACGGCGATGTTGGACGCTTGTTTCCCCGAGTTATGGTTGTTCTTGACGGCGATGTCAGGTGATTTGGTGTTCCAGCGGCGATGTTGGGCGTTCCTCAGAATCTTGTCTGACGGTAATGTCAGGCAGTTTAGTCTTCCAGCGGCGATGTTGGGTGTTGTGGTTGTCTGAAGGCAACGTCAGAAGAAGTTAACGTGGATAACTGGCGGCGATGTCAGATCAGTATCTCTCTAGCTAGTTGTCGTGCAGCTAGCATTGCAATATTCGAAGATTTGTTCCCCGCGGAGTACCGTGTGCTCGTGCAGTTGGCAAATTTTCGGGTTTACCGGTATTCAATCGTCTCGCACCTTGATTGGTTGAGAGCCGTTCGCTTCTCACCCAGTCAGGTTCAAGCCGTTTGAATAGGGGCAGCTGTTGCACCCCAAAATTTGACCAACAATTATTTATCCATCAATTATTTAGCAGCTTGATACCTTCACCAGACAGTTCAAGAGATCCTCAGAGGAATTGGTTGAAACCAGGGTTGTGTGCTTCATAGCTTGAGAGTTGTGGGTGCTCCTCAGATGATTCTGAGACTTTGAGAATGAACTTGATGTTTTGAGAAAGCCTATGAGATGTCTTGATAGCCATCATAAAGGCCAGAGAAGTCATTGTGCAAGAGTTCAGAAGATTCAACCATGGAGGGTAGAATTAGGGTTTTGACTGGGTCAACCCTAGGATAACTGAAGATTTGGAGAAGGTTGAGACCTAATCCAAGGGCCATGAGGTCATGGAATGATGCATAGAGATATTATAAGGATGATTCCTAGACCAACTCATCATGATTGAGGAGTTTGAGAAGTTTCAAGTCAGGGTTTCCAAGGATTGTCAGTGAAAAAACCCTAATTTGATCCCTATCTTCCAGGCAGTTTTAGCTCAAGATGTGATTGATATCTCATCTTCTCCACAACATGAATGTTGTAGAGCTTGTTCTTAGATTTAATTTGAGTGGTGGAAGTCCTTGATAGGAGTTGCAGAGCTCAAGTTATGGTTTTGACAAATTACAGGTCAGCTGAGGTGTGTGAATCTGGGTCCTTGAAAGTCACCCAACTTGCAGACAACTTTTGCCCTAGTAGGATGATTCCTATGATCTCTTGGTCAACATGAATGTTGAAGGGCATCTTCTTAGCTTTAATTTGAGTGGTATAAGTCCTTGATAGGATTTGTGGAACTCAACTTATGGTTTGAACAAGACAGGGGTATTTTGGTCATTTGTCAGTTATAGGTCATTTTAAGCAAAGGCCATATCTCCTATTTCCAAGCCTCAAATGGAAAAACTCAAAACATGAAAGTTGTTCAAAATATGATTTTAAGTCTAGAAAGAAGGTCATGAATTGTTGGAAAATCTCATAGCATGGATTTGCATGATTGGTTAAAAATGAACTAAAAATGGCTTATAAGTTTAAAAAGTTGAATTTGAAAATTGGTTTGGAAGGTCTAGGAATCCAAAATAGGTCATCCAATATATCATTTTGATTGGAAACATCATTTTGAGAACATTGGTTTAAATAGAATTTTCATTTGAGGCTTTAAAATGGGACATGCTTTGTAATATTGAAACTTGCATATTAAGGCACCCTTGCAAAACTCAACATAAGCCAAAGGTGAGCTTGTTTTTCACACATACCCTCTCAATATCTCTTATGATGAGATTTTAAAGCCAACATACAAGGTTTAAGGCATGATACATGGGATTTTCAACTTATCATCACATGAGATTTTCAAGTACTTTCTAACTCTTTCTAGATGAATCTAGAAGTTTCCATGGATTATTATAAAAAGAGTGGATCAAAGTGTGATTAGGGGTTGGTGAAAGTTGGAGAATTGAGTGGAGAAAGTGAGAGAAAAGTGAGGTTTTCAAGCATTCTTCAAGAGCAAGCAAAGCCACGAGTTGATTGTTGGAGGCTTCCTCCATCCAAGTTTTTGCAAACAGAATCATTTCCACCATTGGAGGATCATCTGGAAGAAGAAGCAAGCATTGAATCGTGCCCTACATCATTCTACCATAACTTCTTGACAGGTTGGTAAATGCATTCATACCTCTTTAATTATGCATAGATAGCTTAGATTCTAGGTGTAGATTTGCTAAGCTAGGATAGGTGATCAAATCCTGAGAATTAGGGGGAATTTCATGGAGTTTCATGGCAGGTGCAAGAATCTGTTATGATCAAGAACAAGCTGGATATTAGGTTTCAAGGCATGATTGGTAGTTCATTGTGATAAGCATAACATGTAGAGCATGATCATGCCATTAATTTTGAGTTTTAGAAGAATTGATCTCAGGAAAAATAGGTGGTACCCAAGATTTGAAGCTTTCTGTTTGAATGATTCGAGGGGAACTAGAGAAAACTACTCGTATAGCCTTGTTCCTCTTAATGAGTAGTCCATTTTCCCTTTTGGAATTTTTGAAAATCATCAAGTGTGGAGAGAGAACGAGCCAGGAGAAGTTCTTGCATGGGAGCTGCGTCTGAAAACCCTAGAAATCCATTTGGGGACGATGGCCAGATGCCGTTGGATTGGTCCCTATAATTTGAATAATTCAATTCATCCAACGGCCCAGATTAATTGAAAAACGGAGGGAAAATTCAAACAGCTAAACGCTGCCGTTTGGTTTAATGAAGCGCGTCTGGGCTTAATGTGTTCTCTTGCTACGCGCACCCCCCTGATCCAGCCCATCTAATAATCAACTAGCGTGTCTTGCTGTTTTCACCCCCTCCCCTTTATTTTCATTCTTTTATTTTTAATTCCTTTAATATTTTCTTGTTTTTAATAAATTCATAAAAAATAGAAAATTAAATATTTTTTAATTCTTGTTTTTTCTATAGGTTAATGAATTTGTCTAAAAAAATATAAATAAATAAAATGTCCATTTTATTTTCTTTTCACATTTTTAATAGATTTTTCTTTTAAATAGCTTTTAAAATAGGATTAATTTGGTACATGATTTTGTAGAATTTGTTTTAGGACCTTCCCTTAGGATTTTTAACTCATTCTTTTTTGTGTAATTAGATATTGAATCATAGTTCCCCATAGGATTTAATTCTTGATTTTTAGATTAAAATTTGATTAGATTAATTAGGTTAGCATTAGGGTATCCTAATTAGGGTTTAGGTTGTGCATAGGTGAGGAAATTCATTTTCTTCAGATAGTTTTGTCTTGATTCTTGGGTAGAGGCATATGTGGATGTTATGGGTAGGTGTTGAAGACCCTTTTGAATAATTGATAGATTTTTCCCTCTTATTTTAGTATTTTTAGGTATTTTCTGAAGTTAGCTGATGATTTTGTCTGTTCTGTGGTTATCTGTTCATCTCTGGGGTTTATTTTGGGGAATTTGTTGTGGGGCTTGTGTTGTCTTGAAGAGCTTGTTGGAGAGCATGATGAAGAGAAGATTGTAGATCAAGACTCAGAGACCCAGAGCTTGGATTTTTCCCTGTTTGTGAGGTTTGAGATCCTGAAGTTTAAAGGAAGTTCATGGTACTTTCCTGAGGAAGGCACTATGAATGACTTTCATTCTTTCTTCTCACCTCTTTCTTAAGTATCCAATGATGTTGGAGCCAACTTGTGAGTTTAATTTCTCCTGAGGAGGAATGTAAACTGATCACATGTTGTTGAGCCACATGGGATACAATTCCTAAGTGGAAGCCTCCTAGTACTTTCCTGAGGAAGGTCCTATGGGTCTATTCACTTAGTTCCATTAGTTTATCTAGGATTTCTCAAGTATCCAATGATGTTGGAGCCAACTTGTGAGTTTAATTTCTCCTGAGGAGGAATGTAAACTGATCACAGTTGTTGAGCCACATAGGACACAACTCCTAAGTGGAAGCCTCCTAGTACTTTCCTGAGGAAGGTCCTATGAGTCTATTCACTTAGTTCCACTAGTTCAGATAGGATTTCCTAAGTATCCAGTGATGTTGGAGCCTGCTTGTGAGTTTAATTTCTCCTGAGGAGGAATGTAAACTGATCACAGTGGTTGAGCCACATAGGGTATGACTCCTGAGTATACACCTCCTAGTGCTTTCCTGAGGAAGACACTATGAGTCTGCTTACTTAGCTCCCTTTCTTTGGTAAGCTTGTTCTGAAGCTTGAAGACTGGGATTGATTTCTTTTGGTTAGGTTTTGCTTTAGGGCTTTGCTTAGATTTGATTTAGATTCTGTGTTAGGGTTAGGATTAGAGAGTAGATGATTCTTTCTCAAGCATGTGTCTTGTTTGCCTGATGGCATTTCATTTCTTTTATCTGTTCATTACTTGATAGCATGTTGTTTATCTTCAGTATGATTACTGTTATTTCATGACTGGCTTGAGGTTGAGATGAGCTTGTGGAGGCTGAAGCCCCACACACATTTCCTCCCTCACTTACATTGCATGCATTTTACTGTTAAAGCTGGTGCTTTTGTCTGTTTTGGTGTATCATTAACATGATCCCTTAGGACTCTCATTTCCTTTGATAAGGATTTGATGATAGACTTTTAGGTTGAAACCTATGCATGACAACATCTAGGAATTCCCTGTTCAAACCTCAACCATAGGATGAATCCATGGCATGATAACAGTAGGACTTGATAGTCTCCCTCCTAGTTGGGCCTGCTCTCTTCTCATCTCGAAGCAGTTTAAAATACAGTAATCATGAAAGATTTCTTTCGTACGTTACGAGCCTTAAGCTATCTGAGAAAGGACGGATTCCCTCTCAGGTCATAGTCTCTAGTGCGGTTGAGATTGCAAACACAATAAAAAACACTTCTTTTAGAAGATAACCCGTAGTTAGCCGAACTACGTTTGCTCTGATCTTTCATACCAGATGAAAGTACGTAGGCATAGGATGCGATATCCTAGCGAGCAACCTTTCCCCTTAACCCTTCGTAGGCCGAACTACGTTGACTCTGATTTCTCATTCTCTGATGAGAATACGTAGGCATAAAGCGCGACGCTTTGCCGAGTCATTTTTCTTTTCTTTTTCAGCCAGCCTTGATAGGTAGATAGAATAAAACCAACCCGTCCAAGTAAACAAACAAGCGAGGATCCCGTCGAGTACGACGGACGTGAGGGGTGCTAATACCTTCCCCTTGCGTAACCGACTCCCGAACCCAGACAATGGTTGCGACGACCTTGTCTTACCCTTATTCGTCAGGTTTTTCCGATCGTTTCCTTTCCCGCTCTGAGGGATGAATAACGAAAGGTGGCGACTCTTCTGTCATGCCGACACCTTATTTTCGCGCAAGCGACACCTATCCACCGCTATCCGACCAGAGCAAATCAAGCCCGAGTTATGGAGCAAGTACAAACTGATGTTCAAGAACTCCGAGAAAGGATGGACCGCTTCATGGAGCTCATGCAAGTGGTCGTCAACGGCTAGGATCAACTCAGAACCTTGGTTCAGCCTCTAATTTCAAGGGTTGACAGCAATGGCGTACTCCATGGTGGGGCTGTGCCAACCCCTCCACCTGTTGAAACTCCTCAGAATGGCGTCCCCGTGACCGGGGGGAATGGCAGTGCCAACGGCAATGTAATCGCTAACATGGGACTCAACGGTAATACGACTGGCGTCGGTAATGGGAATTTCAAAGCTAACGTAAATGTTGGACTGGGCAACGGCAATGCGGGTGTTGGAAATCTGGTTGGGCCTCATCCATGGTTGGAAGACCGTCAAGACGATGTATTCTCACAGAGAGGTGCTGAAGGGGAGCTGACTGCTGAAGCACGGCTAAGGTTTAAGGCACTCGAGGACAAGATGAGGAATTTCGAGAACCAGAACACCATGGGTGTTGACATGTCCAAGCTAGGACTGATTGCTGATTTCAAGGTGCCTCCCAAGTTCAAGGTACCTGACTTTGAAAAGTACAAGGGCACCACTTGCCCTCGCGTCCATCTGAGATCATATTACCGGAAAATGTCCGCTCACTCTGAGGACGAGAAGTTGCTGATGCACTTCTTTCAGGACAGTCTGTCCGGGCCCTCCCTAGAATGGTACATGAGTTTGGAACCTACCAGTGTGCGCACGTGGAAGGAACTTGCTGAAGCATTTGTGCACCACTACCAATATAACAGTGACCTGGCTCCGAACCGGGTCCAACTACAGAATCTGTCACAAAGGAACAATGAAGGGTTCAAGGAATACGCCCAGCGGTGGCGTGAATTGGCAGCCAGGGTTCAGCCGCCGATGGTTGAACGGGAGCTGGTGGAAATGTTCGTAGCCACCCTCCCAGGGGTTTATTATGAGAAATTGGTCAGCAGTATGTCTGGAAGCTTCTCAGATCTCATTATCACGGGTGAGCATGTTGAAAATGGGATCAAACTGGGGAAAATTCAAGGTGATCTGTCCTCGGCTGGAGGAGGAAAGAAACCTTATAGTGGAAAAAGGAGGGAAGGAGAGACGAGCGCCGTGTCCAACGCTCGAAGGAAAGGCAAGGGCCAACATCAGCAGGTGGCCAGCATAACCATCCCGGCAGTCCAACAGCCACAACAGCAGCAGCCGAACCAACAAGGGTACAGGAAGTATCAAAACAGGGCACCTCTGTCGAGCCATCACCTCGAGACGCCACCCATGCCCTTGCTCAGCTATTACAGACTCTGCTCCAGTTACAGCTGATCCAGAAGAGAACCTTGGCTCCCTTGACAGGGGCACCTCCGCCAGGTTATGATGCGAATGCGACTTGCGAATTTCACTCAGGGGCACCAGGCCACACGATAGAAAATTACAAAGCCTTCAAGCATAAGGTGCAGGACATGGTGGACACTAAGATCATCAATTTCTCAGATAATGTGCCAAACGTCACGAAGAACCCTATGCCGAATCATAGGGGCGGTGGAGTAAATGCCATTATTGAAGACGAGAGCTTGGATTTGTTGACTGACGTCAGAGATCTGAAGACACCGCTTAGCTTCGTTAAAGCTAAGCTGATGAAAAGGGGTTTCTTTCCAGGTTGTGGAGAGCTGTGCATGGGCTGTGCGACAAGTCCTGATGGATGTGAACAGTCGATAGAGGGGATTCAAAGTCTGATGACCGAAGGAATCCTGCAGTTTAGTCGAAGGGCCGAAAGCGGATCGGGAGAGGTAATGCTGAAGCAAGATGATGAGGTTGCCACCATCACCATCCCTCGTCGGACGATAACTATTTCTGCACCCAGACCGCCCACAATTACCATCACCAAAGCTGGGCCGATACCCTTCGAAAGCACCAATGTTGTCCCATGGCATTACGGGGCAGAGGTCTACTGCAACGGACAGAAGTTGGAATTGGAACCATCAAGGTTGTGTGTGGATAACCTAGCGGGAATCGGCGGAATCACTCGCAGCGGAAGAGTATTTGCTCCACCTGAGATCGTGGCGGACAAAGCGGACAAAGCTGATGCAACTGATAAAGGGAAGAGTAAAGTCGTTGAAGAGACCTCTCGTGGGGTAGAGAAAGACTTACTTGTCAAAGACGCCGAAGAGTTTATGAGGTTGATTAAAAAGAGTGGCTACAAGATCGTGGATCATCTCCATCAAACACCCTCAAAAATTTCCATCCTGAATCTGTTGCTGTGTTCTGAGGCACATCACAACGCACTGCTGAAGGTGTTAAATGCCACGTACGTACCGCAAGAAATATCGGTCAACCAGTTGGAAGGGGTCGTAGCCCACGTGAATGCTGGAAATGGGTTAGGGTTAACTGACCTGGAGCTGACGCCGAAGGGGAGGAACCACAACAACGCCCTGCACATCTCGATAGAGTGCAGGGGGACGATTATGTCTCATATGTTGGTGGACACGGGGTCGTCACTCAATGTTCTTCCGAAGAAAGCATTGATGAAGTTAGATACTCGTGGATTGATTTGCACACCCAATGATCTGGTTGTGAAAGCATTCGATGGAACCAAACGGCATGTTTTCGGGGAGGTGACACTACCAATCCAAGTTGGGCCGGAAACATTCGACGCGGTCTTTTACATTATGGACATCATGCCTGCCTACAGCTGTCTCCTGGGACGGCCATGGATCCATTCTACGGGCGTCGTGACCTCCACGTTGCACCAGAAGCTCAAGTACGCTGTCGGAGGCAGCATCGTAATCGTATGTGGCGAGGAAGACATAATGGTGAGCCATTTGTCGTCCTTCAAGTATGTTGAGATGGATGGGGAAATCCACGAAACCCTATGTCAAGCGTTCGAAGCTGTTAAAGTCAAGAGCGTAGCTCCTGCAATCACTGAGAAGCCAGAGATGACTCTCTCCTCCTTCAAGGAAGCCCGGGCCGTTGTTCAAGCCGGATCTACCCCAGGCTGGGGGTGAATTCTAGAGATACCTAACAAGCAAGACAAGTTCGGGTTAGGATACTCTCCTGCGGCTGAAGCCTCCTCTTCTCGCAGTGCGTTATGAGGTAAAGGGCCGATCCAGTTTACCAGTGGCGGGGTGATATTTGAAAGCGTCAACGTAGTGTCTGAAGACGGCGAAGACAGCGACTGCGATCTGGACTCTTGGATCCAGCCAAGCAAACCAGGCGAGAGCCTCAACAACTGGTCCGTCAGGGATATCATCCAAGTGACAGACAAAGAGTAATGATTTACTTTTTCCAATCGTTGTACAACCCTATGTCCTACCCGGGGCATAGTGGTTTTATTGTTAGGGCCTCGTTTGATTATGTACATGCATTTTACCAATAAATCAAAAGGCGTTTTTCTTCGTATTCAAATATTGTGATCTCTGTTATTCCTGTTTTATATTTGTTTTGAAAAACAATAAAATGGCAAAGGGGTTTGTGCTAACCTGGATATCCTTGTCTTAAGCTTAACCCTTTTTATTGCAGGATCCACATAGCAGATGACATCGACTCTGGACCTTCTACGACTCACTTCGACTTCGATTGCCCGATCTATCAAGCCGAAGAAGAGATTGATGAAGACGAAGACCTTCCCGAGGAGTTGGCCCGCTTGTTGAAACAAGAAGAGAAAGTTATTCTGCGTCACGAAGAAGAGATCGAGATTGTGAATCTGGGTTCTGAAGAACTTGTCAGGAACGTCAAGATAGGGGCCGTATTGCAGAGTGATGTCAAGCAGAGATTGGTCGAGATGCTAAGAGAGTATAGTGATGTCTTTGCTTGGTCGTACGAGGATATGCCCGGACTTGATACTGACATCGTGGTCCACCACTTGCCGCTGCGAGAAGATTGTCCTCCCGTCAAGCAGAAGCTTAGGAGGACGCAACCAGATATGGCCGTTAAGATCAAAGAAGAAGTGCAAAAACAGCTTGATGCTAGCTTCTTAGCGGTCACTACTTACCCTCCGTGGGTCGCCAACATAGTGCATGTACCGAAGAAGGACGGTAAGGTACGAATGTGCGTCGATTATCGGGATTTGAATAGGGCGAGCCCTAAAGATGATTTCCCGCTGCCTCATATTGATGTGTTGGTCGACAATACAGCTCAGTTCTCCGTGTTTTCATTCATGGATGGCCTCTCCGGTTACAATCAGATCAAGATGGCGCCGGAGGACATGGAGAAAACTACGTTTATTACGCCTTGGGGGACATTTTGCTACAAGGTAATGCCTTTCGGTCTGAAGAACGCAGGGGCCACTTACCAACGAGCAATGGTTACTTTGTTTCATGATATGATTCATCATGAGATTGAAGTCTATGTTGATGACATGATTGCGAAGTCCCAAACGGAGGAAGGACATCTGGTCAATTTGCTGAAGCTTTTTGGGAGGCTTAAGAAGTTTAGGTTGAGGCTGAATCCCAACAAGTGTACTTTCGGAGTACGGTTGGGAAAACTACTGGGGTTCATCGTGAGTGAAAGAGGCATTGAGGTTGATCCTGCGAAGATAAAATCAATACAAGAGATGCCAGCGCCAAAAACAGAAAAAGAAGTTCGTGGTTTCCTGGGCAGAATAAACTACATTGCAAGGTTTATTTCTCAGCTCACGGCCACGTGTGAACCGATGTTCAAACTGTTAAAGAAAGATCAGGCGATTATCTGGAACGAGGACTCCCAAAAGGCATTTGATAAGATAAAATAGTATCTATAGGAGCCTCCGATCTTGATACCCCCAGTGGCCGGAAGACCCTTAATCATGTACTTGACAGTTCTTGAGAATAGTATGGGGTGTGTTCTCGGTCAGCACGACGAGACGGGCAGAAAAGAGCATGCCATTTACTATTTGAGTAAAAAGTTCACAGACTGTGAATCTCGTTACTCGATGCTGGAGAAGACGTGTTGTGCACTAGCCTGGGCTGCCAAACGTTTACGACAGTACATGCTCAATCACACGACCATGCTAATTTCGAAGATGGATCTGATCAAGTACGTCTTCGAGAAGCAAGCGCTTTCGGGCAGGATTGCCAGATGGCAAATGGTGTTGATGGAATATGACATTCAGTATGTTTCCCAGAAGGCCATCAAGGGAAGCGTATTGTCTGAATACCTTGCCGAACAGCCGATCGAGGATTATCAGCCGATGAAATTTGAATTCCCTGATGAGGATATCATGTTTCTCAAAGCAAAAGATTATGATGAACCGTTGCCCGACGAGGGGCCAGATAGGAAATCCCAATGGAAATTGATATTTGACGGGGCAGTTAATTCTTATGGAAGTGGCATTTGGGCAATCATCACGACTCCCCACGGATCCCACATCCCATTTACTGCGAGACTGACGTTTCCAGTCACCAATAATGAAGCGGAGTACGAAGCATGCATCATGGGTCTAGAAGAGGCAATTGATTTGAGAATCAAGAACCTAGATGTATATGGTGACTCGGCGCTTGTGATCAACCAGATTAAAGGGGAGTGGGAGACTCGTCAATCGAATTTGGTGCCGTACATGAACTATGCCAAAAGGTTGCTTCCGTTCTTTGATCGAGTGGAACTCCATCATGTGCCCAGAGCTGAAAATCAAATGGCTGATGCCTTAGCCACGTTGGCTTCAATGTATAAAGTCAATTTTTGGAATGAAGCTCCAAGGATTGTCCTTTCTCATCTTGATAGACCTGCATTCGTCTTTGCGATCGAGGAAGCCTCTGATGGCAAGCCATGGTTCCATGATATCCAGACTTTCCTTATGACTAAGGAGTATCCTGCGGGAGCGTCAACCCAGGATAAGAAGACTCTGAGGAGGCTATCTGGAAATTTTTATCTCAATCCTGATGAAGTTTTGTATAAAAGAAACCATGATCTCGTGCTACTCAGATGTGTAGATGAGAAAGAAGCGAGTATGCTCATGGAAGAAGTTCATGAAGGCACATTTGGTACGCACGCCGGTGGACATGCTATGACGAGAAAGATCCTGAGAGCAGGATATTACTGGCTGACGATGGAGTCGGATTGCTTTAAATTTGCGAAGAGATGTCATAAATGCCAGATTTATGCTGATAAGATTCATGTGCCGCCGTGCCCGTTAAATGTCATGTCCTCCCCATGGCCGTTCTCCATGTGGGGCATCGACATGATAGGCAAGATCGAGCCCACTGCTTCTAACGGTCATCGCTTCATTCTAGTAGCCATCGACTACTTCACCAAGTGGGTGGAGGCAGCCTCATATGCTAATGTGACCAAGCAAGTGGTGGCTAAATTCATAAAGAGGGACATCATCTGTCGTTACGGAATTCCCGAGCGGATCATTACTGATAATGGTTCAAATCTGAATAACAAGATGATGAAGGAGCTGTGCCAGGGTTTCAAGATCGAACACCACAACTCATCTCCTTACCGGCCGAAGATGAATGGCGCCGTTGAAGCGACCAATAAGAACATTAAGAAGATTGTACAGAAGATGGTTGTGACCTACAGAGATTGGCACGAGATGCTGCCATTTGTATTGCACGGTTATCGCACCACGGTGCGTACATCAACCGGGGCAACTCCTTTCTCACTAGTGTACGGTATGGAAGTTGTCCTACCGTTAGAAGTTGAGATTCCTTCTTTGCGAGTTTTGGTTGACGTGAAACTCGATGAGGCAGAATGGATTAAGAACCGACTAAACTAACTCAGCCTGACGGACGAGAAGATATTAGCATCGATTGCGCATGGTCGTCTGTACCAGAGCCGAATGAAGAAAGCCTATGACAAGAAGGTGCGTCCTAGAAGCTTTCATACGGGTGATCTCGTCTTGAAGAAGATTCTTCCTCCACACTCCGATCACCGGGGCAAGTGGACTCCCAATCACGAAGGTCCGTACGTCGTCAGCAAAGTCTTCTCGGGAGGAGCCTTGTTGTTATCCACGATGGATGGCAAAGATTTTGCATCCCCGGTGAACGCGGACGCAGTTAAAAAATAATTTGCTTAAAAAATGACCCGCTGGAAAGAAAAAGAGTATCCAGGAAAAAATGGGGCATCCCGGCGAACCATAAAAAAGAAAAAGGTTCGTGCAAAAATTAGGGATATAAATTGAAAAGATGTACACCAGCAAAGTCGAAAACCTGGAAGGGCGACTTTGGAAAAAAAGGGTATCCCGGTGAATCGAAAACCCGGAAGGGCGATTCAGGCAAAAGTTAGGGATTTGAAAAAGCAAATGACTGCGTTCCGCGTATGGACTCTCATTGTTTAGTGGTTTGGAAGACCTGAGGGCCGTTTATCTGAATCAATCTCTTTTGAAGCTGAAGCGTCGGAGAAGTATCGAAGTCGAGTGGGTCATAGAGGGATCAACTCATGGTGTTCGTCTACGCCTCATTGCCGACATTTGTGTATATACTGATGTATATTTATGTTTTATATTTGCGCGGCTTCCTCATTCCAGGAGCTTGCATCTGTTGTAAAACATTTCTACCCATTCAGGGGTTCGTTATCAATAAAATGTATACTATTCAGCAATTATGTTTGTCTGTTTAGCATTTATCTGTTTTATTTGCGAAAAAGAACGCCGATGTTTTTGATAAAATGCGCATACATAAACTTACTGGCCCAGGCCACTGATTGTTGAAACAATGAATTACTTGGGTATTGTCACAAGATGATAACCTTGGTAGGTCCCTTTGAGAAGGGTATCTTGTCTGTTTGTTTGTGCAGGTATAGCATACTCCAGGCAGTATGCCATATGCGTCCCCAAGCAGGATGATTCCTTCCTCTCCAGCAAGTTCAGTAGTACCTCCTCGTGGAGTTTGAACATGAGATCATAAGCATTGATATGTTTCCCCTAAGCAAAGAAGATTCTCTCCCCAGTTAGACGCATCCTGAAGGAACGTCATATCCCCAGCTGAATCATATACTGAAGTATGCGGCTTTCAAAAGTCCCGACTGAAGTCTCCAGCGGAATTGAGATTCCCCGCAGAGTCGTACTCTCCCTAGTAAGCAGGATAATTTCTTCTTCCCCAGCCGATTATGCAAACCCCCAAGAGAGCCGAGTCCTTGGAAATCGTTCAGGCCATGATTGGTTTTCCCCTAGTAGAGTGTTGAGCAGCCGATGCTGTATTTCTCCACCGGAGTCGTTACCTCCAGGAAAGTTTTTCCGCGAAGGCTGTGCAGTTTATTTCTGCGATTGACATCGTTTTTCCTCAGCAGTTAGTGGTTGGAATACCCAGGTGTTCCCAGACATGGTGTTTGCTCAGGATGATTCCTGAAATCTCGGAAGAGTTAAGTGGCTAAAGATGATTCTTGAATTCCCCAGCAGAGTCGTTTGCCCAAGATGATTCTTGAATTCTCCAGCGAAGTTGTGTGCTTAAGATGA
Organism: Lathyrus sativus; assembly: GCA_963859935.3. Taxonomy (NCBI): domain Eukaryota; kingdom Viridiplantae; phylum Streptophyta; class Magnoliopsida; order Fabales; family Fabaceae; genus Lathyrus; species Lathyrus sativus. The sequence goes on from OZ012740.1 coordinate 433,607,284, forward strand.
TTCTTAAAATCCCCAGTGAGGTCGCAAGAGTTGGTCGCTCAAGTTGATGCTTAGAGTTCCCGACAGAGTGTTTGCTCAGGATGATTCCTGAAATTCCCAGCAGAGTTATTGGTTCAGGATGATTCTTGAAATCTCCAGCAGAGTTATTTGTCCAAGATGATTCTTGAAGTCTTCAGCAGAGTTGACTCACCCAGAATGATTTCTGGATCCCCGAAGCAGAGTTACTTGATAGTTCTCCAGAACCCCTAGCGGAGATGCGTCATCCCCAGCAGGTTTTAAATAGCGAAGTTGAAGTTTCCTTGAAGACTTGATGATTGAAGTCCGGCAGTAGTGCCAAAACCCTTGACTTACTGATGAAGTCTAACTGCAAGGTCAAAGCAGTCATCTCAGCTGACGCGGAGTGCCTGATGGCAACGACTTAGATACCCCTAATTGGTTCATGATTGACCGAGAATTCTATGCCCGACTTATTAATGAAGTCCGGCCGACACCCGAAAGTTTCTATGAATGCCCGACGACATAATTAACCTGACTGTTAAAAAGTTCCTAATGACCTGATGAGTCCCGAGGAATTCTGATGCCTGACGGCATGATCGACCGCGTATCACCGGTTACCGAGTGACCAGTGACCCCTTGATGACTTGAGGACGAATATCTACAGCAAAATCAAATGATCATCCTGACTGATATTTGAGATTAGACCCTTCATCGGTTACCGTGTGACCAATTCCCCAACAAGTTGCCGCGCAATTGTCATGCTCAGTTTTGAAAATGTTCCTAACAATCAGAGTATCGTTTACCTATGCGTGTCGGCAAATCCCCAGTTACCATGCAACCGGTGGTCCCTCTATGATTTGAGGATGCAATGATATCAGATAAATTAGAGAATCATCCTGACAGAGACTCAGATTCGTATTTCTCCAGCTAGTTGCCGTGCAGCTATCATTTCAGTTCCGAAGAGATTTGTCCTCGTCAGAGTACCGTATACTTGCGCAGTTGGCAAATTTCCAGGTTTGTTGGTATTCAACCGCCTTTTACCTTGATTATTTGAGAGCCGTTCGCTTCTCACCCAGTCAGGTCCAAGCCGTTTAAATAGGGGCAGCTGTTGCACCCCAAAATTTGCTCAACATTTCTTTACTTAGCTTGTGTTTCATTTCATTCACATTAGCATTATCATTTGCATTTCATTGACATGTATGCAGGAGATCAAGAGGTATGGTTACCAATCAAGGGATACACAAGACTATGAAGCTATCTAAGAAGGTTATTCAAGTGTTCAAGGGTTGATATCCTTGTCAGAGAAATTAAAAGATCCTCAGAGAGAGTGGTTGAAACCAAGAGGGTAAGCCTCCTAACTTGAGAGTTGTGGGAAGTCATCAGATGATTCTGAAGCCATGAAGTTAGACTTGAGGTCTTGATAGAGCTCATTAGAAGTGTTGAAGATCACTTTGAGGCCTAGACAGGTCATTGTGCAAGGTTGATAAGGCTCAGCCATGAGTGGTGCAGTTAGGGTTTGACTGGGTCAACCCTAAGTCAACTGATGATTTGGGGGAGGTTGAGACTTAACCCAAGAGCCATGTGACCATGGATTGATGAATTGAGATGCTATAAGGATGATTACAAGGTCAACTCATCATGATTGAAGAGTTTGAGAAGCTTCAAGCTAGGGTTTCTAAGGCTTGACAGTGTAAAATCCCCTAGTTTGACCCCTATCTTCAAGGCAGTTTAGCTCAAGATGTGATTGTCATCTCATCTCACCCCCAAAATGAATGTTTTAGAGCATGATCTTAGCTTTAATTTGAGTGCTAGAAGTCCTTGATAGGATTTGTAGAACTCAAGTTATGAGCCAGACAAGTTACAGATCATCTGAGGTATGTGAATTTGGAGCTTGAAAGTTGTCCAACTTGCATGAAACTTTTGCCCTAGAAGGATGATTCCTATGAACTTTTGGTCAACATGAATGTTGTTCCTTATCCTCTTAGCTTTCTAGAGAGTACTATAAGTCCTTGATAGGATTTGTAGAACTCAAGTTATGGCTTTGACAAGTCAAGGGCATTTTGGTCATTTGGAGATTATAGGTCATTTCAACCATAAGGCCATAACTCCTATTTCCAAGCTTCAAATGGGAAAATGGTCAACATCAAAATTGTTCAAAATGATGTTTTAAGGCTAGACAAGAGGTCATGAGAGGTTGGAATTGCTTGTAGCTCAAAATCACAAAAATGGCTTAAAATAAGGATGATTTTCAAATGAACCAAAGATGGAAATTGGTATTTTTGATCTACATGTCCAAACCAAGGCATGTAATATGTCATTTTGATTGTAAAAAATATTTTAAGAACATTGAAATTGCCACAATTTTGACTTGAGGTTTAATTTGTGGACTTGCTTTGAAAAGTGGTTACTTACATCTTAAGTAACAATTGCCAAACCAAAATTCAAGGCATAACCAAGGTTCCTTTCAATCCAAACACATCCAAAATATCATTATGAGAGAAATTGGAAGTGAATGAGGGTGAATACAAGCTGCTAGCAGAATTGGTATGACCATGGCATGAGATTGAACTTTCCATGACATGAGATATTGAATTTCTCATTAGAAGGATCTAGAGCTTTCTAGATCATCCATACATGTTCTATATATGATGATGAGGTGATCCAAGGCCAAGGTTGGTGATAATTGAAGGAGATAATAGAGATTGAGATTGAAAATTTCTTGCTTGCAACTGAATTCGGTTACACCATTTTCTTCACTTTCCATCCATTTTCTTGAGTGCAATCACTTCCATGGATGCTAGTGAGTGATTCCAGATCATCATCAAGGAAAATTCGTGGCTGGACAGTGTTCTTGCTCTCAGATTGTCACATGCAACTCAGAATTGGTTCCAAGAATCCAGAGCATTTCCATCCATTTCATTGCATACAGAAGTTTGGTTAGAGGCTAGGGAAGGATTCTGCAAGCTCTTGAAGGTTGATTTGAAGATTCAACCACTCTGTTTGCTCAATTTTACCAGGTATGCAACTCTTGTTCCATGGCTTAATGTAGGTAGAATCAAGTGGAATTATTGTGTTAGATGCATAGTAGAATGGTGTAGGAAGGTTTTTGGATCATCAATTTGAGAGTTAGTGACCAATTAGGGTTGTTACTATTTTCGGTTGAGATGGTGTTCTTGCGAATCTTGAGGTTTTAGATTGAATTAAGGGCATGAATGGACTCCTTGTGAGATTTGGGACAAGATTCATCAAGGAATCGTGGCCTATGGTGGATTCTATAGCAAGTTAGGGTTGTGAAATGATGACCGGAAAATGTCACCGGTAGTGACTAGGGCGCGCAGGTGACCTGAGTTTCAGAGGTTTAAGTTGTGGAAGATGATCCCAGGGCCATTAGATCTTGGGTTGACTTGGACTGAAGACCCCATCCAACGGCCACGCGTGCATGAAATTTGTGAAGGATTTCTGAACTAAAATGAAACGCAGCGTTTCATTAATCTGCTGGTTTTGGGCTTTATGCAATAATTGATAACCACACCCCTCTTTTGGCCCAGTTTGGATATTGAACTAAGAATCCTTGCTATTCACACTGCGCGCATGTTTATTTTGTTTTGATTTTCATTTTATTTTTCATTTTATTTATGGTTATTGATTAATTCATAAAAAATGGAAAAATAACTCAATTAATCTCATTCTTTTTGCTATAGATTCATGATTGAATCTAGTATTTTTTAGATAAAAAATATTAATATTCCATGCATTTTCTGATTTTATGTGCATTTTTACATTTTAATTGATGTTAAAATAATTATGTTTGATGCTTGATATTGTTGAATTTGGTTTGATCATGTGATGATGATTTTGGCCTTGATTTTTTGTGAGTAGTTAGCATAGATATGCATGCTCCCCATAGATTTTTCTCACATTTTTGTGATGAATGTAAGTGGTAGTTTAGGTTGAAACCTTTAGAAGCTCCATTTTTAGGGTTTATGGTTGATACCTTGTGATTTAGATTTTATTTGTAGAACTTGGTGGGTGATTCAACCTCTGATTTTTGTAGGGTAGATTAATGATTGAATTAGGGTCCCTTAGGAAATTTTATAGGATTTTTCATTATAGTTTTCTATTTTTGTTTGATTTTAGTTTAGATGCTAACTTTAGATGATTCTAATGCATTAATTCAACTAGATTGACCTCTTTAGTTCCCTTAGATTAGGGTTTTGCTTTGCTTGTTCTTGGATGATGTTGAAGACAAGTTGAAGATGCAATGGATTGCTTGAAGAGGCCTCATCACTCTTTTGGTAGGATGTGTGGATCTTTGCAAGTTGGTAGAACCTTTGAGGGTCCCTTTCTCTGATGATAGGATGCTTAGTGGTGACCCTTGGTCTTCACTCTGCTGTCAGTCATCCAAACTTTGCTCTTGATAGATGAATCTTTCTCCCTTGTTAGAGGATGGAGTTCCTTGCTTGAAGAGATTGAAGGATGGAGTTGATACTTCCTTGTGTTTGAAGATTACCCTTAGAAGCTGAAGCTTGTAGACCAGGAAGAGCAAGTTGATGCTTGTAAGGAGGAGAGAGCTGAAGCTTGAAGACCAAGTTGACACTTGTGAAGAAGATCCAATTGAGATTGAGTGAAGAGCTGAGGCTTGAGGAATAAAGGATAAGTTGACACTTATGTTGATACACTGAGAGTCTGAGGGAGCCACGTTGATAATTGATATTAGGGTTGAAGCCTGAAAGTGGAATTTACTGGAGAGCTGAAGCTTGAAGAAGAAAGAATAAGTTGATACTTATGTGGATGTATTAGAAGCAAGTTGATACTTGCTATTGAAGATGATAGCCTTGAAGAGAAGTTGAAGACTGATGACTGAACTGCTGTCAAAGGAGAGTTTAGTTGTAGGAGTGGTTGATCTGCTTTCTTTCCTGCCTGTTTTCTTTCTGTGCAACTGTGTTGATGTGGCTTGTTTGATTTGCTTGATGCATTAGAATAAGTTCATGTTTAGACTGATTTAAGCTAGGAGCATGATTGCATTAAAGGTTGAGTTGCTCCCTCTTCTTGTATTGTTACTGTATGGCTTTGCTTGCTGGTATTTGGTAGAGCCCAACTCCCTTGCCTATGTGGTTTGTGTTTGCTTGATAGCATGTCATTTCTTCTGTATGATTACAGTTATTCATATCTGGCTTGAGGTTGAGATGAGCTTGTGGAGGCTAACACCCCACACACATTTCCTCCCTCACTTGCATTGCATGCATTTTACAGTCGTTTACTGTTTACTGTTTAAGCTTATGCTTTATATGTTTCTGTTTATCATTGACATGATCCCCTAGGAATCTCACTTCCTTTGATAAGGAAGTGATGATTAGAACTTTAGGTTGAAACCTATGCATGATAACTTCTAGGAGTTCCCTGTTTCAAACTTCAACCATAGGATGAACCCTTGGCATGACAACATTAGGACTTGATAGTCTCCCCTTAGTTGAACCAGCTCGTTCTCTCATCTCATCTCAAAACAACGGTAAAATACAGTAATAAAGGTTAACTGACGTCGTACGTTACGAGCCTTAAGCTATCTGAGAAAGGATTGTTGGAGAGTTTCTTTTCAACAGTCTGGATATTTAGTATGGCACCCTTTGGGTGACATGCGACGCATTCACTCTCAGGTCATAGTCTCTAGTGCGATATTGGTCGCAAACATCCATAAAAAACAGTTCTTCCGTAAAAGACAGAAAACAAACTTCAAACTTTTTGCCCCGTGGGCCCATAATTCAAAGGAAGCTTTTCTGAAGAAAAGAGGGTCGTTAACTCCCAGCTCTACCGCAAACGGTAACGCCTAAGTCTCTGAGGGTCGAGCTGCGTACGCCAAACTGCTGGAACTGTTTTTAACCCTACTCGATAAAACAGATGAATCTGAATTTCCGTAATCCGTATTATCCCGAACTACGTAAGCTCTGATCTCTCAAGCCTGTTGAGAGTACGTAGGCACAATACTGATGTATTAGCGAGCCACCTTCCCCGTAACCCGTAGTTAGCCGAACTACGTTGACTCTGATTTCTCATTCTCTGATGAGAATACGTAGGCCTAAAGTGCGACGCTTTGCCGAGTCATTTTCTTTTCTTTTTAAGCCAGCCTTGATAGGTAGATAGATGAAACCAACCCGTCAGATAAACACAACAAGCGTGGATCCCATCGAGTACGATGGACGTGAGGGGTGCTAATACCTTCCCCTTGCGTAACCGACTCCCGAACCCAGACAATGGTTGCGATGACCTTGTCTTATACCTTTTCGTTAGGTTTTTTCCGATCGTTTCCTTTCCCGTTCTGAGGGATAAATAACGAAAGGTGGCGACTCTTCTGTTTTGCCAGCACCTTATTTTCGCGGTAGCGACAACATGCACAAATTCATCAATGGCAGCAACAATCAACAACATACCAATCCCAATCAGTTTCTCCCCCCTTACCTCGATTGATTGCTTAGATTGTTTAAGAACTCTGAAGAATGGGTAGCCCTAGCCTTGCTTCTCTTCCCCTTGTTCTTCCTCCTCAATCTGCTCTCTCTCCACAAGTTTATCGTGTGCTCTCTCCTCTTTACCCCAAAACCCCTTCTTATATCTCTTAATCCTCATTTTATTTATTTAATCTCATAATAATACAAATAATAATAATAATAATAATAATAATAATAATAATGATGATAATATTACTACTAATTATTAAATTATCATCATTATTAATTATATTATCATAATATTAGAGTCTACATTTTATTAGATAGTTCCTATAAATTAAGGACACCCACCAACGCGCTCAGACACATTCCCACAGAAGGACACACCGAAATAAAATAACCCCAAAAGACTAAATAATTAAAATGCACGTTACAACTCTCCCTCACTTTAATTATTTTCGTCCTCGAAAATTACCTGATGGAAACAATTCCGGATACGCTTCTCGCATCCTGCTTTCCAATTCCCAGGTCACACTGCCTCCTGCAGCACCTCCCCAAGCCACTTTCACCAAAGATATCTCCTTCCCTCGGAGTTGTTTCATTTTACGATCTTCGATCCTCAACGGCATCGTCTCAACAGTAAGATTTTCCCGAACTTGAACTTCCTCTCTCTGAATTACATGAGATGGATCCGAGACATACTTGCAAAGTTGCGACACATGGAACGCGTCATGCAAATTCGAAAGTTCAGGCGGTAACGCCACTCTATAAGCTACAACACCAATTCTCTGCAAAATCTGATATGGCCCAATAAACTTAGGATCCAGCTTCTTGGACTTCAACGCACGACCCACAACAGTCACTGGGTTAACTCTTAGGAACACATGATCACCTTCACTGAATTCCAGTTCTTTTCTTTGGTTATCATGATAACTTTTCTGCCTACTATGAGACGCTCTCATCTTCTCACGAATCATCTGAATTGTCTCGATAGTTTGCTGCACAATGTCTGGTCCCAATACCACATTCTCACCAGTCTCATACCAACACAGAGGAGTTCTGCACCTCCCATCATATAAAGTCTCAAACAGTGCCATTCTGATACTAGAATGGTAACTATTGTTGTACGTGAACTCGATCAACGGTAAATGAGTATCCCACGCACCACCCTTTTCCAACACACAAGATCTTAGCAAATCCTCCAGCAAATGAATAGTCCTCTCTGACTGAACATCGGTTTGCGGATGGTAAGTTGAACTCAACTTCAACTTAGTACCCAAAGCTTCCTGTAAACTTCTTCAAAATTCTGAGGTAAACCTCGGTTCTCTATCCGACACGATACTCGATGGAACACCGTGTAGCTTCACAATTACCCGAATATAAATCTCTGCTAGCTTCTTCAACGGAAAACTGATATTAATCGGCACAAAATATGCAGACTTCATAAGTCGATCCACAATTACCCAAATAGCATCAAATCCTCTCGTTGTGTTCGGCAAACCCGTAACAAAATCCATGGTTATACAATCCCATTTCCAAACCAGAACTTCCAACGATTGCATCATTCTAGAGGGTCTCTGATGTTCCACCTTCGATTTCTGACATGTCAAACAGGCGTAAAAAAATCGAGCTATATCCCTTTTCATACCGGACCACCAAAATAACTTCCTTAAATCATGGTACATCTTCGTAGCTCCCGGATGGATATTCAGACTACTACGATGTCCTTCACTCAAAATTGACTTCTTCAGTTCGTCATTATCCGACACACAAATCCTGCCTCTGAATCTCAGCACACCTGTACTATCCAACTTAAAATCACTATCGGAGTCACTCCCTACTCCCGGCATCAAATCCACTAACTTCACATCTAACTTTTGGTTTTCTCTAATCATATCCAAGAAATCATTGTTCACTTGCAACTTGCCAAACATCACACCACCTGCCGTAATTTCACAAACCATGCTCAAATCTCTGAACTGCTCAATTAGTTCCATTTCTTTCACTATCAAAGCCGACATATGAGTTGTCTTTCTGCTCAAAGCATCGGCTACTACATTCTTCAAGAATTCTTCAAGAATTCCTACCATCTTCTCTGTCTCATATTTAGTTCCTTCTGATCGAACAGATACTTCAGGCTCTTATGGTCACTGAACACCTCAAATCTTGAACCATACAAATAGTGCCTCCAGATCTTTAACACGAAAACTACCGCAGCCAATTCAAGGTCATGGGTAGGGTAATTCCTTTCATGCGCCCTCAGTTGCCGCGAAGCATACACCACTACCTTACCATTATGCATAAGAACTCCGCCTAATCCCATCTTAGACGCATCACAGTACGCCATGAAAGGTTCACTCGGATTTGGAAATATTAACACTGGTGCCGTAGTCAATCTCTTTTTCAGTTCCTCAAAGCTTTCTTCACAAGCAGCATCCCACACAAAAACTTGATCCTTCCTCGTAAACTGAGTCAATGGCAACGCCAGTTTAGAAAACCCCTCAATAAACCTTCGATAATATCCTGCCAAACCCAAAAAGCTTCTAATCTCCGTTGCTGTCTTCGGCGGTTCCCACTGCAACACTGCACTCACTTTCGATGGATCCACCGCTACACCATCACCAGATATTACATGCCCCAAGAAACTCACTGTCTTCATCCAGAACTCACACTTTGATAGTTTAGCAAACAACTTACTATCTTTCAACACCTGCAAAGCAATTTTCAAATGTCCTGCATGCTCTTCATCAGACTTAGAATAAATCAGTATATCATCAATAAACACAACAATAAACTGATCCAAATAAGAATGGAAGATTCGGTTCATATACTCCATAAACACTTCTGGCGCATTAGAAACTCCAAAAGGCATTACAACATATTCGTAATGTCCATAACGAGTCCTGAATGCCGTCTTCTGAATATCACCTTCTTTCACTCTAGTCTGATGGTAACCCGACCTCAAGTCAATTTTGACTGAACACACGAGCTCCCACCAACTGATCCATCAAATCATTAATCCTTGGAAAAGGATATTTATTCTTAATGGTCACTTTATTCAAATGATGGTAATCGATGCACAGGCGCATACTACCATCTTTCTTCTTTACCAACAACACTTGAGCTCCCTACGGCGACACACTCGGTCTGATAAACTTTCTATCCAACAATTCTCCAATCTGAGATTTCAATTCAGCCAATTCCACTGCCGACATCCTGTACGACGCCATAGATATAGGCCTTGTACCAGGAACAAGATCAATGCTAAATTCAACTTCTCTCGTCGGAGGTAATTCTGTAATATCATCAGGGAACACTTCGGGAAATTCACTCACCACCGCCAACTCTTTCATTGACGTTTTGCTGTCAACCGATAACGATGCAAATAAAGAAAACATTTAGCTTCGTCCTCCAACAAGGTCCTCAATTCCTTATTAGACAAGGAATTCGCCAACGCTTCCTCTTCTGGAGTAAGGAACAACAACACCTTCCGAAAACAATCGATGTAGACTCGATTGAAATCCAACCAGTTCATACCCAAAATGACATCCAAATTACCAAGTCGTAAACAAATCAGATCCACTCCAAAGTCTCTACCGAAAATAGTCAGGGGACACTTCAAACACACCAAAGAAGTAGTCACCGAACCAATAGAGGGAGTTTCGATAGTCATCCGTTGCTCAAGAGTAGACGACACCAATCCTAATCTCTTCACACAATCAACAAAAATGAACGAGTGGATTGCACCCGTGTCAATCATAGCAGTCAAAGGAATATTATTGATGAAATAAGTACCTTTGATAGAACGCTCCTCGTTGGCCGACTGAGTTCCTACCACAACAAATACTTTACCACTAGCCTGAAATGCCTGAGACTTCTTCGGCTTCTCGCAATGTGTACTTATAAGACCTTTCTCACCACAGTTATAACATGTAGGCATAGTGGCCCTGCAATCCGCCATCACATGGCCTGGCTTACCACACTTGAAACACTTATTTACCTCATTAGGACAATCATTAGCACGATGCCCCGCGCCACCGCACCGGAAACATTTCAAATCAGCAGATGCTTTTCCTTCTCTGGACTTCTTATCAGCAGCAGCCTTATGTTTTCCCTTATCAGCAGGAACACTGTAAGGAGTACCACCAAATCTCTGCTTACCTTTACGGTCATTCACAGCCTTATAGTGTGCAATCCTGGCCCTGTTATCATTATCATAAATTCTGCTTTTGCTTACCAGCTCAGGATAATTCCTGATCTTCTGACAAGCGATCCCCATCTTAACTTCCGGATGCAACCCGTTTTCAAACTTCAAACACTTGGAGGTCATTGCTGCTTCGGTATTGTAATGAGGACAATAGTGTACCAACTCTTCAAATTTAGCAGTGTACTCCGCTACAACCAGATTACCTTGCTTCAGCTCCAAAAACTTAATCTCCTTAGCACTTCGTATATCTTCCGGAAAATACTTTTCCAGAAAACCCGTTCGAACCACATCCCAAGTAATCGCAGTTACTGCAGTCTCCAATCTTTGGCGATTGTTGTCCCACCAAGCCTCAGCCTCTCCTTCCAGCATGTGAGTACCAAACTTCACTTTTTGCTCATCACTACAACCCATTGTCCTAAAAATTTATCAATTGCCTTCAGCCATTTTTGTGCAGCTTCAGGATCCAGAATTCCTCCTTCAAACGTGGGTGGCTTGTTATTCCGAAACTGAGCTAAATCGTTAAATTGCGCACCCGCAGCTAGGTTCTGATTAGCAACCACCTGCGCCATCGCTTGCATAGCTGCAGCCAAAGCAACATCATTCCTTCCTGTCATACTGCTCAACAACACTAGGTTAAAAGGTACACAATTTCTATCCTAAGGACAGACTCAACTACTACACTGGCCGGATGGACCGACCTGCTCTGATACCAATTGTAACACCCCACTTCCCAAAATTAAAATAAAATACAATTAATTCAAGTAAACATCAGAGTTTCTCCTCAAAAGTGGGATATCACCTCAATTAATTTAACATCAATAGATGGTTTTCAAAATAAAAAAGCGGAAGTAATCATTAATTCAACATTTTCGGCCATCCGCCAAATTACATAAAGTCATTCATTAACAAGGTTCACCAAAATATGATACGTCACAGGAATAAAACAAATCCAATATAATAAAAGTAAACACCCAAGTCATGTGTTACGTATCAGAGCATCCTAAGACTCGACATGCACACCACTATCCAAGCTCACTATGTACCTGGATTATCTGTACTTCCAAAGAAGCACAGACCATAACAACAACAAAGGGGTGAGATAAAATGATCAAAATTATCGGTAATAAGATACATGAAATAAAGGTAGCAATTACATAAAATATCACCCATCACGCACCAACCTCGACCTACTGTCCAACATCAAACACAACATATAATAATGCAAATATGCAACTCAACACCATGCATGCGATACCGACTCATTGGTTCATTCAATCCAACCCAGGATAGATCACATACACCCCTCCTTGGCAATGATCTATCCTCACCATTCTCCACGAGGGAGTACGGATGAATCACATACACTCCTCCTGAGCAACGATTCATCCCACCTGTCGCGGTGAAATTTGGATACTAAACTATTGATTAGTTTGAATCTTATGTTCATTTTGCAACCGAACTTTGATTTGTCCAAAGGAAGGGATAAAGATCGAAATTCCCACAATGCAATGCAAATGCAAAGTTTAGAGAGTTTTAGGTTCGGGGGTCGGTTAAACTTAGGGAAGGTACTAGCATCCTATGTTTCTGTAGTACTCTACAGGAGCCTCTTGTTTTATGTTTGTTTTATTTCTAAGGTTTATCTGCTTAAAGGTAAAAGACCTAGGGGTTTATTTCTAAGTATACTCGATAAGATATTGCATCTTATGCCTACATATCCTTACGGGAGTGGAATTAGAGTATCTGTAGTTCCTCTAAAGGGTTTGAGGAGTTCTTTGACTGTGGTCAAAGTTCCTACGGGTTTAGGGTAGTTGATTGATTAGGTTTAGGAGAAAAGATGCGTTGTCATTTTAAGAGAGATGTAACCGCCACAGGTGTAAGAGATTGTATTGTTGTGGGGTGGAGATTTTATCTCGCTTAAGATGATTAACATCTTTCTCTATTGCGTCTGAATGTTTGTTGTTTGAGTTGTTGAATTGTTTTGTTTCTATGTTGTAAAAGATAAAAGACAAAGGTCCTTCCTATGGGGTAGGAACTAAACTAGAGATCGACTTGAATGGGATCAAGGATCACGGGGAAAATGGTGCAAATGATGCATACGCACAATTGTTGAGATCATGCGCAGATTCTTCCTTTGGACGGATGCGATGCAGAAAATGTAAATGACGGTAATGTTAAATTACTGTAAAGATAAATTGCAGAAAGTAAAGCCATACACGTACGCTTGAAAGCGCTGAAGTGTGTGTGAGTGAATTGTGTATGTGAGGTGTAAGCGTGCACGGTTGATTATATTTTACGCTGTGAGTTGATTTTAATTGGTTAAATTGATTTCGGTTTGAATTATAAGAAAATGTTGATTTGATTTTAGATGAGATTAAAATTAAACTCTAAGTTTTTTTTTAATAAAATACCACAATGGTTTAACTTATTATCTAAAAAAAAGTAAACTAATTTACTATGCCTACCATTAAATTATGTTGATTACAGGATAAAATAGTCTTAATTAATTGTTTTCAAAAGTTAATTAAATACTCAAAATTATTTAAATAAATAAATTGACAAATATGTGATTTATTTATAAAAGGTTCTTAGTGAATAATACTTATTTGATAAAAATGAAAAAAAAGGTTGAATTAATTAATTAGTAAAATATTTAGCCATTAATATGAATTAAACTATTTAGAAAGAAAGTATAATAGGATAAAATAACAGGTTTTGCTATTAAAGTAAATTAATATTATTAATAAAATTAAGAGAAATAAAATTATAAAAAAGGTTTTAGTTGAGTTTAATCACAAAAGATTAATTGATTAATTAGATAAAAAAGGGGGAGATTTATTATTTAAATAAAAACTAAAGTTAATTAAGGATTAAAAGTTAAAAGTTGTATTAACAGATCATTAGTTTTAAAGGATTAATCAGAATTAATGAAAATGAAAGGGCGTTGGATACTGTGGTGGAGGTGCATCAGATTTAATATGGGCATGCAATGTGATTCGTGTGATGAGAAGTGTGTGGTGATAGTGATGAAGGATCACGGTACTACCGTGGTCGTGCACGCATACAATTGTCGACATATCAAAACAAACAGGAAAAAATAACAAACACAAAAAGCTAAATGACGGAACCCTAATCCTAGACACGTTCGCTCGGCTTCCTCTCTCATCTAATCTTCTTCGATTTCTTCCGTTCATCATCTTCCTCCATGCTTCGATTTCTTTTTACATCTGCAACACAACGAAAAGATCCATAGGTTCAAAGATTCATTACAAAAAGTGGGGCTTTACCAAAGATTAACGACGGCGGCGCCATATACAACGAAGATGGATGCTTCGCGGGTTTAAGTCTGCGGTGGCTTGAGATGGAGATAAGTTCCTCTATTTAGTTTCTTGAATTTACGGGTTCTTACGGTAGTTCTAGGGTTCGCCCCCCTTCATCTCCTTTTGACCCCCTTTTATAGTTTTCAGAAATGAGATTTTCTGGTGTAGGAATTGATTAAGAGTTTGAATGCTGATTGGATTTTCTGATTTGGGATGGGACGGATCTGGAATCTTCCCCTTTTCATTTGATTGCAATAATATCAGTTGATGAAAATTTCCATTTGTGACGCGTTTAATGCCTTTGCCTGTCCAGATTCATTGAATTGCTAGTTGCCTTAGATTGAATCTTTTTCAAAAAGGTATATTCCTCAATTGATTTGCTGATTTGGATTGGTGATTTGGCAGGTGTAGAAAACAATCTATTTTGGGCCAGGGAAGGAACGTGCGATCCAATAGCAAATTCTTGTTTCAGAGTTCATAGTCCAGTGCAAGCTACTTCATCATTGTATCGAGGTCTTGAACTGCGAGGACTAGTTCGGCGTGCTATCACTGCTACACTATCGCAATTACGATACAAATCCTTCGAAAGGTGTCATGTTAGTTTCCTTCTTCATTACACCTTCACCCTTCTCATGGTCTTATCAGATAATTATCAGGTCTTCATGCTGATGAGGTGCATAACTTTGGAAGCTTGAGAAATTGGAAAGTCCCTCCCAAGGTTTCATACAAATGGAATACACGAGATTGAGTAATCTCCATTTTTCGATGGTGACTCTGTCCTCTGGTGCCTGCTATGTGTGTGATTTCTTGATTTGCAGGTAAATAAATCGTCTTCAAGTGGCGGTATCATGGAGTTTGCTTGGCGCAGCTTGATGACGTCGGCGGTGGTGTCGTAGGACACATGAAATAGCACCAGAGCAGAGCACTGAATTTGAAGTTGTCCGAAAGTTATACTCTTCAGCAATTTATATTTGGATCTTGAGATAAATGTAAACTTCAAACTGTTCAATAGGATTAATATAAAACTCACTAGATGATAATGATTAGAACCTTTGTAACTTTGGCATCTTATGAATCTTAGACGCTTTATCTTGAACTTGATTGATCTATGGAAAATTATCCTTTTGTAGAAAAACTATTGAACGATGATGTGTTTGTGTTTTGAAATTAGCTCATTTCAAATAATCTTCTTATTGTAAACTTAAAGTTCATGACCTTGGAATCTCTTGAGTTTGGATCTTGATTCAAAATATATGTAAATCCCCTTAATTCCATAACTTAAGTACACTATGTTTCTCACGCCTTGAATCTTGAAATTCCATGGTTAATCCTTTAAATTTGGGCTTTTAACAACCTTCCACATTTATCCTGAGTCTTGTAAGGCAATTAGACTTTTGTATCCATATATGCGAAGTTTGACGCTTGGCGTCAACATGAACTTTTGAAAAGAACATGGATCTTAAATACCTAACTTGGTGAATTTCCAAGATGAAACCTCTTGTCATGAATTTTGTGAATATTCCTAATTGCACCATGACTTGATTTTGAATTCTCTTCTCTTCATGAACACAATGGATAAATCTTGAATTCTATTTCATAGATCTCTAGTATGGAGCTCAATGATTGTATTGAAAAAAGGTAGACAACCCTTGACAACAAAATGGCACAAACCCCAATCCTTGAATAATAGGTCCTTATACGTATCACTTTGTGATTCCCTGAACTTCCAGCAGTAGCCTATCTTTCACACAATAAACAAACAAGTTGGTTAAAACGGTTAGCTATGCATAACGATTGACTATGAGAATGAATGTTATCTTCACTCGATATTACTGCGTCTGCACAAAATTTGGTTAGTCACATAAATATTAAATAAAAATATAGTCAAATAATAACATGAGAATGCAAGAAGAGGTGGGATCTTATGGTCAAAAATTAGGGTGCAACAGATGCCCCTATTTAAGTTACTCCTATTCGGAGATATGGAGATTGAAATCTCCGTCTCGACGAGATAGGAGGGACTTAAATATACATACTGCACAAATTTTTGGCCTTAAGAAGCCACTGAATGCACATGATACGCAATGATATGAAATGCAAGACAGACTGGGGGGGTCCTGTGGAGAAATGGCGCCACAGGGGAGAAACTAGACACAACGCACGGGAAGAACAGGCTCAGCAGAGCGAGACTCCACGGGGAAAGATTGACAATCACCAAGTGTTTGTAAATATGTTGTGCAGAACTTGGTGAGAAAACCACTTGAAGGACTCTACTGTATATGTCAAATATAATTGATTCAAGATATCAACTAGAGAAGTCTATTGTCGAGACTTGTAACTGTAATTGAGAATACTTTTGCCAAAGTATCTACTGTTAAAATCTGTAAGGAATCTACTGCCGAGATTCTGTGTTGAAGTCTGTTGGAGAAATACTTCTGACGAAGTCTTCTGGAAATCTACTGCCGAGATTATCCATGAAATAAAATAAAACTACCCACTGCCGAGGTCTTCCGGGAATCTACTGCCGAGATTAACTAGGAAATGAAATAGGACTACCTACTGTCGAGGTCTTCTGGGAATCTACTGCCGAGATTAACCAGGAAATGAAATAGAACTACCTACTGCCGAGGTCTTCTAGGAATCTACTGCCGAGATTAACCAGGAAATGAAATAGAACTACCTACTGCCGAGGTCTTCTGGGAATCTACTGCCGAGATTAATCAGGAACTGTAAGATGTTCGAATGATTGTCGTTGTAGACTGTAGATGTCATTGTAGACTGTAGATGTAAAGCTTCACCGGGGATCTTCGGAAGAAATGTGATTCGGTTGAATTGTAATGTATGTCTTTTCAAATAAAGAGAGACTATTGCGATAAACTTCTTCGACTTCTTCGGGGAGATGTCATTGGTGGAAGTAAACTTGTGTGATGAACTTGCTGGGGAAGTCAGTCCTGAGGAATGTCTTTGCCGTTGCAAAATGTGTGAATTCTCAAATATCCGTAAGGTTTTCCATTTACCAAGTTGATAATCATTGGGGATGGACAAAATGTCTTGAGGAGACTATCATTTGTCGTTTTGATGTAAATTCTGATCAAAACGAGTTGCTCATATAAAGAGGTTGCTTGCAATCTTGCATAAATTGTTGAGAAAATCTTGTAATATCGTTGGAGAAATATCCATCTTCAATAGTTATCTTCATAGAGATTCTCTTGGGGAGTCAAAGTGCAAAATAAATGCACGCCCAATCCAATTTGAAAAGTCATGAGATATCCACAATGTGATTGCCAAGAACTGAACTCATATGGGATTATACTAAAACAAATGGGATTATACTAAAACAACCGTCTTCCACGAGGATCGAACTCAGTGGGGAAATGGAAATGTTATGCTCTTTCTACTTAGGGATGACAGCTCTAACTGGAAGGAGAAGACGCGCCCAACCACTCGAGGGTAAACACGACCGAAGCGACAGGACAAACAATCACAAGGGTGCAAAATGCACATGCCGTGCTATCTATCTATATGCTATGCGTATGCTATGCTGACAAAACAGACAGAGATGAAATAAACATCTCGAAGCAAACATCTGGCCAATCTTCAAAGATAGAAGTACCACTGGGGATAGGTGGAGAACCAAATATGGGATCGCAATCCTGCTTCAGGGCTTAAAGCTCATATGGGGAATAGGGAACATTCCATTTGGGGATGTAACATCATGATCTTGATTAAAGGTTATACGAAGTTGTAGACGGAGGTACCCAAACTGAAGTTTCATAGAGGATAAAATAAATATCCTGGGTCATCACGGTTGTTGATCATGTCGAAGTTGAGCTTCCTGAGGATGAAGTAAACATCCGCTTCGCTTCAAATTTCAAATGCCCCAAGTCACATGTTTTGAGAAAAAACAAAACTCGAGAGGATTTTACAGCAAACATGATGTCCACATGCCCCACTGTTTTCAAACTCTCGGAGAGATTCGCTGAATCTCGATGTAACTGCCCCTGATTGGCGGTATAACTAAGTCTTCCAATTTGTGCTTTAGATGAAGCCAAACTCGTACGGATCAAACCTATTGGAAAACAACTTGCCCCAGGTTGGAAAAGTCTTCAAATCCATCAACGTCCGTATATAATCTTTCTAAGATGTCAAGCGCATTTAGCAAGTCAGAAATGTTAATTTCGAAACGGGTAATGCAACACGTTTGTCTTGAAGTTTTTTTTTTGTAAAGAGATATCACAATAACTGGTGACCGAAATCACTAGTTAGGATATAAGTTAAAAATTATTTATAAAGCCGATTTAATTTGAGCATAGCTCAAGGAGTCAGGAAACAGTATCTCATCGAGTATGCTTTCGAGTTAAACCTTACTTCAATTAGGACTTTGAGGATCGTATATAGGCTTAGTTTATGACTTGTAAAGTGGAGGAATAAAGGGTTAGTATATTTGTGCCCACCCAATTTTTGGAAGATGTTCATTATATTTTTTTGATATTACCCTGCCCCAGGCTAAAAGCGAGGTTTTGGTTTGGGAGAAAAAAAACAGATCTTTTCTCAAGGCTTAAAAGAGGGTTTAACTAGTTTAGATGGTTGAAATAATGCCTTACATCATCAGTAGGGTTTTTATTTGAAGCATACAACAAGAGATCATTCGTTTTACTTCATCACCCTCCTCCCAATTCTTTGTTAGAGCTAGAGATCGGGTAAAGTCGGCATTATAAATTATTTTGAAAAACGATTTGAGTGAATACGAATGGATTTCTTCAAGACAAACATTTATTGCATTACTTATTCAAAATAACAAGTTCTTACATGCCAAAAATACTTTTAATCAAAGAAACACAAACACAAAAGCAAAATAAAGTAAAAAGCCAGACAAGCACTTTTATTACGCCTTCAAATGGAGAGGCTTGCAGAATCGTATGATGTGTAGTCTTCCGATAACCTTGGATTATATTCTCAGAGGATGAACCATGTTGGGGTCAGACTTAGGAGCTCCAAAGGATAAAATTCCGCCTTTAACCAATTCTTGAACGTCTGCCTTCAAACCATAGCAACTCTCAATGTTGTGGCCAGGAGCACCTTGATGATATGGGCAAAATTTGTCAGCTTTGTACCAGTACGGGAGTTTCTCGGGTACTTTAGGTGGAGCTCTTGTTTGGATGTGACCTTTCTGAATCAAAACTGGAAACAGATCAGCATACTTCACGGGGATGGGATCAAACCGCTGAATTCCCTCTCTTGGAGTATCCAGAGGCATCTTCTGATACCTTCTCCGAAGCCGTCGATTCTGTGGTTGATCTGGAGAGGCCAACTTCTGCTTAGGAGGTGGTTGCTGTTCGCGCTGAGCAGGCATTGCATGTGGAGGACAGGGTACCGGAGCTATGAATTCTCTGGAAGGTCCACTGTCATCTTTATTGTGATGGTATTGCTTCACAAAAGCAACAGCTAAGTCTTCCCAAGACTGAATGTGGTTACTTTGCAGCTTCATGTACCATATCAAGGATGTCCCACATAAACTTTATTGAAAGCAGTGAATCATCAGCTTGTCGTTGTCAATATAAGCAGTCATCTTTTGACAAAACATTGTCAAATGGTATTTTGGACAGCTGATACCCTTGTAAACTTCGAAGACAGGCATCTTGAACTTTAGAGGAATAATTACACCTGGAACAAAACATAGGTCATGAGCACCAAGACCTGATGCATTAGCTCCTCTCATCACCTTCACTTGTTCTTTGAGACCACAAAGTTCTTTCTCCATTGCTATGAATCTAGGATCATCCACTCCTTTCTCAGTAGGAGTGTTCTAAGGGTCAACAAACAGGTTTTCCTGCAAAGGTTGAAGTTGCACAGGAACATCCACTTGTTGCACAAAGTCGTCGGAGGAATAGTCGAGTGTCGAAGCAGTCCTTACTCTGAAGCCAGTCATGCGATCCATATCGTCGTTCTCTTTTCTATCCTTAAGTAAGATTTCGAGCTTGGTCAGATGAGTGAGATGTCGACTGACACACGAAGACAGAAGACTGAATGAGGACGCAGAGGAGAAAAGACACATGCACATGCTAAAATGCTAGATGCTATGCAAAATGCAGGATGAAACTTCAAGAAACTCAAGTTGTTTTCGGTATTATAACGTTGGATAAAAATTTATTTTATTTTGATATTAGAGAGGCATTACAAAGCAAAGTACTCTTTTAAGAGTTTATTACATTGGACCAAAAGCAAAAGAGAACTCAGAGATCTACTCCTTACGCTCCTTCTGTGCGCGAAGCTCTTCTTCTAACTGACTGACGCGTTCTTATAACTTGGCCTTCTCATTGATGAGTCGATCGACACATTCTTTCCAAGCCATAGCAGCTGGGGGAATGTCATCCTTGGCGACAGTTCTTGAAGAGGTGTGAGAGGAAAATAAATCCTCTCGCGCCTTCATTTTCCTTGCAATTTCTACTTCTGGCAGCTTCTGGGACTTCTCTTTCTCTACCTTGAGCGTGAAAAACTTGTTCCTCCAAGCGGCTTTCAGTTTTTGAGCCTCATCCAAAGCAGCTTTCAACTGATCTACTTCACCCACATCAAACCAATCAGGATCATGAAAAGCCAATACCATGGGTTCATGAAAAGGGAATGGCATCTTAAGGTCAAGAGCTCTTTCTCGCACCCAATGTAGATATTCTTCAGAGACAGCACCATTGGGGTATCCTAAAGCAGCTTTTCCTTCCTTGTTGACGTATCTCCATGCATAAATTATGACTGTCTTCAGGTCTGAATCATCTCCTTCCTTGAGAAAGATCCCTTCTAACAGAGTCTGGTCAGGTACTTCGATCATGGGATGCCCAAATTGGAGGCGAGCCAAAGCAGGGTTGTAACTTATGCATCCTTCTCTCCCAATAAGCGGTATGTTAGTAAATCCTCCGATGCTAAGAATCATACATATACCTCCATAGGTAGGATCGTACCACACAATGTCAGAGTGAGTAAGGGACATAACTATCTCGAGCCAATGGGGTGATTCTCCCTCTTCCCAAATAGACAGGTGTCGAGTTAGGCGAGCAATGAACCATGAATAAAACAGAGCGGTGCAACAAACGATATGTCCTCCTCCTTCAGCATTCTTCGAGTGGATTGAGTAGTACGTGTCAGCTAGCAAAGTGGGAACCAGATTCTTGAGTATGAATAATTTAATTGCATCCATATCAACAAAATCATCAACCTTAGGGAACCAAAAGATTCCATAGACCAATAAAGCAAAGGTGGCTTCCAAGATAAGGACTTCTTTTCTTTCAGCATGGTAGCGGACTTTTTCAATCAAGAAGTCAGCTGGGAACCCAAGGACTCCTTCCTTGGTGGTTAAGTGAGCTTGAACATCTGCTAAGCTGAGATGAGTAGCGTTTGCAATCTCTTGGTGACTGGGTGCGTCCTCCTGGCCGGTGAATATAGGTCGGGCCGTCACAGGCATCCTCAAGAAGTCAGAATACTCTTCCAGAGTCGGCATCAACTGGTAGTCCGGAAAAGTTAAACAATGGTACAACGGATCATAAAACTGAACAAGAGTCTCCAACAGCCCTTCCTTCATCTTGAGCTCGAGGAAACGAAAGACTTCTCCATATTATGTTGCGAAGGCGTGACGGTTCTTGATGAGATCTGCTAGTTCTCTCAAGCTTTCAATGTTAGGACTCTGAAAGGTGTACTCCAATGCTTCTCTCTTGAAGTCCATAGTTACAATACCTGAGAAATAAAATTGAGTTTCTTGAAATTAATAAAGAAAGAATGCAATGCAAGATGAGTAGGACTTTATGGGATCCCAACTATTTATAAACATTGCGGTAAAAGAAAAGGTTTTTATTAATTTTGAAACGGAATACAAATAATTGCTTTTAAAAGTCCCAAATAAAAGCTAGTAAAGACACTAAGGAAGTTTCAAATTTTGCTGCTTGAGCTGCTCTTCCAATTGGGTCTTCTCACGGATAAGGTTGTCCACAATCAGCTTCCAAATAGTGCATTGTGGGTCGGAGAAAAATAAATCCTCCATGACTTTCCTCTTCTTGCAGGGGAGTAACTTTTCATCCTTCAACTGTAATTGCTCTTGAAGTTTAACATTCTGCTCTTGAAGTTTATTCTCCTGTGTCTGAAATTCTTTCTTCAATTTCTGAAATTCCTTTTCTCGTTCCTGAGATTCCTTCTTCTGTTTCTAAAGCTCACTAATCTCTGCAACAGCCACTTGATATTTGTTTTTCCATGCCTCAGACTCATGTTGTGACTTCTTCAAAGCAATCTCTAACTTCTCAGTTTCGGACATAAAGACATAAGTGGGCTCCCTTCTCAGATGTATAGGATCTTGACGAGAGTAAGGCATCCTCAGCTTGATCGCCCTATTCCTTACCCACTGAAGATACAGTTCCAAAGACACACAGTTGGGCTTTCCCAAACTATTCCTATCTTTCTTATGCAAATGTTTCCAAGCTTCCACAATCTTCTCTCGGAGCTCTTGATTATCCTTGAAGAAAACACTCTCAACTTGTATGCTCTTGGGTGGTCCCTTAAACGGATATCCCAACTGTCGGCGAGCTAAAACCGGATTATAACTGATCCCTCCACCAAAGCTGAGTAACGGTATATTAGCAAAATCTCTACATCCATCAATTATTAGAATCCCATCATACTCACGGCTATACCAATCAATGTCAGAATGAGTCAAAGCCATAATCCTTTCTGACCAACGCTTATCATTAAGATGCCAAAAGGAAACATACTTGGGGCAAGTGCGTAAGGAACCATTTGTATAATAAGGGCACACAACATGTAATCATCCCTCCACCATGAAGGTTTCGGAGATGTGTAGAGTGATAGGTGTTACCCAATAGAGTCGGCACTGGATTGTTCTTCATGAAGATCTTAATTGCGTTAAGGTCAACAAACCCCTCAAAACTTGGAAATAGAAACACCCCATAGACAAGTAAGGCGAAGTTTGCCTCGAACGGAGCCTTGTTCGTAAAATCAGTATAAAATGAAGCCTTCTTGAACAAGAAATCTGTAGTCAAACCAAAAGTCCCACTTTTAACAACCATGTTGGCCTTAACGTCAGATACCTTGAGATAAAGGGCCTTAGCGATGTCTCTTTCTTTGGGGTCTTTTTCCAAGAAAGGAAAAGGAGATTCTTCTAGAATAGGTAGACCTAACAAAAAGGAGTATTCTTCCAAAGTTGGCAGCAACTGATAATCTGGAAAAGTAAAGCAGTGATACATTGGATCATAGAATTGTAATAGAGCATAAAGGAGGTCTTCATTTTCCTTACGTCTCAACAAAGATAGTAACTTCCCATATTTACTCTTTAATTTCTCTTGGTCTTCAATCAAAGCTCCCAACTCCCTTAGGTCATCCAATTTGGGACTCTTAAAGTATATTTTAAAGTATTTCGTCTATTGGAATCCATAATGTCCTATAATGTTCATAAATAAAGGGTAAATCCCATGAAGTCCAATGTAGTATGATGTTGTATGAATGCAACAAACACAAGTAAGCACATAAGGGCACACAAAGATAAACAAACAAAGGTCCTATGTTTGCAACAAGCATGGAGCCAAAGGGTATACCCATTCCCAAAGGACAAGGACTAGACGTGGATGGTACCTGCAGAACAAGGTTCTAAGGAGGTCCCAAAGTCATTAGTCCATCCGTCGCTACTGCGAAAATCGGCGCCGACTATGACAGAAGAGTCGCCACCGTGCATTATTTATTCCAAAGGAGGGAAAGGAAACGCTCGAAGTAAACCTACCGCAATGACGGGAAAGGAATGGTCATTACAACCAGATTCCTGGATCGGGAGTCGGTTACGCGAGGGGAAGGTATTAGCACCCCTCACGTCCATCGTACTCGATGGGATCCACGCTTGTTGGTTTGTCTAAAGGATGCAAAGACAATCTATCTACGGCTGCTAAGTCTAAACGGGAAGAAACTGACTCGGTAGAGCGTCGTTGCTCTATGCCTACGTATTCTCAAGAGAGAAAGTCAGAGTCTACGTAGTTCGGGAAACTACGGGGGGAGGTTTCTCACCAAGACTTCGCGTCTTGTGCCTACGTATTCTCGTCCGGTACGAGAAATCAGAGCGTGCCGTAGTTCAGGCTAACTACGGGTAGTCAAAGGGTGTTCTCGATCACACAGGAGTGAGAGACTAAGTTGTTTTGAAAGGTGCGGGAACCTACGAAACTTAGAACTACAGTCTAGTCTCAAATGCGCAAGGGCAAGAGAAAGGGATAACAAGCGTTAGTTGTTAGCGTGCTCGCTAGGATATCGCATCCTATGCCTACATATTCTCGTCTGGTACAAGAAATTAGAGCAGCTGTAGTTCAGCTAACTACAGCAAAACGGGGAAACGGGAAAAGGGAGGGAGGTAGCTCGCTAGGATTTCGCATCCTATGCCTACGTACTCTCGTCCGGCATGAGGAAACGAGTATCGATTGCACAGGGGCAAGAGGAGGGGTCTCAATCGCACGGCAACGAGAGAAAAAGGGTTTCGATCGCACGGGGGCGAGAACAAAGAGGAAGCAGGCCTACGCCTAAACGGGAGGGAACTCTGCACGCACACGCAAGAACCTAAGGTGTAGGAGCGAATGCGTCCCATGTCACCTAAAGGGTACCATACTAGACATCCTAGACGATTGAGAAGAAACTCCTCAACTGTCATTTCCTACGTATCTAACGATGCAACTCACAACACTCGACGGTTGCCTTAAGACTCGAATAAGAAAGATGATGTTGAACGAAGCGGCTTCGTTGGCTCCTGACATGCGCGCAAGCTCCATTCCAATCTTCTCCTCTCTGGATCCTTGATGAGGACGCTCGAATCAGGAACAATGTAACGCTTAGGCCGTCATGGTTCGACCTATACGAGGAATCAAACTCTAAGAGGTAGCGTATTGATGTCCGTGTCAAAGACAAGATGGAGAAATGATATCGAAAATCATTCTCCAATTTAATCATGCCACACGGGCAACCAACAATAAAATCAGAGGATAAAATCGGATAAGAAACAAATATAGGAGAGAAATCCAATCACAAAATGGAAATAAAATGCTACTCCTAAAATACGGCAATTAAATTCTACTAGAAAATATTCTAAAGAAATATTAAAAAGGAAATTAAACTCAAAAAAAAAAAACTAGAACAATGCAGCCAGGGGGTGTAGCCAGTCCAGGAGATAAGCATCAGCAAAAAACTCCAATGGCCCAACCCAATAACCATTTGCAAAAAACGGATGGGTGCAGAAGTGAAAACGGAGGTATGCTTTAGAAGTTCACAGTTGGGCTTGGCCCGTATCACAACAAAAAAGGAAGAAAGTATCCAGCAGGGGTGTAATAGGAGAATGGGGGTGCCAATTGAATCCAAATCATTGGGCCGAAGCCCACTACCTCAACCTGAGAATTTTCACGGACTCCCTCATCTTCTTCACTTTGCGAAGATGAAACCTAACTCCTCCTTCCTATCTCTCGGCTTCCGCCGCCGCCAGCCCTTCGACCTCATTCTCGCCTCTCTCCGCTTCCTTTGCTCCGCACTCCAAAATCTCCTCCGAAAGACTCTATCCCTCTCAGTTCAATCTTCTGTGCTCATCCTGTTCTATCAAGTCAAACAAAACAAACCTATAAAATTTGATATCAAACAAACAAAACTCAAAAACAAGTTGCTACATTCAAAGATCCGTGTTGATCGCTGTTACGGTTAGAAGCTTGCGAAGAAGATATATGAAGATTTGCAAAGCTTCTATGGTTTGATCGGTGAAGATGAACAACGAAGGTTGAAGATGAATGCTTCTACGATTGTTGATGGAGATCAGAGAGATCTTGACGGAAAACTGATGAATAAGATCTTGGATGAGTCTTGCAGAAGGTTGTTCGTAGATTTATGGATCGTTGCTGATGAAGACGTTTGGAGGTTTCTTGAAGGTCGTTGAACGTATTGTTGATTGTTGAAGGCTCGTCCAAGATGCAAATTATGATGAAGCCTATGAATGCTGTGATGAACACGGATGAATATCCAGAAAAATGTTAAAGATTCGATGAACACGACGAAGATTGATGCGATCTGGGCAAAGAGTTGAAGATCTACGAATTCTGGAAAATCGTATGAATGTTGATGAAGATTTGTGGATCATGATGAAGGTTGTTGAAGAATATTGAGAAAAATCTATGAAGATCTGGAGATACGGCTGAAGATTGATGAATCTGATGAAGATCTTGACGAACAAGACGACGATCCTGATGCTTTCCGGCGGAAATCTGGAAAAAACATATGGATGTTCATGATGAACGTGATGGAGATCGCGGAAAACTGGAAAAAATGATGGAGAACACATGAATTTTCCGGTGACTGGATGGAGTTTTCGGCATGCTTCCGGTGAGATGCACCGCCGTTTGATCCTGCCAGTGAGTTGTCCGGTGCGTTTGCATGTGAGGTGTGAGGGGGCGCCACCTCAAGGGGCTACGTGTCAAGCAATGGCAGAGAGTGAGTGAGGTGGCATACATGCAGAGATGGAAATTTGGAAGAGAGAGAAGGGTAGTGGGAAATGATGTGGCGTGTGCAGAAGGGTGAAGTGGCGGAGAGAGAAAGCGGAACGTGGGGTCCCTCTTTATACGACAAGTGGCAGCGATTTGGATTGAAACTGGGCCTCAGAACTGACACATGGCCCATGAAAATTGGATTAATTCTGAATCAATTAACACCAATGAGATTAAGGACTTAATTAATGGCTAATGAAATGATTAACTGGACTAATTAATGAATTAAACTTTCAATTAATGATGACTAAGACGAAAATTAATTAAACTCAGTTAATGACTAAAATGCATGATTAAAAGCTAACGAAAATTAAATGACTAATGAATCAATTAATATCTAAACAAAAAACTAAAATCTTTATTAAAATCTATAATTCTATTTACTATATTATTCTAACAACCTTATTAAAAAATAGGAAAAGATCTATTAAACCTGTTAAAAAAAAATCCTAGAAAAGGAATTATCCTATTAAAAATCATTTAAAAATCTACTTAATATCTAGAAATAAAAATCTATTTAAAACTATTTAAAAAGAATTATCTATTGATATTCTAGAAGAAGCTATTTAATATCTATAAAAAAACTATCTATTAATATCTAAAAACAATTAACATATAAAATCTATTTAACAAATCCTAGAGAAACAATTTTAAAATTCATTTAGAATTCTAGGAAATAAAGGAAAAATCTAAAAAATGCGAGGAAGCCGATTAAATCGATTAGAAAACAGATACGCGACTATATCGAAATAAACGGTAAAAACCGGACACCGAAATGTCCTCAAAAACAACAACGAGAGCTGAAAACACAGGGGAACGAGCACCAATTCTTAAAATACGTCCTCGTATTCGAAATGGTATGAAGCTGCCTGAAACGTCAGGGGAGGGCTGTAATCCCTATAAAGTCAATCTGACTGAAAAAATGCAATGTATGCGGTATGCGAATGCGAATGCAAAATGCGTCGAAACATAAACCAGATGTGGGAACCGGTTGGTCAAATTTTGGGGTGCAACAGCTGCCCCTATTCAAACGGCTTGGACCCGACTGGGTGAAGAGCGAACGACCTTCAAACAATCGAGGTACGAGATGGTTGAATACCAGGAAACCCGGAAATTTGCCAACCGCAGAAATAAACTGCACTGCTTGGGGAGCAACATCCCCTATCTGAATCCGGTTGTTACGGCAACAACTGATCCAACGTCTGATAATAATTCTGATTTCACCTTCAACCACCTATGTAACGCCACAGGTACTGAACAATTTTTGCAAAAACACCTCCGTCCACAACTGGACTAACCTTGTCAACACAAGAAGAGAAACAAATTCGTCAACACGAATAAAGATTTTGTCGTCACAGGAGTAACCTTGTCCACATCTGGACCCAAATTTTGTCAAATCACGAATAAACACAAATTCGTCCACGTCAGGACTCATATCTCGTCGACCCGAAGAAATTCCTATCGTCATAGGAATAAAAACTTGTCCTCATCAGGACTCCACATTCCTTCAACACGGAGAAATCCCGACGACTTCGCTGGGGATGAGTTGTCTGCATCTCGTCAACACGAGGAGATCCTATCAACATAAGAATAAATTGTCCACGTCAGGACTCACATCTCGTCAACACGAGGAAATAAACCTGTCACTAGGAAGAGAAATAAACTTGTCCACGTCAGGATTCCATCTCGTCAACACGAAGAACGGTAAACTTGTCCACGTCAGGACTCGCATCTCGTCAACACGAGGGAAGGTAACTTGATCTGTCCATGTCAGGACTCACATCTCGTCAACACGAGGAAATCCTATCAACGTAGGAGTAAATTGTCCACGTCAGGACACCGTTTCGTCAACACGAAGAAAGATAAATTTGTCCACGTCAGGACTCATATCTCATCAACACGAGGAACTATAAACTTGTCCACGTCAGAACGCACATTTCGCCAATACGAAGAAAGATATCTGCTGGGGATAAATGGTCCACGACAGGACACCATTTCGTCAACACGAAGAGTAATCAATTTGTCCACGTCAGGACACCATTTCGTCAACACGAAGAGTAATTAATTTGTCCACGTCAGGACTTCACATTCCGTCAACACGGAGAAATCAAATCTGCCCACATTAGGACTAGCACATCTCGTCAACACGAGGAAATAAATCTGTCCACATTAGGATACACACTTCGCCAACACGAAGAAATCCCGTCAATACAGGAATAAATTGTCCACGTCAGGACTCATATCTCGTCAACACGAGGAACTCCTATCAACATAGGCAATAAAATTTTGGCGACTTCTGGGGAAATACATCCGTTTATCCATACGGGAAGATACTCTGAATACCGTTTCTCTGCTTATCTCTGCAGTAGCTAACTCCATTGGTCCCAACCCACAAACCTTTTAGCGCTGACGTGACAGCGACTTTGAGGAGGACTCTACTGGGGATATTTGGAAACCAAACTGTCGGACGCCTGTTTCGATAACCGGCGGCAGCTTCTGAAATTTTGATTCATGAAACCCTTTAATTCTGACGTAACAACAAATTTGAAGAAAATAATCCGCTGGCCGGATAAGAGGAACTTCAACGAGCAACTCTGCAGGGGAACATACTCGAAAGCAAATGGGTAACCAACCTGGCCTATGTTTCGAAATGCATATGTTTGAAAATGATGCAATGCCCCCTACGGCATGGAAATGTTATGCACATGTTTGAAAATGGCGTGATGCCCCATACGACATGAAGATGCTATGCGTTTGTATAGATGCAATGCCCCATACGGCATGGAGATGCTATGTGTTTGTATAGATGCAAATATGACGATATAGGCAAGTGCAAATGCAAGCTCGAGCTGCCAGAGAACACCGGGTCTAAAACCGCTTGGCAAAATAAATGTCGAAGGCAACGTCAACTCCACTGAGGGGTACCGGGTATCATAGAATCATCTCAGCAAAATAAATGCTGGAAAAGTGAGACCAATTTCCATGGGGAAGAAACAATCTTGCTGAGGGATGGCTCACAAATTCATCATTACGAACTTTGTAGAGGATGATCAACCTGACGGAGGAATGACAACCTGCTGGAGGAGGGAAGGACGACCCTGCACGGGGATGCTCTTTCTAAACCCTTGACAACCTGATTGTACTCTGTGGGGATTAACCAAACTGGGGTTAATTGTGCACAGCTCACTGCTGAGAATGCCCCTAATGTCAGGGATATCCATTCTAACCTGCTGAGGATACTCCTGATCCTATTCCGAGGAGGAATAACTACGATCTCAACTATTTTGGGGACAATACGTGACTTCTATCTGTTGAGGAGAGTAATCCTGATTTAACATTAATCGGGAAACCGGTATCAATCGAGCTTTGTATCAGGGAACGTGACACCATGTGAGTCACTAGGAATTATCGTGTCGGGTATTTTTAGGCTTTTTCTAGTTTACGGATGAAAATAGGTTATTAACAAAATGGTTTTAAAGGGAAAATACTAGACGGGGCTAGCATTCAAAGATGGACTACCAGACGAGAACTGATAGCAAAAATAGGTTAGGTTATCAGACGAGGATGGATTTACGGTTGGAACATCAGACGAGGCTGACCGGATGATAGGTAAAGTAAAGGATGACCAGACGGGGCTGGTTTGGAAGCTGACATGTGTTGCACCCTAAAATTTGCCCAACCTACTTCACTTGGTTTATGTTTCAATTGCATTAGCATTTGCATATAGAGTCATGTACATAGTCTAATCATCTGCATAGCATAGCATAGCAAGTCATCCAACAAGGGACCAAGTACTATTCTCATCTCTATGAGCCTATCAAGAGGTTATTATTCAAATTCAGGCATATCCAAGTCATCAGAAAGAAATTGAAGTCTAAAAAGCCAGTGGATCAAGCAGTGGAGCTTTCCTATCTTGAGTGTGTTTGAAGATCATCAAAGAAGTTGTGAGCTGTGGATTGAGCATGGAGGGTATACAGGCATCATGGAGGACCTAGAGGGTCATGGTGAAGGTGAGACAAGTCATTTATGTGATCACAAGAGTTGCAGTTGAAGACAGTCAACTAGGGTTTCATCTGGGTCAACCCTAGGTCAAATGACTGATTGAAGGGCATCAAGGTCTATTTGAGAGATGTGGGGTTCATCATTTGGCATGTGAATAAGGATGTGGTGTTGTGCCAAGAAGAAATCAAGATAAATCAAGAAGAAGAGAGGTTTCTAAATTAGGATTTCTGTGTAAAATCCCCTGATTTAGGTCAAACCTCCAAGCAAGATAAGTCAAAATGCAAGCTTCAAATGGATCCTTGGCCAACATGAAATTTGTATAGGGTCTCAATACCTTTAATTTTAGTGGTGGAAGACATAAAGGAGATTTATAGAACTCAAGTTATGGTCCTTGCAAGTTACAGGTCATCTGAGGTATCTGAAATTTTGTCTGTGAAAGTTACTTGTCTTCCAAGCAACTTTTACCCCTCAAGGAGATTTCAAATGAATTTCTGGTCAACATAAGAGTTGTTACTCATTGTCTTATCTTTCTAGAAAGGTATGGTATGACTTCATCTGATTTGTGAAACTCTACTTATGGCCTTGGCAAGCAAAGGGTATTTTGGTCATTTGAGAATTACAGGTCATTTCAAGCCTATGCCCAAAACTCATACAAGGAAGCTTCAAATGAAAAACTTCACAACATCAAACTTGTTCCAAATGACATTTTGAGTTTAGAAAAGTGATCATGAAAGTTGTGAAATGCTCATAGCTCAAGGTTTCAAATTTGGTCATTTAAAAGTGAATTTAATGAATAAAAAGTGACCTAAAATTGAGATTTTTCATAACATGGCCAAATGGGATGAAATTATAGGTCATTTTGATTGGAAAAAATGTTTTAAGAACATTGGAAAAAGTAGATTTTTGAGTGTAGGGAAAAGTTTGGGAGATACCATTGGTTACTTATGTATGAAGTTAACATATCCAAAATTCAAGGAAAGTGTGCACAAGAAGTTTCTACCAAGTTCTAGAGCTTTCTAATTTCATCTATATATTGGGTAGAGTGGCTTCATTCAAGGGTTGGTGATTCATTTTGATCAAAATACCAAGTTTCATCTCATTCTTCCATTTTGCAAATCCACTTCAAACTCCATCAAATCTTCATCATTTTCCACACTTCTTGATCCTATCATCATCTACATCATTCAAGGATCAAATTTCCATCAAAATCTGTTTGAATTGAGGAAGAAATCGTGTGCTACCAACTTCATCATCCAAAGTGCAAGAAGATTGTGATTGCAAGATCCAAGAGGTTTGAGCAAGATCTACTGCATACAGAACCAAGAACCAAGTTTGTTGATCAAATCAAGAGCATTACAAGCTTTGGATCCAAGGATTTCTACCTCTGTTTTCATCTTTAAACCAGGTTGGTAATCCTATTGAATTAGCATGAATTAGTTAGAATAGTGTAGAATATTTAGGTTAGAATGGTTAGGCATAGTTAGATGATTGATTCTGGTGAATTTGAAGACATTTCATGGAAGTTACCATTGGAGCACCAAAACTGTTAGGGCCTAGAACACCTAGGTTAAGGCAAGATAATCTTGGTTAGATATATAAGAATGATCAGCAAAGTGTGTAGATCGTGTTAGGGTAAGAATTAGAAGGAATTAGCATGATGGATATCAGTGTAAAATGGTGGAGCCATTGCTTTCTACCTATCGGGTTTGATGTTGGGGTGAGTGTTGGAGGAAACTAATGCCATGGTTGTGTAGAGGAGAAGAAATGGAGTGTTTTTGCTTTTTACAGAAGTGAATTTCATGGAGAAATGAGGTTGTATGAATGTATTGAAAATCTGGTTCATGAGCTCGTGCATGGTTCTTCAATGGAGGAAACCCTAGCTTTAGAGAAGACGCATGAGGACCGTTGGATGAGGTCTCTCTTGTTGACTGAAGATCTGATCGCGTGGCCAGGATTCAAAGATGAATTTGGAGGGAACTCTGGGTGCCAAAGCGCACCGTTTCATTAAACCATTCTGACTGGGCTCAGCAAGTGTTACTAATCCCACCCCCTCAACGCAAGCCCAAAACCAATTGCACTGATTTAATTGCTACTTGCACCGTTTCAGTTTTTTTTCCTTTTTGACTTTTTTTCTGATCAACTGGGCCCAGACGCGCTTTTCTATGCGCGCCCCCCAGTCTGGGCCCATCATTCTTTTTTAACTGAAATAGTTACTCATTGCACCCCCCAGCCAACTTAATTCATATTAATCTCATTCAATTTTTTTTTAATTCTTTAAAAAATCATAACAAATAGAAAATTGCATATTTTTAAATGGTTGTTTTTGCATATTTTTCATAATTCTGTTAAGAAAGTTTTCACATAATAAAATTAGCATTTCATTCTATTTTTGTATTTTTAGTATGTTTTTCTTTTAAATAGGTTGTAAATAATGTTTAGGTTAATGCATGATATTGTTGATTTTAGTTTAATTAGATGCTTTTACATTTTGGATCCATTCTTTTTAGGGTGATTAACTTAGAACTTTAGCTTGTATATAAAATTTAATTCATGATTTTAGAACTTAATTTTAGATGATTTGTTTAGGTGTGATTAGGAGAATCAAAACTAGGGTTTAGAGATAACATAGGAGTAGTAAATCATTTCTTTTAGGAGTTGTAGTTTGAATCTTGGGGGTATGGGACTATAGGGGTTATGGGTAGATAATAGATCCCTTAGAAATTATCAGGCTTCCCCTATTCTATTATTACTATTAGTATATTGCTTGTATTTGCTTGATTGTGTGGTGTGCCCTCTCTAGGGTTATTATTTGACTGTGAGGGGTATTGGGCTTGTTTGGGGATTGGGTGAGCTGAAGACTGTGCTGATGAAGCCCATTTAAAGAGTAGAGAATGAAGACCAACTCCCAGAGTGGATGAGGAGTATCTCTTGCTGGCAGCTGTTGAAGACTATAGGGTTTAGGAGCTAGGCAGAGCTCTAGAGTAGAAAACTTGATTCACAAACATGGAAGGTCTTGTCTGCCTCCATTATTTCTCTATGATTCAAAGTCTCTTTTAAATATCCACCTCCTTCCTTTGGAAGGATTAGTGAATGTATTTAAAAGATAGAACTTTTGAGAGAAAATTGTCTGTATAATGTTAACCGTTAATGAGCCACCCTTGGTAGGCAATTGACTATTTAACATCCATTTCATCTTGTTGACTGAAGGCTTGAAGATTGAAGACAAAGACCTTGCTTGGAGGCTGTGAACATGAAGATTGATGCTTGCTTGAGGCTTGTAGCTGTTTGGAGATGACTTGAAGACAGATGTTGATGAAGCCTGCTTTTGCTGTTTTATTTTTGCTGTTTATGATTCTTGATGTATTGATTGAATTTCCCTGACTGTATTGCTTGCTGTTTAACCTGTTAGGTTGAAGGTGAATTCTGTTCACTTTTTCCTGTTGTTTTCTAGGTTCGAGGTTGAGTGGGACTCCCTTGCCTCGCTTGTATTGCTGCACCCATGCATTTTACTGCTTTATTGTATAGTTGCTATTGTTTCTGTTTCCGTCTATTCCCTTAGGATCTCTGTTTCTCTCTGCGCAAGAGAGTAACATGATAGACATTAGGTCTTAACCCATGCATGATAACATTAGGTTAGTTTGACTCCCTTTTCAACCGTAGGTTAGAGTTCTGTCTCTTCCTTCTCAAAACAAACAGAAAAACACAATAAGATTTCAAACACAATAAAAGACACTTCTTTCGTAAAAGAATGTGAACTCATCAAAACGTCATTTTTGTCCGCTTGGACTGGTAATCAGAAAAACCCTTTTTTAGAAGGAGATAAAAGCAATCAAAACAGACTTGTGTCGTACGTGGCCCGAACTATGTTTGCTCTGATCTTCCATGCTGTGTGGAAGTACGTAGGCATAGGATGCGATATCCTAGCGAGAAACCTTCCCCCCCTTTCCCGTAGGTAGGCGAACTACGTTGGCTCTGATTTCTCGTTCCAGACGGGAATACGTAGGCATAAAGTGCGATACTTTGCCGAGTCATTTTATTTTCTTTTAACCCCAGACCTATAGAGTAGATAGAAATAACAATCCATACCCGAAAACAAGCGTGGATCCCGTCGAGTACGACGGACGTGAGGGGTGCTAATACCTTCCCCTTGCGTAACCGACTCCCGAATCCAGGTTTTGGTTGCGATGACCATACCTTTTCCCGTTTTTTGCGAGGTTTACTTCGAGCGTTTCCTTTCCCTCCGTTGGGATAAATAACGCATGGTGGCGACTCTTCTGTCAGCCGGCGCCGATTTTCGCAGTAGCGACAGCATGCACCAGACGAGAACTGATGCAACAAATAGGTTAAAGAGACGGTGACCAGACGGGGCTGGTTGAACGCTAACATACACCAGACGAGAACTGATGTTTACAGAAAGGTTGGCCAGACAATAACTGGTTGAAAAATAACATGTACCAGATGAGAACTGGTATTTACGGAAAGGTGGACCAGACGAGAACTGGTTACCGATTTGCCAGGCGAGAACTGGGCTTTAGAAATGACAAGGTTACAAGGTTCTGTCAAGTAACAGGTTTAAACTATAGGATAATGATCCAATGACGACAAGGTCTTTTTCGAAGGTTCAGGTTTTTTTTTTGATGAGGGTAATGACAAGATTCCCCGATACTTAACTCTTGTTAGGGTGAACAAACTTGCTTGAACAACTTGCCCCAGTGCAACTCAACTTGCTCCAATACAACTCTTGGGAAACTCACTCTGAACAGAAAGTAGCTTGCTACAATACGACCTTCAGATGGCTTGCCCTGGTATCTGTACGACAACCGGATTCAACCTCAATTAAACAACTATCAACATAGTTGTTTTCACTATCTCTGAAGTGACTTGCCCCTTGAATGAGCATAGAAGCGACTTAACCTGATCTGATCACACACTGGAAGGATCTATCCTCAAATCACAGCATTTTGGATAATTGCCCCTAATTGGCTCTCGAGAAGATTCACTTATGATCAACTGCTTCTCAAGTAAACTGTCCCATAATCAACCGATGCTTCGGGACTTCTCCTTAGACCAACTGATTCTGAACTCACTGGAAGTCAATGCCCCAGATTCACAGGGTTTCACAACATACACCATTCTGATCCAGACTACTGAATTATTCAATCCTGTTCGATTATTCCCTGTTGGAATTTCCTTCCTGTCAACTACTGACCTGTAAATAAAATTGTTTATTCCCGAATGATAATTTTAATGCAGTGTTCATGCAGATTTTGAAAAAAATTGTGCTGTCACTCATTTACGTGTCATGATTGTGAGTGACGAATGAACCAGAGTTCAAACTTAGTGCTGATTTGATCAGTGAAAAAATACAACAAGGATATGACTAGCAAATCAAGAAGGAGTCAGGTTACTCAACCTTATCGTAATGCGCTTTCAGAATAAACCCTACCTCAATTAGGTCTTTTAAGGGTTGTATCGTGGTCGGGTTCACGGTTCGTGAAATAAAGGATATTTGGCTCAAATTATGATTTGTACCCACCCCTTCTACGTGATGATCTCCGATCCTAAAGTTCAGTTAACTTGGCACAAGCGCTCGCCTCTTCGAGAGGTATGTTGAATATTGGGAACAGTGGTTAAAGAATTCACAAGGTTTTCGGAGTGACAGTTACTCCTTTTTCGTTTTCGGTGTCTGTATCTACACGACTTTGTCCTTGTTCGAGGATTTTTCTTTTGATATCCTTTCTTTTTCATTCTTTTGATTCCCTAATTTTTGCTTGGACTGACTCCTTTTGAGTTCTTTTCGATTTTTTCTTTTGAAGCCCAGCGGGATGCCCTGATTTTTGCCTAAGTATTAGCTTTCCAGCTTTTTCTTTTCCTTTTTACTTAGCGGGCTTTCTTATTTATTTCTTGGAACAAGTCGTGCGACACTGGTTGTCTTGATTGCTCCGAAAGGATTGCAACTGTCTCACTCCTGATTGGTGAGGTTTAACCATTGTGGTGGACGAGGTGCGACCTCTGGGGAAAAATAAGATGTGATTGGTCCTCGAAAGGCAACACTCCTCTATAAGACTTGAACGCTCGATCAAGCTAACTGACAACTACCCTTCCCCGGGTTAAGATGTGAGGGTTTAAAAGTCCGAAAAAACTTCTACTTCTTGGCTCGAAGTGGTTAACAAGGGACTAACTCCTTATATCTCCAGTGTTTGGGGATTTGAAACAATGCCTTGTACGTCATCGGCAAGGTTTTATCTGAAATCATACGATCATCGGTTATGAGAATTCAGTTTCGTCATCCTCCCTCCAATCTTTGCTAATCAAGTGACAAAGTGGAGTGAATAAAATGCAAGTGTCGGTGCAGTGCAATAAATGAGTGTGTCGGTGCAGTGCAATAAATGAGTGACAACGACATGATTAATTCATAAACAATGCATAG
Source organism: Lathyrus sativus (assembly GCA_963859935.3). Classification (NCBI taxonomy): domain Eukaryota; kingdom Viridiplantae; phylum Streptophyta; class Magnoliopsida; order Fabales; family Fabaceae; genus Lathyrus; species Lathyrus sativus. The sequence goes on from OZ012740.1 coordinate 433,644,222, forward strand.
TCACTTCATCAATATTACCATTCAAAACAAACAATGTTTAACAACAAGTAGTAATTAACAGAAAGGAAACTACAAATGCAAATGATAAAAAAGTCTGAGGACTGCCAATGCTGAGGACGTCTGCCTGTCTGGACCATTGGCCCCTGGAAATAACCCTCTGAATCTGCGAGCTTAGACAGCTGAGAGGTTGTCATGCACAACCAAAACTCCTTTTGGAAAGAAATGCACCCTTTGTTGATTAACTGTTGCACTTTTGCCTGAAAAGCTTTTCAATCTTCAGTTGAATGCCCCGGGGATCCACCATGGTATCTACACTAAGCATGGGGATTGTACCCAGGAGGGTAAGGCTCTGGAACGAGCTTAAGAGCTTTAGGTTCCACCAAAGAATTCTGAATCAAATGTGGCAGAATCTGGCTATATGGCACAGGTACTAGATGAGAAGGAGCATTCCTCCGTTCCAAGTTGCTACGAGGTCGGTTCTGATTCTGAAGCTGATTCTGATAACCTCGGCCACGGGCTCATGGATTTGCAAGAGGAGCGACATAATGTTCCCGATGTGGTGCCCTAGGCACAATTTTCAGTCCAGACTAACGAGACACAGAGGATACCGACCGCTGAGAAGACGAAGAACCAACAGATTTCACCGATTCGTCTTGAGGATACCCAACATCTGTCATGACTGCATTGACCATAGTTTCATCTTCAGTTTGAAAGCTACAGAGAGATTCGGTTTCACCATCCTGACTGCTTGAAACATTCTGAATTCTTCTAGTTTTAACGCCATACTCGATGCGCTCTTCGGCCCTTACCAATTCAAAGAAATTTGGTGCAACTCCAAGCATTCTTTTGAAGTACGAGCTCTGCAAGGAGTTTACGAGCATGCCTTTTAACTCTCGGTCTAGAAGCGGTGGTTGTACTCTAGCAGCAAATTCTCTCCATCTCTGAACATACTTCCTGAAAGGTTCATTGTTCCTTTGAGACAATTCTTGCAGCTGCATGCGACTAGGAGCCATGTCTAGGTTATAGTCGTACTGTTTCAGAAAAGCATTGGCTAAATCCACCCATGATCGGATCTGATTACTCTCTAACTGCATATACCAACTCAGAGATGCCCCAATCAGACTATCTTGAAAGCAGTGAATCATCAACTTGTCGTTATGCACAAACGAAGTCATTCTTCGGCAGAACATCACCAAATGTTGCTTCGGGCAACTATCTCCTTTGTACTTTTAAAACCTCGGCGTCCTGAACTTCGGAGGTAACACTAGGCCAGAAACCAGACACATGTCTGCAGCATTGAGGTTAACATCATCTTTAACTTCCAAGGCTTTGAATCTTTCATCCAACACACGAAACCTTTTAGCATACACGAGAGCTAATGGGTCTCCGGTCTTTGCTATCAGGACCTCTCTTCGGGAATTTGGCACGGGGAAAACAACACCCTGATAGTCTAAGGTATCAATAGAAGGAGAGCGTTCACTTCAGACAACAAACTGCTCGTGAAGATCTCGGTCTTCAACAGAAGGTTGTACAAGTCGAGCTGCAGTAAGGTTGTTCACTTGCAGAAAGTCTTCATCAAGCATAGAACCATACAAAGGATTGGACATCACAGTGAAACCTAACAAGGTATCAAAAAACTGGAAGTTGCTCTCTGACATAGCTACCAACAACTTTCAACTGACTTCACTGCTTGATCCTGCTCAAATCTGCTTCAACCCCTTGGTCGTCTTCTAACAATCAACCCTTGCTCAGACCAAACACCGGAGAATCACCCTCTGAAGCAAAATAAAGGCTGGATAAGAGCTCTGGCTAGCTGGAGAATGCTATGCAATATGATGCAAAGATGATTATGCAAATGCAATGCAAGATGCAGCAAACACGGGATCACAGCCCCCCACAAAGCTCTGATTACTACTGCGCTGCTGACGGGATAAGTTCGCTCTGACGAGAGAAAACCAAAATACCGGGTAGGCTGGAAGTCAAGTTTCCTGCAAAAAAACCCTCCCACTCACGGGTATGGACTTAAACTGACACAAGTTCGGCATCCTATGCGGTCATTAGCGTCACAGACTTTCAAGAACGATGATACGATACCCAGAAGGTGTGGCATCATCATCTCTTGAAGCGGCCTCACTTAGCTGAATCCCAAATGATCAGTCCCCAGAGTCGACAATCCTCCAAACCAACAACCCCTCAAGCCCAAAGGGCTGGAAAAGAAGTCAACCGAGAGAACCTCGTCTGAGCGTGGATTTCATGAGACACTAGTGCCTACAAAGCAAGCACGCACCCACTAATTCCCACAACTAATGCTAGGTACACTCAAGCCTGGGTCTGGCTTATCACTCATCGGAGCTCCCCTCTCCCACAACAACACAATAGCAACAAATAGTAATACAGCGTGAGAAATGTAAATACAGCAGTAATATACAACACAAAAATAAACACCCGAAGACAAGCAAACAAGCGCTAGGATTGACTCTCGCATAGGGACGTTGGATCCCCATACTGACTCGCATCAGGGACGTTGGATCCCCAGGAAACTATCGCAGTCCCCAGTAGAGTCGCCAGCTGTCGCTACTGCGAAAATCGGCGCCGGCTATGACAGAAGAGTCGCCACCGTGCGTTATTTATCCCAAAGGAGGGAAAGGAAACTCTCGAAGTAAACCTACCGCAAAGACGGGAAAGGAATGGTCATCGCAACCAGATTCCTGGATTCGAGAGTCGGTTACGCAAGGGGAAGGTATTAGCACCCCTCACGTCCGTCGTACTCGACGGGATCCACGCTTGTTGGTTTGTCTAAAGGATGCAAAGACAATCTATCTACGGCTGCTAAGTCTAAACGGGAAGAAAATGACTCGGTAGAGCGTCGTTGCTATATGCCTACGTATTCTCAAGAGAGAAAGTCAGAGTCTACGTAGTTCGGGAAACTACGGGGGGAGGTTGCTCACCAAGACTTCGCGTCTTGTGCCTACGTATTCTCGTTCGGTGCGAGAAATCAGAGCGTGCCGTAGTTCAGGCTAACTACGGGTAGTCAAAGGGTGTTCTCGATCACACAGGAGTGAGAGACTAAGTTGTTTTGAAAGGTGCGGGAACTTACGGAACTTAGAACTACGGTCTAGTCTCAAATGCGCAAGGGCAAGAGAAAGGGATAACAGGCGTTAGTTGTTAGTGTGCTGGCTAGGATATCGCATCCTATGCCTACATATTCTCGTCTTGTACAAGAAATCAGAGCAGCTTTAGTTCATCTAACTACAGCAAAACGGGGAAACGGGAAAAGGGAGGGAGGTAGCTCGCTAGGATGTCGCATCCTATGCCTACGTACTCTCGTCCGGCACGAGAGATCAAAGCAAACGTAGTTCGACGAGAAAACGAGTCTCGATTGCACAGGGGCAAGAGGAGGGGTCTCAATCGCACGACAGCGAGAGAAAAAGGGTTTCGATCGCACGGGGGAGAGAACAAAGAGGAAGCAGACCTACGCCTAAACGGGGTGGAACTCTGGACGCACACGCAAGAACCTAAGGCGTAGGAGCGAATGCGTCGCATGTCACCCAAAGGGTACCATACTAGACATCCTAGACGATTGAGAAGAAACTCCTCAACTGTCATTTCCTACGTATCTAACGATGTAGCTCACAACACTCGACGGTTGCCTGAAGACTCGAATAAGAAAGATGATGTTGAACGAAGCGGCTCCGTTGGCTCCTGACATGCGCGCAAGCTCCATTCCAATCTTCTCCTCTCTGGATCCTTGATGAGGGCGCTCGAATCAGGAACAATGTAACACTTAGACCGTCATGGTTCGACCTATACGAGGAATCAAACTCTAAGAGGTAGCGTATTGATGTCCGTGTCAAAGACAAGATGGAGAAATGATATCGAAAACCATTCTCCAATTGAATCATGCCACACGGCCAGCCTTCAATAAAATAAGAGGATAAAATCGGATAAGAAACAAAAATAGGAGAGAAATCCAATCACAAAATAGAAATAAAATGCTACTCCTAAAATACGGAAATTAAATTCTACTAGAAAATATTCTAAAGAAATATTAAAAAGGAAATTAAACTAAAAAAAAAGAAACTAGAATAATGCAGCCAGGGGGGTGTAGCCAGTCCAGGAGATAAGCATCAGCAAAAAACTCCAATGGCCCAGCCCAATAACCATTTGCAAAAAACGGAGGGGTGCAGAAGTGAAAACGGAGGTATGCTTTAGAAGTTTACAGTTGGGCTTGGCCCGTATCACAACAAAAAAGGAAGAAAGTATCCAGCAGGGGTGTAATAGGAGAATGGGGGTGCCAATTGAATCCAAATCATTGGGCCGAAGCCCACTACCTCAACCTGAGAATTTTCATGGACTCCCTCATCTTCTTCACTTTGCGAAGATGAAACCCTAACTCCTCCTTCCTCTCTCTCGGCTTCCGCCTCCGCCAGCCCTTCGACCTCATTCTCGCCTCTCTCCGCTTCCTTTGCTCCGCACTCCAAAATCTCCTCCGAAAGACTCTATCCCTCTCAGTTCAATCTTATGTGCTCATCCTCTTCTATCAAGTCAAACAAAACAAACCTATAAAATTTGATATCAAACAAACAAAACTCAAAAACGAGTTGCTACATTCAAAGATCCGTGTTGATCGTTGTTACGGTTAGAAGCTTGCGAAGAAGATCTATGAAGATTTGCGAAGCTTCTATGGTTTGATCGGTGAAGATGAACAACGAAGGTTGAAGATGAATGCAGTGTTGATGGAGATCGGAGAGATCTTGACGGAAAACTGATGAATAAGATCTTAGATGAGTCTTGCAGAAGGTTGTTCGTAGATTTATGGATCGTTGCTGATGAAGACGTTTGGAGGTTTCTTGAAGGTCGTTGAACGTATTGTTGATTGTTGAAGGCTCGTCCAAGATGCAGATTATGATGAAGCCTATGAATGCTGTGATGAACACGGATGAATATCCGGAAAAATGTTGAAGATTCGATGAACACGGCGAAGATTGATGCGATCTGGGCAAAGAGTTGAAGATCTACGAATTCTGGAAAATCGTATGAATGTTGATGAAGATCTGTGGATCTTGATAAAGGTTGTTGAAGAATCTTGAGGAAAATCTATGAAGATCTGGAGATACGGCTGAAGATTGATGAATCTGATGAAGATCTTGACGAACAAGACGACGATCCTGATGCTTTCCGGCGGAAATCTGGAAAAAACATATGGATGTTCATGATGAACGTGATGGAGATCGCGGAAAACTGGAAAAAATGATGGAGAACGCATGAATTTTCCGGTGACTGGATGGAGTTTCCAGTATGCTTCTGGTGAGATGCACCGCCGTTTGATCCTGCCGGTGAGATGTCCGGTGCGTTTGCATGTGAGGTGTGAGGGGGCGCCACCTCAAGGGGCTATGTGTCAAGCAATGGGAGAGAGTGAGTGAGGTGGCGTACATGCAGAGATGGAAAGGTGGCAGAGAGAGAAGGGTAGTGGGAAATGATGTGGCGTGTGCAGAAGGGTGAAGTGGCAGAGAGAGAAAGCGGAACGTGGGGTCCCTCTTTATACGACAAGTGGCAGCGATTTGGACTTGAAACTGGGCCTCAGAACTGACACATGGCCCACGAAAATTGGATTAATTCTGAATCAATTAACACCAATGAGATTAAGGACTCAATTAATGGATAATGAAATGATTAACTGGACTAATTAATGAATTAAACTTTCAATTAATGATGACTAAGACGAAAATTAATTAAACTCAGTTAATGACTAAAATGCATGATTAAAAGCTAACGAAAATTAAATGACTAATGAATCAATTAATATCTAAACTAAAAACTAAAATCTATATTAAAATCTATTTAAAATCTATAATTCTATTTACTATATTATTCTAACAACCTTATTAAAAAATAGGAAAAGATCTATTAAACCTGTTAAAAAAAATCCTAGAAAAGGAATTATCCTATTAAAAATCATTTAAAAATCTACTTAATATCTAGAAATAAAAATCTATTTAAAACTATTTAAAAAGAATTATCTATTGATATTCTAGAAGAAGCTATTTAATATCTATAAAAAAACTATCTATTAATATCTAAAAACAATTAACATATAAAATCTATTTAACAAATCCTAGAGAAACAATTTTAAAATTCATTTAGAATTCTAGGAAATAAAGGAAAAATCTAAAAAATGCGAGGAAGCCGATTAAATCGATTAGAAAACAGATACGCGACTATATCGAAATAAACGGTAAAAACCGGACACCGAAATGTCCTAAAAAACAACAGCGAGAGCTGAAAACACAGTGGAACGAGCACCAATTCTCAAAATATGTCCTCGTATTCGAAATGGTATGAAGCTGCGTGAAACGTCAGGGGAGGGCTGTAATCCCGGTAAAGTCAATCTGACTGAAAAAATGCAATGTATGCAGTGTGCGAATGCGAATGCAAAATGCGTCGAAACATAAACCAGATGTGGGAACCGATTGGTCAAATTTTGGGGTGCAACACTATCTATCGGATATTATCAATTTCCCAACTAACTCGGGGAGTAATAATATTCTCAAGAGAACTTCTTTTGAGTGTAGCATCGCATAGCACTATTTCGGGACTTACTCCCTCATAGCGTCGCACTACGTCCTAATAAAGACCAAAGTGGGGTTAAAGGTAACTACAATCCTTAGCATCACGGACTCCAATTAAGAATAATAAAAGTTTTCATGACTAAACTCGTTCAACCGAACCATTTTCAAAAGGGTCTCAACTAAGCGGGATTCTCGAGTCAACTTAGTCGGGACTCACTCTCTATAAGCCTCATCGAATATATCACCATCCTATCCTAATTTCTCTCAAGTCCGGTTGTAGGACTTTGTCTCACCACTCAAAGGTAACAGCCTAAAAGAAATAAAGAATAAACAAGTAAACAAAAAACAAGTAAGAAAATATAAGGCAATAAACAAATAAATAAAACAAGGTAGGGGGACCCACTGAGGGATCCCCAGTGAAGTCGCCATTTTTGTCGCGGTGAAATTTGGATACCAAACTATTGATTAGTTTGATACTTATGTTCATTTTGCAATCGAACTTTGATTTGTCCAAAGGAAGGGATAAAGATCGAAATTCCCACAATGCAATGCAAATGCAAGGTTTAGAGAGTTTTAGGTTCGGGGGTCGGTTAAACTTAGGGAAGGTACTAGCATCCTAAGTTTCTGTAGTACTCTACAGGAACCTCTTGTTTTATGTTTGTTTTATTGCTAAGGTTTATCTGCTTAAAGGTAAAATACCTAGGGGTTTATTTCTAAGTATACTCGATAAGATATCACATCTTATGCCTACATATCCTTACGGGAGTGGAATCAGAGTATCTGTAGTTCCCCAAAAGGGTTTGAGGAGTTCTTTGACTGTGGTCAAAGTTCCTACGGCTTTAGGGTAGTTGATTGATTAGGTTTAGGAGAAAAGATGCGTTGTCATTTTAAGAGAGATGTAACCGCCACAGGTGTAAGAGATTTTATTGTTGTGGGGTGGAGATTCTATCTCGCTTAAGATGATTAACATCTTTCTCTATTGCGTTTGAATGTTTGTTGTTTGAGTTGTTGAATTGTTTTGTTTCTATGTTGTAAAAGATAAAAGACAAAGATCCTTCCTATGGGGTAGGAACTGAACTAGAGATTGACTTGAATGGGATCAAGGATCACACGGAAAATGGTGCAAATGATGCATACGCACGATTGTTGAGATCATGCGCATATTCTTCCTTTGGACGGATGTGATTCAGAAAATGTAAATGACGGTAATGTTAAATTACTGTAAAGATAAATTGCAGAAAGTAAAGCCATACACGTACGCATGAAAGCGCTGAAGTGTGTGTGAGTGAATTGTGTATGTGAGGTGTAAGCGTGCACGGTTGATTATATTTTACGCTGTGAGTTGATTTTAATTGGTTAAATTGATTTCAATTTGAATTATAAGAAAATGTTGATTTGATTTTAGATGAGATTAAAATTAAACTCTAAGTTTTTTTTTTGATAAAATACCACAATGGTTTAACTTATTATCTAAAAAAAAAAGTAAACTAATTTACTATGCCTACCATTAAATTATGTTGATTACAGGATAAAATAGTCTTAATTATTTGTTTTCAAAAGTTAATTAAATACTCAAAATTATTTAAATAAATAAATTGACAAATATGTGATTTATTTATAAAAGGTTCTTAGTGAATAATACTTATTTGATAAAAATGAAAAAAAAAGGTTGAATTAATTCATTAGTAAAATATTTAGCCATTAATATGAATTAAACTATTTAGAAAGAAAGTATAATAGGATAAAATAACAGGTTTTGTTATTAAAGTAAATTAATATTATTAATAAAATTAAGAGAAATAAAATTATAAAAAAGGTTTTAGTTGAGTTTAATCACAAAAGATTAATTGATTAATTAGATAAAAAAGCGGGAGATTTATTATTTAAATAAAAACTAAAGTTAATTAAGGATTAAAAGTTAAAAGTTATATTAACAGATCATTAGTTTTAAAGGATTAATCAGAATTAATGAAAATGAAAGGACGCTGGATACTGTGGTGGAGGTGCATCAGATTTACTGTGGGCATGCAATGTGATTCGTGTGATGAGAAGTGTGTGGTGACAGTGATGAAGGACCATGGTACTACTGTGGTCGTGCACACATACAATTGCAGACATATCAAAACAAACAGGAAAAAACAACAAACACAAAAAGCTAAATGACGGAACCCTAATCCTAGACACGTTCGCTCGGCTTCCTCTCCCATCTAATCTCCTTCGATTTCTTCCGTTCATCATCTTCCTCCATGCTTCGATTTCTTTTTACATCTGCAACACAACGAAAGATCAATAGGTTCAAAGATTCATTACCAAAAGTGGGGCTTTACCAAAGATTAACGACGGCGGCGCCGGATACAACGACGATGGATGCTTTGCGAGTTTGAGTCTGCGGCGGCTTGAGATGGAGATAAGTTCCTCTATTTAGTTTCTTGAATTTACGGGTTCTCACGGTAGTTCTAGGGTTCGCCCCCCTTCATCTCCTTTTGACCCCCTTTTATAGTTTTCAGAAATGAGATTTTCTGGTGTAGGAATTGATTAAGAGTTTGAATGCTGATTGGATTTTCTGATTTGGGATGGGCCGGATCTGGAATCTTCCCCTTTTCATTTGATTGCAATAATATCGATTGATGAAAATTTCCATTTGTGACGCGTTTAATGCCTTTGCCTGTCCAGATTCATTGAATTTCTAGTTGCCTTAGATTGAATCTTTTTCAAAAAGGTATATTCCTCAATTGATTTGCTGATTTGGATTGGTGATTTGGCAGGTGTAGAAAACAATCTATTTTGGGCCAGGGAAGGAACATGCGATCCAATAGCGAATTCTTGTTTCAGAGTTCATAGTCCAGTGCAAGCTACTTCATCATTGTATCGAGGTCTTGAACTGCGAGGACTAGTTCGGCGTGCTATCACTGCTACACTATCGCAGTTACGGTAATTCAAATCCTTCGAAAGGTGTCATGTTCGTTTCCTTCTTCATTACACCTTCACCCTTCTCATGGTCTTATCAGATAATTATTAGGTCTTCATGCTGATGAGGTGCATAACTTTGGAAGCTTGAGAAATTGGAAAGTCCCTCCCAAGGTTTCATACAAATGGAATACACGAGATTGAGTAGTCTCCATTTGTCGACGGTGACTCTGTCCTCTGGTGCCTGCTATGTGTGTGATTTCTTGATTTGCAGGTAAATAAATCGTCTTGAAGTGGCGGTATCATGGAGTTTGCTTGGCGCAGCTTGATGACGTCGGCGGTGGTGTCGTAGGACACATGAAATAGCACCGGAGCAGAGCACTGAATTTGAAGTTGTCCAAAAGTTATACTCTTCAACAATTTATATTTGGACCTTGAGATAAATGTAAACTTCAAACTGTTCAATGGGATTAATATAAAACTCAGTAGATGATAATGATTAGAACCTTTGTAACTTTGGCATCTTATGAATCTTAGACGCTTTATCTTGAACTTGATTGATCTATGGAAAATTATCCTTTTGTAGAAAAACTATTGAACGATGATGTATTTGTGTTTTGAAATTAGCTCATTCCAAATAATCTTCTTATTGTAAACTTAAAGTTCATGACCTTGGAATCTCTTGAGTTTGGATCTTGATTCAAAATATATGTAAATCCCCTTAATTCCATAACTTAAGTACACTATGTTTCTCACGCCTTAAATCTTGAAATTCCATGGTTAATCCTTTAAATTTGGGCTTTTAACAACCTTCCACATTTATCCTGAGTCTTGTAAGGCAATTAGACTTTTGTATCCATATATGCGAAGTTTGACGCTTGGCGTCAACATGAACTTTTGAAAAGAACATGGATCTTAAATACCTAACTTGGTGAATTTCCAAGATGAAACCTCTTGTCATGAATTTTGTGAATATTCCAAATTGAACCATGACTTGATTTTTAATTCTCTTCTCTTCATGAACACAATGGATAAATCTTGAATTGTATTTCATAGATCTCTAGTATGGAACTCAATGATTGTATTGAACAAAGGTAGACAACCCTTGACAACAAGATGGCATAAACCCCAATCCTTGAATAATAGGTCCTTATACGTATCACTTTGTGATTCCATGAACTTCCAGCAGTAGCCTATCTTTCACACAATAAACAAACAAGTTGGTTAAAATGGTTAGCTATGCATAATGATTGACTATGAGAATGAACGTTATCTCCACTCGATATTACTGCGTCTGCACAAAAATTGGTTAGTCACATAAATATTAAATAAAAATATAGTCAAATAATAACATGAGAATGCAAGAAGAGGTGGGATCTTATGGTCAAAAATTAGGGTGCAACACCACCATTCTCCACAAAGGAGTACGGATGGATCGCATACACTCCTCTAGAGCAACGATCCATCCCACCATTCTCCACAAAGGAGTACGAATGGATCACATACACTCCTCCTGAGCAACGATCCATCCCACCATTCTCCATAAAGGAGTACGGGTGAATCGCATACACTCCTCCTGAGCAACGATTCATCCCGCCAAAACACCATGATATGCACAACACCATATGCACAACAAATAAACTCAAGCACGCTAAGTGCACACGATCCTACTGATCACATCACCATGCATCATATATATATATATATATATATATATATATATATATATATATATATATATATATATATATATATATATATATATATATATATATATATATATATATATATATATATATATATATATATATATATATATATATATATATATATATATATATATATATATATATATATATATATATATATATATATATATATATATATATATATATATATATATATATATATATATATATATATATATATATATATATATATATATATATATATATATATATATATATATATATATATATATATATATATATATATATATATATATATATATATATATATATATATATACACACACACACACACACACACACACACACACACACACACACACACACACACACACACACTCACACACCAATCAATTATATTAATTACATTAATATTAGGAAATTCACATTCCAACACCAAGTATACATTCTTAACCATTAAACATCGTCCCTATACCCATCATGACCAAAGGGATCCTACAAAACATCAACATTGGATGGAACCACAAACATAAAACAAGTTCTGTCACGCTCGCTGGCTCAATCGCCTAGCGAACTCGCTAGCAAAGGAAGACAGTGGCTACTGGAAGGGTTCTCTACCCAACTCGCCTAGCGAAGCCTTAGAGAACACTCGCTGGCTCGTCCGCTAGATGCTCGCCTAGCGAATTCCGCGATCCACCAAAACCCCAACTGTCCCAGAATCATCAGAAGCTCACAAATCACCTGATTTTCACCAAACCAGTTTTTGTAGTCTTTGCCCAACATTTCCCTGACTAAACTACATGACTTGATTTAGATTTTACCCGATAAAACATCAATTCGACCGATTATTACTTCAAATTGTTCCTTAAATTTTCTCTCCAGAATCAACACTCATGTTTATCACAAATACCACAGAACATCGCACAGGATTTCACCAATTTTATAACAACACATGCACAAATTCATCAATGGCAGCAACAATCAACAACATACCAATCCCAATCAGTTTCTCCCCTCTTACCTCGATTGATTGCTCAGATTATTGAAGAACTCTGAAGAATGGGTAGCCTTAGCCTTGCTTCTCTTCCCTTTGTTCTTCCTCCTCAATCTGCTCTCTCTCCACAAGTTTATCGTGTTCTCTCTCCTCTTTACCCCAAAACCCCTTCTTATATCTCTTAATCTTCATTTTATTTATTTAATCTCATAATAATACAAATAATAATAATAATAATAATAATAATAATATTACTACTAATTATTAAATTATCATCATTATTAATTATATTATCTTAATATTAGAGTCTACATTTTATTAGATAGTTCCTATAAATTAAGTACACCCACCAACGCGCTCAGACACACTCCCACACAAGGACACACCAGAATAAAATAACACCAAAAGACTAAATAATTAAAATGGGCGTTACAGGGGACATGGGAAAACTAGTAAGTAAATGTTTTATATCCCTTTGAAATTTATAATTAATCATTTTACTCCTTTTTAATCATTGCACTATATATTTAAAGTTGTTTTTGATTGACCTAATTAGTTTTAAATGTCATTGATCTTTCCATTTTGGTTATTGCTTTTGTGTCATAATCCTATATTTTAGTTTTTAAAATGGTTATGTTATTGGTTTTGTAATACAGGTTCTAAAAAATATGGTTCTATAATCCTGTAATTGGTTCTAAAAATATGGTTATGTAATACATGTGGAAACGACCTTACAATAAAATGATAATAAACCCTTCAGGTTTTTCATAAAGTCGAGGTGATAACAGTGGTATATTACCTCAGTATTAAATAAAATCGAGGTAAAAACATTGGGCGCATCATCCAATTTTGAAAATGCCGATGTTGAGGATCTAATCCACAACCTTTTAATTTCTAACCACAAATTTAGATTGACCGAGGTGACAAGTGATTACTTTTCATGTCGCCATCCATTACCTCGCTTGTGTAGCTGAGGTTAAATGCAATTCACGGCCGTTGTTAGATACATTATTTATAGTAGTTCTCTTCCTGTTGTGAAGGTTTCCTTTGGATTGGAGCTTGTTGGTTTTGCTGAATACCTTGATTAGCACTTGTATTCTGGTTATTGCTCCATGTAAAATTTGGGTGATCCTTCCATCTGAGATTGTAGTCATTGGAATAAGGGTCATTTTTTTTGGAAATTTTCAAATTGAGCTTCTTCACTTGATCCTTTAAAATAGCACATTTCATTTGCATGTCACTCTCCATAGAAATCACACCTAAGTGTTTGTACCTGGCTCACATTAGCTTTACTCAAGCTACTTTCAGCTAACTTTTTGTTCAATGATTCAATTTGGGCAAAAAGTGCAGTATGAGTATCAACAGCTAACATACCTTTGGGTTTTCCTACAGTTTCAATTTTGACTGACCTTTCTCTCTTTGAACGATATTCATTCAAGCACATTTTCTCAATTAGGTCTTTAACTTATGGTTTGGTCATCGTTCTAACTGTTCCTCCTGCGGAAGCATCTAGCAACATGTTCGATTGACTATTGAGACCTTTTATAAAAATCTGCATTTACTCCATGTTATTCATATTATGATTTAGGCATCTGCGTAATAAAACTTTAAACCTTTTCCATGAGTCATACAGCGATTCAGTTTCCTGCTGCTCAAAATTTGTAATTCCGCTCTTCACTCATATATATATATATATATATATATATATATATATATATATATATATATATATATATATATATATATATATATATATATATATATAATATATATATATATATATATATATATATATATATATATATATATATATATATATATATATATATATATATATATATATATATATATATATATATATATATATATATATATATATATATATATAGTATATATATATATATATATATATATATATATATATATATATATATATATATATATATATATATATATATATATATATATATATATATATATATATATATATATATATACATAAATATTATAGCTTAGGCAAATTTAATTATTTACACTCTTAGGTGACATATGTCATGAATGTGGCAGGTGGGTGGATCGCAAAGTCATGGGATAACTTTGAAAGTGACTCAGTTACCATATTTCCCTATGAATCAGGGTTGTAACGTTCTTAGTTTATATAATAGCATTTCCCTATGAAACGGGGCCACATTGGGCATAATATGGGAAATAGCCTAAAATTTCACCATATTCTTCCAAATAAGTGACTTCTGACATTTCCTTGGATTATCTCTGATAGGGGATCACACTATCAAACTCACAAGTATAAATGTGATATACCTTATTAAATACTGACTAACTAATTCTTTCAAAACAAATTTATACGATGCATAATATCGTTCTATATAAATTTGCTATATTATTCATGTATCGAACTATTCTTACTCCAACATTAAAATATTCATGTGTCGAACTTTATAAACTTATAAGAGAAAAGTTAGAAAACCTTTAACAAAGTTACAACAAATTTGAAATAAGTTTTTAAAATGTTTTAATATTTATTATAATTTCTATTATTATGTAAACATATTATTATGTTAAAATTTATTAGCTGAGAATTTAAAAATTAAATGTTCCTTTAACTAATCAAATTAAATTTTAAATGCATTTATGTTTTTATATTTTTAAAACAAAAACTTGATTCTAAATTTACATTAATATATATATATATATATATATATATATATATATATATATATATATATATATATATATATATATATATATATATATATATATATATATATATATATATATATATATATATATATATATATATATATATATATATATATATATATATATATATATATATATATATATATATATATATATATATATATATATATATATATATATATATATATATATATATATAAAATTAAACATAAATATTATAAGTTTGGCAGATTTAATTATTTACACTCTTAGGTGACATATGTCATGAATGTGGTAGGTGGGTGGATCGCAAAGTCATGAGATAACTTTGAAAGTGACTCAGTTACCATGTTTCCCTATGAATCAGGGTTGTAACGTTCTTAGTTTATATAATAGCATTTCCCTATGAAACGGGGCCACATTGGGCATAATATAGGAAATAGCCTAAAATTTCACCATATTCTTCAAAATAAGTGACTTCTGACATTTCCTTGGATTATCTCTGATAGGGGATCACACTATCAAACTCACAACAAGTATAAATGTGATATACCTTATTAAATACTGACTAACTAATTCTTTCAAAACAAATTTATACGATGCATAATATCGTTCTATATAAATTCGCTATATTATTCATGTATCGAACTATTCTTACTACAACATTAAAATATTCATGTGTCGAACTTTATAAACTTATAAGAGAAAAGTTAGAAAACCTTTAACAAAGTTACAACAAATTTGATATAAGTTTTTAAAATGTTTTAATATTTATTATAATTTATATTATTATGTAAACATATTTTTATGTTAAAATTTATTAGCTGAGAATTTAAAATTTAAATGTTCCTTTAACTAATCAAATTAAATTTTAAATAAATTTTTGTTTTTATATTTTTAAAACAAAAACATGATTCTAAATTTTCATATATATATATATATATATATATTATATATATATATATATATATATATATATATATATATATATATATATATATATATATATATATATATATATATATATATATATATATATATATATATATATATATATATATATATATATATATATATATATATATATATATATATATATATATATATATATATATATATATATATATATATATATATATATATATATAACTAAACATAAATATTATAACTTTGGCAGATTTAATTATTTACACTCTTAGATGACATATGTCATGGATGTGGCAGGTGGGTGGATCGCAAAGTCATGAGATAACTTTGAAAGTGACTCAGTTACCATGTTTCCCTATGAATCAGGGTTGTAACGTTCTTAGTTTATATAATAGCATTTCCCTATGAAACGGGGCCACATTGGGCATAATATGGGAAATAGCCTAAAATTTCACCATATTCTTCCAAATAAGTGACTTCTGACATTTCCTTGGATTATCTCTGATAGGGGATCACACTATCAAACTCACAACAAGTATAAATGTGATATACTTTATTAAATACTGACTAACTAATTTTTTTAAAACAAATTTATACGATGCATAATATCGTTCTATATAAATTCGCTATATTATTCATGTATCGAACTATTCTTACTCCAACATTAAAATATTCATGTGTCGAACTTTATAAACTTATAAGAGAAAAGTTAGAAAACCTTTAACAAAGTTACAACAAATTTGAAATAAGTTTTTAAAATGTTTTAATATTTATTATAATTTCTATTATTATGTAAACATATTATTATGTTAAAATTTATTAGCTGAGAATTTAAAAATTAAATGTTCCTTTAACTAATCAAATTAAATTTTAAATGCATTTATGTTTTTATATTTTTAAAACA